>OZ005654.1:176236605-176973272 GCA_963930645.1 Salticus scenicus
TTTCAGTTATAATGCACGTAGGTGCACTTCACACACACATTTTCAACAAATAATTTTTTAAATTCAAATGCGGTATTATTTAAACGCTGGCAACATTGATAACCAGTTGCAAAGACGTATTATTACATGACACTTAATTTTTCTTGACTATGTAACTATATGGAATACATAATTTCATAGGGACATAATTTTCTCACACATACATTTTTTCTTCTTACACAATTTTTTTTTACTTTTACATACTATTGTTTTACATTTTATTTTATTACCAATTTTCACTTCTATATGTTATACAATATTTATTTTCTAGTTTTTTTATTTTCAAAATATATGAGATGTACACAAACATAAAATAGGAATTTTATATTCTCTATTATAACCATATCATGGAATTGATTCATCTTTTCACAAAATACAATGTTTTCAATTATTTTTTTTTTTCTATAAGTATCTACACATATTTACAATTTTATTTATTTATTTTTTTTTTTGAAATATTGCATGTAAAACTAGCTTATATGCTAGCCATGCATTTTGAAATATTTCTCAATTCATAAAATAACACACACACACACACAATATTTTGGTCAAACATATTAATTTTTATTTTTATTTTTGGAAATATGTGCATGTAAATCTAGCTTATGTGCTAGCCGTGCGTTTGGAAATATTTCTTCTATTTACAAGAATTACACACACATATATTTTTTTTATACACATATACTGGTGTTTATTAGTTTGTATATAATAAACCTTAACTTTTGAATTAAAGGAAGTATATATATATACACAATTTTTTTAATACAAATTCATACCTTTTAAACTTACATAATTTGTGTACATGATGATTTCAAATATTGGAATTATATTATTGAATATAAAACATTAAGTTTTTTTTTCCTCTCATTGTGAGTTTCATTACACATACATGCCTTTTTAAATATACAGAGTTATACACATGGTTATTTCAAGTATTGGAATTTTTATTACATATAAGGCATTAACATTTTATTTTTCTCACTTGCTCATTATAATTTGCCTGCACATACAATTTGTAAACAAATATGAATGGACACATTGGCCATATTATGTTTTTCAAATTTTTCTCGCTATTGTGCATATGTATATAGATATTTTTTTGTGTTACAATACATTGTATATATTTTCTTATCACATAATTTTACTGATACATATATATAAGCAATATATATGTGTATAACACATGCTGTGTTATTTTTTTTTTGATTGCTATTTTTTTGATTGCTTTTTTTTGATTGCTATTTTTTTTTGATTGCTATTTTGATTGCATTTAAAAAATATATATAAAGTTTTTTTTCTGATCAGAATATCTATGGCACTAGCTCATGGCTTTATAATTGCCAATTTTATAATTGAGCTGAATTTTTGAAAGATCTTGTTTGAGCATTATGCATGTGATTGCATTTCTATATATAAAAAAATATATTTTAAGTATTGCTCAATTACTAAAAAAAAAAAGGCCTGTCTACACACTGATGTAGAAATTTATTATTATGTCGACATTCATTTTTATTTTTTTCATTAATAAGTGCACTTTAAAAAAATATACAAAAAAATTAAGACAAAAAAACCTAGGTACCTTACAAAAAAATTAATATAAGAATAAAATGACAAAGGGCAAAGAAATTTCATTATGGTTCAATTTTGTTTGATTAAGTTTGTGATGCTGGTTTGCATATATTGCATGGAGTGTATATATCCTTCACTAATATACCTTTATTTTCAGATTAATTACATGAAATGAAACAAAATAAAGGGATAGTGAATAAAAATTTTTGGGACAAAATGACTGGAAGACTAAGTATAATTTTAATTTATTGTTTATCTATTAAGCAGATAATAAAATTTTATAATCATAATATTTCATATTTAAAGAAAGATATTTTATAGCTTCTTATAACACCCTTTGTATTCGATGATATCTAAGAATACTCAGGTGTTGTTTTTTTTCTTTTTTTTATTGTGAAGTGATGGATTCTTCTTCTCCCAATGGCCGGCCACCAACGGGGTGAATGGATATTTATCATTTCATAAACATTATAAGTTTTGATTTTTTTTTTATGTAAATATTATTCTTAAATTTTGTTTTGACAAGATATAGATAACTAAAATTTTCTATTGATCTAATAAAAATCTTTCTTTTAATTTTTTTTTAAAAAAAAGAAGGATATAATTTAATGAAATAAAAGGTATTAGTCACACAATACTAATATTATGGATATTTTTTTCATTTCCAATTATATATTTCAGACAATTAAATTTTGATCAATCTTATATTATTAATATTAACTAATAATAATGGATTTTTAGGTTTTGTTAATCCAGGATAACGTTTTATTTTTTTTAGATAATAATGATAATAATTTTACACACTTTAACTATTTTCATGTTGTATATTGGGAACACTCAGTCAATTTTTTTTTCTTTCATCGAGTTAGGAAATTTATTGCAGGAGTGAGATGTCACGGTCATACTCCTTGCAAATTTTTGCAATAGCCACACCTTTTCTTCTTTTACATGAACACATATTTTTCTCAGAATGCTTGTGTGGCATAGTCATGCACACATAAAAATCAAGCCTCTTTTGAGTCACACATTTTACTCAGTATGCTATATTTGGCAGTGGCCTCATAAACCACTTGCTATTTTGGCTGTTTGCTGGGTTCACATTTTTCTTCCCCTATCTTGGTGAAATGGTATGAGTGGTGCTCAATGTTAAGTACACTTTTCCTAAATTTTTTTTAATTACATAAGATTCTATTGTAGACAACACATTTTTTTTTCCTTTTCAAGAAGAAAATCATTTTTTCTATATCACAAATATTTTTTTAATACTTCAAATTATTTCAATAGGTATATTTAATATATTGTTTGATGAGAAAATAGAAATTGTTTGATTTAAACATGATTGACAATAAAAGATCATTTCATTGAAATGTATTCTATGACACTAATTAATTTACTTTTCAGAAGAATTGTATTACAATATATCAGCTGTAACAAGATCAAGAAATTATTTGTCAAGACATTCATTTTAAAATTTTTGTTTGGAGAATATATATATACACTCATGTATTTGATGACGGTATCTTGCATGTGATTGACAGTATTTGTATGCTTTACACACATGTTAATGGTTGTTTTGTATGTTTTTGGATTATTGTTTTGTATTGTGGTGAAGAGAGTTAATTTTTTTCATGGCAACCGGGAGAGATATGTGAGGGAGTTCCTCACATATCCTTTTATTTTACCAAATTTATTCAATTATAATTAAAGATCTATTTATTCACAATTAAAAAGTATTAACTTTTATAATCCTTTGTATTTAGGTCAAGCTTATTCCAATTTTAGTAAATTATGTATTCAAAATTAAAATACTTATCATTTTCTAATTTTAAGAACAAATTCAGTATTAAATTCATTGATCTCTTTTTAGCTTAATGCAATATATATATGTAGGGATCTAAACACAATTTAATTTTATTATCCCTTAAAGTAATTATATTTTCATTTCCATTTCACTATGTTTCCCAATAAATCTAATTTATATTTATAGTTGTAAATGTACGTTGGAAACTTTCCGTTATATCTTTTTATTATTTTATTTTATTTTATATACAGATAATCTATTTAATAGCAGCTATTAATGACCCGTTGTGCAGACATCATGTCGCATGAATTTTCGCAATATTTCTTAATTACTTGCACCTGTCTTTTCCAACGGTATTCGTTGGCGAATGCGATTTATGCCAAAAAGGGTTGCCATAATTTTAACCGTCATTTCTTTTTAAAAAATTTCCCATTGAATTAACATTAACAACAAAGAAAGATGTATTGGCGCCCTTGGCTTCAAAATGTGGAGATATTTCCATAAACTGGCGTTTTACAAGGGTGCTGTCGGATTTGATTCCGGAACTGTTTTGATAATAATCGCGGTCTGTTGAACATGTTTTGATTAGCTCTCTCTCCCACCAGCTTTTAGAACAGTTTCCATTAAAATTATGAACCGGGTTTTGTTATTAAGAATTAATTAAATTGCCTTTTTATTCTATAATTATAATATTTATTTTTGGAAAATATACTTCAATAAATGTCCAATAGTTTAAAATAATTTAGTATCTGTTTTCCTTTGACGCAGTGTACTTTTATTATATCGGCAAAATATCTTTAAAAGTATATATGTTTGAATTGGATCCTCCACTACTGTACAGAAACCTGCTGTACATATATTCCCTCTGTTCAGCATTATTTCAATTAAATATAACTCACTGAATTTTAATGATAGAGTTATGTTTTTTTTTTAATGATATTCTTGCATTAAAAATAAAAATTTGTGACCGAACAAATTTGTCTAGAGAGGTCGTGTAAAAATTAAAAAAAAAAAAAGTAACTTTTTGAAAGTTAATGAAAAAAAAAAAAAAAAAAAAAAACTTATCACATGGTCTTGTTCCCTACTTTATTTTAAACAATTTTGCAAGTTACATTGAACCCTTGTCTGTAAAAGGTAAAGAATAAAACCATGTTTAATCTTTTTGGGACACTACTCCAACACTTATACACTACTTCAAAAATAAATTTCTTTTTTTAGAAGGCTTTTATATTAAATTGGTTTTTCTGTCTGTCATCAATTTTCTTTAATAAGAATTGTTAGATCTTCATGGAACCTTCTGGAAATTTCTAGAAACTTCATAGAAATGTCTAAAACTCTGGAACTTTTTGGAAAATTCTGAAAACTTTTCTGAAGTCAAATTTTTCTAGAAGGTTCCATGAAGTTTCTAGACATCTCCGCAAAGTTTCTATGCAGTTTCTGTTTCTAGATATTTTTATGAAGGTTCCAGACATTTCTCTGAAATTTCTAGATGTTTCCTGGAACCTTCTAGAAAATTCTCTTCAACTACCAATTTCAAGAACCTGAAATCTCACACATTCAACTAAATATAAGAATTATTAGCTTTTTAGTTAATTAGAAAAATCCTTTTTCTACATAGTAAATAAAAAGCTTAAAATTAAAGAGAAAAGAAAAACGAAGTTTAAAATAGAATGCTTCTATGCAGGTCCCCTAAAAAGTGGAAAATAAGGACATTTTTTGAAAAATTGTGGTCAGCTTAAAAAAAAAAAAAAAAAAAAAGAAAAGAAAAGTATTCAAAATTGTCATAGGAAAAGTTTAACCCTGAAAAAAAAAAAAAAAAAAAAAGAAACTGCTCAACTTTGAAAGCTTTTTAAAATTTACTTTTTTTCTTCCAACTGACCACAAATTTTCAAAATTTTCCTAATTTTCAACTTTTTAGTTCACCTCCATAAAAATATTCTATTTAAAAAAAAAGCTTCCTTTTACTCCTTTATATGTAATTCATCTTTGAAATGAAATAACTTCGCAAATAGATAATTCTTTTATTCTCTTTCATATTCCATCAGTAAATTTTATAAATATTTTTGATTTAAAGCTGATAAAATTATGTCAGATTAAACAACTTTATATTGTAATACAGTGGATTCCCGTACAATGCAACGAAAAAATCGCGACTAGACTATTACTCATACAGTGCAATAAACAGTTTTGTATAATGCATAAGATAAATTTACATTTTCACTTAGTTTCTGATTTTTTGTTTTGAAAAGCAAATGTATATATTTATGTGTAGTTTATAAATGAATAAGTGAAGCTGAAAGTTTAAAAAAAGTAGCAATTTATAAAATAATAATAACGATGATGATACAAACACATTTCAAGATATAAAATAAAAAAATAGTTTTATTCAACTTTTAATAAAAATATGCACTTCACTATTTAGCGTTTATTCATTATTGTAAGTATCAACACTTAAGTTCCAACAATGCCGTTTTAGTAATGTTGGACGTACAGATTCATCTCTTGAACAGTGCATAGTTTCACCTTTATTGTTATTTAAAAACAGTTCTTTCTCAAGATTGCTTTTAAAATGAAAATATGGGAATAAACAATCATTAAATTTTCTATTACATTCTGCAAACTGCTCTACTGAAAGATCAATTTTTACTCTCTCTTACCCATAAGGTAGAGAAAGTATTGTTTTTGAGTCAAATTTTCGAAAGTGAGATTTTGTTATATTTACACGTTTTGAGGTCTCCTGAATACAAAAATCATGTTTTTAGAGGTTGGTCTGTGTGTATGTCTGTTATCAGCATATCTCAAGAACAAATAGTAGCAGACATTCCAAACTTGGTATTCTAAATGTGTATCATATAGGGATGCTACATAAGCTTTTCGTTAAGATCAAGCAAATGGTTCGTGCACAGGGACAATCAAGAGATTTCTAATACATTACGTCTATGGGGGAAATTGCAGGTAAGTAGAGTTTAACGTCTATAGACTGTACTAAACCAAATGAAACGAATATATATTTTTTGTAATAGAGATAGTCAAATGGGAAAAAATTTTTTGTGTATGTAGGAGCCTCGCCTCCAAAAAAACAGAAAAAAAATCATATATATATTTTTTTTTATATTGAGAAAAAAATGGACTTTTTTTTGGATATTTGGTGTTATACAACTTCTCTAGTATGGAAATCGTCTGCATTATCATAAAAGATAATTTTTTTAAATAATAATTTTAATAAATTATTTTTAAAAAACAGAATTATTTTTTAATAACCAAATTAAATTCTATATAAATGTAGGTGCATTAATGAAACAAAGGGGGGGGGGGGTTGAGGGGGCAGTAGCCCCCCCTCACACAGAACTAATTATCATATAAAACTCTCCCAAAGCCTAATTTGAATTGTTTAACATAGGTTTACATAACATAGTTATCTTACCTCTTGATCTCCAACCTGTATTTATAGTATTAAATTTCAGGGTAAGAGAAAGTCGTTTGAGTGACACACTAGATTATTGTAAATTGTGTTTCTAACATTTTAGTTATTTGTAACTCTTTATTTATATCTACTAAACTCAAACGTTGCTTTGGTGCATCAAAAGTCTGGACTGAGTTTTCCTTATCATTACTACAATGAGAACAATTTGCTAAGTCTATTAATCCTTTAATGAGCCATGGTAAATATACTTACAACCAAAATAATCAATTTTCAAATGGTAAAGGAATATTAAGCAATTTTACTACGCTGTCGTCTTTACTCTACTGAAATATACAAAAGAATAAAATAAAAGAACAAAGTGTTACACTCTGTGTTGATTCCTTTTTTTTTTTTTAAATTCTCTTTTGGATACCATGGTAAATAATTTTATCACAAAAATCGGTATTTAAACTAACAAGGGAGGGTCACTAACTGTTCAAAAGGTATTTTAACATGTTATACAGTGGTGGACATAATTATAAGACACCTATCTAATTTGACATATAGTGAAACAAAAGATTCAGAGCTTAAAAATGTTTTATCAAATATGTCAAAAACATACATTTATTCTGTTATCACACGTAATTAATTGTTTTACAGAAATTATATTTTTATAGTGTTTAATAAAAAAAATTAAAAATACCATGGATAAAATTATAAGACAGTCTAACATTTTAATTAAAACACCTTTTTTTCGAAAATAATGTGCAATATGCAAATTCTCTGCACGCTGTTATGACGTCAGCTAAAGCAGACGATAACAGGCTTCATGCATTTACATACATACCACGAGGTTCAGAATTAAAAGAAAGTGAAATTTGCAAAATTTGGAGATTAAATGGAACTGGTGCTTCAATTAATAATATTTCAAAAGTTATTAAACGTTCTAGATGTTCAATTAGAAATGTTTTGAAAAGAGGAATCAATGGATCGGTGATTAAAAGATCTGGACGCACTCCTTGCTTGTCCTCGAGAGACAGACGCCATGTGCTTTCGCTCGCTACACAGAATTGCAAGCATTTCTACGATTTTTTTTTTTTTCTCTTATAGTGTGTCTCTGATACTAATTGTTCATAAATGTTTCAAATATTTTTAGCACATAATACTAAATATTTTATGAAATGAATTCTAAAAATAATGAAAATTAATACAAACTATTTAAAATTTTTATAACAGTTGGGACTTCATGCATGCTACCTGAGTTCAAGGATAAAATTCATCTGCTATTGGGCACTTTAAGAAGTATGTGTTATTAATGTCTGTCTAGTAAAGAATACCATAAAAATTCGTTTTCTAACCTAAATTTGCAACATTTTCAGTAATTATTTGGACAATTTTGTGCTTACCATATTTCCCTAGAATAACACCGTAGTATTAAAGAAAACAGGTTGTAAAACTATAATTCTGACCAATGCTATTGTATAACTTTAATTCTTAAATTTTACGATAATTAAAAATTTTGGCAGTTGGCATTTTGCATTCTGGTTTTCGGAACATTCTGGATAATGGATCCTATACTGTATATGCATTTTTTGGTGATAATGTGATCAGAAGACATAAAAGTGACTGAACGAGGTAGAAACAAATTTTTTCCGGTAAGAGAAACTCAGGCCTCACAACAAGTTTTTACCTCATATATATAGAGACTTTATAGACTAAAATTAGAAATTTATAGACTTTAATAGATTAACATTACATAAGTTAATAATGAAACTTAATAGACAAAATAACTGTAACAATGATACACAAATTAAAATTTTTATGTAACAAAATTTGTTATACATAAAATACTTAGCTAATTTTTGAATATACATTAAAAAAGATGAGAGAAAATGCCCACCTCACAACAACCCTCATGCATTGACTCTGTCTCATTGTAAAAATCATTCGTCATGTAGATAGTGATTTGTTTAAAGATAATTATTATTGGTTTGCCCAGGGAGCAGTGCAAACCACTGAAAGTTAATTTTCATGGAGATAAGGAAAATTCAAATTGAATTATACGAAATCTCTATAATTTCATACCAAAATCATTTAAGCAGTTTCTTAGAAGACAAGATTTCTACTATACATTATTTCTAGGGCCACAACAGCTAATTTTTCTGAAGAATAAGGTAAGTGAGACCAAGTTTTATCTAAAAAAAAACCCTTGTAGAGTTTTTTTTTTCAAAATCGTTCAGTGATTTTCAAGAAAACAAAGTTTATACTGCATTTTTTCCAGGTGGTGTGCGTGTTACCAGTGAACTTTCTGCGAATTTTTTTAACAATGTGGATATGACCAATTGATTTAGCTCCCCATAATGAATCCCAAACCTTCATCAAAATCGTTACATCTATTTTCAAGTAAATCCAATTTCTGCCATTGTTGCATTTGGCCGATAAAGGGTTAAATGTGAATTTTCAAGAAGATGGGGATAAACCCAATCGCTTTTTCGACCTACAAATTCCCTAACTCCAAATTCTCATAAAAATCGTTACAGCCATTCCCAAGATCCCCAAGACACACACATGCATACTTGCCAACCAATTTTAATAAAAAAAGGGAAGATTTTTGTTGAAAAACCAGAAGATTTCATAAAAAAAGGGAAGATTTTTTTTTTTCTCTTTGACGTATTAAACAATACAGTTTTACAATAGATTGATTATACTAAATATATAAAAGTTTTAAATGAAGTTATTCCTCTTCAACATATAAATATCTACAAAACAGAATCTGTAAGAAATTTATTTAACAATAGACAAAAAAAACTTAGTTAAGTTAAAGTATAGCTAATTTTTTAAATAAATATAGAATATGATTTTTGTGTATGTACATTAATCATACATATAAGAAAATGTAGCAGTAGCTAATTATCAGTTTCAAACGTGCATAAAATCAACTGAGTATTAATTTTCTTAAATTGATTTGGGAAAAATTTTCCTACCTGAAAAAATTATTTTTCATTTTTTCCCCATGTTTACACATTTGGTATAAATATGACATACAAATATTTAATTTAATTGAGGAAAAATAAACAGATTCATTAAATTCAGCAATAAAGATCTAAAAATAATTACATATGTGAGAAATATTGAGCACTTTCATTGCTTTATTGTTTCTAGAATTGATCACAATCCGGGGAAAGGATGGGGGGGGGGGGGGGAGGGGGGAAATACAAAAATAGTTACAGAGTAAGAAATATTTAAACTTCTTCAAATTCTACTTCTAGAATCTAATGTAAGAACTTTAAAATTAATATTATCATTTACGTTGCAGATGGATAAAGATTAGGAAACAAAAGACTTCTGAAGAACATTTGATTGCTGATCACTAGTTGTAGATAAATAAGGGGGGGGGGGGAAATAATTACATCAGCAAGAAATATTTAACAATTCTATTTCTTTAAATGTTCTAGAATCTCATAAAGCAAGTTTGAAATGAATATTGACATTTATGTTATGGATGGAAAAAGATTGGGAATCGGGAGTTTTCGTAGAACATTTGGGTTTCTTTTTAAAACGAACGATATCCGCGACTTTTTTAAAAACGGAAGATTTCATCATCTGTCCGGAAGACCGGAAGATACATTAAAAAACCGGAAGTCTTCCGGGAAAACTGGAAAAGTTGGCAAGTATGCACATGTCACGTGATGTACTCATTAATTATAAGAGAAAAATATACAATAGCAATATTCATCACAAGTTACTAAAATAATACCAATAACAATTTAACTGATAATACTGATGGAAATTATAAGTGAAGTCAGAACAGCTTTAATATAAGGTACTCATTTCTTTTCCGATGTACAGCTCAAGGGATGAGTCAATACTCTGAATCTATGCAAAACTTCAAAAATACATTTTAAGTAATTAAATTAACGTTTTATTCTGGTGCTTGTTTTGAAATTCACTGAAATTAATTAAGCATATTTTAAAGATTACTAAAACAAACATTTAAAACTGTAATAGGACTTTGTGCTACTTCACCGCGGAAAAAAATTTGGTGGGTTTTAAAGCTTTAACAAATAAAATTCAATGTTGTAAATTATGTATAATTTGAAGATTTTCCACAAATTTGCAAAATACAACCTTGCATGAATCTAAGAATGCATGAAAATCTGTACAGAAGCAATCACTAATAATAATAATAAAAATAAAATCAATAAATAAAATCAATGGATAAACATACAGATGATTCATTGTGCATGAATAAAAAAATGCACGAAAATCTGTACTGCTGTGGTCAGTAACCCCCCCCCCCCCCCAAAAAAAAAAAAAAAAAAAAAAAAAAAAACACTGGATACCCTTAATTTGTGGAGCATGAATCAGAAAATATATGAAAATCTGTACAGGATAAATTACTACCAAGCACTATTTTTTCCCAAAATAATTCCATTTATTTAAAGAAAATAAAATACACTCAAAAAATTAATTTTTAAATCTGAGAAATCTTAATTTTTATATTGATAAACCTACATGAGCAGCCGGCGAAAAAACAAAGTTCTGAGGTTGTTAAACGAAGTTCCGATAGAAAACGGTTATTAATAAAAAGTGCCGATACACTGAATCACATCACTGCGTTACAAATCACCAATGGGTGCCCTATAGCAAAGCTTAGCTGTGAAATCATATAAAAAAGGGGAGAAGGCTATAAAAATGACACCTAAAAATTTTATATGCATATCTGCTGGAAAAATATTTTTTAATATGAAAGTTCTTAAAAATATACTTTAAAGACTAATTTTTTAAAATATAGACTTTTATAGACTCAATGTTAAGATAGAGACTAGACTAGTTATGAGCCCTGGAAACTTCATACACATGTAAAGACATACAAAACGAAGCTTACATATAGCAGGGGTCGATCCAGGTTTTAATTTTTGGGTCCCTTTTTTGTGAAAAACAAAATATATTTGTGAAATTTTTATTTATTTTTGTGAAATTTTTATTTATTTATGTGAAATATAAAATATTTTTGTGAAAAAGTAAAATATTGTGTAAAATCTTCAGTTTTTACAATCACTTTATGTAATGTTTAATATCAAGTTAATAGAGTTTCGTTGAGCCAAATTAAGGCATAAATTAAAAATAATACTGAAAATATGGAAACATTTAATAAAAGGATCATTTTTATAAAACAAAATTTTGTGAAGGGACTCATTTTATAAATTTGAATTTTGTGAAGGGTCCCTTTGTATGGATTTGAATTTTGTGAAGGGCCCCTTTGTATGAATTTGAATTTTGTGAAGGGTCCCTTTTTATGAATTTGAATTTTGTGAAGGGTCCCTTTTTATGAATTTGAATTTTGTGAAGGGCCGCAAAAGGGACCTATATTTTGCCTGAATCGATCCCTGCATATAGCGAGGTAAAAAATAAGAAAAAAAAAAAAAAAATGGTACAGTTATTTTTTGAAACACTAATTATCAAGATCTAAAACTGACCTACCTAAGCAGGATGACAGTTAATTTTCCTCTAATAACCATGTAATACATGAGAAAGGATATCTAAAATGGATTTATGTAACAATTTTCAAGAAAATCATTAGAACTGTTTTTTAGATACCATCCTTTACTAAAACTTGGAATACTCAATTATTGACTGAAAAACAATAATTACATACAAAAGGATATTTAAAAGCGAGTCAATTTGGCGAGTTTGAAAAAAAATTCCATGCAGCCGTTTTTAAAGGAATGTACTTCCGAGACCTGTAATTGAGCTATTTATACAGGACGTCTATCAATTTTTCTGAACTAAAGAACCATATTACTTGAAAGGACATCTAATAGAGTGTTTATATAGCAAATTGGAAGAAAATCGTCAGAGCCGTTTTTGAGATACGGACTTACTGGTTTCCGATATCCCACTTCCGATTTTTCAATTTTCACCAAAATTTGGAAAATTCATCAGTACACAAAACGTGTTTCAATTCTGAAGTTTTGTAGTTCTATCTTTATTAGCTTCAGAGATATGATAGCCAGAAGATTCCACACATACATATACACACACTCATCAATTGCCAAAATTAACTTTTTTGGACTCAGGGGATCTTAAAACGTGTAAATCAGGTGAAATATTGACATTGAATTTTTGGACCGAATACAATATTTCCATTACCTATGGTAGTGGGGTAATGGAAGTAAAAAGCGTCTGAAAGAAAAATTAAATTGTTATTTCCAAAGTTTAATTTTTTGCAAAAAAGTAATGAATGAAAACACTTCTTATCATAACAATAATTTATTGAATCATATATAAAATATTACAATTAAAAAAATACATTTTGCAAAATGAAAAATAGGAGTCCGATAAAAATTATATATACAACCAGCTTCAAAAACACTTTACATCTTAACAGCCTTGTGAATTTTTAACAAATGATGCATGTTTATCTTTATACATATAAGAATAAAAACATATAAAATTAAATTATACATATAAATATTCTTTAAATGAAATTAGAAAAAAGAGCAGAAAGTCATCTCCTCTCTTGAATGTAATTTAGAAGTGTGTTAATAAATAAATCAATAAATAAAAAAGTATAGCACATAAGTATTCTATCACATAATAATGCTCATAAGTATGAATGATTCAATATAAAATTATTTTTTAGATTAGGAATTGGGGGGGGGGGGGATTTGAAGTATCTATTATTGCCCTTTACATATAAAAAATAACATTATAAAACTAATGAATGAATTTTTTCATGTCTAGAATTTTCAAATATTCAATTTTAAAACTATATTTTTATTAAAAATATATATAAATAAAAAATAAAATAAATATCTTTCCAAATTAGATAATTTTAAATGTTTATAGAACTTAAAAATAAATCATAATATAAAAAATTATGTTAAAATTTAAGAGCTTTACTTGATCAAAATTATTATTTATCTGCAAATTTACTAAAAAATAAATAAATAAATAAATCTTTATGTATACAAATAAATATTAAAAAAAAAAAAAAAAAAAAAAAAAAAATTCAAAATCTAATCTAATTGTATTAAAACCTGAATAAACTACTACGTCAGAAACGCCAAAGAAAAATATTTGAGACTTTTTGCACTGAAGACGGTATGCTTAAGGCTACCGAAACAGCTGTATGCATCTCAAATATTTTTCTTTGGCGTTTCTGATGTAGTAGTTTATTTGGGTTTTAATATTCCAACGCCAAGTCTCCTGTTATTAATCTAATTATAGTTTAAAATTTTTAAAAATGCAAATTAATAAAACATGTTAACACATTTTATTTTCTGATTAAAATAAATAATTAAAAACCTGATTTACAAATTAATATCAGTATCAATAAAAAAAAAAAATTATAAATACAGAATGCTAGGTATATATTGTTAATGAACAAAATATTTAAAAATATTTACTGCAAATTTTTATAATAAAATGTATAGCAAAATAATATTTTGATTGCAATTTACATGTAATTTAATATAAACCATAATTTATAAAATACTGCGAAGCTAAATAATTAAATTGTATTGAATATAACATTGTTTTACAAAAATTCATTTTGTTTAAGTGGTTAGTTTTTTTTTTTTTTCTAAGGGGAGAAGACAATTTTTGCATATTTTAAACAATTCCATAATTTTTTTCGGAAGCTGCTGAATAACATACCATTGTCTTTCATAATAATAATAATTAGCATTATTTTCTGATTTCTTGTAATCAAAATTTTCTTCTTAAATTTATAAGTGAGGTTTTCAAAAGAAAATTAAAAGGTAAATGTCTTTGTAAACCAACAGTTCTACAAAATTACAAAAGATATGAATCACAGTGTTTGCTTTTGAAGGAGCAAGCATCAGTCTTCATAACTGTTTATTCAATAAATCATAAAAATGATCTTCCAATATGCTGTTCTTTTGAATATTATACTGTAATTCAGAAATTCTATCTGTTAGTGAAGACCACGTGTTTTTACTGGGTTTCCTAATTCCTAGATCTTTCCAATCTGAAAACAAATAAAATCTGTTAAGTTTTCAAAACATTTGTTCAGACACACAAAATAAATGGTAAAAATAAATAAAATAAAAAATAATAATCTGAGTGTTGGCTAAATTCGCCATTCTCTCGTTTTTTCCCGTCAGCATTACAAACACTTATTTTTTTTTCTTACCTCCGGAGATTTTATGTTTAAGTAACTTTATTTCTAGCAAACTGTATTCAAGTGCTGAATCA
The DNA here is from genome assembly GCA_963930645.1 of Salticus scenicus. Taxonomy (NCBI): domain Eukaryota; kingdom Metazoa; phylum Arthropoda; class Arachnida; order Araneae; family Salticidae; genus Salticus; species Salticus scenicus. The sequence continues at coordinate 176,251,641 of OZ005654.1, forward strand.
ATTTACTTCCTTTTTATGTAAAATAACTATAATAGGTAAAAATGCCGCTGTTTACATTCTTCTAGTTAACTCAAACGCTAACCGCTACCACCAAGCAAGCGGCGCTGCTTTCGCAGTATTTTTAATTCAACTCAGTGTCTTGCGATCGCAATTATCTAATTTGATTTCTATTCAAATATTTGTAACTATTAATCAATTAAATAGCACTTGAGTACAAATATAAAATCATTCACCTATTTTTCCTATTTTTTTTAATTGCATAAATTTGCATATGAAATTAATGGCAGTACAGTTAACTGTTTCTTTAACTGCCAGCGAATCTTCTAGACAACATCGCGGTTCGTTTAAAAGGGGTGTGTACGACACATCAGCTGGCTTTGCTTTTCGATGATGTTTTTTATGCTGCCGGTTGCGTAATGCACGATTCGTTTTCTAAAAATTTCTTTTTCGGCTTATAGTCGTAATAGGTGAATGACTCTAATTAAACAAGTATCAATTGTTTTCTAACTTTCTTATTTGTTTTAAGTTATGTTTAAAGTTAAGAGAAATTTATTAGTTAAAATGATTCAAGTTGAATTTTAATAAAAAAATAGTAGTTTTCAAGACTGTTTTTCTTCATTAAGAAATTTTACACCGGTACAGGAACATCACCTACTGACTACTGGCACGTGAGTACATATTTTTCAATCTCATTCACTCTTTTGTAAGTCTATATTTTCAACCAGGATGTCATTTTATTTAATGAGATATATGAGTTTACTTGTACTCACGTGTCCAGTGTCAGAAAATTTTCTACATTGGGAAGGAGCTTATTGCTGCTACTCTGCATTTGGGTTTTTAAATTAACAAACAGAAAAATAAACCCACACTGAGTGACTTCATTCAACTTTTTAAACATTAATTAAAAGTTGCTTGAATAAATTAAAATAAAAGAATTTGTTAAGAGAAAATTTAATAGGGTGTTTAAGCATTTTACCCCCAAATAGCATGTCATTTAGGTTAATGCTATTTCACTGCAAATAATTTGAGCCCATATGTAATAATAATAATTTGAGTCCATATGTAAGAAATGTTTCACTATGTCCCTGTAAAAATTCAATGAGTACTAGATTCACCAAAATCTATAAATTTGATGACCTATAATATGTATATAAATTTTTTACCCAATTCAATAAGGCATTTACACATTATCGTAATAATATGCATATAAATGTTTAGCCCAATTGAATAAGAATTTTAGATGCTATTGTACTTTAAATAATTTGAGCCTATAGGCCAAAAGGATAAAAAAAAATTTCTTTGTGTCTCTATTTAAAAAAAAAAAAAAAAAAAAAAACAACTAAGTGCCAGATTCATTAAAATTTATACAATTTGTAATATGATGATCTATCTATAACATATGTACCAACTTTCAGCTCATTCGAACAAAGCATTTAGACGTCACCGTGTTCACTTACAGACATCATCATAAAACTGGCAAAAATGAACTCAGAGGACCTCAAAACGAATTGGTACACCAAATTTTCAAAGTTGATTTTTGTCATGATTACAATACTTTTCTTACATAGGTATGTTTGAAAAGTAATGAATCAAAATGATTAACTAGGTCTTCCCCTAAAGGAATTAGTCTCAGCAACTTTGTTGTGGTCATAGATTTACTAATAACTTTTGAGAAGTGTAAGCACATGAAATGCTGTCTTTAAATAGTTAAAAGCATATATATATATATAAAACTATGCAACTTGCATTATACACACTTTCCAGCTGCGTTTAATCCTTACATTGTTAAAACTTTAATGTATTTTACCTTAACAATGTAACATTTAAATGTATTTTGTTTTTGAATAGAAGAAAGAAAACTCAAAATTATCTATATAAATGTTATTAAAAAAAAAAAAAAAAAAAAAAATGCAATAGATTTGATTTTTGTTAACATTGTTTAAAAATAACAACATTATTAAAAAAAAAAAAAAAAAACTTTGAAAAAAAGATAAAGAACCCCATAAAAGTCTCTTTAAAGTTTTATTTTTAACGAGAAATCATTAAAAATATTACTTTTGATCCCGAATACCATCTAAATTTGCACATGAACTATAGATTATATTAAAATAATTTCACACAGCTCTGAAAATTTACATTTAAATAACGTTTATACACATTTTAAATACATATTCCTATTTTAAAATTCATTTTTAATTATAATTGCTAATAAAAACTTTTCAAAGTCACTGTAAGTTATTGTTTTTAAAGAGCAAGAAATTGAACAGCATTTTCCATTTTATTATTAAGGCAAAATATCAAGAAATACCATATGATCCTACTTAAACTTGGCCTAATCTGAGCACTCTGTAGTTGTAAATAAAATGTAGATTTAGTTAAAGTCCTTTAAAGCAGAAACTTTGTTACACTTGTTTAAAAAATATAATTAAATTACATAATTATAAATGCCTTGCTTTGAGTCCTCTGTTAAGCTTTTCGGCCAGGTGCCTAGCCATCTTCAGTGAGCTCTTCTCGTAGACTACGGACTTCCTTGGTGTTACTTGCTTCTAATAAATAGCGTCCCTTCTAATCCAATAGTTGATTAGCTTCTAAATCGGTGCACATGTGCTCATTGGCCATAATTTCAATGGTTTCATGCAGGGTTGTATATTAAAAACTTTAGTAAAAAACTCGTAAATTAATTTTATATATATATATATATATATATAAACCCTAAACCAAATTAGTAATGCACAAAATATTAAAAATAAATATACAACTTCAATCCTTTACAATAAAGGCACCTCCATTCAACTAGAAAGTGAAGCTGCTAAATTTAACATAAACATGCCCATAAAATACAACAGCAACATTTTCTAGAGAATAAGAAACGATAAAGACCCCACTGACCCTTTACAAACTGCAGGTATTTCCGAAATAAGCTAGAAAAATGATAATAATGAAACAAATATTATATACGAATAATTAAAAGAAAAATTAAAACTAGAATAAAGGAACACAAAAACAATATGCAATATGGGAAAATAACTACAGCTCTAACTAAAACTAATAAAAATTAAACGATAAATATAGATTTTAGAAAAGTATGAAAATTATCCTATTATAACAACCATAAATATGCAACCTTGCATGAAACCAGAGAAATTATAAAAAATGAGTACACATGCAATGATTTAGAAGCTAGTTAATTATTGAACCAGAGATAATAGTATTTGTTAAAAGCAAATAGCACCAAGAAAGTCAGCAGTCTACAAGAGCTCACTGAAGTTGGGCGGGTGCCCGGCCAAAAAGCTTACCAGAAGACTCAAAGTGTTAGAATCAAAAATTCTAACACTTTTGAATTTGGTTAATTTTTATCAAATCCTCCGGAAAATATTTTAGTTACTTTTATTTTATTTATTTTCTCCATTAAAAATTTCTTAAAATTCGCAATTTTCAATAAACAAAAAAATTTAAGAATTTCCAATGAAGCGTTTTGTTTGTAAACAAAACTACCGATGTTTTCGGATTTGTAAACAAACGCCTTAGCCAATAAAGAAATTCAATTTTATTCAGCATTCAAATCAGTTCAAAATCTTTTTAGATCGTCTGCAAATAATTTAAAAATAATTTTATTAATTTTCCTAACATTCATTTTTCACTAATTAAATCAGTGACGTCATTTCCATTTACATTTTTTCAAATTCTCTTTCTGGAAGATTCCATTCAGTTCGCAGCGAATATGTCAGGTCCGCAGCGAATATATCACGGCACCGATTCAAAAGTGGCGTTCCTCCAGGAAAATGTGTTTTTTTTTTAATATTAATAATGAATCCAAAAAATAGTCCAATATAAAATATTCCGTTCTTAAAATTAAATTTATTTATTTCCATTTTATTATTTGTTATTCAGCAGATGATCCAGGTAAAATAATTTGTTTTCGTACTACTTATCGCGCGCATTAATTAATAGGTGCATAGTCTCGCAATAGCGGGAAATTGGAAGGCGTCTCTCCGGACACTCTCTCTGGAATAGCAGTTGGAGAAGGTAGTCGCCGGGCGGCTGCTGTGGGAAATGGCATGCACCGTTAAAGAGTATTCTTATTTCTATTTTTCACTGAATCATAATCAAGAATATCCTGTGTATCGAACTTTATGCCTATTAACCGTAAATATGACTCTCGTGTTGGATAGTGAAAGTGCAGGATTGAAGTTTTTCTCCCTCCGCTCTCCGGCGGCAAGCTGGGAGGAACGAAAGCAACGGTCACATCGATGAGTAAATAGCTCAGCAGTCATTGAAGCCTTTAAAGATTAATTCCAACATGGTAATCCGTTGATAAGTGTCTTAATTTATTAACAACCTGAGTGTAAACCTCAAGACTGGTGTGCTCATGATGGATGCAGTGGTATTAACCAGTAAAAGAATCCCAACTACCGATGGGCCTAAGAGAAGGCTTAAGTTCGTATTACTTTTACTGATATTACGTACGCAAAATACGTTGGCAGTGTTGCTGGATATTCATATAACCTCGTGAACTATGCAAAATACCCCAGCAGATTATCGAGATGCTAAATAAAAATGTTATATCCAGAATGGCGGCTTGGAATGGCAGCTCACGAATATTACTGGTGAAGGCCACCACAGCTTATGTGCCAAAATTTCCACATGTTGATCGATCTATTCAACCATTATTTCTGAGACACCTTCTACTGTTTTACGAATATATTTATAAGGAAATGAAGGAATATCATCGATATCACTTGAAATATTTAAGCACAATACAAAAGACATGGACTTTGAGCGGACTCATGTACCCACACTTTGTGCTAAATACAATTCATTTCATCGTAGGTGTTTAACGTATATTACCATCAATCGCCATTGCGGAATTAATATAAGATGGGTGCTTCAGATAATGTAAAAACAAAATTATCAGAATTAATATAAGATGTGTGCTTCAGATAATGTGAAAACAAAATGATGATGTAATTCGTATTAGTAACGGCGCCGCTACACTTCTTTGCTTGCATATATGCTTTAAGATATCATGATTAAAATAAATAATGGTGTTTAACAGGAACACATAGTTTTTATTAATTTGTGTGTACCTCATTGGATTATAATCTTTTTGTTTCAGATATTTTGGTTTTCTTCATGGGGTAAGTTAAGAACCATTATTACTTTTCCTATTTTCATTTTATTTGTCTGATTTAAATCATTATCATTTATTTAAATTTTAGGATTTAAAATATTGGCAATTCGGCAATTTAATATGATTTATAAGCGGCACAACTAAATTAATGTACTAACCACTATTTAAATTACTTCCGGCCTTTAATCGATCTATTAATTTTCATGATTTACTAACTTTATAATTTCCAAAATCCAAAAATCAAGTTTTATTGTTTAACTAAATTTTATTGTTTAACATTTGGTGCCGTACTAAAAGAAATAACCGACTTTAAGGTCTAGAACCTGAAGTTATGAATTGCCATTTAAAAATTAATTAATTTTAGCAATCGCGATTTAGATTAAAAAAAATAAAAAAAAAATATCGCGAAGATTTTATTTTTATTTTTGTCTCATTATGCATGCCACTTAAAATAATCTAGATATTATATTTTCATGTTGTATGTTTTATTTTATTTGATTTCAATGTGGGAAATCTCAATATATGGCATTCCAAGAAAGGGAATGTAGATAAATTTTTGAGCTATTTTAGCTGTAAACTTTTAAAGAAAATAAACAAAAAATTGAGATTTGCCACTATTACATGCCCTATATTAATATTTCATGGAATTTTTGTGTATTTTATTTTATTTTAATGTGGTAAATCCCAATTTATGGTATTCCAGTAAATGAAAGGAATACATGTAATTTTTAGAGCTATTTTAGCTATAATTATTTAAAAAATAAAGAAATAATTGAGATTTGCCACTTATACATACTTTATTTTAAATAGTTCATGGAATTTGAGTGTTATTTCATATTCTGAAAATAAATATTGAGTTTTAATTTGTTTTGAGGTGGTAAAATAAATTGAAATTCCCAGAAAATAAAAATGATAATTTTTTTAGAATTATAATATGATTCATATATTTGTGTTTTTTTCTATGGAAATCTGCTAAGTGAAATTTAATATAGATATTTAGTTTACAGTTATTTACTTAGTGTCCTTTTCCATTTATTACATTTTCTCTCTGGGTACAGTTAAAAATAAGATGATTTTAATAACTCTAGATAGTAGAGGTTTTTGCAAAAAAAAAAAAAAATCCTTTCTGGATATTTAAGATTCATTTATTTTGATGTATGATATGCTGCAATGATTACATAGAGAAAATTCAAAAAAAAAAAAAAAAAAAAAAAATTAGGGGTCCTTGAATATCTCCGATTTGAAATGCAATCATTTATTTTAAGTATGATTTGCCTTAAATATGGCAATTTCAAAAAATGTTTTGAAAAATTACATCAAAAAATTCAGAATATAAATTTATTTGTAAGGGATGAATGATTATAAACTACATGGTGTTACTTAGAAAATTCTAAATAAAAAAGTCCAAAGGTGCGAGATATTTTGTGGGGGCGAAGGTGTTTAGATTTGATTATTGGGACGGTGAAATTTTGCGTTTTATGGTAATTTGAGCTGATGGCCACAGCAATCATTGTGCCATGCGAAATTTTAACTATAAACCCAGTTGACTAGGTATTTCACTTCAAAAAAAAAAAAATAAAATAAATAAATAAAGGTTTACCTACCTTTTAATTTTCCATCGCACCTAAAGAATTCACAGGAAACATTTATAGGCAATTAAAATTCAGATCATTGTTCTATTTATATATAAAAATAAACTATATTTTATTTATTATATGAAAACTGTGCACAGTATGTATAAAATTTATAGGGTAAATGATAGGGCATGACACTTGCAGTTTTTATATAAGTCGATGAGGTTAAAACCGATTAGGTACCCGTTTTTCACCCCTGGTGAATGTAAGTCTGTGGCTTAAACTGACATGTATGCTTTCTATTCAAAGTTCTATATATGAAAACTACCTTGAATATTATTTATAGCATATGTAGAGACCATTATAAGCTGAGCCTATAATTAGTGTGAACAGCAGTCTTATCATGCATTGCTTTTATTGATATGGGACGAATAAATTCCCCTTTTCTTCAATTAAAATGAAATAAAATAAAAGACAATGATCTAAAATTATGTTATATATGATGTGATCATCACTATGCCTGTTTTCCTGCTAAGAAATTTAAAGAACATTAATATTACTCTAACATGTTCAAATTTTTTTTTTCTCACTATTCATCCCTATGAGCTTGCATTTGAACCCCAAACAATTTTAATATTCAAATTTACTCATAACTAAAGCTTCTCAGCAAAAAAAAAAAAAAAAAAAAAAAAAAAAAAAAAAACAGTATTTTCACTCTCTTTTCAAATTTTATGATACTGGCTCCTCCAACAGACATTCAAGTTAGCAGACAAAATACATAAATTAATAGATAGCAAAAAATTTTTTTTTTACTTACCTTAAATGATTCTGAAATTGCTTTTGGTGGGATACTGAGAAATCCGGCCCTAGAGTGATTCAAAATTTGTCAGGCTGGTCCGAGGTAATGTTTCACTTTTGTGCACTGGTACTGCAGTTCTTAGATATTCTCACTTCTTCAATTTCAGAATAAAATTTTTAACCTAAATGTTACATTATGAAAATCTACAAAAAACATATTCACTTACCTTTTTTTTTTTAAAAAAAAAAAGATATATGCATTTTTTTTTCAAATTATTAGGGTATATTCAAAAATGTTCAATCACGAACACCTACCTGTTGTAAATCTTTTGCGATTTGGCAGGAGTGTATATTCTAAAATAACACAAATCAATTTTACAAACAGTATTTATTTTCCAATTCCTTATGCATGTGACACATTGTAGAAATGTAGGTATTGTCCTAGAGTATTGATGGAGACCATTTATAGCCGAGCCTTTCTTTAAGTGTCATTGGCTGTCTCACATGCTCATCACAATAGTGTTACAGCTCAAAAGTTCGTCAATTGTGGATATTACAATGTTTAAAATACCTACAATTGATTTCCAATAAAAAAAATTTTTTTTACCTTTAATGATTTGTTGTTAGGTGCATATTTTTTACTTTAAATATTCCGTCATAAATTTTTAACTGAGATGTTTTTGGTTAAAAAAAAAAAATAAATAAATATTTTGATTAATAGTTAAAATTTCCTTTTAAATTGTTAATTTCAGCAGATCTCCATTGTATTATTATAGCTCCATTGTACTATTTTATGTTATGTGTTTAAAAAGTGGTATGCATGTGATTTTTTATTTTTAACTTGCCCCAAATCATTTATGTTTTCAGTATTATTATATATATTCGGATATGCACTTATGCAGTGTAATTATGTTTTATGTTTAGTGTATGCATGACGTTACTATGTCCTTCCAATTTCCTGCGGCTATAATTTTTTTTGGAGAGGGGGGGTAATGTTAGAATCAAGAATCAAAAATTCTAAATTTTTATCAAATCCTCCGGAAAATATTTTAGTTACTTTTATTTTATTTATTTTCTCCATTTAAAATTTCTTAAAATTCGCAATTTTCAATAAACAAAAAAAATTTAAGAATTTCCAATGAAGCGTTTTGTTTGTAAACAAAACTACCGATGTTTTCGGATTTGTAAACAAACGCCTTAGCCAATAAAGAAATTCAATTTTATTCAGCATTCAAATCAGTTCAAAATCTTTTTAGATCGTCTGCAAATAATTTAAAAATAATTTAATTAATTTTCCTAACGTTCATTTTTCACTAATTAAAATCAGTGACGTCATTTCCATTTACATTTTTTCAAATTCTCTTTCTGGAAGATTCCATTCAGTTCGCAGCGAATATGTCAGGTCCGCAGCGAATATATCACGGCGCCGATTCAAAAGTGGCGTTCCTCCAGGAAAATGTGTTTTTTTTTAATATTAATAATGAATCCAAAAAATAGTCCAATATAAAATATTCCGTTCTTAAAATTAAATTTATTTATTTCCATTTTATTATTTGTTATTCAGCAGATGATCCAGGTAAAATAATTTGTTTTCGTACTACTTATCGCGCGCATTAATTAATAGGTGCGTAGTCTCGCAATAGCGGGAAATTGGAAGGTGTCTCTCCGGACGCTCTCTCTGGAATAGCAGTTGGAGAAGGTAGTCGCCGGGCGGCTATGCCGCGGCGGCTGCTGTGGGAAATGGCATGCACCGTTAAAGAGTATTCTTATTTCTATTTTTCACTGAATCATAATCAAGAATATCCTGTGTATCGAACTTTATGCCTATCAACCGTAAATATGACTCTCGTGTTGGATAGTGAAAGTGCAGGATTGAAGTTTTTCTCCCTCCGCTCTCCGGCGGCAAGCCGGGAGGAACGAAAGCAACGGTCACATCGATGAGTAAATAGCTCAGCAGTCATTAAAGCCTTTAAAGATTAATTCCAACATGGTAATCCGTTGATAAGTGTCTTAATTTATTAACAACCTGAGTGTAAACCTCAAGACTGGTGTGCTCATGATGGATGCAGTGGTATTAACCAGTAAAAGAATCCCAACTACCGATGGGCCTAAGAGAAGGCTTAAGTTCGTATTACTTTTACTGATATTACGTACGCAAAATACGTTGGCAATGTTGCTGGATATTCATATAACCTCGTGAACTATGCAAAATACCTCAGCAGATTATCGAGATGCTAAATAAAAATGTTATATCCAGAATGGCGGCTTGGAATGGCAGCTCACGAATATTACTGGTGAAGGCCGCCACAGCTTATGTGCCAAAATTTCCACATGTTGATCGATCTATTCAACCATTATTTCTGAGACACCTTCTACTGTTTTACGAATATATTTATAAGGAAATGAAGGAATATCATCGATATCACTTGAAATATTTAAGCACAATACAAAAGACATGGACTTTGAGCGGACTCATGTACCCACACTTTGTGCTAAATACAATTCATTTCATCGTAGGTGTTTAACGTATATTACCATCAATCGCCATTGCGGAATTAATATAAGATGGGTGCTTCAGATAATGTAAAAACAAAATTATCAGAATTAATATAAGATGTGTGCTTCAGATAATGTGAAAACAAAATGATGATGTAATTCGTATTAGTAACGGCGCCGCTACACTTCTTTGCTTGCATATATGCTTTAAGATATCATGATTAAAATAAATAATGGTGTTTAACAGGAACACATAGTTTTTATTAATTTGTGTGTACCTCATTGGATTATAATCTTTTTGTTTCAGATATTTTGGTTTTCTTCATGGGGTAAGTTAAGAACCATTATTACTTTTCCTATTTTCATTTTATTTGTCTGATTTAAATCATTATCATTTATTTAAATTTTAGGATTTAAAATATTGGCAATTCGGCAATTTAGTATGATTTATAAGCGGCACAACTAAATTAATGTACTAACCACTATTTAAATTACTTCCGGCCTTTAATCGATCTATTAATTTTCATGATTTACTAACTTTATAATTTCCAAAATCCAAAAATCAAGTTTTATTGTTTAACTAAATTTTATTGTTTAACACAAAGTAAGGCATTTATAATTATGTAATTTAATTATATTTTTTAAACAAGATGTAGATTTGTTCAAAAATTTGTAGATGATGACAATTCAAAAGATAGGCAGAAAGATTTCACAAAGAAAAAAAAAAGTTAAAAAACATTTCGTTCGAGATGAGGGAAGGGGACACATTACAGTAAAGTATAAACAAGCTATAAATTTCAATGCAAGCATCATTTATTTATTATAAGCTGTTTAGCGACGTAACATGTTTAATCTCTGTCCCTTTATTAAGGTACACTTATAGTCATCATAACTGAAAGAATGCTACTCACTCAATTTCTTCCTTTTTATACTCAGAATTCATGCTTAATTATCAGATTATAGCCTTCTTCACTTGTAGTGCCACAGTTATCATTCATTGCACTGTATAACAGTTTAAAAATAGCTCACAGTTATGTATAATGCTTTTTTAAGCATTTTAGATGTAATTCATTGCTAGCAGAATTTTTTTGAATTAATACTTATTTATTTTTGAATCTACTTTTTTGCATATCTTTTGAATAGTCTACAAATTTTCAACTTAATCTACCTTTTAGCTACAGATTACTCTAATAAGCCAAGTTTAATTATGATCAACCAGTACTATCAAATTTGACATTTTAGAATATGTGAGTTTTAGTTTTCATCGTGTAGTAAAGGGCAAAATTAACGGTCGCCACCGGCCACATGGCGACTAAATAAAACAAAATGGCGATTAAAAATTATGCATCGATCGCCACTAAAGTCGTCACTTTTTGTGATCATTAAAAGATTCTAAAAATCTAGCGACGATAGGCAATTGAAGCCTTGTGTTTTCCAATCTTTTTCCATCCATGGCATAAATGTCAATATTCATTTTAAACTTGCTTTATTATATTCTACAACCTATAAAGAAGTAGAATTGTTTAATATATCTCACTCATATAATATTTTAGACCCCCCCTTTCCCTCCCCCTAACGATCCGTGATCACACAGCTTATAGAAAGCTTTATAATTTCTAATCTTTCTCCATTTGCTGCAAAAATATAAATATCTATTTTGAACTTGCTTTATTAGATTCTAGAATCTGTAAAAAAGTAGAATTGTTTATATCTCTTACTCATAATTCTTGTAATCCCCCCCCACCCCCACCCCCTCCTCCAACGATTGACAATCACATGCTCCACTGAAGCCTTGTGATTTACAATCTTTCTCCATCCATAACATAAATGTAAATATTCATTTTAAACTTTCTTGATTAGATTCTAGAACCTATAAAGAAGTATATAGATGTATCCCCCCCACCCCCCACACACACATGTGTGCTCCATTTCAACTAGCAGTTAATGATCAAATGTCCTGAAAAGCACAATCTTTTTCCTTCTTATCTCCATAGTATTTAGTGTATATTTAAACTCATATAAGATATTTGAGAAATGTGTATATCAAAATTTGATTTGGCTTAAATGTTAAAGAAATCTCCCTATTTTTAAATCTACAAATTTGGCAGCTAAGTAAATTATTTTTAATGAAGCAGACAAGTTTCCATATCTATACTTTTTAAGAGGAAATATTTTAACTCTATTGAAATAAAATCATTTAAAAAAGTGTATCTTTAGAAATAAGAAAAAATAACAAAACTGCTAACTGTATTTACACATGACCATGTAAAAGGTTGTGATGATGATGAATCAGCTGATTCATTTACTAGAAAATATCAATGTGAACTGAATGATAACAGCTTATTTCACTTAAATAAATTGAAAAAAAAAAGTACTACTGAATTATCTGAAAGACAAAAACTTTTGCTGTTATTATTACAGCCCTAAGCAGATTTTAATTTAGGATTTTTAAAAAAGAGCGTAATTACAAATTACAATTTCAGTGTCCGTGTGTTAATTTTATTATTAATATGTATTTCTTATTTTTCTTGTGGTGATTATACCACAAAATGGTGACAATGCTTTTTGCAGTCTGAAAGAAATAGTCTTATCATGTGAAAAGTGGCCACTAACTTAAAAAAGTGGCTACTAATGAAACTGGCAGTACCGGCCACTGGCCACTAATGAATTTTCCCAGTTTTGCCCTTTATCGTGTAGTAAAATGACTATAATTTAAGATGAATCAATAATAATAAACAATAATAAGCATGGTTTTATTTTAAAATGTTCATTTGTGAAAATTCAATTCAGCAGATGTGAATAATGTATGTAAAACTTCAGCTCAATCAGATGAAAAAATGTGGATAAAAATTCTAAAAGAAATTTCGAACTGTAGTTGTGGGTCCAGGCCTCCATCCCTGGTCTGTTACTGCTTAAGCATACATTGTCATTGGAATTATACATGTATGCATAATTTCAGATCAAACTGACAACAAAAAGTGGGTTAAAATTTTAAATGAATTTTGATCTGGATTTGGGGGCTTTTAGATCATCACCCATAAGTCCGATATTATTTGACCATGTATTGCCATTGGATTTATCCATGTATGCAAAATTTCTGTTCAGTTAGACAATAGAAAGTGGGTAAAAAATTGAAACAAATTTTGAACTGGAGTTGGAGGCCCAGATTTTTAATCTGTTACTACTTCAGCAAGAATTTTTAGTTTTGAACCCCCCCCCCCCCCAAACACAAATAAATAAACAATGGACCAAGTTAAACAAAAAATATCAGATTCTTAGATGTTTGAATGTACATATATCAATTTCCATGCAAACGTGCATAAAACTGAATGAGTGAATCTATAAAGATTCATGTAGTTTATAATGGGAAATACAGTTTTTAGAAACCTCCTACAATTAAATTGAAAGTAATCTTGCAATACAACTTACTATCATCTTCATCCAGACTATTTCTTTTAACATTAGTATTTAAGACATTATTAAGAGATATGCAAGATGATTTTCTTTCACTCCCTACAGCTTTTGAAGTTAATTTGTTACTTAAGGGATTAGTCTTTTCCAAGTAGTCATTCTCTTTGTTGATTTCACCTAAATAAAAAAAGGAGAATATTTACACAGAAAAACATTAAGATTATATATTATAAAACACTCAAAAACAAGTTAGGTAGCTATGAGTTAGGTTTTGTTATTTTTAATAATGGAAAAAAAAAAAAAAAAAAAAAGTTTACACATAACATAAAAAGTGACACAAACATTTGAAAATAAATTTATAAAGAACTGTTATTATTTTTATTTACTTATTTATTTTTAATTATAACTACTTTCAACTGTACATTTATGTTGCTTTCAACCTCATTTTCTCAGAAGTAAACTTCTTTAACAATTAACCCTTTAATGCCCAACACCCTCATTTGAGGACAGCTAATAAAGCAGACTGTATATGTTTTTGTGGTTTCTTGGAATGATTTCTGCTTTTTAATGACAGTTTATAGCATCATTCTAAATGATTCCTCAAAATTTTATGTGCCTGCTATTAATTATAATTACATAAATTTGGATAGTTATTTTATAATTTTTCATTCATGGCATATAAATTTGGTTTTTGTGCAGATATACCAACTTAAGTCAAGTGAATAATTAATACAGATTATAATACTTTACTTTCAAGGTTTTTGTCAGCAAATAATAGGAAATTAATTTGTTATCTCGAAGTTTTTCTATCTCAAAGTTTTTTTTGCTAGAACACCAAACGTCCTCAAATGAGGATAGGCTTTAAATTTAAAACTATCCGAAGAATTGTTTCAAATTTAATATATTTTACTGTCAAGTTGTCTATATTAATTTGGTAATGAAAAAATAATCAAAATACATTTTGCAAAATTAATCCAGGTGTTAACGAGTTAACTTACTTAATTCAAATAGAAATCTTTATACTAAAATATTATTTTACTTATGAACCAAACATTTTAACACAAATGCATATATAAAAATTTAATCATCATTGCTCTTCACAACAAATTTTGAATATGCAGTTTGGTTCAATTTTAAGCAATAGATGCTGAAGCGTAGCCATTTAAAAAATCAAATAAAGTGAATAACAGCTGCACTAGCTATAATTCAATATTCACCCAAATTGAATAACCACATGTTTTATACTACCTTGCATACCAAGTTTGATGCTTTACATCATAGAAGCTGAGATATAACCTTCTTGTGAACAGAAATACTGCATCACAATAGCACCACCACCTGTGAACACTACAGATAAAAATGGCTACTTTTGCAGTATTTCATTTGTTGCACCAGTTGATTCACCCATTACTATAGAATACAATTTAATGCCCTTTAGATTTAAAAGTATGTACTGACTATATCTCCAATCCTGCTAAATCCCGTCACTGTCATACCATACAAGCTAATGTTTAACAGTCTGCACTTTTAAAAACAGATTCACTGCACATGGAAGACATTTTTTATAAACTCTTCATCAATGAAGGGTTTTTTTTCGTGAATTTTCTATTATCATAAAGCTAACACAAAACTGGCCGTTTTAGATTGTTGGGGGCAATTTTGGATTCTTAAGGGCATATTTGACATTCAAAATCCAGACATTCATTTTAAAATTTTAATTTTAGGTATTAATAGAAGAAAAAGTTTTAAATTTTAACTTTCTTTACATTTTAATTCTATGTGTTACTGATGTATGAATGAATGTTCATTGTCATGTATAATATATTTATTTATATTTATAACATACCTTCAGTTTGAAGGTTATTTTCAACAAAAAGCAGTAAGGGTGCAACTTGCAATAAGAGTGCAATATATTTATTTATTTTTTGGATGAGGGGCACGAAGGGTGCTTTTTTTTTTTTAGGGGGGGGGGGGGGGTTATAGGGCAGGCAGCAAGCAGCACCCTCCTGAAAATGTCTAGAGAAAACTCTGTATTATGTATTAATATTTTTCTTATTTCAGAAATGCAAATATGTAAATAAATTTAGTTTTGAGTTAAAAGAAAGAGAGAGAGATAACAAAAGAAAGAAATATCAACAAATATTTAAAAAAGTTATTCCTATTAAAAGAAGATTACATGAAACTATGCACACACATTTATATTTAATAATAATTATAATAAAAAATAAAAAGTCACTTTTAACAACTAACTTACATGAAAATTAAACTTTTTCATTTATTTTATTAGAAACAAAATGTTGTGAAGAAAAGAGAACTATTTTCATAATAGTCTTAATAGGACAATTTAAGTTTCAAAATAATAAAACATTTTTGAAATAATTTTGAACATTTTTTTAAATTAATGATGAAAAAAATATTCAGGGTGGGGATGATATGCTTTATTTACTGGCTACCGGTGAATAATTTTTTGGACATGGCAAGTGAATTTTAAGTCAAGCAGTTTCAGCGCCAGTGTACTGAATGTAATAAAGCAGTCAAAAGCGGTGTAGCTGTGTAAAACAGAAGAAAAAAAAAAAAAAAAAAAGAAAACCTTCTTCGCAAGAGCTTTGAATAGGCAGCTACTTTAGATTTTATTACCTTATTCAATATTGAACACTGCATTTTAAGAAATGATGCTTTGGGAACTTGAAAGTTTTCTACCAAATGGTCAATTTACCTTACAATTGCATAAATTTTGTTTTAAATATTAGACAATGTATTGTATCATATTGTATATTGCTAATTGGCAGGGCTTGATTTCCCAAAGGACAAATGGGGCAAGTGCTCCTCAAACCCCCATCTATAAGAGGGCTCCCAAAATCAGCTGTCTCTTGAAATTAAAAGCATTTTACATGTATACAAAAATCAGTATATTTAGTGATAGAAGGGGCCCCCTAAATAATGATTTTGTCCTGGGCCCCCACTTCTGTAAGTCAGTCCCAGTTAGTTGGTAAAAAAATCTATGGCTGGTAAGAATTCGTAAAAATTTGCAAACCTTGGAGTGAGATATGAAGTGGCTGATGATTGGGATGCAGAATATTTAGAATAATGAAACCTATACTTAAAAAACCTTACATTCAAAATAGAACATATTATTAATTTTCAAATAAATGCTTGGAAAATGTTACAAATGCGAAACATACTTGAAGTTCTTTCCCAAGTACTTAAAAGTTTTTCATGGGATAGTGTTGAAGATATCCTTTCACTGCCAACAACCATTGAAGATAGTCTACGATTTAATATATTTGCATCTTCAGAAGCACTACTTTCTTTTGTGGGATTAGCTGGTGTGGGAGAAAAAATAAAATTAAGTTACAAGATACAAGATTATGTAAATTACAATCAATCTTTAAAATTATTATACATATACGAAAAAAATTTAATATATTATGATGAAATGTCTTATGAAATGGAGTCCTTTCAGGTTACTAATAATCCTTTATTTACGAGTTAATAGACAGCCTGCACTGGAAGTTCACTTTTAAGTTCCGAAAAATATTATGCGATGGTCGCAAAGCCAATTAGCATCAGGCGATTCCCTGCAGAGGCTGAGCCTCACCAGGCTGCAAGTTATTTAGCAATGCTTATATGATGCAAAAGCTTCTCTGGTTGTTTGTGTTCTTGGGTTTTGTCTACCAAATTCTTGATTCTATTTGGTTAATAATTTTATGAACATCACTTTAGTTTAGGTTCCAGATATCCAGGGATTACTTAATATGCAGGTACAGTGGCATATCCAGGATTGTATTTCGGGGAGGGCTGAGTTAAGTTCGATAATGTTTTATAGTGTCCAGAAATCATGCATATTACTCAACATTCAATTTATGATAGTAGAACAGAGCATGCCTGATACGTTACAGTATAAAACATTTAAAATTAAGACTATAGTATTTGCAACTATATAACACTATCAAATAGAGTTGTAAAAATCTTGAGAATATTCTTATCAGAGAGAATAGATAATTTCGAAAGTGCTCTGTGTAAGTATTAATTAAGGTGCAAATTTAGAAATTTTGCTTTTAATAAAATAATCAGATTAATTAAATAAATATCTAAATTTATTCAGTAGTTGTAGGCATTAAAAAAATATTCTCTTCAAGGTTAAAAGATAAAATCTTATAAATTACTGAATATAAAATCTAGTGATAAACTAAATAATAAAATGACAAAACATTAAATATTTTTTTTTTAATTCCATTTAAGACACTATTTTTAAAGGACAATACTTCTAATTATTTGTTTTTGCTTTAAAATGCTTTCCGTTTAACTGTATGAGATAAAAATGAAATTATCTAACACCAACTTAATGAGTAAGGGTATGGGTTTATTCACAGTTCAAAAAGAAATTGTATGTCTGCAGAAAGAATTGACATATGTAGCTCACAACATTAAATTAAAGCCAAAGAAAAAAACAGAACCAGTTGAGTTTAAACGAAGTGCTATTGATCATAAAGAACTGAATGAGTTAATTCAAGAAGGTAGCTTAACTGACTTTTCATTGGTAAATGAAGCTGATTATTAACTTTGATTTTAAATTTTGTGTAACAAGTAACCAGTTACAAAATAAAATAAATATCATTTTTATTTGTTATTTTGTTTTTCAATTTGAATATTTATTATAAAATGTTGTAAAATTTAAATTTGCTAACGCTCTAGTGATATTTTAAATTTTATTTTTAAACTAGAGTTTTTTGATTCAGAGGAGTTTTTCAAGCAAATTAATTTTCATGCACAGCTATAAAATTATTGACAAATTAGAAATCTTAAATATAATAGATAATAAACATATGGTTTATTATCTATTATAATATAAAAAATGAATTGCAGAAATGTGAACTAAATTTCTTAAGTAAACCTACAAATATTTTTTGAAAATCTTAATATGTAATGAATATTTCAAAAAATTTGTTTTCTGGAACTTAACGAAGACTATTCTCTGATTGAAAATTATAATTATAAAGAGAATGTGGCAAAATAAGGCTTGTTTGTTCTAGTTATGCATGTCAAACTAAATAATTATGAATAAATTTTATAATTTAAGTCATAAACATGAAAAAAAAATTATGTATTTAAGGAAAAAAAAAAAGAATATTCTCAATTATTCTCTGAATTTGGAGCTTAAGAGAACATTCTCAGAATATTCTTGTTCTCACCTTAATCTCAAATCAAATATTTTGAAATAAATCAATTCATAATGAATGGCCAATCTATCTAATCAAACAATATAGATATATATTTAAATGATGAGTAATTTTCTATATTATACTATAAAATAGTTTACATCAAGCAAAATTATTAAACAATGCTTGATGGGATTTTCTTTAGAATAAAGCTTATTTTGCTTTTTGTGTAATTTGGTATAGAATTTGAAGAGATGCGTTTTGAAAACTTATTTACATGTATGATTATACACATTAAAATTTACATTAAAGCCTTTAAAATCACCTTAGTTAACAATTTCTGTATGATATCACTTCTCTTACTTTATTTAAACAACCATTAATTACCTAATGTTCAGAAAGTGGACCTTTTTTTTTTTTTTTTTAAATGACTAGGGACCTTTTTCCTTGTTCACCCTGGTTGTTAAACTGAGATACTGAAGATATATACATATATATACTCATATTTCTTTATGATGTATCAAAACTGTACCTCTACGAGTTCAAATCAGTATGTCAATTTTAAACAGATGAAACACAAACAAGAGGGATTTATAAATTATGCTTTGTTAATTTTGGTTTGTTTACTAAGTTTAAAAAAGCTGCTCAATATCTTGAGAATAGATGCTCATTTTGTATTGCAAGGAACAATCAACACTCATAATATTTAATTCTTGTCAGAAGAAATGTCTATTTTTGTAAGCAATTTTTTCTTTGAAGAATTCTATGCAAGTATATGCTGGAAGATATGCTCAATCAACAATTCCGTTATCAGCCAGCAAATGCAGATAGATGATGCCCATTTTTTATAGGATGAATCAGTTAATACTCATAACTGTTAAATCAAAGGAGAACTTACATGGTTACAACGAGAGACCATTTCATTCACGTCATGTTATTATTTAGTGGTATTTTATTGTATGAAAAGTAAAGTTACCATCATAAAGTAAAGCTATACTACATATATATATGAAATATAACTTGAAAAGTTTATGAGTTTATAACTTTAGCTGTACCTGCCCACGCATTGCTGTGATTCTAGCAGGCTTTATCTGCTTCGCTGGTCACTATATTTAAATGAATTCTTAAAATTCCCTATCACTTTTTAATATAAAAAATCTAAAAAAAAAAAAAAAATATTTCAAGCCTGCAACAGCATTTTACCCAAGTGTGTGTGCAGAAACAAACATATTCACACATGAACCTTGATTGGGTCACCAATGTCTTTGGCAGCATCTTTCCCACCTGTACTATGGTTGGTTCACACTTTAATTTTATTGGCATGGAAGTTAGTGTAATCAACCCATATACTGAAAGTCACCTTTCTTAGGTATTGGAAGAAAGTTGCGCTTGGAAGCATGTTTTTTATCTCACTCTCAAAAGGGGGAAATTTTGAAAAATCCCTTTATATTATGTGTTGGGTACACATAAATAACCTATATACCAAAATATCACCCTCCTCACATAATTTGGAGCAAAATTATGCTTGAAAAGGTTTTTTTTGCCCCCCCCCCTCCCACTGCAAACAAAGAAAGGGGAGAATTTAACAAATTCCCTTTCTAATGTATATTGGATATACTCAACCAAGCCACACACCAAATATCTCCTTCTTGGAATAATTTGGAGTAGAGTTGCAATTGGAAACATGTTTTTTGCTCCGCTCCAGGGAAGAACAAGGTGGGAGAAAATTTACAAAAACACATATAATAAAATATGTGTATATTCGAATTTTTAATGCAATGCTGCATTGAAATGTAAAAGCAATTTGTGAAGAACTTTCAGACATTTAAAATTTTTAACAAACAAACATTTACATTTTTATTTATATAGAGGAAGGAAATCACAATCATTTAATTATTCTATATTATAAGAGTAACTTTAGCTGACTAAAAAATAAACAGCACACAATATGTAACTTATACTTACCAAAGATATTTTTATTGTTAGTTTCAACTAATTTAGGTGTACTATGAAATGGACCCACTTTTGTCTTTTTTAATGGAGAACATGATTCAAATGGTACACCAATCTTTCTTTTTGAACCTAAAAGAAACAAAAAAGGAGAAGAAGATTAAGGAATTTCCAAAATACAATGAAACAAGATTGTATATAAAAATATATATTTAAAATCGCAGCATATACTTACTGTTTTGATGAGGTAACATTTCTGCTAAGACATTTAACCAATATGGATCACAAGCAAAATCTAATATATCTTCATAAACATAATATACAGTTAGGTCCCCTTTAGTAAGCTACAGAAATAATCACAAAAATTTACTTACTATTTATAAATATTGCAATATACTGAGTTTTTTAAAGATATGTATAGTTATCAAAGGAATGGATTATGAATCAATAAACAATTAAATTAGCAAAGAAAATTATAATAATTTAAAGAAATGTTGATTCAAAACTGGGTTTATTTCTATTTTCAAAAACCTGGAAATACAACATACATCTTTGTCAATTTTATTTATTTTTAAAATGCTGGGGGGAGGGGGGGGGGGGCTTAAAAAGTGTATTTAAATACTGCATCATTTAAAAACATTTCTTCCATATACAATATTAGTAGACAATGCCAATAATAATAAAAATTTTATAAAAGTTATAATCACATTTAAAAATTAAAATATCAAATTTCCATTTATTAAGGAAAACTTTTTAAAATATTATAAAAAAAAGTTTAATTATGTGAATCTCTAGTTTCACTTACAATGAAATCTGAATTCTGAATTAAATGTTCTGCACAATAGATAATTTTTCGAAGCCAATCAACTGAAGAATCAGAAATCCTTATGCTGAAAGAGGGGAAAAAATAATGCATTAATAAAGTACTTATATGTTACGATAAAAATTACACTGTGAGAAAACTGCAGCTAATATATTAATTTAAAGTAAAAAATAGGTGGGAATTAAAAGAAAATATTGCAGTGAATTTATTTTTAAAAAGCAATATTGGGCTCCACTCAACAATCTCCACAGATTAGGGGCATTAAGAGTGCATAACACAATATAAAAGCAGAACAATACTACAAAAATCTATACATTTGATCTCTAGCATACCAGATATTCCAAAGTCCTGAAATAAATTCTCGACTTCCCTCTAAAATCTTTAAATGGGTCGCTCTCATTAAATGTTAAAATTTTTATTTTTATTTATTTTTTTATTAACCTAATGGGTTTATTAAATTTCAGTTGATTCAGAATGAAGGAAAATTCTTTATTAGCACTATAGTTTTTATTTATTAAGAAAAAAGTTCATTATATATAATGAATATAATTATGATTGTATATACAAATATAAGATGTATGCAAGTTGTATGTATAAAAGCTTGCACATACATTCAAGTAAGAGAAGTATTAGAATAATGCAAGTAATCAGAAATGAAAGTAATTTAAAGATTAAAAACCAAACATTTAATCAAGTATAGTACTTTCCCGAAGTATTAGCTGCTGTATCAAAGTAGAAAAGTTAGAAAAAATTAAATTGCTAAAAATGAATTTATTTCCACAACTTCTCCAAATAAGCATCTTAATCTCAGTTCTATACATGCAATCAATATTCATTTGTGGTTGGTTAAGGATTTTTCATTTTAATGTTATTTCAATTAATAATATTTTCTAATATGATTTCCAATTTATTTAAATAGTTTGCAAACTAATGTGCATGTAAATGCTGAGTAAACTTATCATAATGTAGATGTAGTGTAAAAAGTAAATCTGAAATTAAATTTGCATTATTTTAAAATGAATGAAATGTTGAAGTTTCATAAAATGAATAAAAAAATTATATTTAAGATAGACTTAATATCATATTTTACCAAAAATAAATAAATAAAAATAAAATAAAATAAATAAATAAAAATCTGGTGTGAAACAATCACACGACTTCCATTACCCACTATTACACATATTATATGCATTTTTTGTAATTTTCCAGTAAGAGAAACTTGATACATGCATAAAGACATATAAAACAGAGTTTACATAGCAAGTTATGAGAAAGGAAATCTAAAATGGATTAATGTAACAATTTTCAAGAAAATTGTTAGAGCCGTTTTTGAGATACCAACTTTTACTAAAACTTGGTATTCTCAATTATTGACCGGAAAACAATAATTACATACAAAAGGATATTTAAAAGAGTTAATATGGCGAGTTTAAAAAAAATCCGTACAGCCGTTTTTAAAGGAACGCACTTGTGAGACCTGAAATTGAGCTATTTATACAGGACCCCTATCAATTTTCCTGAACTAACCAACTATATCATTCAAAAGGACATGTAATAGAGTGTTTATATAGCAACTTTGAAGAAAATCATTAGAGCCATTTTTGAGATACGGACTTACAGTCCTATTTCTGGTTTCTGATGACCCACTTCCTTCCAGTTTTCCAATTTTCACCAAAATTTGGAAAATCCATCTGTACACCAGAGCTGTATAAGCTGTGAAGTTTCGTAGTTCAATCTTTATTAGTTTCGGAGATATGATAGTCAGAAGATTCCACACATACACACACAGTGACCAATTGCCAAAAACTACTTTTTTTGACTCAGGAGGCCTTAAAACGTGTAAATCAAGTGAAAACTCAATAGAATTTTTGGACCGAATACAATACTTCCATTACCTACTGTAGTAGGGTAAAGGAAGTAAAAAAAAAAAAAAAAAGGTGGTCATATATACCAAATATACTGGCATATCGAGCCCCTAAATCTATAGGAAATCTTGTTTTGCACCAGTACCTTAAACTTGTTTTCTTCGCCTCGTATAATCATA
Organism: Salticus scenicus; assembly: GCA_963930645.1. Classification (NCBI taxonomy): domain Eukaryota; kingdom Metazoa; phylum Arthropoda; class Arachnida; order Araneae; family Salticidae; genus Salticus; species Salticus scenicus. The sequence continues at coordinate 176,275,027 of OZ005654.1, forward strand.
GAATTAATCTTGATAAAATAAGGAAAAAAACACTGGTATTAACGAAGTTTTTTTTTTTTTTTTTAATTTTGGGGTTGACTTATATTTAAGTATACATGGTATTTAAGTTCTTTGCCATTAATGAATGAAGATTAATAATATAATTTGGTGATACTTTCTTCATTTCTGGTGTTCAAATCGTGAAATTCAACAATTTTTTTCTGATTTATTAGCATTTGAAAGAGTTTCCAGTACTAAATATTCAATCATTAGATGTATCTGATTATAAGTCAAAGAAAATAAAAGTAAATAATATCATACCTAAGGACAATGTTGCTACTAGAAGAAGGCACAAGCCTTGCATATTCCCAAGCAGTATTATCTTTATATGGATCACCTTCAAAATCAGGAAGAAGATGGTTTTCCAAAGCTTTTTTACATAAATTCTGTGTTTGCATGTCAATAAACTTTCCGTCTAAAAATATTTAAAAAAATACAATTTTGATAAAAGAAAATATATGTTTTTGGTGCAATAAAATTTTATCAGATTATCTCTAAGTGATTTTTAAAGGTGAAGTCTAAGTTAAAATTGGTGAATTTAAAAATGTAAATTTAAGTCGTAAAGTTCGTGGTTTTAATACTAAAAATTTTAATGCATCTGAAATAATTGGAAATAATTAAATAATGTGAAATAAATTAAATAAATAAAATCTAACGAACTTAAACCTGATTAATTACTTTTAAATTATCGTACAGCGGCAGATAAGCATGATCTGACGTTATACAGCTTGAGCTAAAAAATCAAAGGAAAAAGAAATAGATACACTTACCAATTAGCTGAATAAGAGGCGATGACTAACATGTTTGAAGGCACAACATTTCATTAATACACAACACTAAATTAAAACATAAAAAACTGGCCGGTTGAAAGGAACATAATTACAGTGACGATATTTGACATACTTATTCTCTTATTAATTGCTGAAATTTCACTATATTGAAATAACAATCATTCAATCGCTTATATTCACACAATAAATCATGATGTCATTTGTTTAATAGAAATAGTTCTATTGTTCCTAAAGTTCGGCAAAGTTTGTGAAAGTAACAGAATTGATAAAGTTATTACTTGGTTAAAATTGTGATAAAATATTTCACCAGAGGAGACACCGTAAATCATGTAAATATTCACAGGTTAGGTAAGACTTGAGACGTTAATAAATATCCGAACAGATTTTATTTTTATCAATGTTTCCATAAACATTCATCCCAAGAGGACACACCATGAATCATGCAGATATTCATTGGTTTAGTAGAATTTGAGATGTCATTAGATCTTAGCATACATCAATTCATTTCAATCGATGTTAACATAAGCACTCATTTCGAGAGGAGACACCTTGAATACTGTAGATGTATGCAGATTTGGTAGGACTTGAGATAACATTAGATATTAGCATACATCATTTAGCTGGAAATAAGTAGAGATGTCAAATATAAAAACACTCAAGCGAGCTCTTGCAAATCGTTGACGCTAAAACTTTTTTAGTAAGTTATTATTCTGATGCTTAAAGAAAAATCATTGAAAATTTAACTGTTTCGCTACTCATCCCATATGAGATGACTGATTGACAATTGAGTACATAATAAAAGGAGGAGCCCTCCTATGAAAAACACAGTTGTGACTCCAAAAAATAGGAAAATGGCTTTGCCAAAAAAACGTTGCAGAAAGCTCGGAGACTGCAGTCTGAATAGCCGGGTTCTTTGCCCCCACTTTTCACTTGCAGCAACTCTCTGGAACTGATACAAACCAACGATTTTCGCTCCCAAATTTTGAAGCAACACACCGCCTTCAGCCAATCAGAGTCTGCTATCGGCAATCAAGTCTACCAGAAGATGAGCACCTCGTTACTTCCGCTGAACCTTCTAGAACAATTTGCAGAGATCCCCCATGCTGCATCCCCCTTCTGTTTCGCGGTGCAAGCGAGAAATATGGCTGACTCAGAAAATAGATGAAAAATACTGGCACGCGTATTTAAATCTTCCAAATTGCAATAAAAATTTGCTGATCAAAACCTTAATTTTTGACAGATTTTAAAAAGAGAGGTATCATTTTAAAGCTTATCTTTTGTAGAATAACCTTGTAACAATGGAATCTCCGAAATACTTACCGATGAAATTTTATGACCATAATTAACTGGGAGGAAAATAAAGCAAAATGGTTAAAACTAACGAATGTTTCTTTTCATTAATTTGTATAAGTTTACTTTTTAGATGATCAGAGCTTTATGCTAACTGTTGTAGCTAATCTGAAAAGAAATTTTATTAACTTAATTCATGTTTTAACTATAATGTTGCTAAAAAAAAAAAAATTAAGATTAGATAAACTAACAAATAAAATATGTAATTGTTATACAATTAAAAGTTGATAAAAGTAAGTAAAACTATAAGAGAATCTTCAAAAAGAAATATGGTTCATTTTATAGACTAAAAATTGCCAATTAAATGTTTTTAAAACTAATCTAAGCTACAGGATCATCTCCATTGTATAATTAAATGATACACCAATAAAATTTTGTATACCTAAAAGGTCTTCTATTTCTTCAGGAGGCCAACATGAATGGATTCCTTTAAGCAAATCATTACAAAGAACAGAAGCTCTAAATTTCATAACTCTATTATAAAAGTCAATGATAAATTGTGGATCCTGCAAATATTTGGAGAAAAAAAAATGTTTAAAGAATACTACATTAAATATAAGCAGAAAGTATAATTTCTAAAAAAAAAAAAAAAAAAAAAAAAAAGAAAGAAAATAAACAGTTAATGTTTGGAATTATTTTTTGTAAAGTTTTATTGCATTCAAAATGCAGAGTTATTTTAAAAATTCATAAAATATTCATCCAACACTCATCAATATCTTTTAAACTTATTAATAAGAAAATAAATAAATAACTGTACTTTAAAATATGTTGATTAATTAAATATATATCAAAATGTCATTGCAAAGAAAGGCTTACTTATAAAAGATGATTTAATGACATGTAAGATCAGAAAATTTTCCTTTTTACAATAATATTTTTGTGCAAGGTAGTTAATTTTGTAAGCACCTGCATATATTGAAATTGGTTTTGATTAAGAAATATTTGATACAAAATAACAATTATTTTTAGATGAAAAAAAAAAAAACTGAAATATATAATTAATTAGAATATTGTAGTCACAACAAAATTTTCTTCTATATAATTCTCGTCAAATTCATGGAGTACAAATTATTTATTAAAATTATATTTTATGATGAATGCAGACGGTTTTCATCTCAGAACATTAAATGTTGAAAGAAAATCAATTTTTGATTAGTTTTCTTTTAATTAATTAAAGTATGAAAATAATAACCTCATAATAGCTTAAAAATTACCATTTAAATTTTATCCATAGTTTAATTGTTGCCAAAAAAATTTATGAGGTAATTTTTTTTCGACAAGAAAATAAAAACATTTACTTAAACGTGAACAATAAAAAATTATAAAAAATTAAATTATGCATCTCACAAAAATTGACATCATTATCACTTTAAAAAAATTATACACATTGATAATGTGCTAATATAGTTTATGATGCTAATACATATTGTACTAAAATGTTTTTTTTTAACTACTATTTTTTATATTTTTACTGTCAAGTTGTTATTAAAAAAAATGCCCATGACATCACATTCGACTGCCTTGCGTTTACTACTCTAAACTTTATGAACCAAAAATTTATTTTATCAGTTTTATTTATAGATCCTTCTAGGAGATTTTTAAAATTTTGGCGTTGAAGTAACCAAACACTTTTCGCCAAGAAGTTTAATTTAGCAACAGCCATTTTAATCTAGGTAGCACATCAAAAGTATAAATAAATTATAAAATATTACCCCCTCCCAAAAAAAGAAAGAAATAGTAGTCACATAAATGATCTGTTTTCATTTGAGTAGACAATTTTATAGAAAAAAAATGCAGTTAAAAAAATAGAAAATTTATTTCAGCAAGCACTAAATTAGTAAAAACCATTAAAATTTATTAGTAAAACTTAAATTTAAATAGTAAAAACCTAAAAACCATTAAAAATATAAACAGAATATGAAGGATTCTTATATATTAATGAAAAGGTGTGTGATAAAAGTATTAGCAAAATAGGTTTCCCCTTTTTATACAAGAAATTACACAAAAAAAAAAAATAAATAAATAAATAAATAAATAAATAAAGTAAAATAAGAAATAAAAATAAATTAATCCATCTCTAATATGGTGAAAAAATTCAAAAGCCGCTAACAGAGAGATATAATAAGGTTGCGTAGCACAACAATGTTTACTTACTTATTTATTTTTTTATATATCAATCACTACGCTAATTTAACACACAAATAAACAATCTGCTGTGTGTGACTGCACTTGCACGCTGTCGGGCAGAAATATTTAATTAATTCAAATTTAAATAACTAAATAAAAATAAAAGTATGTTTAATGGGAAATATATTATATATAACCATAGAAACATTAGTTACTAAAATGCAGCAGAAATAGTGCTCATAGCATATTGTTACAAGGGATTAAGTCTTTTCCCTGCATCAATTGTACTGTTGCAATGAAAGTAGTTTTACAGGTAAAGTGAAAATAAAAGAGCAGTTCATTTACTTCCAGTGTGGTCAGACTTGGTGACAGACTTGGCGAGTGGGCAACCAAATTTGGTGAAAAATGTTAAGTTTAAAATTCTCGAAGTTTTGAAACTCCCCGATACACGGGAGCGTAGAACTAGATCTTGAGCTTTCCATGGGATTCTCGATGGAATCATCGCCAAAAGTTATAAATAGGAGTAAGTTGATTTCTGCGAGAGAGTATGTAGTCACTGCGATTTAGATTTATTCAGAGACCTATTCTGAGTGATTGCACTTTAGGGATTGAGCTCTAAGTGACTGGACATTTTTCGTGAGCTAGCAAAAATTTCTGCTCTGGAGTATTTGATGTTATTTGCTTTACTCCTGTAGAACAAGTGACTATTTTTTGGACTGTTCCAGAACATTTATCGAATAGTGACTTTTACTGTACAAGTAACAGTTTCAACATTTTCCAGAATATTTGAAGAATTAACATTACTATTGGACTGTTTTCGAGAATAGTCGTTTTACTAAAAGTAAATTCAAAAACTGGCGTACAGACAATAGCAAGAAATTAAAACTTCTTCACACACCATAAATTTTAAATCAGCACAACCGGTTTCGAAAGGACGTAGCCTTTCTTCATCAGGCAGTTGCACGTGTTTGCACCTGATGAAGAAAGGCTACGTCCTTTCGAAACCGGTTGTGCTGATTTAAAATTTATGGTGTGTGAAGAAGTTTTAATTTCTTGCTATAGTCGTTTTAATAATAGTTTTGTTGTACAGATTCGAGAAGTTAAAAAAATGCTGATATTGCATAGGAGGTTCCTTACTAAAGCTGTGATGAAAACAGTTGCCAATCAAAATATATTTATTTAAACGTTTCAATTAATCAATTAAAAAGAAATCATTTAAATATAGTGCCCAGCGAAGCAGGCAAAGACTGCTAGTTTTCATATAAATAAGAAAAATTTTAATACCTCTAAAAGAAACTTGTATTCATCAAGAGAAATTTTACATAGTAGAATGCTGAAAGTGTAAGAAAAAGCATCTTGTACATAATGTCTAAAACTAACTTTCTTCAAAATTGGAAGAGATCGAGCTTTATCTTTTAGTTCATTGAACCACATCAAGCCATTCAATATCTAAACGAAAATAAATATCGTCAACAGAAAAATAAATATAATTTGCACTTACAAAAATATGGGATTAATAAATACTTTTTCACAATGACAAAACACACTAAAAAAATGTATGAATAAAAATTAATTTTAAAATATCATTTTCAGTAATAAATATTTTGGCACAATAACAAAACACAGTAAAATATGTATGAATAAAAATTATTTTAAAAATATCAATTTCAATAAAATACAAGCGAACGAAATTCATTATATCAATATTTATTTACAGAACATTAAAGACGCCAATGTAAAAAATGTTAAGTGCAGACTGCAGTTTCGGCAGCATAAAGTGTACTGTTATCTGTGCAGAATGATGAATTAGATTATTGCTCATATGAACTGGAACTGGATTGTCCATTGTTGGGTTACCTAGTGCAGGGCACTTTACAGCCAATCTAAAGTTATGAGTCTATTTTGTATTAAATGAGCCATAATTAAGTTTAGCAGCAGGTTTTAAAAATAAATTTAAAAACTGCATAAAAAAGAATTAAGAATTAATAGGCATAACATAAAATGAAAATACAAAATAAATTAAAAAAAAAAGAAAATTGAGTTTTTAGTTCCTGAGATGAAAAAGACCAGTAGGTAGAAAAGGGGTAGCCGAGGAAAATACCCAAAAAGACAGTCTGTCCACAAAAAAGGCACTAACAGTGACCATACATTTATCTATAGTTAAATTAAGTTTAACTGAAAAGAGTAACATGGGAATGAGGGTTTAGGTGCAATAGTGTTGAGGTTAATCCCAAACTATTGCGTAAGCTTAAGATTACACAAGGAATGCTAGTATGATTTTGATTTTTTTTTTTTTTTTAAATTTAAATTAATAAGAACAGGGCCAAGAGGTTGAGAAAAAAGTTAGATCTCCAAAACCACAGAAAAACATGGGCGTTTTCTTTTGGAAGGAGAGTAAATATCATAATCTGCAGCTCAGCAATTATGTCCTTATTGAGGTTGTTAATATTATCGTAAAATCTTTTAGATAATTTTCTGATACGATCATGAAATGAAGTAGCATTTAGGTCTTTTCTTATGGCTGTATTTCTTAGATATCTGTTACAGTTTCTGATTTGACAGAGGTTTTTGTTATAGGTGCCAACCATAAGTTTAATTGAACTTTTACATGCGAACCCCCAAATGGGATAGCAGTAAATCAGAATGCGTAAAATGCAGCTATTGTACAAAACATGTTTACTTCTAATAGATAGATATTTACCTTTAAGTAGTGGGTCAAGACATTTTTTAATATTGGAAGCTTCGGCTCTAGTAATGGTTATATGCTTGTTACATGTGAGTCTGATCGAGATGAACGCCAAGGTATTTAGTGTCGTCCTGCCAGGTAAAAGCAGTGTTATTAATAATAATTCTATTAGGGTAGTTAATTTTGCGAGAGAAGTAGACTGTGGAGATTTTAGTTTCATTTATTTGAACGCCCCATAGAGTGAACCAGCTCATTAGGGTGTCAATGTGTTCCAGTAGATATTTGTAGAGAACATATAGATGTCTACTAGCCATGTATATGACAGTGTCGTCTGCGTATAGTGCCAGGTTGGTGTGTATGTGTCTAGAGATCTCATTAAAGTAAATGTTGAAGAGTGTAGGTCCGATGACAGAGCCTTGTAGGATGCCAGCGGTGATGTTTTTAGTACATGAAAGAGTGTTTTACACGGATGACAAATTTGCATTCGCTAAGGTAATTGTGTAATAAATGTATTAGGTAGGCAGGAAAGTTAAGCTAAATTAATTTGAAAATAAGGCCCTCGTGCCATACCTTATCAAAGGTCTTAGTGACGTCTAAGAAGATTGCAGCAGCTGGAATGTTCATGTTGACATTTTCCCTAAGAAACTGTACAACACGTAGCAGCTTGTGTGTGGTGGAATGGTTTCGGCTCTGAAGCCGAAATGTTCAGGCATGATTAAGTTATTATTTTGGAAGTGTTGGATGAGCCGTACTCTAATGACACGTTCAATTACTTTACTTGCAGGTAAAAGAGAAATTGGCCTGAAATTAGTAGGATTAATGAGGTTACTGCATGGTTTAGGTATAGGTGAGATTACTGAAGTCTTCCACAATTTAGGGAAGTAAGAAAATTTTAAAATGTTATTTGCAATATGGGTTATTAGAAGAATGAAGTTAAGAGGTAAGTTTTTAATGGCATGATTAGAAATTTTATCAATACCAGGAGCTTTACGGTTTTTAAGAGTTTTAATAATATTTATGATTTTGTATGGTTGAACGTTAGTATCCGAAGGGGTGGGAGGGTTAAAGAGGAAGTTATTGATGGTATTATTGACCTGGCAAAAATGACTTATCACCCAGGTTGATGTTCAGAGAGAATTATAATTCATATGATGAGCCAGAGCTTCAGCCTTGTCCGCATCAGTGTAATTAGTAGTATTGTTAAAAGTAAGTGGTGGAATAGCGGTATACTTATTATTAGGTTTTTTCTTGATCTGCCAAAGTGAATTGTCTTCAGGAGAGAGGTTAGCAAGGAAGTTGTTCCAACTTTTATTTTTCTCAGTTTGGATGCAGGATTTAATTCTATTGTTGAGGTTGTTAAGGATGTGTTTTAAATTAGGGTCACAAGAGCTCTGATAAAGTCTTCGAATCCTATTGCGATTTTTAGTCATATTATGAATATAGGTAGGAAGTAGAAAGCATTTATTATTTTTAAAATAATGGGTAGCATGAGTTTGAGCATTGTTAATTTGTTGATGAAGAAATGAAACAGCATTATCAATGTCATTGACATTATCAATCTAGTAAAATTTTGGCTATGAAGATTGTTATGGAATTTTCCCCAATTAATTGCAATAGAAGGAGGTGTAATAGGGTTTATAAGATCAATTTTGTAGGAAACAGGGAGATGGTCGGAGCTGAGATCGTTAATAACAGAAGTGGAAATTGGATATGGTAAATTTTTAGAAATAGTAAAGTTGATGATAGATGGGCGAGCATTATATCCCGGGTAGTGTGTAGGTGAGTTAGAAGCATGTAAGCTAAGTTTTGATTGTGTATAAAGTTATGTAATGATCTACCGTGAGCGGTGGTACTAGCACAGTTCCATATAACGTTATGTGCATTATAATAACCAGCAACAACAGAGCAAGTATTATGAGAGAATAGTTGACTAATGTCGTTAATGGGGTATTGTCGACTACAGTGGATGTAGCAGACGCTAAAAAAAGATTAATGTGTGGGAATTGAATGACAAGACCAGTACAGTCAAGACAGTTTCCTGTAGAAGAATAATGTCAAAGGAAGGATGTATTGTGATAAAGTTTCTGAGTTCATTAATTTTATTTCGAATAGAGTTGCAGTTCCAAGAGAGAACCAAAAGTGAATTAAAAAAGTTAGTTTGAGCCATGGTTGTTGATTGAAAGATCTTTATCAAAACTGTCGAACTCTTTAATAAGAACAATTATTTTGTCAAGATGGTTATTATACTTTCTCATTTTGTTGGTAACAGTTTTGAAAAAAGTAATTAGTTTAGTAATCTCAAGAAGCTTTTTGAGATCATGAAATGTGTTAAAGTTTTCACGAAAGTCGTTGGAGACAACTTCTGTAACTTTGTTTTTAGGGTCCAAGCTTTCATTAATAGTTGGGGGAGAAGCAGTTTCATTATTGGTTTCATTTTGAGGTGTAGTTGCTAGTCTAACGTATTTGGATGTTAAGTTACATATCTTGGAGGCGTGGCCAAATTGCTGACAACGATAGCATTGTTTGACCGGACTACTTTTAAAACGTTCGACGGTAACAGACATGTAAGAAATAGTTTTGATTTCATAAATATTTTCGATTTTCCTCTCAGAACATTTAATGTTGAAAGAAAATCAATTCCGTGCCAACATCTGAAAAAATGCTTTACAGTTTTTTTTTTAAGTGAAAAAATAAAATAAAAAAAAACAATAAATTCATTTTAAATTATCACAAATTTATGGTTCATTCATTTAAAGCATTGGCAAGTTCATTTCAAAGATGCCCATATTAATTTACACTTGGGAGGGGGGGGGGGGCATTTTATACACTGATAGAAAAAAAAATCCCAACACCAAGAAAAAATTATTGTACAGTAATGAAATTTCAGCAATACATTTGTCTAGGTAACATATTTAATTGATTAAAGTTTCAAGATCACAGGTAGAGCCATTGGCGAGAAGAGCCATTTCAAATGTGAAATGTTGGTACATTAGTAACCGGTGTAACCGCCAGAATTTTGAATGCAAGCATGCAAACGTGCATGCATTGTGTCGTACAGGTGTCGGATATCAGTTTGTGGGATGGAGTTCCATGCCTGTTGCACTTGGGCGGTCAATGCAGGGACGGTTAATGCTGGTTGTGGATGACGCTGGAGTTGTCGTCCAATGATGTCCCATACGTGCTCGATTGGAGAAAGATCTGGTGATCTAGCAGGCCAAGGCAACATGTCGACACTCTGTACAGCATGTTGGGTTACAACAGCGGTATGAGGGCGAGCGTTATCCTGTTGGAAAACACACCTTTGAATGCTGTTCATGAATGGCAGCACAACAGGTTGTATCACTAGACTGACGTACAAATTTGCAGTCAGGATGCGTGGGATAACCACGAGAGTGCTCCTGCTGTCATACGAAATTGCTCCCCAAACCACAACACCAGGAGTAGGCCCTGTGTGTCTAGGCCGCAGACAGGTCGCTAGCAGGCGTTCACCTGGCCTCCTTCTAACCAACACACGGCTATCACTGCGACCAAGGCAGAACCGGCTTTCATCAGAAAACACAGCAGATCTCCACTCCATCCTCCAATGAGCTCTAGCTTGACACCACTCACGTCGCAAACGGCAGTGGTTTGGAGTCAGTGGAATGCACGCTACAGGGCATCTGGCTCGGAGCTGTCCTTGAAGTAACCGATTTGTAACAGTTCGTTGTGTCACTGTGGTGCCAACTGCAGCTCGAATTTCAGCTGCAGACGCAGTACGATTAGCCACAGCCATACGCCGAACACGGCGATCTTCCCTCTCAGTAGTGTCACGTGGCCGCCCGGAACCCAGGCTTCTTGAGGCAGTACCTTCCCTTGACCACTGCTGCCAACACTCATGCACAGTGGATACATTCCTGCCAAGTCTTTCTGCAATATCACGGAAAGAAAACCCACCTTCTCGTAGCCCTACTACACGACCTCGTTCAAACTCAATGAGCTGTTGATAATAGCTTCTTCGTCTTCTTAGAGGCATCCTTGACTAACATTAACCCACTACGTCAAATCTCAACTGTAAATAACGATCACGAACCTTACAGCGCTTATTTAAAGCAAACCTCATTTGCATGTTCATAGTGTCGCTACTAGCGCCACACTTATGCGCGTAGCTCGAAATTTGAATCGACGTCATCTTTCAGATGTATAAGCACGCCTACCAAATTTCGCTTATCTAGCACAGCTCCTTCTTGGTGTTGGGATTTTTTTTTGCATCAGTGTATATATATAAATTTCTTGGTTGATTATTATTATCAGAAATATTTATTTTTTTAATTTCACATTAAAAATTTGAAAAAAATTCTCACATAATTATACTGCTTATAAATTTAACAGATAGTCTAATTCAAACCATAATCACGCTTAAATATTTTTAGATAGTATTAAAAATGCATAATGAAAACAAAAATGCAATTGCAGCAATATTCAATTATACCTGTAAATCTAAATCTAAATTTCTAATTATATTATATTGTATAAAATACGCCTTGTTGTGAATATGAATAATAAATATTAATTTTATTATGAATTGTGCAAAATAAAAGTGATTAAAATATGGTTTATAGGAATCTCTCTCATAGAATACAATGTTCAGAAATTTTTTGGGTGTCCCTGTACCAAGGTTGGAAAAAACCTGTTTTTTTCCCAGAAAAAACCCAGCCCAGTGTGCTTTTTTGGGTTTTATCAGTTTTTAGGAATATTTTCTTCCCTCTTTTTTTTTTTTTTTTTTTTTTTTTTTTTTTTATATTAAGTATATCATTCATAATAAGATAATTTAAGAAATTCAAAAGTATTTTAAAATTTAATTTTAAAATTTCTAAAGTATTTTTTATAATTAATAGTTGTTCTTTAAATATTCTAAAATTCTGTTTATGTGCTCTTTACAACAAAAAATTGAATTTTAATAATTATTTAGTGTTGCTTTATTAAATTTTCTGTTTTCATTAGATTCTCATAAAATATTTTTAATTATTGTCCCTCTACATTACCTAACAGTGTTGCACTGTTAAAGTTTTCAGAAATTTATTTTATTTTAATTTATATTTTACATTCCTTGAGTCCCACAGTTTTCTTGTATTAATAAACAACTCTTATTTTGCTTTTATATCTATAATTTTTTATTCTGTTTTAATAAGATAATTATAATTTTTTTCCATGGGGGATTTTTTTTTCTACAGAGCAGTTTGAGAACCTCCAATATTTAAATTCTTTGTTCATGTTCTAATAATGTATAAAATATTTGTTTTATATTTATATGTTTTATTGTTAGTTAGATAAAAGTGGAATTTTAAATAAGGATTTTAAAAATTGAAAAACCCTTTTTCTTGGGTTTTTTCGTGTCGGGCAAATTCAAGTCAACCCTGCCCTGTACACAAACCAGTGGTGGTATATACTTCATTTTGAATAGGGAACATCCTCCAGAGTTACTTCTAAATTTAAAAAATAAAATCTTCTGATTTTTCCCAGGTTTTCGAGATTTATTTTTTATAAAAATCTAGGTCACAAAACTTGGTTTGCAATATATAAAAGATAGCTTACAATATAAAAAATAGCTCACAACATAAAAGATAACAGTACAGTTTAACTTTCATGCTCAAAAAGCATTTTACAGGTTTTTATATCGCCTTTTTCAGGTTTTGGGGCAATATTTGCAATTTTCTCTGACTTTTTTTTACTAATTTCAAATTCCTTGACTTTTGTAGTTTTTCCAGATTCTCCTGACCCATGGGAACCCTGACCCTATACTGAACTTGAATAACATATATCAGTTTCAAGGAATTGCATGGATATATATGGGAGTTAGAGTGCAGTTCATAAACATTTTCAACATTATTGAAAAGCGTAAAAAAACAGAAAACCACCAAAACATAAGATTCAAATACCTAGTTTAGTTTTCTTTCTTTCTTTTTTTTTTTTAAGAAATGTTTGTTTTTTGATAATTTTAACTTTGATAATTACTTAATTTAATTTTTAAAATTTAAATGAATTACTCATTTTTTTAATAGAAATATAGAAAATAAATAAATAAAATGTTATTTACCCATAAAATTTTGCAGTGAAAAATTAGTTAATAAAATTAATGGTTGGGCAAACAAATATAATTACATTTTATATTTAATTTTTTTAATGTTTAAAACAAATTTTACATCATAAGTATGGGAATCAAAAACTTACTTTTTGAGAGTTTTCAACAAAATTGTGGATGTCTGGAATGCATTGCATATTAACAGCAGTAAAAGAAAGGTCAATTTTCATTTCTAAATAAGATGTTATATCATTGGGAATATCAGACAACCCCATAAAATACAGATACAATGGATACGGAGAATCAAGGACACTGTGATCTCGTACAGCAGTTAAATCTTTCAGAAAATTTTCACGATCCTGGAAAGAAATAATAAATTATTCTTGCTTAACATTTCTTTTTGATTAACATAAAAATGTTTATAAATTTAAATTATGAAACAATATGCAGCTTTATCAAAAATTGTGTATTTTTAAAAGGTAGTGGTGATGTTGGGGTTGAAGCAGATTGAGTGCACATGGGTCCTAGGCCTATGTGGAATGTTCTTTGTGGGGGTCTTTTAAAGAGGCTCTAAAACCACAGAAAATTCTGAACAGCTAAGTCAATGAGTGCAACCAGGGATCGAATTTAGCAGGTCCTGTCTACTAGCATCAAAAGTAGAAACACCCAGCCACAGGTTGGGTCAGCATTTTTAAAGATAATTTTTAAAAATCTGGAGTGACTCCACTCGACTTTCTGAACATTGAGTAATTAACAGTTTTGTAGATAAAGTAAAGAAAGAGGAGTTGTTAAACAAACAAAAGAGAGAAAACCATTATAGAGTGTTTGAGTATTTTTCTCCATATATTACACAATGTTTTATTTAACGCTACTGAACTTTGAGCACATAGATCATAATGATAAAGAATTTTTCGTTGTGTCCCTGTAAAAACCTATAAATGCTAGATTCACCAAAATGCTTAAAATTAGTGCAACAGTGATTTATAATATTCATATAAATTTTCAGCTCAATTGAATACGGTGTTTAGATGCTATCGCACTTTTAAAAATTTGGTTCCATAGGCCATAATGATAAAGAATTTTTCTTTGTGTCTCTGTAAAAAAAACTGTAAGTGCTAAATTCATCAAAATCTATACAGCTGGTGCAACTGTGATCTATAACATGCATACAAATTTTTTGCTCAGATTAATAAAGCGTTTAGACGCTATCGCACTTTTAAAAATTTTGCCCCATAGGCCATAATGATAAAAAAATTTTCCTGGTGTCCCTGCAAAAAAACTATAAGTGCTAGATTCACCAAAATCAATAGGGTTCGTACTATGGTGACTTACAATATACGTACCAACTTTCAGCTTATTCGAACAAAGCGTTTAGATGCTAGTGTGTTCACTTACAGATATACATACACACACCCACACACACACACACACATACATCATCGTAAAAATAATGAAAACGGACTCAGGGGACCTCAAAATGTATAGAAACATCAAAATCTCAAATTCGGATTTTTGACATGATTACAATACTTTCCTCACTATAGTGTTCAGAAAGTAAAAAGGATAATATTGACTTCAATTTCATAACCCAGAAAACCATGGTCATTCTCTGGATATTCAAAAATGATCTGGATGATCCAAAACCTGTCCTGTTCTATGCTGGATGTCCATAGACATTCTTCTACATGCACCAGAATCCACATCCACTGACTCTTTCCTCCATTAATCCAGTGGCACAAGCCATCGGACAGATGGGAGAAACACACCTCTTTTAACTTCAAAAGCATGCACATTAGAGCAGAAGTAGCTTGGTGCTCTGCCACCTTTTGTTCCAATTCCTTCTCTCAGTTAGTGGGCCACGCTTGTGTTTGCAATTTCCAACTTTTCGCTTTGTTGCTGATAAAGAAATTATGAAGTAATGCTTTTTCTTTTGTGATAAAATATTTAATTTTCTTTTCATTGCTATTATATGTCATTAATTGAAATAGTTAATGCATTATATAATGATAATGAAACAATAACTTTTTGTTAGTGAATTTATTTATAGGGATAATTTGTCATGTGTTTGTATTTTACTTTCCAATACAATAAAAAAATGTAAGTATTAATAAAATCATCCTGCAGTTGTCCAGAAGTATGCTTTAAGATGATTTTAGTCAGTATTAAGTCATCCAAACGTTATCCAGAGGGCAACTTTAAGATGATCACATAAATCCTAAAACTATTCTATATCCATCTACAGGATAATTATAAGACAACTTCAAGACTAGTAAAATACGTGAAAATTCTTTAATATATTCCTAGATTTTAAGTTGCTGCTATTTCGAAACAAGATGGCAGATCAAGTTGATTAATGAATTTGATTCAGACCCTGGTATAAGCTGTGCATACATCAAATTTTAAGCAAATCAGTTTTTAAATAAATTTTTAAGATTTGTATTTTAAATTTCCAAGTGGCTGTTATCTGGAAACAAAATGGTAAATAAAGTTGCCTAGTGAACTTGCCCAAGATATGTCTAACATAAATCCACTGTACAACTTTGGTTCACATTGATTCAGTATTTCAAAAGATATTGTGTTAATAAATTTTCAAGTGGTTGCCATTTTGAAATAAGATTGCAGATCAAGTTGATTAATAAACTTGGTGGAGACACTGAATGTGTTAAGTATTCATCAAAATTTATGCAAATCTGGTTTTAAATATCTCTATATATTAAAAAAAAGTAACTGTCCCGGGCGTCAATTTTTTTTGTCTGCGACAGCATCTTCTCGCGGAGGGCAAAGTGCTCTGCATCATGAGAGGTATCAGTGTATTCCGACTGCTTCAAGGAAGGCATTTCAGCTGGCTAGAAATTTCTATCATTTTAATTACCGAAGTTATTAAGAAAAACGTCGAGTTTTTGAAGGTACTCTATTTGCCACCGGAGGGAAAAGTTTCTCTTATGACGTTTTTTTCTGTGTCTCTGACGTCACTTTCCTCAGGAAAATTAAAATGTGATCAATGGTGTAAATAAGAAAAGTGAAATATTAGCATCTTCGAGATGCTCGAGAGAAGAAAAAAATTATTTAGAATAGCAAAACATGAAAATAACTGATATTTTAAAAACATTAAGTAAAAATTTAATAAAAATGAAATGAAAATTGGTTTATATTTTTATTTTATTTTATATTATTAGTTAAGTTTATACAATTAGTTTAGTTTATATTATTAGTTTTTATTTTAACGTTAGGCGAAAAAGATTTAGTAATGAATATAATAATTATGTTAAACAATGATTGGTATGAAGATACAATTATAGTATTTCCCCTCAGCTGAATTTGGTGATTTTTCTTTGGCGCCGATTTGAACGATAACGATGTCATTCTGGATTGTTTGCGATATAATATAGCAGCCTACATGCTATTTATTTTGGATTTATGATTCATAATTTAGCTTACGATTTTATCATTTATGCTATATGATTTATGATTTTTAGATTTATGATTTAGCCATAATCGCCAACGAAAAATCCCAAATCTAGCTGAGGGGAAATAGTATAGTTGTTCCGGTATGAATTTAGAAGTTAAGCCCAGAATTTTTTAAAATGAAATTTACGAGACAACAACATAGATTACTTTATATAAAGATTTAGTTTTTTCACTCAAAATATATTTTAAATGATGGATCTTTACTATGACCAATTTAGCTATTTTTAAAAATTAGAAATGAAGAAACTCGTACGTTTTTCGCCAAGGAATTCATTTACGCAACCACAATAGCCATTTTAACTCTAGCCATGCCTTAAATACAGAGAAAAAGGTACTTACGTATTAACGCCACCGCAGCTAGGTACAACTAGAGTATCTCCCCACAACTGAATTTGGCGATTTTTCTTTGGCGCCGTTTTGAACGATAACGATGTCGTTCTGGACTCTTTGAGATATAATATGGCAGCCTGCAGGCTGCTTATTTTGGATTTATGATTATATGATTTAGCTTATGATTTTATCATTTATGATTTTTAGATTTATGATTTAGTCATAGTCGCCAAATATAAATCGCAAATTCAGTTGTGGGGAGATACTATAGATGTTCACTCTGATAAATAAGATTCCAAAAGATGTCTCGCTGTTCGCCTATGTCTCTTGTGTGCGAACAACAAGATTGCTCTTTATTGGCGCATTAGCACAACTTCTGCTGCGGTGGCGTTAATACGTAAGTACCGAGAAAAATTATAAAATAGTGCAATAATAATAATAATAATAATAATAATAAAATTCACAACCTATTTTTGTGTTTTAAGCATTAATGTAAAACTTTGCAGAAAACAGAATTTAATTTAATACAACAGGACTTTTTTTTTTTTTTTTTTTTTTTTTGTCTATTTTTCCATGTAATGGAATGAAGTAACTGCATTGCTAAAATATTTTAGTTACGCCTAATACAGGACCTCACTGCCAGATTTAAAATTTTTTATTTATTTTGACGATGACTTAAATTATCTATCTCAGTTATGCATGTCAAGATTTTTGCGAGAAAAGTCTAAGCTACTTTGGTGCCAAATTTAAAATTTCGCCAAGAGGTTAAACTGTTCCATTGCTTTAGCACATTTTTTTTTTCAATTTTATTTTAAATATTTTTTAACTTAATTCAAGAGAGAAAAAAAGAAGAACATTTTTTATTTGAGCTAAATATACAAAATATCTCCAGGTAAAATATTATCTGTACTATTAGAAAGAAAATAGTTAAAGTAGTTTTTCCTGTACCTTTGATGTCTCGATAAATTAAATTAAATTATATTATCCAATATCATTATGTTTCATTTTCCACTCGCATTTTTTATTTTCTAAATTCAATATTATATAATATATATGTAAAAAAAATCAAGGTGTAACCAGTACACATCCAGAAGTTGTAGCCAACAAATATTTAGAAGCCAATCATTAACACAAGTTCAGGAGATATCGCCAACAACTATTAAGATGTCATGTTCAATATATACCAGTAGATATCGCCAACAATAATAATTATTCAGAATATATCGCCAACAAGTATTCAGGAGCCATCATGAATATTTATTCAGAAAATATTGTCAACAAACATTCAAAAGCCATCCAATTTATGAATGGTGATGGCCTATGTTGAATACTCCAAATCGGCAATTCGTTTTTACAATATAATCAAGGATGAATTTTTCTCTTATTAGTAGGTTTCGAAAAGTGTGATTCCCCCCCCCCCCCCCGATTTAACTTAGTATTTAATATAGTTTAAGAAATGGTAAAATCAGATATTGACGGGCATCTTGGCTCATTCATGGCGACAATGCAAAATCGTTATCTGAAAGAAATTGTCCTGTCGTACTACTACTAATGAAATGTTTAAAATAATCACATAAGATATTTAATTTCAATAGATCTGACTAGATCATATTCTAGGAAAAATGCACTTTAAAAAGTTACATGTTTACTGCTGTAAGCACCATTTTAAACCTTGTTGTACATTAGAAATAAATGCAGAGTGTTACATATTGCCCTAAATTAACTAAAAAAAATTCAATAATAATAAATATAGGCATTAGAAAAAATAAGTTCATAATTTCTTTAATCAAGCAATAATACCCGAAAAATTCATCGTCCAACAGTGACAAAAATTTAACAAGTGGATCGTATACCAAAGCTGTAGCGCTAAATCGTTTAGATAAGAATTTCTCTCTGTTCTAAACAGTTAGTGCTATTGTTGTTTATTTTGTGTGTCTAGCTGTTTAACATATGTTTTCTCTCAAAATAATGGCAAATTGTTATTAAACTGTCGAACGTTAAGACAGATTTTTCACATATTTTAAACGATATAATATTGAATATTGTGATTTCAATGTGATACCATATATGGTGGATTTCTATAATATTGTTCAACTTTTCTCTTGTGTTATGTATTATTAATATTCCAATTCAATGAAAGGCAAAGTTGCGAATAGTCGGGCAAAATCCAGCAGGGGTTAATGAGCGAAGCAAGTCGGGGTGAGGGAAAGCCTTCCTCGGGGGTTGGTGAGCGGAGCGAGCAGGGGGCAGAGCCCCCTAGTATATATATATATATATATATATATTAATGATGTGACTTTCGTAGGGCAGATCACATTTGTTTGAATTAATTTAGTATTTCAAAAGTTATCGTGATCATGATAAACTCTCAAAAAGACTATTTTGAAACAAGATGGCAAATCAAGTTGATTAATAAACCTGGATGCATCTTTGATAAGGCTATGTAAACTGATTCATAAACACGTTTTTTAAAATGTGGGTTAGAGATTTTGAATTGGCCACAACTTGCAAACAAAATGGCTGAGCAGGCTGTCCAGAAAATTTCTAACTTTGGTTCAGAATGATTCAGTACTTCGGAAGTCATCAAGTTGCCACATATTTTAAGTAACTTCCACTTGGAAACAAAATAGTGGTTGAAGTTGCTCAGTGAATTCCCCCAAGATATTTATAAGATAATTTCACAGATCAACTTTGACTCGATTTGATTCATTAATTTGGAAGTTATAGGGATGAAAATTTCCAAGTGACTGCATTATTTCAGGTAGCTATCACTTGGAAACAAAATGGCAGAACAAGGCAAACTATCCAGCAAAATCATCCAAGATATTTGATAAATAAGTTCACTGCCTATGTTTGGTCGAATTAATTCAGAATGTCAAAAGTTATCCTGATTAAGAAATTTCAGATGGTCACCATTTGGAAACAAAATGGTAGAGCTAATTTTTTGGGAACTCATCCAAGATATTAGATAAGTTCACTGTCCACTTTTGGTTTGAATTAATTCAGTATTTCAAAAATTATCGAGACCACAAATTTTTGAATGGCAGCCTGATTTTAAGTGGCCCCTTTAATGTAAAGTTTCATTTCGAGTATGGCACATTTTTAAACAAACGTCTCAGATCTAGTTCATTAATAAACCTGACGGAGACTCTTATAGGGGCAGTGTATTCCTCAAAATCCAAACAAATCCAGTTTCAGAAGCATTTTTACTATATGAATGTGAAATTTCCATGTGGTGACCACTTGGAAACAAAATGACGGAATAACAAACATACAAAATACTGAAAAAAAAACAAAAAAAAAAACACACTATTACCCAACATTTGTTTGATTTGGTTCATTATTTCAAAAATTATCAGGATGGCAATTTTTTTATTATATTGTATAGGAATAGAGGAACTAAGTGATTGCAACAGCTCAATTTCTAAAGAAATCAACCTGAAAATTAAATGAAATATTGTAGCAATTTCCTATATTTTTTATAGGGAATAAAACATAAACAATGAAATAATATAAATTCAAAAATACATATAAGTGCATTTAATTGTATTGCTATAAATTATACATAAATAAGTTATAGAATTAAAACTTAAGAAATTTGAAGGATCATTTTATAACTCACTCACTTGTAATCTGATATATCAATTTCTCTATTTAAATTTCAGACCATAGAAACAGCATTAAAAACAATAAATAAATAATAATAATAAATGTCATTAAGAAGGCTTAAATGTTTTAAAGATAGGAGTCAGAGAAAATTTCACCTTTGAATGACCTGGAACAAATAAAATCATGGCAGTCACACCATTCAAAAATTTAGCTTGTTTTACAACATCAGGAGTAAGCTCAATAGCTCTTACAACAATTACAGTTTCTCCTTTATGTATCCTGAAAACATTTCTGCAGTCAAACTGAAACATAAAAAAATGAAATATTAAAATAAAAATATTAAATTTGTAATTTATTTCTATTTTTTTTTTTTTTTTTTTTTTTTTTTTTTAAGTTAAAATTTATAAAAGTAATCTGTTGAAGATTAAAAAGGTTAAAAAAAAAAAAAAATACTTGTATAACATTTTCAGTCACATGCCGTGGTCACTTCATCAGTTAAGAGTGAACTGGAGTTATATAAATAAATCATACAAATAAAATTTTTAAAGGTTTTAGCTTTTTAATATTTAACAATTTACTTTTATGGATTTTAAAATAATAATAAATAATAAGTTTAATATTTTCATTTTAATGTTTTAAAATTGTTTATAAATTTAACAAAACTAGCACAATGAAACCTTTTTAAAATTCCATCTCTATTTAAAAACCAACTCTAGGGGCAGATTTTTTTCATCCAAAATTTCCATCATAAGAATTAACACCAATGTACAACTGTATTCTTCTTAGGGGCCCAGTAGCAGAATTAGAGTAGCAACAGCAAGCACTGAAGATTGTTTTATGCTTTCCAAATTAATTTAACAGCTTAAAAGGCAGTCAGGCTTAAATAGTAAGGTTTAAATATAGTATTGGAATTTGGGCATATGTTTCTAGATTATTATATTTGTTACATCTTCCAGTGTATATGCAAATTTCACATATTTAAATAATTTCTAATAATACATCTTCACATTTAGTCTGGAATTCTTGGGACACAGACAAACTTTGCTTTGCTGCACATAGATAAAAAAAATTCTGCTACTGAGCTTTGGAACAGGGGAAGGGGGGTGGGGGGGAGGGGTCACGTTTTGATAGATCAAATAATTTTATTTTTTCCTTTATTTAAACTAATCACTGTCCACCACAACAAGGGTTAATTTTCATGTGTACAGAAATAAGTAATTGAATGTGTACACTTAAAGATGAATTTCAAGCTTGGAAAAGATAAATTTGTGTCATACTATTTTTTATCTAATAAATTTGAATTTGATGATTCTAAATGGGTAAAGTTAACTTTAAATGACCAAATAAAAGTATTAAACATAGTTGAGATTAAAAGTTACAAACTAATAATAGTATTTTCTGTCAAGAAACTTTAATGGAACTTTATAGATTAATAAAGACCACAATTTAAAACATAGAAATGATGAGCTCAATAATATCTTCTAATACATAAAAAAAATTCTTGAAAAGAATATTATTGCTAAAAATCTTTCGAAATTTTAACAAACTAATATTAATGTTTATTAAAATGCTACACAGATATATAATGGCATTTAATTTATAGAATTTAATGGAATCAAATTTTTGAACAATTTTAAATAAAAGGCCACATTTCTTAAGAGCCAATTTTCTATGGCATAGTAGTGGAACCTCTTAGGGAGGTTTTAGCATATTCATATTTTTGAAAAAACTATTCAACAAAGATTGAATTTGAAAAATGAAATGCCTGTTAATATTTTAAATGCTAGAAACTTAATTAAAATATATAAAGACCCTTTAAATATGTTTTTATATCGATGGGTTACTATTTTGAATACATAAGAAAAATATTAAAAATAAAATATTCTGAAAGTTTTCCTAATCAAATAGATTTAACAACCCCTTTCCTCCAGTCCAGTTTTAACAAGAACTTTTGCAACTTTCTGTACGAAAATTGTTTTTAGTATTCATATTACTATTCATAGTTCATCTTTAAGTATTTCTTTAAAAAAATAATGCTAAAAGTGAAGATATTTTTTTTTTATTTGTTCAATTTTTGTAAAATGTCCACTTTAAGATCAATTTCTGTGAATTGTCTATGTTCAGATACAAATTTTTATTAGGTAGACACCAAGCAAAGCATATACATTATTTATGTACAAATTTCTATAAACACACCTCTGAATAGTAAGTAATAGCTGGAAAAATTAATGCTTGTGTGAAAAAATTGTACAGTGTAGACCAATTTTTGTAGCATTAGTGTAGCATTCAAATATATTTTTAAATAAAGAATTATAATCTTAAAAATATGAATAATTTTCACCTTATAAGAATCTGTTGTTTGGAGAGCAAATTTGGAACAAATCCACTCTTTAAACAAGACCATATTTGAATTTCTAGAATGTGGAAAAACTATACACAGTTTAAAGAAGTTTTTAATTTGGCTATTTCCGAAATACGATGCATCAGCATATGATTTTTTAAAATTGCTTAAAGTCCAGATTTGATCAACATCAAATTTTTCCCATCCAGGAGGAACTTCAAACCGTTTCTTGAGTATTTCAGCTAAAAATACACAAGAAAATAAATGTTGTTAAACAAGAATTAAAATTTACAAATACAATATAATAAATATATAAATGTATATACATATAATATATAAACAATTTATAACATACTTAATGAAATAACTTAATTTCTTCAGTGAATGATAATTTTAACAAATGCACACATAGAAAGTTTTTTCTTTCATTATTATATATTTTTAAATAAATTCTGTAAAAATATTCTGAAATAAATAATTTTTTCTATGTTACTGAGTAAAAATGTGAAATGTCATAAAAAATTTTGTCCAGTGTCAAAATAAAAATTTAGATAGTCACATTTTTAAAATACTAAATTCAGCATAACAATCACATGTATTTTATATTGTACCATTCATTCATTAACCTAAGCAGATAATCTTAATATAAAACACTAAGTTTTCTGAAACTAAACTAAAAATGATGTCGTAGCTATAGCAATGTATTGGAGTAAAAGTAATTTTACCCATGGTTGCCAAGGGTGTATTTCAAATGAACAAAATAATGAAAACGGATAATTTAATGGATAAACTTACACCATAATCGAAACAATGTATTACGATAAAGAAAATAAAATTTTATCCATAGTTTGCGTGGTTTTGGTAGATACGTTCATTGATTCAAATAATAAATTAAACTTACAAAATTCATTGGTCCACATACAGAGATTTATTTTTAAAAAATATTTCAGTAATAAACAAATTCAGAAAATAATAATAAATTAAAGGTGTAAAATTCAACTATTTTGTCAGAAATTAATAATATAAATAAATAAATAGACACATGGTTATGATGTCATTTTTAAAATTTTGAAGATGTTTGAACTTCAAAACAAATATCCTGATGTAAAAATTGAAGAAGCTCTTTGTTTTAAATATTACGTAAACCAATATCATCATCTTAATAATAAAAGCCTAGTTTTTCAAGTGGATAACATTGAAACTAATGCCACAGCAACAAAAACGTATTGAAATAAAGAAAATAAATTGTTATATCAAGTTTGGAGGAATGAATAAAAGAAGATGACGACTTAGCGGGGGGGGGGGGGGGGGGGGGGATGATATTACAAATGCAAAAATGTATTCTTGAAAAAATAAATTTTACCAGTGATTTCAAACAAATAAAACAATAACAGATAATTTAAAAGATGTAATTCCATGTAAGACTACCAATTAGCGATTTGGCAGTTTTCTTTCTTAGCCACCACTAAAAACTGCCAAATCAACATTTAGCCAAATTAGAGAAAAACATAAAAAATAATACTTTTAATAAAATTATTATAATAAATAACTTAATAATATTAAAAATAATATAAACAATAAATTTAAACCAAAAAATAACGGTACTTCTGTTATTAGGATCAGATTAAGGTGTTTAGAAAAAAAAAAAAAAAGAATAAATTTGGGGTATTTAAGTATTATCCCTTTAACAAATAAACTAGCGACAATTTTGATGAATATGCATGAATTTTTATAAATAATTAAATTTAAATTATATTTTTTACTCAAATTCCATTACTTTGATAGAAAAATACAATTAAATTTTAAACATCAGGTCGTTGCAAAAGTTCGTGCGGACACGGATCATTTTATTGCCTCAGAAGACAAGAGCTTCTATCGCCATGGTATACATTTGTGACCTGAAAAAAGGGAAAAAGTTGTAGAAAGTAATTGAGAGTATTTTGATTAAAAATTGTCATTTGATTTGATGTATTTTTATGAAATGAAGCAATAAAAAAATGCGTGAATTTATGCAAAGACATAATATTTTTTTGATTATTGGTTATTTATCATGACATCTTGCTACTGTTTTTAAATATTTGAAAATAGGTTCATTCTGAAATATCAACTACTAGGCAGATGAAGACCAACTAATTTAAAAGTTTGATTTATCATATAGTAATTATGTGTGAATGAAAAACTTTGTAAAAATATATAAAGATGAATAAAATGCTAAGTTAAACAATTGAGATTAAATATAACCACAAAATTGATATTATTAGAAATTAATATTAGAAGGTTTCTTTCTTTTTTTTTAAAATAAATTTTCAATAAATAATAACAATAATGAAATCAAATTTAGAGCACATTACTTTTAAAATTTTATTTTATCGTTAAAAATATTACCTGTAGTCTTAGTTAGAGAGCAATGCTTTTTATATGCCACAAAAGGACTTATGGCACCACTTGAGATACGAGGAGTATTCAATAATATCGCTTGCCATGGAGAATAAAATGCTAGATTTTCATAAATTCGTTTTTCCCGTTTCTTTTGTACAAAAATACGCCACCTAAAGCAAATATATACTTAATAATAATAATAATATATATATTTTTTTTAAGTAAAACTCATATCATACCAAAACAGTTCATACTTTTTTATCAATTAAACCATGAAGTTAACTATCTATTAAAAATTCAAAATATACAACCTTTTTAATTTCTTCATGTTATATTGTCGACTAGTTTTGCTTGGGGCGCCTCAGCTTGGTCTCCGACGGCACGGTGCTTGAAGTTTTTCAAAACTGTTGTTTCACGCCTCCTTCCTCTCTTTTAAAAACTCGCCGCCATTGCTGGTTGAGAAGAGCCCCATCATTGCCATTGCAATTGTTAAAACTTGATAAAATTTCTACGGATTCTCTGATAGCAGCGTAACCGTGGATATGATAATTGGCCAACTTCTTTACTTGCTTGAATTTAATATTAATTTCCTCATTTTTGTTTACCTGAGTTAATGCAGTAGTTATTTTTCCAGTGGTTGTATCATGGCTATGTTCCTTAATACACGTTTTAATTTTTCTTTTTCCTACACTACTGCATTAACTCAGGTAAACAAAAACGAGGAAATTAATATTAAATTCGAGCAAGTAAAGAAATTGGCCTATTATCATAACCACAGTTACGCTGCTATCAGAGAATCCATAGAAATTTTATCAAGTTTTAACAATTGCAATGACAACGATGGGGCTCTACTCAACCAGCAATGGCACCGAGTTTTTAAAAGAGAGGAAGGAGGCGTGAAACAACAGTTTCGAAAAACTTCAAGCACCGTGCCGTCGGAGAACAAGCTGGGGCGCCCCAAGCGAAACTAGTCGACAATATAACATGAAGAAATTAAAAAGGTTTTATATTTTCAATTTTTAATAAAACAGTTCATTTTTGGAATATTTAGAAGATAACAACAAAAATTTAAATATTGAAATAAATTAAACTTGAATATTTATTGAGTATTTACCCTTTTTGGAGATAGGTCAATGTTATGTCTTTTGATCATTACACTAACCAATCAAATACCTAACAATTTTCCTGTAATAATAAACTAATATATAAGCAATAAAGACATATAAAAAACAGCTTACATAGTGAGTTTTATGAAAATGATTAGGGCCATTTTTGAAATACTGACTCCCAGTTTTCCTTCTGATTTTTACCAGAATTTGGCAAACTCATCTGTTCACCAGAAACCAACAATTACACACAAAAAGAAGCTAAAATGTTGGGATTGAAAACAATCCGTAGAGCTATTTCTTAAGAAATCTGTATACAAGATCTAAAGATGACCTAATTAATATAAGACACTTATAAATTTTTTGAAGTAACCAATTTAATACATAAAAAAGGACATCTTAAATGAAGTTTAAATAACAACTTAAATCATTAGGGCAATTTTTGAGATATGGATTTATTTCTGCTTTTTCATGTCTTATTTCCAGTTTCTCATTTTTCATCAAATGTTGGCAAAATAATCTCTGCACTTTACCTGTCTTAATCGTGAAGTTTCATCATTCTAACTTTTTTTGCTTCAGAGATATATGATGGTCGGAAGATTCTGCATACAAATACTTACATATACTGATCATTTTACAGGAAACACTTTTTTTTTTTGACTCAGGCAACCTTAAAATGTGTAAATCAGGTAAAACTCAACATTGAATTTTTATAAAAACTAAACCATGAAGTTAAATCAATTTAAAACATTTAAAATATACAACCTTTTTTATTTCTTCATGTTACATGCTGACTAGTTTCGCATGGGGTGCCCCAGCTTGGTCTCCGATGGCACAGTGCTTGAAGTTTTTCGAAACTTGTTTCATGCCTCCTTCCTCTATTTTAAAAACTCGGCGCCATTGCTGGTTGAGTAGAGCCCCATCGTTGCCATTGCAATTGTTAAAACTTGATAAAATTTCTACGGATTCTCTGATAGCAGCGTAACCGTGGTTATGATAATTGGCCAATTTCTTTACTTGCTCGAATTTAATATTAATTTCCCATTTTTGTTTACCTGAGTTAATGCAGTAGTTATTTTTTCAGTGGTTATATCATGGCTATGTTCCTTAATACGCGTTTTAATTTTTCTTTTTGTTTTTCCTACACTACTGGATTAATTCAGTTTTTTTTTTTTTTTTTTAATGAATTTTTAACCAGCTTTTTTTGAGATTGTGTTAAAACTAATATTACGTAGAAGGTGGTTGCTGTTAAGAAATAAATGAAAACATTTAGCTCAATGTGCTCTTTTTTTAAAATGTTGCTTATTTTAAACTAGAAACATTCTTAAAAAGTCCTTGAAAATATCAGCATTAAGAGAACAAAATGAGAAATAAGTTTTTTTTTTAGAAAAGAGGAGTTTTGAGATAAGCAGATTAATTACAAAATTTAGTTATACATTCCACTTCAAATGCAGTACAGGATCTATTATCCAGCAATCGCAGGACTGACCTGATGATTTTGGTTATCAGAATTTTCCGGATATCGGCCCCTGTCGAAAACAGAAATATCACGCCTGCAAAAGCTACCCACAGTTCCACACCCTCCTTTAACCACAAAATAACTTACCAATAAACTGAAATAATGCATTAGAGAAAAAAGTAAAAGAAATGTACTTACTTATCTGTAAAAAAAATTACTATAATAATAATAATACTCTGGACATTAGCAAAAGAATTTTATTAACTTAACTTTATACCTAACAAATTATCCTTTTATAGTAGCACTTACTTTAAAATTTCAAATATATTTTGAGCGCACTCGCGCTCATCATCAGTGCTTTCTAGTGGTTTCATCTCTGTTTACATCGTTCTTCATCTCGGGATCTTCGGTTCGCTTCACTTCAGCAGTGGTGTTTCTTTTAATTGCTTGTTGCCAGATAGGAGGAATTATGCTATGTTCGCGATCGTTAATGGAGGAGTGGTTAGTAATTATCTCTATTGCTTCTCTTTTAAGGGCATAGTAGTGGTTATTATATGGAGCTATTTTACGGGTTTTAGCAGCATTAAAATTAATGGGGTTATTTTTATGGGTTATGGAGAGGGCAGTATTGGATCTATTGTATTTAATGTCGGCGAAGTGCTCTTTTTCGCGATTGTTGATGTATCTTTTAGTCATTCCAATATAGCATCCTTTGTCTTCATTTTCAATGGAGGAGTATCATTTTCTAGGATGCTATATTGGAATGACTAAAAGATACATCAACGATTGCAAAAAAGAGCACTTCGCCGACATTAAATACAATAGATCCAATACTGCCCTCTCCATAACCCATAAAAATAACCCCATTAATTTTAATGCTGCTAAAACCCGTAAAATAGCTCCATATAATAACCACTACTATGCCCTTAAAAGAGAAGCAATAGAGATAATTACTAACCACTCCTCCATTAACGATCGCGAACATAGCATAATTCCTCCTATCTGGCAACAAGCAATTAAAAGAAACACCACTGCTGAAGTGAAGCGAACCGAAGATCCCGAGATGAAGAACGATGTAAACAGAGATGAAACCACTAGAAAGCACTGGTGATGAGCGCGAGTGCGCTCGAAATATATTTGAAATTTTAAAGTAAGTGCTACTATAAAAGGATAATTTGTTAGGTATAAAGTTAAGTTAATGTTATCATATCCTTTTCTAATTAAGTTAAAGTAAAAGAATTTAATTTTTGGCTTAAATTCAGCAAACATATTACTTTTTATTGAATACTTAGATCTCCTTAATAATAAAGTTTCTTGAATCTTAATACAGACATAATGTCATGTTCCTGTAATCACATTCATTCATCCATTTCCTTTGTTTTTGATCCAATGAACTTAGAACAAAGCAGGGTGATGCAATTCAATGTATCGGCACACTTTTAACTGGTAACTTTTTCGTATAGGAACTTCATTTTCGCATTTCAGAACTTTGTGTTTGTTTTTGTTTGCGACCATTTTTCGAAATTCATATTTCAGCTAAGCTTTGATAGAGGGCACCCATTGGTGATTCGTTACGTGGTGATGCAATTTGGTGTATCGCACACTTTTTAATGATAATCTTTTTGCATCAGAACTTCATTTTCTCGTTTTGGAGTTGGAACTTTGTTTTTGATATTGCGCTGGCCGCTCGCTTGTGTTTATCGTGTAGGATTGGTTCTTTTTCCTTTATGGTAAAAAGGAGTTTTAAGGGATTTCTCTTTGCTTCTTCAGAGCAGAATGCTTTAAAAATGTAAGGAAAATATCAGTTTTAAACAAGAAATATATTTAATTTTTTTTCTTACAGTTTGAGATTTTAAGAATGAAAATTATGCATCCCTAGGATCCACCAGAATAAATTTTTCGCATAATTTACGCACTGTAGCGCGTAAGCAGCATTGCTGCACTTCAATTATTAGTTAAAAAGCCTAAAATCAAAAGCGGTTTTGAATTTAGATATTATATAAAATAAAATTTCTAAATTTCAGAATACTATTTTTTTTTTTTCTATTTCTCTAAATCATAATGCATACTTTTTTGTATTACTACAAATTACTTTTAAATATTATAAAAAAATATTTTAAATAACCTTCAAATACACAAAACTGCACAATGGAATGACATGAAGCTTTTTGTAAAGTTCTCTAATTTATAAACTATCAACTATTTTATTAAAGTCCAACTAATTGTAAAATCTTATAAATGTTTGATAGTTATAAAAATAGTGGTACATAAAAAATTTCACAAAAACACTACACATACGAATCCACATATAACAAAATAGTAATAAAAAAGTATGAAAGAAACTTCTCATAGGAGATTAAAATAATGCACCTGAAAATGGCATTCTTTACCAGCTGTTCTCTAATCTTTATAAGTTTATCTTCCATTTCAGCTTTAATTCTTTTTTCCTCACCAAGAGCTTCTTCACAAATAGATGGTGAACAATCTTTAACAACTTCATCTAAAACTTCATCAGCAATTTCGTTCATAAATTTATTTATAAATTCATTTCTTTTCCTAAAAAAATGTTTAAGTAATAATTTTATAAAGTAGAATTTTTAATCCTAATATTTTTCAGCATTAATTTTTATTAATAAAGATATTCTACAGTTATAGGCCATAATGCTTGAAAAATATTATAGCTATATCAAAGCATGAAAGTTCCACTTGCCAGCTCACCATTGGCAAGCAGAATTTTTACTGTGACAAGTAAAAAATCGGTCAAACTATAGATGGATAAGGCATTAAAAAAAAAAAAAAAAAAAAAAAAAAAAAGTCATTTCAAAAAGGCAAATCATGCCGATAATTTTGGATATAACCTTAAATTTACCTCTGTTTTTTCACTTTGTGGAGTGCTGAGTCTCTGTGTGCACTGTCCGACAATCAATTGATCCTCTTTCCCTGCCTCATAACACAACAGGTATAGGAGAAATGTTTAATGCATGCATAAAAGTTCTATTCTCTTAAGCAATTGCATTTCTCCAAGAAGGAAAAGAACAAGAAGCCTCTTTGACCATCACTTGGTACTATACCTTCTTCTCTCTCCTACCATTCGAGAGAAGAGAAGTGCAAAATTTGCATATGCATTGGCAAATAATTCAAGCGAGCGCAGAATGAAATGAGAATGAGCCCGAACTCTTCAGATACTACCTGTGTTTGTACTGTTGAATAATTACCAAAAATTATTCAAAACTTTCCCAATTTTTTACTAAAATGCTAAGGATTTGTGCTTTCAATGATGTAAATAAGGATATTATTGAGGAAAATTATTCAGAAATAGCTGTTTCAAATGTCAACAATGAACTTGTTATACACATAGGCTTTTCATTTAGTTGGAAAAATAAATCAGATGAATAAGATATGTGTGATGTAAAAAAAATAAAATATTAATGGAAGTTTTCATTTTAAAATATACCTTATATAGGCTTTTCAATTTTGGCTGATCAATTTCGATCACAATCGTGATCATCTTCAGAGCCACTTGTTACGCCTTCGTCCTTCGTTTTATAGTTTCGCGGTTTGTTGTCAGAGTTACTTCGCTTCACTTCGGATTCTTGTAAGAGGTGTTGCCATGCAGCTGGGATGATGGAATGTTCTCTATTGTTTACTGTGTTGGGGTTAGTGATAATTTCAAGGGCCTCCCGTTTTAGAGCGTAGTTATGGTTATTGTAGGGAGCTATTTTTTGGATGTTAATAGAGTTAATGCTTATTGGGTTATTATTATGGGTAGTGGAGAAAGCGGTGGAGGTTTTTCCTAGTTTAAGATCTGCACGGTGTTCTTTTTCACGATCGGCTATTTTTCGTTTAGTCATCCCGATGTAGCAGGCTTTTTTACTATTGATATGTTCGAAGTTGATTTTATAAATTCCGGAGGTGTGGTTTTGTGGAATGGGGTCTTTTTCGTTCCGGATGTGTTGAAAGATATTTTTGTCAGGTTTTATTGGAATGTTTACGTTATTATTTTTAGCTTCATTTTTTATTTTAATGCTGGCGCCGTTACAAAAAAGGATTGGACGTAAACATTCCAATAAAACCTGACAAAAATATCTTTCAACACATCCGGAACGAAAAAGACCCCATTCCACAAAACCACACCTCCGGAATTTATAAAATCAACTTCGAACATATCAATAGTAAAAAAGCCTGCTACATCGGGATGACTAAACGAAAAATAGCCGATCGTGAAAAAGAACACCGTGCAGATCTTAAACTAGGAAAAACCTCCACCGCTTTCTCCACTACCCATAATAATAACCCAATAAGCATTAACTCTATTAACATCCAAAAAATAGCTCCCTACAATAACCATAACTACGCTCTAAAACGGGAGGCCCTTGAAATTATCACTAACCCCAACACAGTAAACAATAGAGAACATTCCATCATCCCAGCTGCATGGCAACACCTCTTACAAGAATCCGAAGTGAAGCGAAGTAACTCTGACAACAAACCGCGAAACTATAAAACGAAGGACGAAGGCGTAACAAGTGGCTCTGAAGATGATCACGATTGTGATCGAAATTGATCAGCCAAAATTGAAAAGCCTATATAAGGTATATTTTAAAATGAAATAAATTAGTTTGCTTTTCATTAAATTTATATGATATTAATGGAAGTTTAATCTTTCAAGGGTAAAAGATTTTGATTGAATATTGTTTGACAAAGTTCTTTAAAAGACTTTTCCCATTTACACTCTGCGACAAAAAGATAGGAACAGTGCATTATCAAACAAATATTATAGAATAAACGTTAATTTAAATCATATATTTAGTATGCATTTTAAGGATAAAACTAATTTATAAAAATAGCAAATTAGTGTATTTCCCTCGCTTCATAGCAGTTTATTCCTACAATGTCATTAATTATGCACAACAAAAAGATAGGAACAACAACTTTCCTGCCGACAAAAGCATTTGATTAGTTAGAATTCTTATCTCAGTTACTTGTTTTTGGCATAAATGAAGTTGTTATTCTCAAAACCGGTTTGCATCACTCTTTTCCGACATCAGATGTTAAGAATGGGACACGGTAAATGTTTGAGTACAGTTGAACAAGGAAAAATTACCGTTTTGCGTAACGAAGGTTTAAACTATCGACAGATTGCTTCAAAAATAGATCGAAGCATTAGTGTTATAGGTAATTTTTTAAAAGATACTGCAAATTTTGGGAAAAAGAAATCTCTTGGACGACCTTCTGTATTGAACGCACGTACAAAAAGAGTCATTTTGAGAGTTGCTTCGAATTCTGCATTGTCTGCTCGAGGTATAGCTGAAGAAGCCGATGTTAAAACGAATGTGCGGAATGTTCAAAGACTTTTAAAGAGTTGTCCAACCATTAAATATAAGAAAATAAAGAGGAAGTTGCCTTTAAATGAATTGCACAAGAAAGCCAGACTAGATTTTTCAAGAAAACATATGTCGTGGACTAATGAATGGAAAAGGGTTATTTTATCTGACGGAAAAAAAAATAACTTGGATGGGCCAGACGACTGGGATTACTATTATCACGATTTACGTAAAGAGCAACGTATTTTTTCACGACAACAAATGGCTGGTGGCTCTGTCACGATCTGGGCAGCGATTGGTATCAATGGGAAAACTGATATAATTGCCATTTCGAGCAAATGAAATGCGAAAACATATCTTGATCTTTTACAAAGACATCTATTACCAATGGCTCCCATTATAGCTTCCTGTAAGTTTATTTTTCAACAGGACAACGCCACTGTTCACACGGCCAATACTGTAAAAACATGGTTTTCTAAAAGAAAATTGCAATTCTTGACTGGCCAGCTAGATCTCCTGACCTAAATATAATTGAAAATTTTTGAGGCTACCTCGCAAGAGAAGTCTATAAAAACTGTCGATAATTTTTTACAACAGTAGAACTTAAACAAGCCATTACAGAAGAATGGGAGAAAATGCCTCAAAAGTATATAAAAAAATTATTTGACAGTTTACCTGATAGAATTTTTGAGGTTATCAAGGTGAATGGAAAATGCACTCATTTTTAATTTTTCTAATTTAAGACTAATTAGAATGTAATTTCCTGTGTTCCTACCTTTTTGTCGCTCATGGAAAACCCAAGACGGGTAAGATTTATTTATTTATAAAATAAAAAATTGTTATATCTTCTATAAATATTTAGTATGTTTTTGATAATATTAAATGATCAGCACAATTTAGATAATGTTATTTTATGGAAAAAAAAAAAAAAAAAAAGTTTTGTACCTATCTTTTTGTCGCAATGTATGCTCTTAGATATTTCAATCTTTCTGAAATCTCAAATTCAATACATTAAGATTTTTAATTACAGATGATTATCACATATGATATACGAGACCATTTCATTACATAAAATTTTATCTATATTTGTAAAAGCATTTCAAATAATTGGAAATTTTTTTCCAAAATACGTAAAAAATAGAATATGCCAACTCTATTTTGTGGCGAGTGAATTTTTTCTTCGGCAAGTATAAGCTAAATTGAAATTTTGGGCTCTGGCTACATTATAAAACACACCTATATACACTTAATGGCATTAATATTTAAAAATAATTACATATAAATTATTTTTTAAATATGCTTTTAATCTAAAATGGATTAAAAAATTTGAACTGGAGTTTAGGGCTTTGTTTGTTACTCCTTAAGCATGTACTGTCATTAGAATTATTCACTCATGGAAAATTTAAGCTCAATCCCATTAGAGGGAATGGTTGTTAAAATTCATAAAGAAATTTTTTAACTTGATTGAGCAGGGGGGGGGGGGTAGTACACTCTTCCTGAGCTGTTACTGTTTGAGCAAGTATTGCCATTATATGTACACATATGCAAAATTTCAATTTTATCAGATAATAAGAAGTGGGTTAAAATTTAAAATGAAATCTTTAACAAAAAATGACTTCAGAAAATTTTCTAATCCTCTTTTATCACTTTTTTTTTTTTTTTTTTTTTTTTTTTTGTGATGTTTGCGAAATAGGTAAGCAGCAGTATTTAAGAAGTGGTAAATTTGCTATAGTAGAATAATATGTGCTCATTATGTGTTTCATGTTTATGAATAATAAATACGATTTTGAAGTTTTGAATGATGTTATCAAGTTTTTTAAACGTATCTTCTATGAAACTTTGTTGATTAAGCAGTATGACTTATTTTTTTTATACAAATTTGTTTAGGTAACAGAAATGTGTTCCAGAGATGATGCTGGGAATGAAAATGAATATCTAAGTGAATATAGTGAAAAGTTTTTGTGCTATCAAAGACATCATATCATGTTTTGAAAGTGCAAGATGTCTCGATCCTTGTTATTTCAGAATTATTAATAGAATTAACAATCAGGTATATAATTCATTTGAAAAATATGTAGATAAGGCAATTGTATTTCTTAATTGCTGTATTTTTGAATTTCATGTATTTTTTTGGATTCATGTATGAGATTAGGACACCCAATGATATTTTTATTTACTTACTGTATATATATTTATATATTTTTTTTCTTTTTTTTTTATATTATTATAATTTTTTTTTAATTCTGTGCTTTTAAACTGCTTGTATCAGCACATATTTCATTTTTTATCATCTTAAATAATGATTTCTAGAGAATTACAACTCCCAAAGAAAGGATAAGACAATAGCATCACATTAGAAATTTTTGAAAAAAGTATCAAGTGGGAATCAGAAACTTGATTCCCTCCATTTACTTATAACTAGCTTTAACAGATTGATACAGTTTATCATTTCCAGAAAAAAAAAAAAAAAAAAAAAAAAAAAAAAAAATAATAATAATTAAAATAATATTTTTTATTACTTCAAATTTACTAAAGAAAAAAATCTTATAGGGTTAATACGAAAAATCTAGGAGGAAAAAAAAAAAAAAAAAAAAAAAAAAAACTGAATTTTCTCTGTTTTTTTTAAAGTAAAACAGTTGACACATAATCATGCAGCATTAGAATCTAACACATTTATTTATAAGTCAACTGAAAATATCTAAGGTATATTAATTTTATTAGCTTACTACAGTTGGGGAAAAAAATCACATAATTGACATTTTTATCTTTATCCTACAACACTTTTTTCTTTGAACTATAAAACTAGACAAATTTAAAACTGAAATTAAAACTTTATTATGATTTCCAAAAATATTCTACATTTTCTGAATATTTCTTTTTTGCAATAAAATTTGAAATTCTCAGAGTTTTCCTTGTTTTTTAATAATTTTTCAAATTCACAGAGTTTTCTAGGTTTTCCTTGAATTTCACCTAGCAGATGCAACATTGTCTTGAAATCTAAATTCTATTAAGTTTTACCATATAAGTTGAATTTTTTATACTACTGTCAGACTTAAGGTAGAGAGCACAATTAATTTTTAGTGAATGATATTAAAATGCCCTTCCATTATATGATTTATTCATTCACGTACTTTCTATCAATATTATCTATTTACTAGATATAATACTTCATTTAAAAATTGTATAATGTATTGTTTAAAGTTGTAGTCACAGCACTACATCAATATTGTGGAATTCTCTACTAGATATTTGTTACATTGCTCACATTAACTTTTGAGAAATTGGTGCATTTAACCTTCCAGCACGAACACTCAGGAAATTTACATGTGCACGTGTGTGTAATATTTTTTACGTTTTTAATTAATGCCTATATTTGGTTAAACAAAACTCTATTCACTTGTTATTACATATTATATAGAAAAAATGCAAAATGAAAATTTTATGTAAATTTTCTTCACAAAAATAGAAAATTCACAAATTTTTTTTATCCCCCCCCCCCAAAAAAAAAAAAAAAAAAAAAAAAAAAGAAAGAAAAGAAAAAAAGAGGCCCCAAAAAATTAAAACCTAGGTCGACCTCTGATATATATATATATATTTTTTTCAAATTATTACATTTAATGTTTCATTTTAATGTTATACAGTTCACAAATAGCACTTTGTTCCATTTGATTCTC
Source organism: Salticus scenicus (assembly GCA_963930645.1). Classification (NCBI taxonomy): domain Eukaryota; kingdom Metazoa; phylum Arthropoda; class Arachnida; order Araneae; family Salticidae; genus Salticus; species Salticus scenicus. Next base: position 176,311,768 of record OZ005654.1, read on the forward strand.
ACTAAACTTCAAAATGAAATTAAAAAAATTAAAGAAATAAATTTAGGGAAAAACAAACACAAATTTAATTATTCTGGATTTTTTGGTTATTGAATAATTCTCATAATTTTTTTTTATATAATAAAATTGAATTTGGCCGCCAGTAGTGATATGTAGAAAGTCCCCGAGAGCTACAGAACACACACACAGTGTTATGTTTATTAATTTCATTTTGAATTAAATAATTATTTATATTTTTCTTTGAATAGTTTCATTTACTTGTATCCTTCAGCCTATTATTTTTATTGTACAAAACCTTCATAATTTAGAGATTTTGAACATTTTCTGTTTCAAAACTTTCCAGAAAACTAACAACCTTAATATATATATATATATATATATATATATATATATGTATATTAAAGCTACAATGTTTATAAAAAAAGAAAGAATACCTGTCCTCAGTTTTGTAAGGTTCTTCAATAACTTCATCACTTTTCTTTGAGTCTTTTAAAGATACAGATACTATCTCTTCAGATGTTTTAGCTTTACTATCTTTGAATATACTTTCTCTTTTTTTCATTTCATCAACTTTTTTATTAGGAAGACAAATGCTAAAGGGAAAAAAAAAAAAAACACTAATTTTCTGTAATCATTTTGGATTATAGCGGTAAAAAGAAAAATCTGATGTGGACAATACAAGACTTTCTTAAACAGATAAAAAAACAGAAGACTGTCTAAAGCGTACTGTAATATACATATTATGGAAATATTGACTTTTTCGTGGATGGTAAGTGATGCATAAATAAGCAAGCTAGTTTCAGTCCACGAATATTCCTAAAACAAGTCAATACAACTATTACTCAAACCACAAAAGTCACAATAATAGGATTATATACACAGCATTATATCGCTTATTCAGGAATAGTATTCCACAATTCATTGCAGAATCTCTCATTGACAAATAAATATACAAATCAGAGTTCAATAAAATTCACTCCAGTGCAGATGAATTCCTTTTATACTCTTTGGTGAAATTTAGTAGTGAGAAACCAGAACTGCAGAGGAAATAGGAAAGGTGAGTAGGAAATATGGCCAACTAACTCAGACTTCTTCATATATATCAGTGTTTCTGCTACAGTAGCATCTTATGCGAAATGCTAAAAGACTTATCCAAAATGCTAAAATGAAATAACATGTTTTCGCTTTTTTGCTAAAGCATCTTACTAAACACAAATTGAAAAAAAAAAAAAAAAAATCTTCAGCGGAAATATTATAACAAATCTTTCATGGAAAAAAAAGTCGCAACACTGATCAAGAAAAATCCAGTTCATGCATATAAGGAAAATCAAACGCTGAACTAAGGAAAAGAATTGCATAGATGCCAACCTTTGAGAATCAAAATTAGGGAGATTTTATATACGACATAGTTTATGCAATAAATAGAACATTAATAGCACATTAAGGGTCATATTCACCAACTTCTTACCACTCGGATTAAACCTCGGATCAGTGGTAATCGCTCAATTATAGAAAAATCGGTATTCTCCAACAAAAATCCGCAGTTCACCGGCTACTTTAACACTTCGTTTTTGATCCTCGAATATTGGAGGATTAACAGAGATAATTCTCGGATCTTTCCGTAACGCACGCGCACTCCGCAGCTCAACTTCGTAAACAAATAACAAACATGGCTGACGTTGACGATCTATTCTCACTAGATGATATTGAAAGCTTAGAACTATTGGAAACAATTGAAAGAAGGAAAAGGGGCATTGCATCAAATTAGAGTAAATGATTTGGATTTTTTGGATAATGCGGCATTTCTAATATAAATGTTAGATAATAGGCTGTCATCTGCCACAGAAAAGAATAATGCATTAACTTCGGCAGAAAAAAAATTAATAGCTTTAAGATTCTCTTAATCATAACAATCAAAATTTTAAATCGTAGCGTAAACAGTTGTCGTCTGCATGATTATTCTTTTTTAAAATGTTCTAAAGTAAAATTGACTCTTAATCCGTGCGTAAACAAAAGAGAAGTAAACAAGAGTATCAGTGTTGCCAATTTGCTTTTTATTCTTTCTAATCTTCTAATCAGATTGATTAGTTAATTGAAGCCGAATGGTGAATAAAAGTTATCTTCGTTCTTGGCCAATCAAAACGAAGCTTTTCTTTCTCTTCCAGTTAATCCATGGATTACGTAATCGGCTGATGGTGAATACCATAGGAATTTAATCCAGTGTTAGCTTTGATTATCGGATTTGCTGATCCATGGTTTAATCCTCGATCAATGAAGTTTGGTGAATATGGCCCTAATTGTTGGAAAGAGAAGGAGCAAATAAAAGGGAAATTTTGCAGTATCCAGAGGATTTCTTCTTACTGCAAATAATGTGAGAAAAAATAAACAAAACATACTGATTTTAAAATACTACTAGATTATATTAAATTCCAACCATACGGAATTTATATATAGAAACACTAACATGGGAAAAATTTTCCTACCTAAAAAATCTAGTCTTAATTTCTCCCCCCCCCATGTTTACACATATGGGATGGATACGACATATAAATATTTAATTGAGGAAAAATATATAAATTCATTAACTTCAGCAATAAAGTCTAAAAATAATTACATACATGAGAAATATTGAGCACTTCTATTGCTTTATTGTTTTTAGAATTGATCACTGATCACTATCCGGAGATGGGGGAATAACAAAAAATAATTACAGAGTAAGAAATATTAAACTCTTTCAATTCTACTTTTAGAATCTAATAAAGCAAATTTAAAATTAATATTATCATTTATGTTGCAGATGGATATTGGGTGTTAGATTAGAAAAATAAGGAGAGTTTAAATTTTAAGTTGGATTGTAAATAATAAATAAAGTAAATCAATAATAAATAATAAGGTTTAGTAGTGGCCGAAAATTACGTTATAGTGTGGTTAGTACATTGCAATCGTGCCACGCTCATGAAAAGGAATTCTAAATTTTAAAATTTGAAATCCTTAAATCCAAAATGCAGATTGAAATACAATCAAAATAAAATAAAAATAGAAAAAAATGAATATACTTTTAACTTACCCCATTTTGATGAAATAAATAATCTGAAAGGGAAGTAATTAAATATCCATATGAGCACACAAAAATAATGCAATAAACATGAAAGTTTTTGAACACACACTTTAATGAATGATTCATCTATTTATTTATGTGCCGGCACTAAACTCTGTATATCAATACAATCAAGATCAATTTTTTCTTTTTATTTTATAAACTTTCAAATTGGTATTTTGCAAAAATCATTTTCCTTATTGATACATTGTTACTCAACATGTCATATTTTATTTTGTGTTTTTGCTAAAAAGTAAGTCTATGAAATGTTCGTTGCTCAAAATAAAGTTTTCATTAGAGACAAACGAGTTTTAGAATATCCACAGCAGTATTGAGTTATCTAGCTTTATTTTATGTTTTAATCTGAACAAACGTACTTGAGATATTACATAAGATGGCACAACCACGCTGAACTAGGCCTTATTCGTTACGTCTGATGCAACTTACGTATCGAAACTTTTTGTTATTAAAGATCACAGTACAACTTGAGCCATGGCAACAAAATTTGCCAAAAAGTAGTAGTTTAGGATTGTCATTATTTGGAAGATCTAAGTTCAATAGGAGCAGAGTTCTAGAATTTTGTGGAATGATTCATTCATAGTGCAGAATTATCTTGAAAGTTTTATAAATCACTAATTAGACTATAAAAAGAAAAAAATCACTTTTAAGAGTTTAGTCTATGTTCACATTTTGAGTCGAGCGTTTATCTAGGAGAGACAGCACTTAAAGTAGTTGATCATTGTTCCTGAATTAGTGAAACTTTCTGCTCTGTGATATATTTAATGCTATTCACTTGACTTTTATAGAATGAATGATTGGTAAGAATATACATTAGTTATTGAATTCTGTGGTATGAGTAATAATCTTATTAGTACTGTTTCAAGAACATTCATTAAATAAAGTGCATACACATACATTCGTTGAATAGAAACTGTCTATCTCTTTACAAATTAATTTGTACATGCAAGAAAACTGAGAATTTTTATAACAATATCATTATGGGCTCTGTCATTAGCTTCTGTTAAAACATCTATGATGGTACATAACATAACAATCTAAGATTTTTTGATTTTTGTCATTAGGGATATAATTTTTGTGGATATCTCCAAAATAGAAAGCTGTAGAAAGACCAAAAAGAGAGTGCACAATTAAAGGCTGTAACAAGTCTACATAAAAATTTACAATGTTCTCTCCGTCCAACTGGTTTTTGAGTTTATACATATATACATTAAAATTTGCAATGTTCTTCATCCAACCGATTTTGAGTTTATACACATATACAAATATAAACACATGTATATATATAGACACTATGTAAAATTGTAGATATGTCTAAAGTAGGAGGTCATAATAAGACCAAAATTGAAGATGTACAAGATATCATCAGTCAAAAATACAAATATGGAATACTCAACAATTATTCGTTTTTGAGCTGTGTGAGATACAAAATCAGTTTCATAATACTTCCTTAAACTTTGTATAAGGAAGAAGAAAAAAATCTGCTGCTTAATAATCACATAACTTCCATTACTTACTACCATATATGTTATAAACTCTTTTATGCAATAGTATAGTCAAATTCCATAACATTGAATTAATTAATCATGACTGACTCCTATGGATTTTCTTTGTGGAAACTAGCTAATACATATACAGACATCTAAATAAGAATTTACATAGCAAGGTTAAAGAAAATTGGTAGAGAACTCTTTTGAGATACCCTCCTCTGACACCTAAAACTGACCTATCTAATTAAAAGAGATTAGGCAATATACTCCAAAAATCAGCACTAATTTAAGTCAAGAACCAGCCAAACATAAACTTTAACTGAATTGTGTCCATTGGTTCATGAGGATAGTGTTCACTAAACTTTGATAACACAGACAGGGTGGCTACAGAAATTCAGAAAAAGAAGTTCCCTGATTTTTCCATAACTTCCATGACTAATTTTGACAAATTTCCATGATTTCCGTTACCTATTGTATACATTCCATAATTTTATGTATATCACATTCTTGTATAAAATGCTCGCTAAACCACTGCAATTCAAAAAACTATACTAATGTGTGCAAAAATATCTCAATCTTTTTTTTTTTTTTTTTTTCCCCTTACAAAAAGGAAAATAAAATGAAAACTTAAAAATTTTGGAAAAATTACAAAAATATGACTCATTTTAATTGCACAACATATTAACACCAAGCCATAAAATTATTCCTCAAATTGTTACACTTTTTTTTTTTTTTTTTTTTTTTTTTTTTATGTCAACTTGGTGAGATTCAACAAAAAAGCAGCCAGTCATGTGCAATCATGGTTAAGATAACACCTGTTTGGCGATCTTTCAGCCTTGCTTGTTGGGCAAAAATGAAAATTTCCATGATTTTTGGGTGTTTTTACAAAATTCCCTGATTTTTCCAGATTGATAAAGAACCCTGATTTTTCCATGATTTCCCCAATTGTCGCTACCCTGACAGACAGACATTTTCTAAAAATGGTAGCATAGTGCTCAGGACATGTCAAAACATGTACAGTCAACTCCCTCTAAACTGCAAATGTTTTGTCAAGAGGTTGTGTGGATTATTGGAATTTGCAAATTAGAGGTCATTGTCTTTTTGTTTAAATTTTTCTTTTGCAGATACAAAGTCAGTTATTAATTCATAAATAGACATCAAAATGGAAAGACAATTTCTAATAAATTTTAGAATAAAATATTTCTTCAGTATTAATAAAACTAATCAATCATATTCATGTTTGATGGTAAATAATTTAAGCATATTCAAATAATATGTACCAATAAAATACAAACAAACAAATTTAAGAAGTGCAAAAGAAAATATTTTTTACAGTACTGAAATAACATTCATCACATATTATTTTTAATTTAGTTAAATATTGATGTAATAGTGATTTGTTTTAAATTTATATATATTTTCCTGACATTCTTTGGTTTGGCTTAGCACTAGTTTGTATGAATTGCAGGATAATAAATACAAAAATGTTACTGTTTTTTTTTATCTCCCCAATTGTGTTTCAAAGCAAGGATTAAGCTAAATATTTCATTTAAAAAAAGTAAAAAATGTGAGAACTGTTGTAAATTTTTTTTAAAATATGAGATGTAAATTTCTTTGTTTACATTAAAAAATCAACTGCATATTAGAGGTATTTGCAGATTATAGGTCTGCAGATTAGAAGAGGGAGTTGACCAGGGCTTGACTAACAACTTCTTGTGCCCACCCTACCCACCCCCCCTTAAAAAAAAAAAAAAAAAAAAAAAAAGAGTTATTAACATACTACAATTTATAGCCAGCGAAAAAACAGACCGAAAAGAGTTATTTGGTCAAAAAATTTATCTGCCTTTGTTTTGGGATCTAAAGACGAATAAAATTACGCCCAGTCAACCTAACGACAGACTTCATTTTAAAATTTTATTCATGTAAACACAGTTGAGCAGGAAAAAAAAAAAAAAAAAAAAAAAAAAAAAAGAAAGATGATTCAGATCATATATTTTAACCATTAGTAAAATTTTGTGCAATTCAGAAATTTCATAGTGCCTGTGCGATAGTCAGGCCCTAGAGTTGACTGTATATCTATCGAAAAATGGGAGTCGAAAATTTTTATAAATACCTTCTAATATACATAGAAGAAAATAATGTAACACTTTAAAATGAATAATCACCTTTTTTCAGCACTCATTTTGTGAGCTTCTTCAGTTACATCCCGATTACAGCTTTCCAAGTCTTCCAGAACAGTCTTAGGCATTAATTTATCTCTAATGGTAATTTTTTCAGGTGATGTTTTTCTTAGCTCACCATCAACTATTTTTTCATTTGAAGAGCTGAAAAAAAGGAAAATTTAAAATTTAATAAACCACTTAAAAAGTACATATGTTTTAAAATGGTTTTACACATAAATTTACAAATCTGGACTAAAAAATATCTTAAAATAGATTTGAAACAACCAAACCAGAAAACTTTAGCATATGATGTTTTGGCTGTTTATCAATGCTTTGCCTTTGAATACCATAAAGAAAGAACTGAATATAGAAAACTTAATAAAATCAATACGTATTGAAAAATATTCTGTGGGAAGAAGAAAGGAAGGTAGAAAATTTTGTAAGTTTTTAAAAAGCAATCCTCTAACAGATCGAGATATGTAAAATACATCTGTAGCATTCGAAAGAGTGTTTATTTCCGATTCTAATGGTGTAATTGTTTTTTTTTTTTTTTTTTTTTTTAAATAAAAAATTTTTAATTAAAAAAAAAGTCCAAAATTTCTCTTTCTTTAATTGCTGTACAAAAAACCAACTGTTCAATATTTTAATGAACATTACCTTTAGAAAGGCCATTTAATCTTCTTTTCAACTGTACAGAACTGTTAACAAAATACAGATTAACAATTCATATATTTTAAATTTACGAAACATCAAATTTTTCCCTAAACATTTTATAACTCAAAAAGTTTTCAAGATAAATAATTTTTTTATTATTATTATTTTTTTTTAAATATAGAACTCCATGGAAGAACAAACCCTACAGAGATTGAAATCCAATTGCAAAAATTTATTGAGTTACAAATTTTTTTGTGAAATGTGCGCGTGGATTAACCAAAACTCCAAAACCTTATTGACACTTTCTAATATTTTCTCAGCTACATTAAAAGTAACATATTTAAAATGGTATTTACAATTCACATTCATGAATAGTATTCAGTGAGCATAATTATGAATTAGCTTACCAAACAGATTGGTTATTGTCAGCTTCCTTATGATGAAGACTTTCATTGTCAAACTTACTCGTAAAAGCTGTGCTTGATAATGATACTGGTGTGGTTGATTTAAAAGAAAAGCCATAATTCTAAAGGGGTTAAAATTAGTTAATTAGATACAAATAAATTTAAAATATGTTATTTTTAATATTTAATAAATATTTAATGTTTAAAAATCATAAATATTCATATAAAAGAGACAATTTGTGTTTAATTTATTTACTTTGTTAGTTGTTTAAGCTATTTACAACGTATATATGCTCAAAATGAATCAAATCATTTAATCATCAAAGAATTTGTTAATTTCATACTATAATTCAAGGAGGAAAAAAAATGGATAAATTAATCGTAAAATTAATAAATACACAGCAAATCATAATTAAATTAACTTTTTTTTTTTTTTTTTTTTTTTTTTTTTTTTTCATAGCTATTTTTGTTAATTATTAATTAGTAGCTTAGCATAGTTCAAAAGTAAAATTGAAAATCATAAAAAATATCTAATTTCATTAGTTAAAAAATGAATTTATAATTATTTTTTCAACAGATATTTCAAAATTAAATTGAAAATTACTAATTTAAAATTTTTATAACTGAGTATATTTTTAAATTTGATCAAAAGTTTAGTGAAATCTGCATTTGGAAAATCATATCAATTCATTAATTTATGTCAGCATTCTTGAAATTGTGTTCCATTAAATTCTGTAGTTCCATTTTCATAGAATTGATTAGGCTTCTGAATTCATGTTGTTTAGCTGTTTTATAATTTTTTTCCTTAAACAAAAAAGAAGAAACTATATTGTTTACTGTGTAGAATTTAACACCAATATGTTCCGTCTTGTAAAGGGCAAAACTGGGAAAATTCATTAGTGGCTAGTGGCCGGTACTGTCAGTTTCATTAGTAGCCACTTATTTAAGTTAGTGGCCACTTTTCACATGATAAGACTATTTCTTTCAGACTGCAAAAAGCATTGTCACCATTTTGCAGTATAATCACCACAAGAAAAATATGAAAATAAGAAATACATATAATAATAAAATTAACACAGGGACACTGAAACTGTAATTACACTCTTTTTAACACGTTAATCGCCACGATAATATCAGAAAAATTTTCACATGGGCCATGGTAACTTTATTAGACAATTTAGTTAAAAATGTGTGTTAAAAATGCGTCAGGCACATATGACTGACATGGCGATTAACGTGTTAATAATTACTCGGCGTATATCATATTCCTTTTAGGGTTATTTCCTAGTTAAAAATGCGTGTTAAAAATGCGTCAGGCACATATGACTGACATGGCGATTAACGTGTTAAAAATCCTAAATTAAAATCTGCTTAGGGCTGTAATAATAACAGCAAAAGTTTTTATGTTTCAGATAATTCAGTAGTACTACTTTTTTTTTTTTTTTTCAATTTATTTAAGTGAAATAAGCTGTTATTCACAGTTCACATTGATATTTTCTAGTAAATGAATCAGCTGATTCATCATCATCACAACCTTCTACATGGTCATGTGTAAATACAGTTAGCAGTTTTATTATTTTTTCTTATTTCTAAAGACACACTTTTTTAAATGATTTTATTTCAATAGAGTTAAAATATTTCCTCTTAAAAAGTATAGATATGGAAACTTAGCTGCCAAATTTGTAGCTTTAAAAATAGGGAGATTTCTACTTTAAAATGGGAAGGAAAAAGGAAGATTTCTACTCAAAAGAAAGCAAATACAAAATTTTTTGAAAAATACACATTTAAGCCAAATCAAATTTTGACAAACACATTTGTCAAATATCTTAAATGGGTTAAATATACACTAAATACTATGGAGATAATAATGGAAAAAGATTCTGCTTTGCAGGACATTTGATCATTAACTGTTGAAATGGAGCACACATGTGTGTGTGGGTGTGGGGGGGGGGATTACAAGAATTATGAGTAAGAGATATTAAACAATTCTACTTCTTTACAGATTCTAGAATCTAATAAAGTAAGTTTAAAATAGATATTTATATTTTTGCGCCAAATGGAGAACGATTAGAAATTATAAAGCTTTCTGTAAGCTGTGTGATCACAGATAGTTAGGGGAAGGGAAAGGGGGGGTGTTCAAAAAATTATATGAGTGAGATATATTAAACAATTCTACTTCTTTATAGGTTGTAGAATATAATAAAGCAAGTTTAAAATGAACATTGACATTTATGCCATGGATGGGAAAAGATTGGAAATCACATGGCTTCGATTACCTATTGTCACTCGATTTTTAGAATCTTTTAATGATCACAAAAAGTGGCGACTTTAGTGGCGATCGATGCATAATTTTTAATCGCCATCTTTTTTTATTTAGTCGCCATGTGGCCGGTGGCGACCGTTAATTTTGCCCTTTACCGTCTTGTACCCTGGATGTCTTCGGGTTGAACTTATATTTTCTTGAGTTTTTTATATTGAAAACACGTAAAATTAATTTTTATTTAAAAATTTTTAAAAATATTATCCAAAGCTTTTCGCTTTGAAATTCCAAAGCATCATCAGGGATTTTTATTACTGAATTAAATGAGCAGTTTTTAAATAATTTTCCTTGACCACTGATGATGCTTTGGAATTTCAAAGCAAAAAGCTTCAGATAATATTTTTAAAAAATTTTAAATAAAAACTAATTTTACGTGTTTTTAATATAAATAACAAATGACACGCGTTTAATTAACTCTTTTTTAGAGATAATGTTTAATTTTCTTGAGTGTTTTCTCATTGTCACTTTGGTCATGTGGATTCTGTCTTTTCATCTTGTGGCACAATTTGTTGTCTATATCTGTTGTCCAACATTTTGTGTATTGCTATGTTTTCAGGTTCGTTAATTATGTCATTAGCTTCACAGAGATATGCATATTTATGGCTATTATAACTGGCTAGTTAATGGGTATTTTTAAAATAAATAATTTTTATTTATTTTTTACAAAAATTACTGATTTTGAAAACACCTGCAAAACTAGCCCATAGACAACAGATATTGAATATATAGCAATAGATGTATACATTCATATTCACAATAGATGACACCACATCGTGAAAAGACCAAATCCACAATGATTGAAGAATGAAGAAACAAAAGGAAATCACTCAAGAAAATGACAGTTTACCCCAGAAACATCTGGGATCACTAAGAAAAATATGTTGGTGTTAAATTCTATCAGTAAATTTGAATTGAGTTATGTATACTATACAAGCAACACTGTCTTTAAATAAAAATTCAATATAAGAAAACTACACTGTTTCAATAAATATTTATGTAAAAATAAGATTTATCAATTTGCTTTTAATTTTAATCTCTGTTTTAATGATGTTTGTTTTGGAACATAAATAAAAATTACTGAATTTAACTCAAAACTCAGGACATTAATTCTGTACTGATAAGTATAAGGGATTTAAGTCCATATTCTTGATTTTTCAGGAGACGAAAAATAAAGTTAAACTAACTAAAAACTAATCAGCAGAATCGATTAGGAAAAAGGGATTATGTTGGTTTATATGCTTTATACCATTCAGTGATTGTCAATCTTCATTTAATAAAGGGAAAAAATTGAATTAAATATTTATACCAAAGATTAATGCTAAATTTCTGACTTGAATCTTTTTTTACCAATGGATTTTCTCAAAGACTAAATGACGTGGATTTAAATCCTTTATACCAATCGATAGAGAATTGTTTTCTGAGTCTGACTATGTACTTAACTCAAAATCGACATTTTTGGACTTAAATCCTTTATACTTATCAGTACAGAATTAAAGATATAAATAATACTCAAGAAATAAACCTGCAAGAATTAGAAACTCCATGGAGATAAATTTCCTCACCAACATTGAAATAATTTTCTAGCTAAAATGAATTAAATTTTAAATGACTGCAAATAAATAATTATTCAAGAACAATCTCTAAGGATCTAAAAACAGTAACAATATTGTATTCTATAAGTTCTAGGAGTTGAAAAAGTTAGAAAACTTCTTATTTTAATATAAATATAAGTCATTGCACATGTGTAGGCATGTTTTACATCTCCCTCCAAACCACTGAACGAATTTGAACCAAACTTGACACAGTTGCTGCTTAAAACCAAGGTTGAAATACTGCGGATGTTTTAAATTTCTAGCACATGCTCAATAGGAGGGAGTGAGGAAAACCCCTCTAGAAAATCATATTTTTGTATGATTTCTATTGTAATAACATAGCTAGAAATTTCAAATTTGATATGTAGGCTAATTCTAATGTACACACAATGGTCAATGAATTAAACCTTTAAATTGATATTTTATTGGACCTTCTTTTGCACATTGGACCTCCTTTTGCATGAATAACAACTAATATTCATGTGGGCAGCAATTCTACAAGCTTCTGGGGTGCATTTACATCCAGAGTTTATCATACATTGGCTACACAGACTAAGATTCTGCAAATTGGATGGAAGAGGAGACTGCTGATGGATACTCCTTTCCAACATGTCCCAAACATTTTCCATTGGATTAAGATCCGAGCTTTGCGGCATCTATGGAAACTGTTAGAAGTCAGATTAATGTTCACTGAACCAATCTCGAACAATTCTGCCACGATGTATGGTTGCATTATCAAGCACAAAGTATTCGTTAACTTCAGAGTAAAAATGTAACATTGAAAGTTGCATTTAATCTATCAATATATTCAGATGCTGCATGGCTTTTTGATTATCCTCAAGTAACACTAGAGGACCACTTCCGTACAAGCAGAACATTCCCCAAAGGTTTATAACAGGTTTTGCATACCTTCGCCGCTAGCGAACATTTTAGAAACTCTTACAAGGTTTCTAATTCATTGGCCAGTGTGTGTACATATTATCTCTGAAAAGAGGTTTAAGAATTCAAAATTAAAAAGTGGTAAAATAATAATTATAAAATTACACTCAAATGTTAAAATAAGTAATGTGAATCATTACCACACGGGAACAGAAGAGATTTCAAATAATTTAAGATAGCTGACTTTACCTGAGGTTCTTGAAAAGAGAAAAGGTGACCAGAACCAAGTGAAGATGATTGGCTAAATACATTGGTAGGAGTGGAAGATGTAACTGAAATATTTGAAGAAGTTGTGAAGACTTTAGGAAGAGTAAATTGATTAGTAGAATTAGATGCATATGGTACATCAAATGCTTTTGAGGAACTTGAGGCACCAAATTTAAAAAAAGATGAATCTTTAAATGATGGTAATTTATCAGACAATGCAGAATTAACAGCAGCTGGCTTAAAGAAGTTTTCAGACGTATTATCAATAGTTTTAATAGGTTGACTATCAGTAGTTTTAATAGGTTGAAAACTATCATTTTTTTGAACAGGAAAGTCTGATTTTTCAGAAGAAAACATTATTGATTTATGAGATTTAGATGGTGAGCGAGTTCTTTTACTACTTCTCTTTTTTTCTAATTGTTTGGACAAATCTTTTTCTTTCCGCCTCTGTTTTTCCAATTTTTCAGATTCTACTCCACTTAATTTTTCTAACAGTTCAGCCCTTTTTTTTTCAAGTTCTACAATATTTGAATCTTGTAAAATAATTTCAGTTTTCGAATCATGAGAGAAAGGATCTGGTAAAGTTAATGTATCTTCTGTTTCCATCTCTTCATCACCCTGTTCTAACATTTTATCAGAAGTCAAGTCATCTAAAAAATATAGATAACCTATTATAACAATTCATATATGTGGATACATGTGTACATATACACTGAAATTGATATGTTTACAGTTAATGATATGCAAAAAGCTAAGATATCCTTTATTTACACAAAAAATAAAGCACTGATATTTAAACTATACAGTATCCAGGATTTTTTTTTTTTTTAAACAAGAGATATTTATTGATAAAAAGATACAAAAAATCTCTGAAAAATAAAATTAAAAAGTTATAACCTGGTAAAGTGGCTGGTAAAAATAAAGGGGGGGGGGGATGTTATGGTTGACATGATTACAATCCTGGTCATTTGATACAAAAAAAAAAAAAAAAAAAAAAAAAAAGATTCTTAATTAGTAAGAATGTTGTTATATCCCCTACCTAACAGAGGGGGAAAAAAAAAATTGTGAAATGGAAACTGACAAAGAAAAAGGCATTTATTGAATTTTTAATAAAAAAAAAATAAATAAATAAATAAATACAATATATATATATATATATATAAATGGTTAGGGCGATAGAAAGTTATAAATTAAAGGTTGGTACACAGTTTGAAGTAAATTGGTTAAATATAATTTGAGATATCATGTCAACCATGTTGAAAAAAAGTAGTTTTGAACAAAAGTTCCAAGCACCCACAGCAGTATAAGTCATAGGATGGCATGTAATGTTATACTTACATTTTGTTAATCAGTGATTCCTAAAGATCTAAACTTTAAGAATACGAAAAAAAAAAAAAAAAACAGATTTTTTTCAAAATTCTAGACAAGAATACCCCTTTAAGCATAACAACATTTAAAAAATAAAATTCCAAATATTTATTTTATCCCAGGGCTGTGAAATTGTGGAACTGAAGTCAGAATCCTAGTGAAACTTAAACAAAATCTATTTAGAATAGCAATAGTCAATTAATAAAAAAGTTCAGTATATGTCAGTGGCGGATCCAGAACTTACTTTTTTTTTTTTTTTTGGGGGGGGGGGGGGCTAAGAGTTTTCAAGATGTTATTTCAGATCAAGGAAAAATTTACAATTGTAATATCCAATTGGGAATGTTAGTGCTTTTTTTTTTTTTTTTTTTTTTTTTTTTTTTTTTTTGGGGGGGGGGGGGGGGGGGGGGGGTTCAGCCCCTTAGCCCCCCCCCCCCTTAAATCTGCCACTGGTACAAACATGTAACAGCTTGCTCCCGCCCCCTCCCCTCCACCTTCTGGTGGATATATGCATTTTCAATATGAATATTTTTGAAAAGAGCTTTTGATACCTTAAAAATGAATGGTTGAACTTGTATCAGTCATAATTTGAAACAAAGTTATTGATTTTTTTTTTAACAAAAAAATTTCTGAAAAAAATGCACTTTTAAGACGTTGTTTTCCGGTATTCAGTATTGGTTGCCCATAAAATCTCTTTACAACTTCAAAAACTCATTAAAAAAAAAAAAAACTTTTCACGAGATATGAGAATGAAATTTTTTATTCACTAAGAGACAAAAAAAAAAAAAAAAAAAAAAAAAAAAAGCCACAATGCAGAAAAATTGACATACCTTTTTCATTTGTAATAACTTCAAAACTAATGGTTGAAACAAATAAAAATGTCATGTTTCCATGATGCCAAACAGATGCTATGATACCTATGTACATTTTCGATTTAGTAATTCCCTTTATTATACTCTACGCAGTGGCGTCGCCAGAAAAAATTTCAGGGGGGGGGGGGGCACAACCTGAAAAAATATTTTTTTAAAATAAAATTCTCAAAGCATAGTTTTAAATTTAAAGACAAAATGCTTAGTAGAATTTGAGGGGGGGGGGGGGGTAGCCCCATTCTGCGGATGCCCATGACTCTACGAAGTACTTTAATTTTTCTAGTTCTTGCAGAGCTATAGGATACAATTTTTGAATCCTCCTTCCTCTCTCCGCACCTTTTATAGACTAAACATTTTGAAGCAGATTGAGATTAGGACTATTCCCAGGTCTAATAAAGAAGAAATTCTACGATATTCTTTGTGGGATTTAGCTTGGAGTGAAAAAAAAAAAAAAAAGATTATTTACTGAATTATAGGTGTTCATAGGAATGGGTAGGTAATTTTAACAATTTGAATCAAATAAACGTACCACAGACGCGGTGTAGCAAGGTGCATTATCATCTTGAAATGCTGTTTGCGGGAAAAATCTGAAACACCTCCGAAATAGTCAGTCAGGCACTACTCTTATAATGGTTGTGTTTTATTTTGAGTTAATTGATCCCTTAAGCATGAAAATTTGACTCCTTGAAAAATTATGAACCTCCATGCTATAATGTATCACTGCTTTTTAATAGTGCAATTTTCATTAAATCAGCTACATTTTCGTCATCCTATTAGCTCTTTTTATCAGCTTGAAATAGATTAAACTTGACTTAGAGAAACCCAGTTCAGCCTAATAATTAACTGCTAATTTTTGTAAATTTTTGCTCAACTGAAGTTTTTTTTTTTTTTTTTTTAAACTCTTGTCCTCAATAATGGCTTTTTTGCAGATCTTCTGGTTTTTAATCTGCTTTGCTTAATTGTTTTGCACTATTTTTGAAGAAAGTATTTTGCTATACACTTTTTTAAAATCTTTTCTAAGTTATGAACATGATTATACAAATCAATTTTTTAAACATTTGCTTTTTAACTTGCGGTCATCTCGCTTGGATGAGCAACATGGCCACCTAAAGCCAAATTTCTAGTTTAAACATCCAAAAAAATTTTTAATTTGCTAAAAACCCTCTCACCAATATTTCGTTAACATTTAATCGTTTTGCCATCTCACGCATTAAAATATTTTTTGATTTTCATTCTAAAATTAATACTTTTTGTAATATTGTTAACTGCCATATTCTTACCATTTTTGAAATACTTTCTAAAATTACAGTTTTCCTGACAATTGCATTTTGTTTTTAACACTGGGCTCAGTGCTTAAGTGTATGTGGAGGATGACGTAATAAAATCTGTTCGAAAATTTGCTTTTTAAACGATAAAATTTGCAGTTGTAAGAAAGTAAAAATGAAAATATCCAAATGCTGCTGTTTTTTTTTTTTTTTTTTTTTTTGTCCCTTAGTGTAGATACTCAATTACTAATTAAAGTTAGAAATTAAATTACTAATATACTCAATTACTAATTAAAGTTAGTTAATTAAAGTTAAAAATTCAAGATATCAAAATGGTTATGCTTATGCCTCAAGAAAAAAAAACCAATGATGAGTATGTTTTAGTTGATGAAGCAAAGTTTCATCTTTCAGGAAAATTGAATGCACATAATGCAAGAGTTGGGACTCAGAAAAATTTCATGTAAGTAGGGAACTCAAAAGAAATAATCCAAAAGTGAATGTGTGGTGTGGCCTGACATATAGCGGAGTTAGTAGACCATTTTTTTCATGGAGAAATCACTAACTGTTGGTGTGTACCTAGACCTTTTAACTGAATTTGTGGCACCACAATTGGGCAATTTTCAACCAAACCTTTTCTCATCAAGACAGTGCACTGCCACATTTGGGTCTTGATGTTTGTAATTTCTTTGATAAAACAATTCCAAGTTCATGGATTGGATGAGATGGTTCAATTCCCTGGTCACCTCGTTCACCTGATATCCCCCCCCCCCCCACAGATTTCTGCGAGGGTATGTTAAAGATTGTGTATACTGAACAAAGGTGACAGATATAACTGACCTGAAACAAAAGATCTAAGACGCCATTGGCATCATTGGTAACACTTTGTTGCAGAGGGACATGGCTGAAAATGAAGTATTGCCTTGATATGCCCATGCAACCAATAATAGCTTGCATACAGAGGTTCATTAATTGATTGGGGGGGGGGGAAACTTTAATAATTGCATCTTAAAATAATTTTCAAGTTTGTACCTGTTTAGTATTTTATTTAATAAAGATCTGTATTTGCAAAGAGGCTTTGTAAATTTGTAAACACCCTAGTTCTTTGAGATGAAAATGATCTGCCTCATCATGAAAATTAATTTTAATAATTTGCTGCATGAATTTGCATAGGAAAATACAAAAAAAAGTTTTGTAATAGCTGCAAGATACTAGTCCATCATAATTAAGATTCATATTCAAACAATATAATTAAAATAAATATTGTATTAGATCGTTGCAAAGTTCGTGTGGATGCAGATCATTTTATTGCCTCCAAATACGAGAGCTTCTATCGCTGTGGTATACATTTGTTACCCAAAAAATGGGCAAAGGTTGTAGAAAGTAATGGAGAGTATTTTGATTAAAAATTGTCATTTGATTTGATGTATTTTTATGAAATGAAGCAATAAAAAAACGTACGAACTTTTGCAACGACCTAATATATAATATACCCACATGTAAGTTGATACCAAAAATAAAATGATTGAGTATTTGTTAAAACTGTTAATATTTTGTTACTTTATCATTAAATTATATTTGTTATGAATATTGGTTCTCATGACATCTGCTATATAATATCTATGTAGTTTGCAGCTTCATATAAATTACAGTTTCATCTTTTTAAAAATCAGAAGTATCAAAAGAAAACAAATATGACAGATTAGCAGCTAATTTAAATTTAAGGATTTTACTTCTAATAAGTGATTACAGAAAATCAAACAAAAATAAAAGTAACAAAAACAATATTTTTACAACTAAAAATACATTACTGTGAAGAAAAACTTACCGACTTCTCTTTTAACAACACCAAGGCAATCAATTTTTAACATGTTAGATTCATCAAAACTATTATGTGGCTGATATACACGTTTTGGATTTAATGGTAGTGGTTCCTTATTGATAATCTAAAATATGCAAAAACATTTTTTGTTTAAATAAAATATATTACTTTGAACTTAAATGTACGAAAATTAACATTATTTAAAAAGATATAATATAAAACCAATTACCAATCCAAGACTATTGCCTAATTTCTGGCCAACTAACAGAGATGATCTTGATACAGGTAGCCCAGAAGGACACTTCGAAAATTGTTTTCTATCTATTATGATGAACTCTTCATTAGTTTCCAAGCCATGACATCTGCAAAAATCAGCTGCTTCATCTTCATTTTCAAATTTTAGATCATTTACCAATCTTGATAAGGGATACTAAAAAGAAAGATCAATGAAGGTATATTATCAAAATAAATATATTATTATGATTCAAATATTAACATTTATATTTAAAAAAAAAAAAAAAAAAAAAAAAAACATAATATATTACATTTTTATTTTATACACAGGTATTTTTTTTAATACCACATAGTATGGAATTTTGGCAATCAGCCAAGAGATATGAATCAACAAATTTTCAGTAGGGATGACAAAGTGTGTGTGTGTTTGCGGGGAGGAGGATTTATTTATTTAGAGTATTTCTGATTTATAATTACTATCACTGTGCTTTTGTTAGTTTCATAATTTTATATACATGTCTCTCAGTTTAAATATTTGTATTTTGATTTGTTTATGTCCGTATAAATCTTGCATATTATATATATATTTTTCAATTACACTAGGGGACTCTGCCCCCTGCTCGCTCTGCTCACCAACTCCTGAGGAAGGCTTCATCCCCTTCCCTCCCCCACCTACCGGATTTGCTGCACTCATTAACCCCTGTGGGATTTTACCCGACTATTCGCAGCTTTGCCTTTCATTGAATTGGAATATTAATAATACATAACACAAAACAAAAGCAGAAGATTATTACAGAAAATCACCACATTTGACACCACACTGAAATATACAAAATATCGTTTATAATATGTCAAAAATCTGTTTATGTTCAACAACTTAATAACAATTTGCCATTATTTTGGACGGAAACATATGCTAGACAGCTAGATACACAAAATAAACAACGATGGCAGTAACTCTCTTTTTTAAGAACAGGGAGAAATTCTTAACATCTAAACCATTTAGCGTTACAGCTTTAAATATATAACCCCCTTGGAGACTTAAATTTCATCACTATTTGGCAATTAATTTTTGGGTATTATTGCTTGATTAAAGAAATTATGAACTTATTTTTTCTAATGTCTATATTTTTTACTATTTAATTTTTTTAGTTAATTTAGAACAATATGTAGCACTCTACATTTATTTCCAATGTACAGCTAGGTTTAATAGGGTGCTTGCAACAGTAAAGATGCAACTTCTTAATGTGCATTTTTTCTAGAATATGATTTAGTCTGATACACTGAAAATAAGTATTTTATGTGATTATTGAAAATATTTTAAACATTTCTTCATTATTATTATTATTAGTAGTACGACAAAACTATTTCTTTCAGACAGCGATTTTGCATTATCGCTATTAATTGTATTACACCTTAAATTTGCCAAGATGCCTGCAAATATCTAATTTTACCATTTAATTTCTTAAACTATCTCAGGGTTGCCACAAAAGAAATATAACAAAAATAGTTGCTTTAGTAGTCTAGAAGCATTAAAATAGTTGCCTAAATAGTAGCCTGGCGACCAAAATACTAACTTAAATATCACATGCTAACCACCATTAAAGAATAAAAACCATATGCATTTTCTTACTATTCAATATAAATATACCAATTAAAAAAAAAAATCTTCTGAATGTGAAAACTGAATTAAGAAAAATAATATATATATATATTAGGCAATGAGTCATTGTGGAAACAAATTTTCTCATAGAATAACATGGGATTTGGTTGTTGAAAAGATTAAGTATTGTCTGCTCTTAAGAGCTTATTTATTTATGTATTTTTTTACTGTATACTTCCTTTTCTGATTTACTAAAAGAGCTTTCTTTTATAATTTTGTTATTTTTTCTTACATGAAATCAGGGTGAAGAAGGATATAACAGGTCACAGAATTACACAATTAATTTTACAATCACAGGTTAAGAATAATTCTCATTACGTACATTTATACGAAATTTTGCCCTATACTGCCATGTTAAAAATTTAGAAAAAATACGATCACAGCACCACCTGTTGAGCGATTGATCCCCAAATTTAATCAGCATCAGTTTATGTCAGGGACCAACTAAATACCAAACTTGGTTAAATTTCGTTAAAAAAAAAAAAAAAAAAAAAAAAAATCCTAAGTTTTTTTTTCGTTAAAAGTAAAAAAAAAAAAAATCGATAACTTTGTTTTAAATTATCACAGATTTATAGTTTAACTATTCATTTTAAAGGTATTGATGAGACCTTTCAAAAGATACCCATCTTGAAAATTTACTCCCCTCGAGGGGGGAATTCCGCCACAGGGGGGGGGGGAGGCTCCTACACATACAAACATTTTTTTCCAGTTGACTATCTCTATTATAAACAATTCTCTTGTAAATTTCATAATGATTACTAAAAAATAATTCTCTTTATGCACATTCATACAAAAATTTGTCCTATATCACCATGTTAAAAATTTAGAAAAAGCGGGATGGTAACGCAACCTGTAAAACAATTTTTATCAAAAGTTGATAGGCACTATTTTATGTCAAGGTGCAACTACATACCAATTTGTATGAAATTCTGTGCAGTAGTTCCAGAGATACAGTTGCCACAAAATTTTGTTACACACACACAGACAGACAGACAGACAGACAGACAGACATTTTCTAAAAATGGTAAAATCGTGTTCTACAGCTCTCAAAACGTGTAAATCCATCAAAAACCCGAAATCGAAAATTTTTACGAATCCAATACTTTCTTCTATTGAATACAGAAGAAAGTAAAAATCTGGAGTGACTCCACTCGACTTTCCGAACATTGAGTAAGTAACAGTTTTGTAGATAAAGTAAAGAAAGAGGAGTTGTTAAACAAACAAAAGAGAGAGACATAATACCGTGTTTGAGTATTTTTCTCCATATATTACACAATGTTTTATTTAACGCTACTGAACTTTGAGCCCATAGATCATAATGATAAAGAATTTTTTGTTGTGTCCCTGTAAAAACCTATAAATGTAAAAACCTAGATTCACCAAAATGCTTATAGTTAGTGTAACAGTGATTTATAATATTCATATAATTTTTTTGCTCAATTGAATAAGGCATTTAGATGCTATCTCACTTTTAAGATTTTGGTCCCTTAGGCCATAATGATAGATTCATCAAAATCAATAGGGTTCGTGCTACGGTGACTTGCAACATGTGTATCAACTTACAGCTCATTCGAGCAAAGCGTTTAGACGCTAGCGTGTTCACTCACATACATACACACACACACATAGATACATCATCGTAAAAATAGTGAAAACGGACACAGGGGACCTTGAAACGTATAGAAACATCAAAATCTCAAATTCAGATTTTTAACATGATTACAATACTTTCCTCACTACAGTGTTCGGAAAGTAATAAATAAAAACAAAGTACTAACTATAATTAAAAAATGTAAAAACCTTTGACTGACTTCATGTTCATCATTAAATTTTTTAAGGGAGCAGGGATTTATAAAATTCCCTTTATAAACCAAGAGAATAAACCAGGATCTTATTTGGAGTTACCAAAAGCAAAATTAAAACAAGAATCAACGAGCACATAAACAATATAAAAACAGGAAAATTTAACACAGCCTTAGCCAAGATGTTTAGTAAAGAGGATATTAAAATTGATTTTGATAAAGTCAGTAAAATTGCTAACTATGAAGATTACCACTATGCAATGTATCGAGAGTAAATAGAAATTTCAACCAATAGAGAGGCATGTAATGACAGCGGTGCAGTGGCCCCCGGTCGCATGTGGCACCACCTTATGGTAAAGGAAGATCCTGCACTTCAGTCAAGCTCAAGTCCTCCACAGAGAAAGTCATATGAGGAGAGCCAGGTACATGGCTGAAAAATTTAATGATGAACACGAAGTCAGTCAAAGGTTTTTATATTTTTTAATTATTGTTCTACCTGCTTCAAGGTCAGCATCAGGGATATACCATACTTTAAGGTGGTAAAAAATAAATAAATAAAGGATGAAAAGGTTAAGATATGGGATTGTTTACAAAATGCATAGAAAATATTTCTGGAAGAATTTTGCAAAAGGTGAAAAATAGTCTCCCAATAGTTGCCTTTTTGTGAAAATAGTTGCTTTTTCAAGCTTTTGGGGTCAAAAAAGTTGCCATAGTGTTCTCAGGCTGAAAATAGTCGCAAATAATTGCCTTTTAGTAGCCTGTGGCCTATCTTAAAGACAGTAAAATCCCGTTACAACGAATTCCATTACAACGAAAAATCCCGTTATAACGAAATGCAAGCGAGTCCCGTTTTGAAATGTATTCAAATAATGTTAACATAATCTCAGTATAACGAAATATTCAATTTTTTATAATCTCGTTAGAACGAAATAATATGACACGGCAAATACTTTCAGTTGTACATTTTTATCGCTTGACAATTTTTGTTTTCGATGCCTAGTCTTAGGGACAATCAAGCTTATCTCTAAAGCAATCGCTTTTCTCCGAGCTTTGTTGTAAAACAGGTGTGCATAGGCATTTCACTGCAGAAGGAATGTTTCCTTTGTTCGCTCTCCCCTTTTTCTTGGAAGTCCAAGTAAGCTGTAACCAATGTAAGCAAACTTAACAAAACGTGAAATGAGTATTGCACATTCCCCCTTCCCTCTCCTCCCTACCTGAATAACTTTCGCAAAGGAATTCCCAAAGCTCGAAATCAGTTTGAAAATTTTCATCTTACCAGTAGGTCATAAAATGGCGGCTGTTAAGCGAAAACAGTTTAGTTTGGAAGAAAAAAAAACCATAATTTCTGAAGTTGAGAAAGGAATGAAAAAATCTGATGTTGCTAGCAAATATGGAATTTCGCCGTCTACTTTATCCACTTTTCTAAAAGATAAAGAAAGCATTTTGAAAAAACTTCAAGTTCAAGTCTTTGATCCAAGCAGAAAACGAATTCGAAATGCCCAGTTTCAAGATGTCGATAGTGCTGTTTACAAATGGTTTATGGATGTTCGTTCTAGAAACATCCCTCTAAGTGGCCCTTTAATTAGAGAAAAAGGTTTGGAATTTGCAAGAATGCTAAACGTTGAAAATTTTCAAGCCAGTGTCGGATGGTTGAATCGATTCCGAGAAAGATACGGTATAGTGGCAAAATGCATTTCAGGAGAAGCAAAAGACGTCCCAGTTGAATCTGTAAACGAATGGCGTAAAGGTGAAGTACTAAAATTAATCAAGACGTATAGTCCTAACGATGTTTTTAATGCCGATGAAGCCGGAATATTTTTTCAGTTAGAACCAAGGAAGACTTTAGCGTTAAAAGGAGACAAGTGTATTGGAGGAAAGCTTTCCAAACAAAGGATTGATTACAGCCCTATTTTGCTGCAACAAATCAGGAACAGAAAAACGAAAATTACTCATAATCGGCAAATCTGAAAAACCCCGTTGTTTCAAAAATTTTAAGTCCTTACCATGCATCTACAAAGCCAACAAAAAATCATGGATGACGCAAGGATTCTTTAATGAATGGCTGATAAATTTTGATAAAGATATGCAAAAACAAAAACGTAAAATTCTTCTACTCATAGACAACTGCACAGCACACAATGATCCTCCTATATTGAATCACATTCGTGTAGAGTATTTCCCGCCTAACTGTACTGCAATACTTCAGCCTCTTGACCAAGGCATTATCAGAGCCGTAAAATCACGATACAAAACTATGTTATTAAAACGCATTATCTGTGATCTGCAAAATAACGTAAACAGAAAGTGCAACATGAAAGAGGCAATTGATATGATCTGTGGATCGTGGGATGATATAAGCCAGAAAACAATAGCCCACTGTTGGAAACACGCGCAGATTGACCAGGATTTAAATAAAGAATCGACGGCTCAAGGATCTAGCAATGTACTACATGATGAGGAGCAGACAGTCGAATATGAGATCGAATCCGTTTGGAACTTAGTAAAAGAAAAATCTGATGTGTCTCAAAGCATAAGCTTTAAAGATTTTTTAACTGCAGATGACAATGCTGCAACTTGTTATTCATTAACAGAGACAGATATTGTGCAGTCTATTGTTGATGATCGCATTTTAGAAAATGATGAAGAAAGTTCTGAAGATGAAGAAAATGAGGTTATTACTACTTCAAAAGTTACATCTGCTGAAGCCTTAGAAAGCTTAGAAAGAGTGCGCAATTTTATTTCTTTACAGAGCAGTGTACCAGATAACATTTTTTCTAATATTAATCATGTACATAATTTTGTATTGTCCGCAGCTTCAAACTCCCTTGTACAAAAAAAAATCACTGATTTTCTGCATTAAATTTTTTCTTGTACAATTTGAAGATCATTGAAATGGTGGTAAGTCAATTTTTCAGTTCTATAAAAAATATTATACATTGTATTAGTACTAACTTTACGTTATTAGAAGGTACTACTAATTTTTATTACTATTTTTAATAATTAATTATCTACTAATTTGTATTATACTACTATTTTTATAATTAACTATGATATGAGGATCAGAATTGAAATGTTTAATTTTCTATTGAATTCCGTTACAACGAAATTCCCGTTACAACGAATAAAATTTGCGGTCCCGTGAAGTTCGTTGTAACGGGATTTTACTGTACTATGTTAAATCTAAAAAAAAATTTCGCATTTTTCAAAACCTATTGATAAGTGAGAAATTCATCCTTGATTTTATTCAGGGTTGAAACTACCTAACAAACAAAAACCCTGAAAACTGTTACTTACATGCAGATAGGAGAGACTTATTAATGATACATCACTTGGCAATCTATGTTAACTGACATTTACAAAGTTCTTAATACATTATAAAGCAAATTAAGCATTCAAAATGAGAAATTACTATAAAAACAAAATAATTTAACTGAAATTCAGAGACAGCAAAATTTTCAAAAACCCTGAATTCAGGGGTAGCCCCTGAAGAGTTTCATGGTTTCTGAATACTCGTACTTCTAGATATGTACTGATTACAACTTTTTTTTTTTTTTTTTTTTTTACACACATGCACATATATATATATATCAGTGATGCCTCTAGGCTTTCAAAATCCTGGACCCCTGGGACACATGAGTTTCAAAATTCTGAGTCCTTTTTCAAAAAATTGGGTCCCCACATAAATTAATTTATATATTAATTTATGTGGGGATTTAATTTATATATTCTTATTGTAGATGAAAACAGTTTTTTATGAGCTCTTTTGAGATTGTCTTAAAACTAATATTATGAAGGAGGTGGTTGCTGTTAAGAAACAAATGTAAACATTTAGCTCAATGTGCTCTGAAACCAGAGAAAAAAAAAAATGGTATAATAACTAATTATTATTATTATTTTAAACTAGGACTTTTTTAAAAGTCCTTGAAATTATGTGGATAAAGAAACAAAATGAGAAAAAAGCTTTTTTTTTTTTTTTTTTTTTTTTGAGAAAAGAGGCGTTTTGAGATAAGCAGATTGGTTACAAAATTTAGTTACACATTCCACTTGAAATACAGTAAAGGATCCATTTTCTGGCAATCGCGGGACCAACCTGATTTCGATTATAAGAATTTTCGGGATATTGGCCCCTGCCGGGAACGGAAATATTACTTTTCCAAAAGCTACCCTCCAATCCCCTACCCTCCTTTAACCACAAAATAACTTACCAATAAACTGTACTGATAAATAATGTATTAGAATAAAAAGTAAAAGAAGTGTGTTTACTTATCTGTAAAAGAAATTACTATAATATAAACAACATTCTGACACTAGCAAAAATATTTTATTTTTCGCTTAACGCAGACAACATATCACTTTTTAAAAAAAATACTTAGGTTTTTTTTTTTTTAAATAAAGTTTCTTGAATCTTAATACAGACATGTCATGTTCTTGTAATCGTATTCATTCACCCGTTTCATTTGTTTTTGTTTTGTTTTAACAAACTTAGAGCGCAGCAGGGTGATGCAATTCAATATACTGGCACTTTTAATTGGTAACTTTTTCGTATCGGAACTATGTTTTCACATTTCAGAACTTTGTGTTTAATTTCGCGCCAGCCATTCATGTGTGCATATTCGATTGGTATATCATATTGGAATTGGATATGAATGCTTTTAATTTTTTGAAAGAACGGTTTTGTGACCATTTTTCGGCTAAGCTTTGATAGAGAGAAGGCACCCATTGGCGATTTATTACACTGTGATGCGTTTAGGTGTATCATACACCTTTTACTGATAATCTTTTCGCATCAGAACTTCGTTTTTCATCTTGGAATCAGAACTTTGTTTTTGATTTTGCACAGAGCCGGCCACTCGTTTGTGTTTCGAACGCGAAGCTTTAGAGATATTAACCTCTAACACAGCAGTAAATGAGAGAGAGCATAGCATCATAGCAGATGACTGGCAACAGGTGATAAAAACGTACCGACGGAAAAATGACGTAAGCAAGAGGGAAAGTGATGTGGAAGAAGATGAAGACATATTTCAATAGTGCAGCAAAGACAACATCTGAGGACGACTACGAATGTAGTCGAAA
Organism: Salticus scenicus; assembly: GCA_963930645.1. NCBI lineage: Eukaryota > Metazoa > Arthropoda > Arachnida > Araneae > Salticidae > Salticus > Salticus scenicus. Next base: position 176,338,741 of record OZ005654.1, read on the forward strand.
TATATAATAATTAAAGCTGCTAAAAATGAAGGATTGTTAAAGGTAATTAATGTTTTTAAAAGTTAATTCGTCCTTCTAAAGCTTTTCAAATATTTATGATTAAGTTTTCTTTTACACTTTGCAGTATTTTAAATTGAGGTATGCTGTTGAAGTTTCACAGTATTTGGTTTTAATGCCCGATAATTCGATTGTGAAAATTTTTGAAAGAGTACGATTATTAGGGAGGGCTTGAACCAGCTGGTCGTCGAAGGCGGCTAGTAAATATAATATATTAAGATTCAAGAAATAATTTTTTTTTAAGAATGAAAATTACACATCCCGTGAGACTCTGCACAAATTTTTTTTCGCACCCTGCCTTCAATTTTAAGCGTAATTTTACTGGGTAATTCATTAATTTCATGGAAATGCCATAAACAAAAAAGAGTTAATTTTTCAACCTGTGACTATTTGCTATTTCTGAAATTTGTAAAGATATAATTCGGTTGGTAAATATTTTATCTGAATTAAGTCGTAAAAATTTTATAAATAATACTGTACTATTAAGTTCTGACAGTCAAGCAGCTATACAGTGGATCAAATGTGCAAAATCATCTAATACATCCAGGCACATGAATTTAAGATTCCACTTTATTAAGGACTTATTAAAGGACAATGTTATTGCACTCAATTATATTCAAACAAAATTTTTAATTTCTGATTTTTTGACGAAAGCTGTAAATGAAGAAAAGTTACAGTACTCAATGAAAAAAATTTCATTAATTTCTTAATTTTACGCATTTTCATGTTTACTTTGTATATGTTATGTATGTTTTTATGTTTCACTTTGTGTATAGATTAAAATGTGTTGCTCGCAGGAGGGGAGTGCTGGAGGCGAGAAATTCATTTTAAAACAAGTGCTCCTAGTTAACTATGCATGTGCGTGAGAGCACCTCCGGCATGCTCTGAATGCGAACGCGAGGAGAGAAGAAGAAAAAAAAAAATGCTGTGTATGTTGAGGCCTGTGTGGCGATACTTGTGTGGTTTGCAGACAAGATATATGGGAATCATATTATTTTAATTTACTTATGATTTTTCTAAATTTTGTGTATGTTTTGTCTAAAACAAATATTGTTAATGTCTATTCAAGTATTTATTGGACCTCTGAAAACCACAACAGTCTCAAACGGCAGATGAAGCACTTATAGCATATTATAATATTATATTTAGCATGAAATCTCTGTCATTTTATGACCGACTGGATAAATCAAATAAAATATAGCAAGTAATTGAAAGTAAATATTATCTATAGTACATAGTGTTGTTCATATGTAATTGAGATTTAAATATAAATGGATTATTTCAATTTTTTTGATACTGTATGTTTTGAAACAGTCAGCTGACAAGTACCCATGTTCAAGACTACTGGTAAAAGCATTGTTGCAGGTGATAGGGAAACGTACAAGAGATTTTGCGGGTGAAGAAGACAATGACAAAAGCAGCAGGGACCTGAAGTGATCTTTTGAGCAATTTCAATGGATTTTATTTTTATTTTTTGTTTATAAAGCGATATAAAAAGAATGATTCTGTTTTTAATTCCTTTAAATATAATGACCAGCGAAGCGGGTAAAGCCTGCTAGTAATAATAATAAAACATTTCATTGAAATTGCTCAAAACTTTAGTTTATGTCACTTCTGCCTTTGTGTCAACACTGTTTGCACTACATCAGTCCATACCATAACCTCAAAACTTGCAGCAGCACCTAATTCAGTAAATTTGAAATATTTCAATTTTATAACTAACTAAACACAGTATCTAGGTATGAGTACTAGCATGCAAGTCAGTAAGTGTACATAAGAGCCTGATTTAACTCTTTTAATTGCATTACAAATTATAATAGGCAGCAAAAATAATTTAAATGAATTGTGAACATACCATTGAAGTATTATGTTGAGTGGAATAAGCTCGTACAATAATCTGAAGTGCATTACTTCGCACTTTGATTATATATCTATGCAAAATACAGCTACTTAAATAATCTGCTTTTTCAATAATATGGAAAAATTTTACATAATTATCACTGTTATAGGCCAATGCAGCTGCAAATGCTGATTTGATTAAAGGAGACTTAAGAAGGTCTTTTCTAATATCTTTAATAAGCCTAAAAAGAGAGGGGGAAAAATGACATTCAGTTATAACAAGGACAAGGATTAATGTAACAAGTATATAAAATAACAAATAATACAAAAGCTACAATTATAATAAATAATTAATATAGTTATTAGGTTATGAAACTGTATATCTGTGTTTAGATATTAAGATAACTATACAAATATGCAAACGAATAAAACACATACATACACATATGTTTTGGCAGGGTTCATACTCATATATGGGAGAAACATTCCCTGAGTTCCCAGACAATTTTCAAGATAATATTAGTGACATATTACAAGAAATGCTCCTCTAGACAGGACAAAATACACAGCTACTTCCACTGTATGGTGTCATATTACTGTCGACCATGATAGAAATTCAGGTAGAAATCATTGTTTACATGCATATTTTTACAATTCTTAATCAATTGAATTTTGATACGAAGCTAAACAAGAAAAATATAACTTGAGAGAAAGAAAATATTTGTTTTTTCCAGGTTTTATAACCGATTTTCCCTGACTTTTAATGAAAATTTTTATTTTCCCTGAGTTTTCCCTGACTTTTTTTTAACAAATTCCAAATTCCCTGAGTATTCCCTGTTTTCCAGGTTTTCCCTGATGAGTATGAACCCTGTTTGGAGATCCTTTTAAAGCATATATTAATGTTTAGCAATGAAAATCCATACCAATACCAAAAAATCTACATTAATAAAAAAAAAGTTCACAAACTATGTGTGTGCATATATATGTTGTTTAGTGATGGTCATCATAAACAAACCCTAATCATTACAATGTAGGGCTTTTCTTGCTACACATCACATGTTACATTATGCTCAGCTACATGACTCGAGCACTGACATTTAATTCTTACTTTAGTTGGTCAGATGAAAAATATATTTCTACTCATCTTATTTGCATCCCATAAATTTTGTTTGTAATAGGAATTTATCCTATGGCAGAATAATGGCATAATTTTCGCAGAACAGCATAGAATCCTTGCAGGAAATTTTTTCCTTTGGGAAAAAAAAAAAAAAAAAAAAAAAAAAAATACTCAATGCAATAAAATGCATTAAGCCATTCTGCAGGATAAATTTCGTTTTTGCAAAAGTTGCTGGTTTCTGCAGAAGGTTACTGAAGGGTTACATTTTATGCTGACCAAAGTCAATCCTTCATGGATGCAGCAAAAGGAGAAAACAAACACAGGACAACAACAGTAGAATACCCTTTTTCTCTTCTCACTTCAGAGCTATTTTTAGAAACATGGCTGTCTGATGCAATCGGTATCTTTTCTGTTTCAAACTGCATGCACGGTCTATGACACTGCCTTTATTTATTTTTCTTAACCTTTAAGTGTGTTTTATTATCTGAAGTTTGTTGAACAATGTTAAAAAAGGAATTAAAAAACACACATTTTATTATTTCCCTTTCCTTTTTTTTCCATTTTTAAATAGATTTCTAATGTTCATTCCCATAATTCCCTTTTTTCCTCATACAACTGGATGAAGATTGCAGTGCAATCCTTATGAACTTTTGATTTTGACATTCCTACAGCTGTTGCATAAAACATGATTCCTGTTTTTTATTTTTTTATTTTTTTTTAAATCAATAAAGTTTCCTCAACGTCTCTTGAAAATAGAAAGAATAACAAATCTAATTACTTTTACAATCTAACTGAAGAACCACATGAATCATCGCACAATATGCATAAATAGAAAAAAAAAATCATGCAAAGCACTGCAAAGTCACAGGACGGAAATAATCAAAAGCTGAAAGGGGTGAAAAAAGAAAGGGAAAGCTAGTGTTTTGATTTCCAATTAAACAATTTACAGGGTTCAGTTATTTTAATGCTAAAAAATCTAAAAAATAAAACTTTCCCTAGGAAACTTTCTATGGGGTCTGAGTCCAATTCATACGGGTTTTAGAGAAATTCACAGAAAATAACGAACTTTAATGGCAAAGTATCTACTGCTGGAGAAAGAAAATGAATATTTTCTGTGAGATTTGTTGGGATAATTGAAAACATGATAAGTCAGTTTTTATAAAGCTGGGGGTAAATCTGAGAAAATTTCAGATCTGAAAACGAGTTTCACAAAAATCAGTGGACTTAAAAGAGATACTTTACACAAATTGCAAGAAAAAATTACATATTTGGAAATCAGCTGCAAAAATATGAGTAATAAAAAAAAAAAAAAAAGGGATTTGCTGAATTATGATCAGCATTACTGATCGGGTGTCGGCCTGGATAGCTCAATTGGTAGAGCCTTGACCTTGTAAGTCAAAGATCCGGGGTTCGACTCCCGGTCCAGGCATTATTTTCACTCAGCCGGAAAAATAAAATTTCAATAAATATGATTTTCTTCCACAGTTGATTGTGTGATTTTAATAAAAATTGTATGACTAAATAATTACATGTTTTTAGCAAAATAACACCTATTTTAGCAATTAGTTGAGATTACGCAAATTTTAACAATTAGCAATAAAATAGCTTTGTATTTTGCTAAATGACCACAAAATTATTGCGTATATATCAAATCATATTTCAAAAAAAAAAAAAAAAAAAAAATGCAATGTCATCAATTAGCGGCACAATTTTCAGTATTTAGGGATTCAGCTTTAAAAAAAAAAACAGATTTTGTAGATTAACAGCCAAATAATTGCATATTTCTGTAATTTACCACAAAAATATTGAGAATTTCAGGAATCAACTTTGAAAAAAACATGAATTAGTATCAATTAAGGGTGAAATTATAGCTTATATTAGCAAGTGTACCCGAATAAACGTAAATTTTGTATATTTGCAGAGAAATAATTTTGTATTTCAGCCATCAGCTTTAAAAAATATTGCGGATTTTATAATCAGCTATCAGAAATGTGAATTTAATGATTGGAGTATTAATTAGCAGTTAAAATAACACATTTAAGTAATTAATAGTGATTTATTTTAAATTCGGTTTGGATTTTTTTTTTTTTTTTTTAAATATGTCCGGATGTATTTTATTCTAATGGACTGAAGATAAGCTCCTTTTATTATATTATATTATATTATATATTATTAATGGAAATTATTCCAATTAATATCAAAGAAATTAAATTTTTTTTTTTTATTCATGAGTGTTTTACATACTTTGCGTTTATATACATCTTCACGATACATTAATTTTAAGGTGAATTTACTTACTTAAATGTTTAATTGAACTTGATTTTTTAATATTAAAGCATTTAAATTTTTAATTAATCTCATTTTTTTTTTTTTTAATAACAATGTTTAACGAAAAATTAATATATATATATAGTTAATTAATTTATTTTTTTCAGTGAGAAATTCTTAAAATATGAAATCTCACAGAATTATATGGGGAAGAAGAAAAAAGCCCGAACAATGTGCAACCTTAAACTTTCTATATACAAGATATAAAATAATACCTTAAAGTCTCCCCTTCAGTAAGGCTTAATAAGATATCATAAGATCTAAATTCAGCCTCATTTGGACTCTGAGTGCCTTTTGATTGTAAATCCTCATACATATGTTTTAATGTCTGAAGGCATTTAGTTAAATTTTCGTTGTTGATTCTGGGATCAAATGTTGCTGTGTCTTCTTCAGAAAGAGCTTCTGCACAATGAATATGGAAGCGAATACATTTTTCAATAATTTCAACACAAATCGGGTCACATAATTGTTGTTGGGTAATATCCTAAAGAAAAACATAAAAAAGTTTTAAAAATTAAACCAAAATATATTCTAATTTTACTTCATAAAACTCTAATAGTAGAAACTCTTTTTGAGGAATATACACATAAAAATAAATTCGCTATTGATTACATTGTTCTGCATGAAAATTGGCAACACCACCATTCCTCCTATTTCTTATATATATAAAATGACCTCCTGAATCTGAAGTCAATTTTGCCCCACCGTCCACTGTTTTTTTTTTTTTTTTTTTTTTTGGTACACCTCCCTATTTTTATTAGTTTTCAGTAACTTCATGGCTATGAATTTGATTTGGAATGGAAGGAAAGGATTATTTTAACTGTTAAATACCTTCCGAGGGGCTAAAGAGGTGAAAAATTCTAAAACATGAATATTTGTAGCAAGGGGGATATTTAGGAAAGGGAAGATTTGTTACTGAAATTATAAATTACATTTATTATTTTTTATTAATCTATTACTATTATTTATTATGCAATAGATTAATTGTTTTTAAGTGTTAAAATAATTCTTTCCACCCTCCAAATCAAATTCATGCCCATAAAATTACTGTACAGTGATAAAAATTGGGGGAGGGGTGGCATCCCGAGAAAATGATAGGTGATTGGACAAAATAGGAGTTATATTCGGATTCAGGAGGCCATTTTACATAAATAGGGCTCGATTTTTTTTTTTTTTTTTTTTTTTTTTCTTTTTGAAGCACAGTTTATCAAATAAATTATTTTTATTAACAGTTTTAAAGTTTGTAAAACATTGGAAAGAATTATTATTTTGAGCAGGAAGTTTAGTAGGTAATTTAGTTTTAATCTAAGCACAGAATTTTGTTCAATTCAGAGCCATTATATGGAAGAATGAATATTTAGTTAACAGACATACCTTTAACAAATTTACTACTACTACTGAAAAGAAAAAAAAAAAAAAAAAAAAAAAACTGCTTGATGTTATTTATATAGTAAATTTTATATATATATTGAAAAAAAAAAAGAGTAATAGAGAATTCTTCACATAACATAATGAAAATGTAGTTCTGTCATTAGTTAATATATATAGTGTGTAACAACCACATGATTTCAATTACTTATTACTGCACACATATATATATATATTGGGATATATTGCAGTTAGAAGACATAAAACTGACCTAATTAATTCAAACTTCTATTAATTTTTCAATTAAATGTAGACATAGTAAGAGCATCTAAAAGGTAATAAATATAACTAGTTTGAATACAATCAGTACAGTATATACCGAATCTGATTTAATTTTAAAGTTTTACTGTCCTTCCCTTTTTGCATTTATTTTGGAAAAAAAAGGTAGTCAGAAAATAATTTTTTTTTTTAGTTTTATAATTTTCTTTTTCAGCAACTCTGCATAAATAGCATACAGTTTATTTCTTGAAAATTAAAAGGTAAGTTGTAATTTCTTCATAGTTTACATAAATTGCCATGTTCAAATATATCTGAAATAAAATAGGTGATATTGGTACACTTACTTATGTTTCAGGCAGCTTTAGAAAAATATTCACACTTTTAAAAATTTGATTGCCATCTCTGTAGACAATGAGTTAATATGATTTTCATATTTTCAGAAAGACTGAAAATTACATGGCTTCTGCAATGAACTTGACCACCAATCATTAGCGGGAGGGCACAAAAAATTACATGAGTGAGAAATATTGAACAAATTTATCTTGTTTCAGATTCTAGAGTCTAACAAAGTAAGTTTTAAATGACAATTAACATCTATGCCCTGGATCAGAGCTCGAAATTTGCAGTCGTTAGTCGTATTTTGCAACTATAAATTTTGTTTTGGCGACTGTGATTTTACACTCAGTCGTCATGTTTTATGCCTAACTTTCTGTTATTTCATTAATTTAATGAGGCATGTGACATCTCAAAAGTTTCATTTTTAGTATTTCAACTTATTCTCCAATCTTCTGAAGGTCATAAATCTTTCTTTCTTTCAGTAGGGATTCACTGATTTAATCCATGTGTTACCTCATAATATATCTATTGACAAAGAGGCAATTATTGAAAAGTTTGAAGATTACAAACATTGGACAAAAGAAAAATTAAAGATCCTATGTCTGTCTGCTTGGCAACGTTTGCTGGCTGAATCAATTTCATCTTCTTCCTTTCCTAATTTAAGGAAAGTAATGAATTTCATTATGATCCTTCACTTAAGTACAGCTGAATGTGGAAGGGGATTCAGCCATTTTAACTTAATCAAAAGAAAAAACAGAGAGTCTTTTAACTTCTACCATAGATGATTTACTATTTATTCAGCAATAGGGACTAAGTTTAGAAGAATTTAATCCACAACCTGCTACTGATTTATGGTAGAATGATGTTAAGCAGGGATACGTAAGATGTCCAGAGTTTAAAAAATAATTTTGTATTTTTAATAAATTTTCTTTCTTATTTGCAAGGTATCTGTGTGTTGTTTATTTCTAAACATTGTGAATGATTAGATGTATATGTATATATATGTGCATTTATAAGCAAACAAATCATTTCAAAATGGCAACCAAGTAGAAAGTTATGGCAACTAAAAAAAAATTGTTGCGTGCCATTGATGCCTGACTTACTGACTCTAGTTTCGAGCCCTGCTCTGGATGGAGAAAGATTGAAAATTACATGGCTTCTGCGAGACATCTGATCGCGATCGTAGTCGCTAGCTTTTTAAAATTTTTATAAATCGCAGAAAGTAGCGACTGTAGTGCCGATCGATACATAATTTTTTAATGGCCATCTTTTTTTTTGTTGTCATGTGGCGAGTGGCGACTGTTAATTTTGAACTTAAATTATTGGTAATTATTGAATAAAAAAATCTGCCAGATCTGGCAACACTAAATATAACTTAGAAAAAAAAAAAAAAAAAAAAAAAACAGAAAATAAATCAAATTAAATTTGATTTTCAGTTAAAATTTTTGCAAAACGTGTTTGAAAGTACTCTTTCATTAAATTTCTTGGATAAGTGTACAGTAGTAATGATGCAAATTAAGCTCAAATATTACAAACTTCTTCCATTAAATGTTTTTACAACAAAGTGTTGATTTTAAGCAAAATTAACAAAAATGGTTGATTTGTTGCATATGGCGCAGAGCTTATTTTGTGCTTTGGAGATCCAGGTAGTTAGATCCCATACTTCTTTTGATTGAATGAAATTTTGCACATTACACAGAACATATGGAAGTTCACTAATATTGTGTACCAGAGCACACAAGTATATATTTGCTAAAAATACAAAATCCCTTACAAACATTTCTTTTTGTAAAAAAAAGTCTATATATGTAATGTAATTTGGCATCCCAGGAGCAGAATTATATCCGATGTTCTGCAACGAGACATTAAAATTTGCAGATGTTCTGCAGGTATTTTGTCCAAATTTGTCAAAGCACAGTAAAATGCAAAATAAGCATAAAAATAATACTTATTAGTAAAATATTTATTACACATTTATAATAAAACATGATTTAAAATTTTTATAATCTAAAACTGAGGAATACACCCAGAATTTGCAATTTTTTCAATGGCTTTTGGCATTAATATTGTCACATTAATGTGGATATACTACTTACAAAATGTTTATAAATTTTGTCTATACATTGAAACAATGGCTGTTTCCAGCAATTTTCTAGTATGCTAACAGATTTACAGGTCAGTTGAACATATCTAGGTTTTATTAATTTTAGAATGTTAGCTGTATTAATGTCATCCAGTTAGGGGATAGATGAAATGTTCTGCAAAAGCCTCAATTGTTCTGCAACGTGTGTCGCAGTTTTGGCACATGGGGGGTTTGGCACATGCCACAGCTTTCTTCTATCTACTTCTTGTAGCTATAAACTAATAGTTCTCTCTCAATTAAAACACAGTGATCAGGAATGTTATAATCAACTGTAATTGAAAGTAGTTTGTGTTTTTATCTTTTATTGAGCATCAAATTGCATATAAAAAGCAGAAAAGTAAACACAAGAATAAATGTAACTCTGTTTCAGCGTTTCCTGTGGCAAAAACAATTTAAGAGAAAACAGAAAATAAAACAAGTTTTTCTGGTTCAATTCAAAGAGTAAGTTGATTTATTTTTTCTTATAAAGTAGCCAACATCTTGAAAAAAGATGGCAGATAAAGTTTATTATTAAGTTGGTTATGACCGTATTATGTGCTGTGTAAATACAGAATATTTAAGCAAATCAATTCATAAATACATTTTTATGTGAATTTGAAAATTTCAAGTGGCCCTGTTTTTGAAACAAAAATGGTAGACAGGGTTTCTCAACAAATTCATCAAGATACGACTAAGATAAGTCCACTGTCCAATTTTCCCTTGAATAAATTCAGTGTTTCAAAAGTTATTGTGTAGACAAATTTTCAAGTGCCAGCCTGATTTTTAAATGGCCCTCTTAATTTAAAGTATTGGTCATTTTGATACAAGATGGCAGATTAAATTCATTTATAAACTTTATGGAGACCCTTATATGAACTATGTTTTTATGATGTGAATTTAAAATTTTCAAATTCCCACCACTTGGAAACAAAATGGTGAAACAAGTTATCCAGCAAACTCATCCAAGATATTTATAAGTCCATCGTACAACTTGGTTTGATTTGATTGATTGATTATTTTGGAAGTTGATTGTGATGACAAATTTTCCATTCAATGTACATAGATATATATAGACAAGCAGATTATATGATTGCAATAGGTCGATTTTATAAGATATCAATTTAAAATGACACTATGCTTTGTGAACTTTTGTGAAATATGATTTATGACTTGCAATATATAAGGAACAAAAATAAAAAATAATTAAATGCAAACACAGAAATAGATGCATACATTAGATTATTAAAATAAAGATGCCACTAATATTTCCATACTTTTCTTATAGATCGTGTCCTATTCCAAATAAAATCGTACCAATCTTCTAGAGAAACAGATTCATAACACTTGTCAATAATATTGCATATTAAATAATCCATAGTTAATTTCAACACTAATACAGGACGTAACTCATGTGGCAAAGGTTCTTGTTGATCTGCTGAAGAACGACTATATTCCTTAACCATGCAAGAATGGTCAGCATCATGAGAAGAGGCCTAGATTTAAAAAAAGGGAAAAGCTTTGTATATGAGTGAATAATAAATATGTAATTTGTAACAAATATGTATAACTAACTGAATAATATGTAAGTCACTTAACAATCTTATTAACAGACAAGATTGCTTTGAAATCTAACTGGCTTCATTATAAAATCGGTTTAAATAAGTACTTTTTTTTTTTTTTTTTTTTTTTTTTTTTTTTATTAATTATACTGCCAAAGTAGTTAACATTTGATGCTGCATTCATTTATTATTATTATTATTTTTTTTTTAATTACACTGTCAATTTAAGAAACAAGCCAGAAGTTTATCCAGATTTTATTTGGATTTATGATAGTTTTATTACCTCTAGTTTTTAGCAGATTTACACATTATGATATATAAACATAATTTGACCATTTTTAGTAAATATCTGTCTATCAATTTGTGTGCATGCATATCACAAATTTTGTGAACGCTGTATCTCACAAATCAATGGGCAAAATTTAATCAAACTAGATATTTAATTGTACTTGACTTAAATTGGTATTGATTACTTTTGGAGATCAATCCCTTAACAGGTGGCACTATCATCCCATTTTTTCATAATTTTTAACATGGCAGTATAAGACAAAATTTTGCATAAATGTAGATAATGAGAATTATTTTTTACTTTTTAATACAAAATTCAAAAACATTTATTATAAATTGGGGATTTTTTTTTTTTTGTTGTTGTTGTAAATGCAGGGGCATCACTCCCCCCCCCCCTCCACTATGTTGTGTAAATTTTCAATATGAGTATCTTTCAAAAGAACTTGTGAATACCTTTAACCCTTAATGACCCAAAAGTGTTTTAAGTTTACTTCCCATCATGGTAAATCTATTTTTTTATAGAAAGAAACCATGGACTCAACCTTTTTATACCGAATATAGAAAAGAATATATTTATATCTCGGTAAAAATTTATTAAAAGATGATTTAAATTTTATATTCTTTTAGGGAATGGCACTCTTTGAAGTACTCTCCTATATGTATTCCTTGTTTGTGGGTGCAAGATTGTAATAAAATCTTATTTCTTGTTTTCCCCCTTGAACCCTTTCGATCAGAGCACACTATGCACTCTTTTTTAAAACCCTTTAGCCGAGTAGAGTTTTTTTCGCATATCTGTTTAATAACTCATAAAATCAATACTAAGTGAAGTAGGAATAAAAGATATTATTTTTTGAAATCTATGGATATTCAGTAATCGTATGTCCTAGGAAAAAATATCATATTTTTTGAAAATTTGTCACATTAGCCTCTTATTTCAACTATTAAGTGACGGAAAAAGCCGTTTGTAATGGTTAAAGGGTTAATTCCTTTGTGGAGCTTCATCTAGTTACTGCAAACCTTGTTCAGCATTAGTGCATCGATCCTTAAGGTCTCTTCAACATATGAAAAACATCTATTAACTGATCAAATAATTGTTTTATAAACATGTAATGTGAAACTTAATTGTAAATATGTCAACAAGAGTGAAAAAAATAATAAAATGCTTTTGCCATTCAGTAAGTAAAAGTGTCCTGCCATTTACATGACGACATTGGTCCACTTAACAAGGAAAATATGAATTAGTAAAATTCCTATTGAAACCAAACTAATCTTAAATTAAAGAGCAGGGTCGAAAACATAGGGTAGAGTGCAAATTTGCTGCAATAACCCCCCATGGAGCAAGAAAATGACCCTAAAAATTTTAGCTGTTTTTATCAAAACCAATGAAACAAAGCCATTTAGCAAGGCGACGTGGCTTAGCAATTAGCGTGATCAGTTTGAGTGAGAAAGGTCGTGCAATTGAGTGCTCATAGTTTTTTTAAAAATATAAATGAAATAAAATATTAAAATAAATTAATAATTTAAAGAGGGATGTGCTCAATTAAAAAATATATAATGATATATTTTTTTAATTATTAAAACATTTTATTTTAACTAAAAAAAAAAAAAAGAATGATTTAAAGGAGAATATTTATCTTTATTTACACATTTTCTCTTTCCTAAAGATTTCATGAGTTCAAACCCCAACAGTGTACATTTTTTTATTATTAATAAAATAAAACAAAACATTAAAATAAATTAATAACTTAAGAAAAAATAATTATTAGATTTAATTAAGAAATTAAAAACAAATACAGTCGTCCCCACTTAATCGGGTAACGGATAATCAAATACCCCGCTTATAAGAATATAAAGTGATAGAATCAATTTTTCCCCTATAGAAGTAACGTTAAATTTCCTCACTTAAAGAAAAATTTTTTACAACGCCACCCCAATTAATTGCATAAATACTCAACGTTTCTGAAATAAAATTTCTCTATTTCTGAGCCGATTTTTCCTCTCATTCTCAATAAAAATAAATAAATAAATAAAAATAAAAAAGTTTTTCTTTTAAAAAAACCTTACATATCTAAGGCCCTTTAAACATGAGACAGTATTCCTGCCGAGGTGATAAAACAAATTTATAAAATCAGCAACTGATGATGAAATTAGAAATTAAAATACAAACCATGTCCAGGAATTAGAAATCACAAATTTTTGAAGTTTTCAGATGATTGAAATAGAACTTTATGAACTCATAGATGGTGGATAAAGATGGAGAAACAGAAAGAGATAAAAAGTTTAATCTTTCTATAAAATCTTTAAATGAAATTGATAAAAAAGAACAAGCAGATCCGCCTCAAATGATAGATGAAGTTGCAAAATCCTTAATATTATTCATCATAATTTTGTATCTCATCGAAGCAATTATAATCTATTTATGTGCTTTAGAAAAAGAAATCGAAAAAATGTTTAGTTAAGTCTATGTCAAAATAATCAATCATAACTGATTTCTTTTTTTTTTTTGGATTAAAAATTGTAAGTATACTTTATTTATTTTGTATTAATTCCAGCATTAATTGTATATATAAATTACTATAATGTTTTAACTTAGTAAAATTTTAGATAAATATTTAAATAAGAAAGAGGTATCCACCATTTATCTTTTCATGTAAGCATAAATTCACTCTAGTTAAATATGTATTTGTGTTTCTAGTCTTCCCCGCATAATCAAATTAATATAGTTGGAACGACAGATATTCGTTTAAATGAGTCCGACTGTAATTATACTCTATATAATGATACTATTAAGAAATATATAGGGTAAAATTACCTCTTTATGAAGAAAAAATCATGTTTAAATTTACAAATTTTTTTAAAGTTAATAATGACTATCATTAGAAGTAAGAAAATGATTAAAGCATAAGCACTTTTCACCATAAGAACAACTTAAGAAAATTTATCACAATTAATTTCAATACAATCTTGTGCGACGTTAAAACACAGAGTTTTTCTTTTCATTTATTTAAATTAAAAAGAAAAATTAACATATTTTTAGTTGACATAAAATATTTTAATAATTTAAAAATACACTCATGTCCATAAATTAAGGATAATTCAGATTCACTCTGAAATCGAACTTTAATGCAAAAATTTCACCTGTAGAAATAACACACACATCTTTAAGAATAATACGCAAAATATAGGAAGCCATCAGATGACGCCGATATGATGTTACAATGACAAAAGTGTTAGAAGGGGGTAGATAAGGAATGGGAGCAAAGAAGGAAAATTGTTCACAAGCGTTTTGTGTGCCGCTCAGTGCCACAACCGAATGGTTATGACACAAAGAACGCATGCAGATAATTTTTTACTCAGTAGAATTATCGGCCGACTAGAATGTGGGCGTACTCAGATAGAAGTATCGGGGGAACTTAGAACCGTCCAAAGTGTCATCTCTAGGCTTTTACAACGATTCTAAAATGATGGAAATGCCAGTCGACGTTACAGTACTGGTCGGCCCTGAGTTACAATGCCGAATGACCACCGGTATTTGGCAGTAACTGCCAAAATAAGCAGATAAAGCACAGCATCAGCCCTGTCTCGTCAGCTGTCTGCAGCCACGAGTGCCACAATTTCAAAACAAACCATGTATTGACGTTTGGGAGATATTGGTCTATATACTCGCAGGCCTGTTAGATGTGTTCGACTCATGGCAATGTACTGTGCCAGCGGTTAACTTGGAGTAAAGAACATGCAATGCGGACAGCGGCACAGTGAGCTTGTGTGATGTCTTCCAACAAGTCCAGGTTTAGCTTGCAGTGTGATTCATACCAGACTTTCATATGGGGGGGGGGGGGGAGATCATATTGGGCACCAGAACAGATCTGCATGTTCAAATCAGAAGAATGATTGGCCAAAAGTATCGGGACATCATTCGGGAACGACATCTACACTTTTTTAGGGGTGTCAGGGGTCCAATATTTGTGTTTATGGATGACAATGCGCGTCCTCACCGTGCAAATGTTGTACATGGATGCCTACAATCTGAAGCTATCACCCGCATGGAATGGACAGCATTCTCACCTGACTGGAATCCGATAGAGCATGTGTAGGACATGCTTTTCCGATGAGTTGTAGTTCTTCAACCACCTCCTACATGTGCACCGGAACTTCGGAGAACATTACTTACTGAGTAGAGTAATCTTCCCCAAGATCAGATCATTAATTTAATACTCAGCATTCCTAGGTGTTGTAAGGACTGTATTTCATCATCTGAGAGACATACAATGTATTAACCATTATACCAACAATGTAATGTTAAGTTTTTGTAAGGGAGATATTTTTTGTAATTGCTTCTGGGAGTAAAAAACGTAGTTTTTATAAATGGTATCGTACATAAACCACCTTTTTTTGCTCTTGACCTTTTGTTTAATAAATGGACTTTATGAATAAATCATGTTTGTTTTGCTTCTGAACCTTTATTTGCCTCAGCTAGCATTATCCTTAATTTATGGACATGAGTGTATATCATTATATATTTTTTAATTGAGCATTTCCCCCTAAATTATTTATTTTAATATTTTGTTTGATTTCACTTATTTAAAAAAAAAAAAGAAAAAAAACTTTGAGCAGTCATTGGGTTACAAACTCAAGACATTCCTTACTCAAACTGAAAACTTTAACCACCACACCACACTGTCTTGCTAACGAGAGCTGCATCGTTGGTTTTGATAGAAACAGCTAAAACTTTTAATGCCGCTTTCTTGCTCCAAAGGGGTTTTTGCAGCAAATTTGCTCTCTACTCTATGTTTTCGACAATGCTCTTTAATTTAAGCTTGGTTTGGTCTCAATAGGAATTTCGCTGATTCATATTTCCCTTGTAAAGTTTAAAATGAATGGTTGAACAAGATTACTCTACAGTTAATCGACAAATTTTATATTTAATTGTAACCAACTGCTGAAATAAGCAAATATTTTGCCGCTAAATGACAAAATTAACATTTTTTTCAAAAGTGATTCTCAAAATATCAATATCCTTGCAGGCAACTGCAGAAAAGTATTATTATTATATTCCATCACCAACTGACAATGTATGAAGCTTTTTTTTTCAGCCAATCAGTTAAACAGACGATAATTTTCCCACTTATCAAATACCAAGTCAGATAAAATGTGCAATTTTATCTAAAGCATGATATATTTTTACGGCTAATTACAGAAATATGAAATTTTCTCATCCAAATTTTCTGAAGAAACTTTTTAAAATGACCTAATTTTTTTCAGAAGAATTCATATTAAATTTATTGATTTTTGTGAACAGTCTCTCAAAATCTGATCTTTTGTGAATTGTTTATTATTATTTCAAACCTTAAATTTTTTCTAGACTCCTGCATACATAACTAAATTTTAAAAATCATCTTTGAAAACTTCACGTGCCAATTCACCTTTATATCTACTTCTTAACACATTCGCTGCCAATGTCACGTGACTGCCATTTGAAACAATACTGCACATACTGGGCACCAAATGTGTTAAAAAATATATATATGTGAAAAAATAACCAAAACTGTTGTTTTTATTCATTTTTTACAACTTCATAGTTTAAAATATTTTAACTTACATTTGGTTCAAAAGTTGATGACATTTCCATAACTGAAACACAGTTTTTTGCAATCCGACCATACCTTTCTTTTTCTGGGCACATATCTGGGCAGGATCCAACAATTATTACTTTATTTGAATCTTCAGGTTTTGACATATCTAATAATAAAAAATAAGTTGATTAGTAAAAACACAAGATTAATTCAAGCATTATACATTAAGGTATATGAAAGGATCTTCCAATCCGCACTTCTTTTTACTTTTCTCTTACCCACAGATTCTTCAAGTATTCAATAATATTTTTGTGTCAAATTTTAGGAATTTTGTTTTTGTTATATTTACATGTTTTGAGGTCCTTTGAATCTGAATACCCTGTGTTTAGCAGTTGGCCTGTGTGTGTGGGTCTTATCAGTTATCTTAAAACAAATAAAAGTAGGAAATCTAAATCTGCTACTTTAAATCAACATCATATAGTGATGCTACACTAAACTTTTCGTTGATATCAAGCAATCAGTTCCTGTACAGGGATACCTAAAAGAATTTAAATACATTACATTTATAGGTGAGATTCCAATTAAATACAGTTTACATTTATAGGCTTCACTAAAACAAATGAAATAAACACGTATTTTATTTTTTAAAAATCTGTATGAAAGTATATTTCATGTGGAATATGGTATAAAAATCACTAGCAGGCTTTGCCCGCTTCGCTGGGCACTATATTTACAGGATTTCTTTTTAATTGAAAAACTGAAACGTTTAAATAAATATATTTCGATTGGTGACTATTTTCTTCAGTTTTAGTATGGGATCTTCTTGACAAAAGCAAACATTTTTTGAACTTCTCGAATCTGTGCAACAAAACTATTATTAAAACGAATATTCTCAAAAACAGTCAAATAGAAATGTTAATTCTTCGAATATTCTGGAAACAGTTAAAGCTGTTACTCATACAGTAAAAGTCACTATTCAATGAATGGTCGAATCAGAGAATGCACGTAAGTCGTTTTCACGACAATCACTATAATGCACGTATGTATGCTTTACACAAATGAAAACCAAAAAAAAAAAAAATAAATAAATAAAATCACTGGACAACCCTACATCGCTGTGCATGAATATCAGAACACATGAAACTCGATCCCGCGGAAATCACTATCGTGCATGTTAAAAAAAAAAAAAAATCATTGGACACCCCTACCCCGATGTGCATGAATCTGAAAACGCACAAAACTTGGTTTTACGGCAAACACTATCACGCATGTTAAAAACAAGAAACATCACTGGACACCCCTACCTTGCTGTGCATGAATTTGAAAACGCACATAACTCGGTTCCGCAGCAAGCACTATGCATGTAAAAAAAAAAAAAAAACATCACTAGACACCCGTACCTCGCTGTGCAAGCATCTGATAACGCACAACACTCATTTTCGCAGCAATCACTGTCAAGCATGTTAAAAACAAAGAAAAATCACTGGACATCCCTACGTCAAATCAATGAAAATCAAATAAACCAATCAAATCTCTCGTAATTCCTCAAACCATAGCTCTAGTTCAATGTAAAATACACTCAAATCAATGAAAATCAAATAAACCAATCAAATCTCTCGTAATTCCTCATAATGTAGCTCTAGTCCAACATAAAATACACTCAAACCAATGAAATCTCTCGTAATTCCTCATAACGTAGCTTTAGTTCAACGTAAGACACACTCAAATCAATGAAAATCAAATAAACCAATCAAATCTTTCGTAATTCCTCATAACGTAGCTCTAGTTTAACGTAAAATAAATTCAAATCAATGAAAATCAAATAAACCAATCAAATCTTTCGTAATTCCTCATAACGTAGCTCTAGTTTAACATAAAATAAACTCAAATCAATGAAAATCAAATAAACTAATCAAATCTCTTGTAATTCCTCATAATGTAGCTGTAGTTTAATGTAAAATACACCAAATCAATGAAAATCAAATAAACCAATCAAATCTCTTCCAAAGATTTTCCATCTCTGTCATTATAGAAATACGAAGATTTATTTTCATATTTTTATTAATCAAAGGAAAAATTCGAAAATCTGACTTCGATGTGCACAATGACCCTTCGGAGGGCACCTTTGTGTTAAATCACGTGATTGTCCGAGTTACTGTTTTCAAGAACAGTGAAATATATTTATATATATACAAATATTGCTCACTTAATAGTATAAGATTTGCCATTCATTTACAGGGTTATTCAGAAGAAGTAGAATATAGTGCAGGGTTCACATTAGAGGGTGGGATAGCAAGAATAGCACTATATTTAAAAAACTTCCACGCAAAAACATACCACATGGGGGATTTTCCTCCAATTTTTTCACATTGCTCTTCAAGTATTTCATCCATTTTTGAGCACTAAATTAAAATTGCATTGAGCACTAAAAATTAAAAATTTATTAAAAAAATTAAACCATTTTAAGATTTTTCTTAATTCTAAATATTTGTTAAGAAAATATATGAAAGAGTGTTTTTTATCAAAAAAAAAAAAAAAAAAAAAAAAACACCTAAAAAGTGTGGAAGCTAAAAATTGCAGTTATATATATGATATAATTTTGGTTAATTCCAATTACTGCATTTCTGTCGAGCACTCAAATTTCGAAACAGATTAAGTGATAGGAACTTGAGCAATTCCTTCTGCATTTCTGATGAGAATTTAGATTCTGAATACTGAAGCAGCATCAATCATTAACCACAAAAGGAAAAAAAAAAAAAAAAAAAGAATGAATGTTATTAAACTTCCATTTTCAACGTTTTCTTGATTTTTTAACACGCTTATATTAGCTTCACCTGTATGTATGTATGTTTGTAACTTCTCTGGGAGCAAAACGTGATTGCACAAAATCCTTCATATCTCAAACAAAAAACCATTGTGTATGGTTTCCAGAGCTTTTTAAGAAAACGGCTGATGGCTGAGCTACAAAAATTTGCATGGTGGTTCGTAATGACCTCTCCTGATGCACCTCGAAGCCCGATTTTCGAATTTTGTTTTAGTTTTCTTTTAATTAATTAAAATGTTAAAATAAAAACCTTCTAATTACTGATAAATTGGCCATTTAATTTTAATCCTTAATTTAATTGTTGCCAAAAAAAATTATCATTATTTTTTGGACAGAAAAAAAAAAAAAAATGTGAACAATAAAAATTACATTTATTTAAAATATTTAATATTATTCCTTAATTTAATTGTTGCCAAAAAAATTATCATTATTTTTTCGACAGAAAAAAAAAAAAAAAAAAACGTGAACAATAAAAATTACATTTATTTAAAATAAGGAAAGTAAATTAAAGCGTGTTCTTTAATTTTTTAAAACTATAATATTATTATAATTGTTTGATTTGTATATTTGTAATTTTTGAAAAAGAAATCTGCAAAATGTAAGCTCTATACTTTTCACTTAAATTTTCTGTTAAGAGTGGGGAAATCTCACTCAGCATTTTTTTGTAGTATGAACCTTGATAGTGTGACTACATTTGGAAATTGATATAGAAGTGCATTTCATGTTATTCTGAGTGTTATTAATATAGGGCTATATTTAAAGACACAGTTCTACATATGAATTTGCAATGTTCTACATCCAACCTTTTTTAACTATACAAGATACATACACACAGATATTACGAAAAATCATAAATATCTCTAAAGTGAAAGCTCGTGGCAAGATCAAAATTGATGTTGTACAACTAAATGTCACAACAATCACAAATATAAACGTACAACAATCTATCTCAATGACCATTCTATTTTGAGCTATTCCACAAAACAAGTTTGTAAATTGGTCACACAATACTTTCTGATACTTTATACCGGGTTAAAAAAAAAAAAAAAAACTTTTTTTTTTTTTTGTAGTTTTACTGTAGTACTTTCCTTTAACTTCTAGGGGTGAATGGGGGCAGTCTACCTCCTTGTCACTATGACACAGGCAGTTTTTACAAATTTAGTCATTCTAAGGAAAGCATTTTACTTTGTTGTAGCAACAATTGAGAGTTCAAAACAAATATGTCAAGTAGAATATCTTAGAAAGTTTTATCCTTAATAACTTTGAATTTAAAGAATAAATATTCCTGATAATATACTGATTTATTAAAAAAAAAAAAAAAATAAATAAATAAATTATAAAAAGCTAAATATGAACTATTATAAATGTCATACCTTACTTTCTAAGGAGGGCACTATTGTTAGCGCCACTTGTGACAGGAAGGAATTTAATGTGTTTAACTTCTTTTTCTTTTTTTAATTTTTTGACTAATAAGAGTTAAATTAAATAATAATAAATGTATTTTAAAATAATTACAACATTCAATCATCTAAAAGAAAATCTTGGTGGTACTTACTAGCCCGTATTGCTGCATCTCTAGCTTCAAGAGCCTGAAAGCGCTGCATAGGGGTTATGGCAGGTTCTTTCATTATTTTAGAAACAGGAATACCTATTAAATGAAATTTTAAACAAAGATTATTTATAAGAGAACTGATAGCTGAATTTCATGTATTTTTTGGGGCTGATTTAAAAAAAGAAAAAAAAAAAAAAAAAAAAAAAAACTCTTATCATGTCACATTTTCTTGAAATTTTCAATTTTACTTGGATTTTCATGAATATTTACCATTATTTGAGTTTCATTTGGATTGATCCTCAATATGCTATCTTTCTTAAGACTGAATTCTCTCGAATTTTCTTCATCAGAAAAGATATGTCTTCATGAGGGACTGAGTTAATCTTTCTTTAATTCAGAAGATCGTGTACTTATCGTGTTTGTAGTAAGAGAAAAGACATGGAAAATTTTAAGTTCATCTCAATTTTTCTTTCATGTATCGTGTCATGTGCACACTGATACTACAGTGACAAGTGAAAACATCATCATAGAAACAATTTTAATGGTTGCTTTTCTCTGTGCACTTTGTGAAACATGGCTTGAGACGTTGTGAAAATCTGCTAGATGACTTTTGTTACATACACAGTGAATACAGTGTTATTAAAAACTGCATGAGGAGCATTACAGACTATGTAAAATAACTTTATCTTGTATAAAAACAACTTATTTGTTAGAAAATAACACTTTAAAACACGTAAAGGCATAAGTTTTGGCATCAGTCATCAGGGAGTGTAAAACTCAGAAATAGTATAGAATAGAATGTTGATAAATCTTGAAAATGCTGAAATATTGCATGGCTTTTAAGTGTTCTAATAATGTAAGAAATGGGATAAGTTTTTATAAATAAGTTATAGTCAAGTAATTTATGAAAAGTATAATTTTTACAATCAGATGCTTTGTTATTATTATGGAATAATTACTGTCTTCATATTTAATGGAATACTTTTTAAATTTCAATATTTTATATTAGTAAGTAATATGGAATTTTCAAAATTCTTTTAAATGTAGTTAACAGCCGCAGAAGTTTTAACATATAACTAGTATATTGTGGCCATCACAAGACTTCCTTTTATATAAAATCCCAGGGGTGCAGAAAATGTTCAGACCTCGGAAATTTCCCCAGAACCACAGTATAAATTTCCCTCAATAATGCAAAAATCTACTTTGCTATACAAAGTCATTTGTTCTATGTAATAAATCTTTAAGAGAATAAGTATACAGTGTAACATAAAAATATCGCTGTTACTGTATAATTATAGGAACTTCAAAGCAGCAAATTTTTATTTTTTATTTACATTTTTATTTTCTCTTAAAAAATATTTAGAATTTCCCCAGTTAGTTTAAATTTCCCCCGAACCTCGTTCGGGCGTTCGGACATATTCTGCACCCCTGTAAAATCCTATACAAATTTATGCAATACAAATTATTTATTAAAATTATTTTCCATGATAAATGCAGACGATTTTTATCTCAAAGAAGTATAATAATAAATGCCGAAAGAAAGTCACTTTTTTGAAAACATAAATATGCTAGAGTATAGTTAAAAAAAAAAGAAAAAAAAAAAGAAAAATGGTTTCTGGAGTTTTTATTCTCTTTTAGTACATAAACTATTCATAAATTTTATTTGCTAAATTATCTGTGTGCATTTCCGTATATATATTCACTTGCGAAAAGACATCCATAAGAGAGAAAAATCGCCGTCTTTTCCCAAATGAAAAGGCATCACTTTTCTCCCATCAATGATCAATCAGTGTCTTATTACTATATCTATGGCCCTGACAAGCAGGGCGAAAGGCTTTGAAAAAAATTATATACATTTAAATGACTTTAATTAAATATGTCTTTTTTATAAAAAATTTTTTACGTGTTTTAAAGTGTTATTTTCTAACAAATAAGTTGTTTTTACAATGATACACGCGTTTATTAAATATCTCTACATGAGATGTGATTTCCTTTATCTTGTATATTTTGGCATGAAACTCTGAGACCAGAACAAATCATAGGCTCCTCATAAAGTTTGTGTGCAGTATTTCAATGATCTACGCTTCCGGCTCAAAGGGAAGAAGACTGGTTTATGATTTGGAATTCCTAAGACATGGGAGGAGTTGAAAAACCACTCTGATGATTGTTACTTTTATTTCTGCCATGTCTGTGAGTATAACCGCAAAAATCAAAAGGTAATCTCTTATCCTGATAACATGCTATCGGCCATACACCTTGTTTCTCATGGACCTGATGCCTTTGCCTCCAACTGAATTGCCAGTCATCTCATGAAAATCTCCAGATTCGGAACATCCAGAAGTTCAAGGCTCTGATACTGAATATAAGCACTCTGGAGGCGATTCACCTCAGCCCTTCTCCCAGGTTGAACTTAATGATCTGAATAGAGATCTGGGCCTTTTGAAAGATGCAAGCTAAATTGTTGGGTTCCAGACTGAAAGAAAAAAACTTTTTGGCCAAAGGAACCTCTTTTTATTGGTAAAAAATTGAGAAAAGGAATTTGTTAAGTATTTTGAGGAAGAGGGGAACCTGATCTATTGTTCTCATGTTCCCAGATTGAAGAGAAAACTACAAAGTTCCCATGCTTCATTTTTAAGTGGGACAGCCATGAGAAGACTCAACTTTGGGTAAAAAAAGAATGGCCGAAAAGACAAAATCTTGAACCAGGCACCAAGATTGTGATTTGGAACAGCTTAGTTTGAGCAAAAAAAAGTATTGTAACCCCCTGTGCATATAAAATTAGGTTAATGAATCAGTTTGTCAAGGCTACACCAAAAAGGCGATTGTTTCAAATACCTTTGCAAAAAGTTTCCAGGTTTATCTGAAGCCAAATTGAAAGAGGGAATCTTAGTTGGTCCAGATATCCATAAGACTAGCATAACAACAAAGGAAAAATAAGTTTGGATTGCCTTGAAAGATGTCGTCAGTAAATTTCTGGATAATTATAGGAATACTGACTATAAAGCAATTTAATGAATATGTTGGACAAATTTTAAGTGTTGGGTTGCTCCATGAATGCCATAATACATTTCCTTCTTCACTCACATCATGTGGATTTTTCCCTCGAAAATTTAGGATCACTCAGCAAGGAATAGCATGAAAGGTTTTACCAAGGCATCTAAGATATCGAGTGCAAATATCAAGGAAGAAGGGACAAGAACATGCTTGCTGACTACTATTAGATGTTAGCATGAGATAGGCTTGAGACTGAACATAAAAGAAGAACATCAAATAGAAGTTTAAAGGGAAAAAAGTATGTACTTAAATGGAAACTTTTTTTTCTTGTTTTGTTTTTTGCTCAGTTTAAAATTTGTTTCAAACTTTAATGTACAAATAACATTTGCTTTTCTTGGTCAATCATCTATTTTATGTAAGTAACCTTAAAATAATAATAATAATAATATAGTATGTTGGTAATTTTCTTCTAGAAACTGCATTATAATTTGATATAAAAAGTTTAAACTCAATGGAATTTTTTGTTTTTCTCTTGAACAGAGGCAGCTCATGCGATTTGGCAACAGTGGTTTTCATCCATTTAAACCTATAAAAAATTGATTGCTGAAAAATCAATTTGCCTCACCAAGAATCTATCATTTTACATAGTAGATTTAAACGGATAAAAACCACTGTGTTCAGTACATGCAGAATTGTTTGAGAGAATTCTTTTTCAAATAAGATTTTAGCAAAAATATTGATATTGATTTTACAAAAAATCCTGACATGATTGAAAAAAAAAATGGACGTCATTTTCGAAATCAGCATATCAAATAATATAAAATCAATGAAAACCTCTTTTGTATTTTTGAAAAACTTCAATTTTGCAGGCTTGGGTTATTTATGTTTTTATCACTATTTATTTTAAGTTGTAAAATATTTAAATAACATAAAACCAATTTAACAGACTTACAAAAATTATTACCTTTATCTTCAGATGACTGTTTACTTTTGAGACTAGTTGAATCATTCTCATCTTTTTGAACTTTTAATGCTTCAGATTTCTTTGATTTGAACCCAAGTTCCCGATGTATAATCTTTTTAAGAGCTTCAAACTTTTTGGAAAGTTCAGCAGACTGCTTGACCGGAGAACCTTCATTCAAAGGTGATTTATAAGATTTTTCCTTGGATGAACCTTAAAAAGATAAATTAAGTCAGCTATGAAATGTTACTTCAAAAGTATAATTATGGTTAAATGATTTTGTAATGAAACAAACTGTTGATTTATATTTTTACCTAAAGTACTTTTTATTTTGTTTTGTATCTCACAATTGCTCATTATATCTGTACCTTTCTATTGACTAGAGAAAGGCATTTAAAAAAAAAAAAAAAAAAAAAAAAAAAAAAATGGTATTTTTCTGTTGCCAGGATCGAATTTAGATAGAGTAAAAAAAAAAAAAAAAAAGGAATAAACTTTGGGTATTTAGCTATTATCCCTTCAACAAATAAACTAGTCACGATTTCGATGCACTGAAGTTTATTTTCATAATTAAAATTATATTTCATTATTCAATTTCCATTATTTTGATATAAAACACAGTTTATTTAAATAATAGCTTTTTCATCATTGGCTATTTACTAGTGAATATAGAAATTTGAAAATAGATTCATTTGGAAATATCGGCAAAGCCCAACTAGTTGCATTATATTTTTTATTTAGAAAATACTTTAAATGTAATTTGTTAAAATATTGTAATTTTTTTTTTTTTTTTTGTAATTTTTTTAAAAAACTTTCACAAATTCAACACCTTCAATAGAGAATTGAAACTGCATGTAATTTTCTCCACCACTATTTTTTAATGATGTTCAGGGACCAACTTACATGTTTGGCTGGCGCCATTAATTTAAAAATGAAACCTCAAAATACATGTTAATAAAAATACCACTCAAAAAAAGTCTGAATAACCCCCCCCCCTCCCCCTGACAAAAAAATAAAATAAATAAAAATAAAATACTAGTGGCATAACTGAATTTACATGTTTAAATTTTGCAATCTGAGAAAATTGCAAGCAAAATCTCCCTCCCCCCTTTGATTAAATATAAAAATTTTGTACGTTATTTGGAATTTACGAATTTCTTAACATGACAGAATAGGGCAAAATTTCACATAAATATCAATCTTAAGGGATATTTGATCGCAAAGATGTCAGACCACTTTTGAAATATTATTTAGAATCTGGCATGGACTATGAATTTTCCAATTTAAAAAATTCGTAAGTTATTTGGAATTTATGAATTTCTTAACATGACAGAATAGGGCAAAATTTCACATAAATATCAATCTTAAGGGATATTTTCATCGCAAAGATATCAGACCACTTTTGAAATATTATTTAGAATACTGGCATGGACTATGAATTTTCCAATTTAAAAAATTCGTAAGTTATTTGGAATTTACGCTTTCCTTAACATGGCAAAATAGATCATAAGTTTCCATTTTGAGGATCATAAATATATCAGACAACTTCAAAATAACATTTATGATTCTTGTTTGAACATGACTGACTACATACAAATATTCTAACAGGAAAATTTCGTAAGTTATTCTTAATTTAAAATTTTATCAACATAGCAAAATTGAAAATTTTCCATATAAATGTGTATTTTGAGAATTGTTGCATTGGAAATAGTAGCATGAAAACTAAACTACGAAATTGACCCTAATAAAATAAATTAATAGATTAGAATAACATAAATATATTGAAGTGAACGGTGGATATCCTATTAGGCGGGGATTTCATTCTGTCACTGTGTCAAGCATTTGATAAAATTCATTTCTCTTAACATGATTATAATATGTCCTGCACTAGAAATTTATGATAACAGATATATGATGGGGAACTGAACGGAGTCCACCTATACCAACTAGTTTTTCAGTTTAAGAAAAATTTAAATTTGGCAACTTTAGAATAACCATCTTCTACTTTTATCTTTTGATTGAATTGAAAAAATAAAAAGATTTATTTAGAAAATGACTCTCGAAATTGACAGATGGTTCAAAAGTTACTTAACTGCTGCAGTTTCCAGGAGAAATATTCACATCACCAAATTATAAAGTGGTGTAAAAACCGCAGTTATTGCATTTCTTCAACAAAAAAAAAAAAAAAAAAAAAAAAAAAAAAATCATATATTAAATTTGAAAAGAAAAAACCTTTAAATGAAAGTAAAAATAAAAACATGACCGCAAAACTTCATCCTAAGACTGTTCGAACACAGATATATATCAAGAAATTCTAAAAGAAAATCTGCCAACTCAAAGATTCATTATATTGAAACTAGGAATGTCTTCTGGCACTGTAAGAAAAATCATTCACAAAGATTTGAAATTAAAAAAGACGTTTAAACCTAAAGTTCATCTGCTTTTGCCAAAGCATATTGCTGAAAGAGAAACAAATTGTAAAAAATTATATGAAAAACACCTAGTTGCTGAAAAATAGAAATTTTTAGTAACACTCGATGAGGCATGGGTATATTTAAGTGATTGCAATTAAAAAAAAAAAGATTAGTTTTCTATTACTCACCAAACGGGAATGACAAGAAGAAATTTCAGCCTTATATGGAAAGGATATAGATAAAATTAAGCTTCATGTGAACAAAGAATCTAGTCACATGTCTAAATCAACTGTTGCTTATTTAGCAAAGAAAGAATCAGAAGCAGGAATAAAATGTATCCCCTTATTTAATGAAATAATTGTAAAATCATCTGATGCCTTTCCATTTCCAATGTACTTTTGCGCTTTTGGTTTATTAAAACTAACCTTAGGAAAACAGTACAAGAGGAATGGGATAAAACTGACATGAGAGTACTAAGAAAAAGTTTACTTTCATAAAAAATTCGTGAAGTTAGAGCTATTGTCAAGAACTGTGGCTATCAGACAGAAACAAATTTAAACATAAAACTCAACTGCTAAAATTGTGAACAACCTTCTGTAATGTATAAGGAAGTCACAAAT
Organism: Salticus scenicus; assembly: GCA_963930645.1. Taxonomy (NCBI): domain Eukaryota; kingdom Metazoa; phylum Arthropoda; class Arachnida; order Araneae; family Salticidae; genus Salticus; species Salticus scenicus. The sequence goes on from OZ005654.1 coordinate 176,366,969, forward strand.
TTATAAACAGATATAAAAAACAAAAAGAAAATAGAAAACAAGGCAGCAAAATTACAATTTTATAGTTTAATAATATGATTAAAAACTATACAAAAAAATCAATTACATACCTTTTTTCTCATGTCTAGAACCAGTTTTCTGCTCTTTTTCTCGATTTTTGTTTGACTGCTTCCTTTCAAAAGGTCTTTTAAAAGGAGCTGCATCTGAAATACATTAATAGTAATTACAACTGTAAATATCTTTAATTTATGCTGAAAAATGAAATGAGTTTTAATGGTACAATTTAATAGAATGTTGTTAAGTTAATATAATATGCACAAATGATTCTCTTTCATAAAAATACAGACAATGTGTTATTAATCAACGTCAAAAAGGAGGAGGGCCTCAATTCAAAAAGTACGGTTTTTTATTTTATTTTATTTATTTAGCTTATTAGAGGGCTCCATCTGCTCACCATCCCCCAAGGGCGATTTCACCTCCCCTCGATTAGCTTCACTTATTAACCCCTATGAGGCACTGCCTGCCTATTAGTTGCTTTCCCTTTCACTGAATAGGAACACAAGACAAAAGCAGAAAAATGTTACAGGAACTCCCATATTCAATGTCAAATTGAAATACATAATATTTAATATCACATTCTTTTTAAAAATGAAATTATGCTTAAAATCAGTAAATTTTTTTTTAGAATATTAAGAAATTCGTAATATCTAGATCTAGAATATTTTGCATTACAGCTTTAGCAGTGATGATGTCGTTTACTCATTATAGCCTGTGAATTACACGAAAAATCGAAGGTGGGACGTGAAAAAAATTTATTGTAATTTTCGTTCTTAAAAAAAAAAATCAGACTGAAAGAAGAAAAAAAAAGCTAATTTTATACATTTTAGTTCCCCATCATACTATAGGTATGGGGAACTTAGGTAATCGTGAAAAATTTCGACCTCGGTTTTTTGACTTTTTTATACGTTTTCAGGTGTGAGGAATCCAAAAATGACAAAATTTGTATGGTGTCTGTCTGTAGGGTGTCTGTTAGTGTGTTATGTTAATCTGTTAGTTTGTTAACACAATATCTCACAAACAAATGATCGCAGAGACGTCAGATCAGTTGTAAAATATTACTTTTGATACTGGCAAGAACCCTATTCATTTGCAACATTCGAAAAACTTCGTAAGTTATGAGAAATTTACGATTTTCTTAACATGGGAGAATAGGACAAAATTCACTTAAACGTGCATTAAACGAAAACTTTTTACTGTAAAAATCTCAGACCAGTTTTAAAATATCGGTTTTGATGCCGGAATGAACATCAGTAACTATAAATATGCTACTTTGAAAATTTCACAAGTTTTTGGAAATTTATGAATTTCTTAAAATGGCAGTATAGGGCAAAATTTCACATAAACGTCAATTTTGAGAGATATTTTCATCGTAAAGATGTCAGACTATGAATTTTCCAAAAGAAAAATTTCGTAAGTTATTAGAAATTTACGAATTTCTTAACATGGCAGAATAGAGCAAAATTTCACATAAACGTCAATCTTGAGGGATATTTTCATCGTAAAGGTGTCAAACCACTCTCGAAATATTATTTAGGATACTGGCATGAATATCATAGACTATGATTTTTTCAATTTAAAAAATTCGTAAGTTATTTGGAATTTACACTTTACTTAACATGTCAGAATAAATATGGCAAAATTGAGCATAAACTTCCATTTTGAGGATCACAAATACATTATATAACTTCAAAATTACATTTATGATATTTGTTTGAACATGATTGAATACAAATATTCTAATAGGAAATTTTCGTAAATTATTCGTAATTTACGATTTTATCAACATAGCAAAATTGTAAATTTTTCATATAAATATGAATTTTGAGGATTATTGCATTGGAAATAGTAGCATGAAAACTAAACAACAGAATTGACTCTGATAAAATAAATTAATAGATTAGAATAAGATAAATATATCGAAGTGAACAGTGGATAGCCTATTAGGCAGGTATTTTATTCTGTCACTGTATCAAGCTTTGATCAAATTCACTTCTTTTAACATGATTATAATATGTCTCACCCTAGAAATTTATGAGAACATAAATATGATGGGGAACTGAGCAGAGCCCACCTATGCCAACTAGTTTTGTTTAAAACTGATATTTTCCTTATAATTTCAGATCCTCCTACTCTGAAGAAGAAAAACAACCCCATTTTACATAAAGAAAAAAGAACCCAATCCTATGTGATAAACACAAATGAGTGGTCGATGCACACAAAATCCAAAACAAAGTTCCGATACGTAAAGATTATCGAAAGATATTTTAAAGTACTTTTATATTATCGAAAGCGGGATTCAAGATTTCGCTTCATTTACATGTTTTGAGGTCTCCTGAATCGGTTTTGTTTTGTATCTGAGCTACTAATTAAAATAATTCCATAAGTAATACATCATAAGATAGCTTTGTTGGTTTGAAATCGAACAGTAGATTACAGAAATTTCTACCGCCAGATGGCGCTGTAATATTTTAAAATTTCAATATTTCAATTTCTAATTATGATTAAATTGTTTTTAATACATCATTTGAAAGATATATTAAAGTTCTTTTATATTATCGAAAGTTTTAACCAGATTTGCACGTTTTGAGGTGTCCTGATTAGGTTTTCTTTTGCATCTCAGCTAATTCAGTTAGAGCGTTCAAAATTGGTATATGTAGGTTAATTAGGAAGGGCTGAAAGGGTGGGGAAGATATAGGCGTGCACCGCGCGCACGGGACAGCGCTGCCGAAGGCAGTGGGGAACTGGTCCGACTTTTTAACCGATGAGAAATGATATATGTTTTCATTTTCTTTTCTTAAGAATAAAAATTTGATTTGAGAAGGAATATTTGCGCGTAGCGCGCGTATCCTTCACACGTGAGTGCGCAGCGCGCATGGGTCTGCACTGCCGAAGCCAGTGGGGACCCAGTGTGAGTTTTTACCCGATCAGAATTTTTTTTTTGAGGGGGGGGGGGCATGGTGGGAAGGAATACGCGCATACAGCGCGCACGGGGCAGCGCTGCCGAAGACAGTGGGGATCCGGGCCGACTTTTTACCCAATCAGAAATGATTTTTTTTTTCTTTTCTTAACACTAAAAGTTACTGTTAGTGATTCATTAATTTTAGTGATTCATTTGAAAATACTGACCCGCTAGCGGGCGAAGCTCGCTAGTTATATGTAATAGGATTCAAGGATCTGTCCAGAGGTAAGCCTGGGTTCGATAAGGGACTCTTACCTTCACAAAATTTTATATCTTAAAAAAGGACCTTTCACAAAATTATTTATCCTAAAAAAGGACCCGTCACAAAATTATTTATCCTAAAAAAGGACCCTTCACAAAATTTTCCCCCTTAAAAACAGACCATTGATAAATCTGTTTCATTTTCAAAACTAATCTTCCATGGAATGAACAGAATAATCAGCCGTGTTTTGCTGTATTTCCCCGAAAAGTTGATATTCAATTTCTAATTTATAAAGGGCTTCTATGCATATATATGTGAGTTTAGTTTTATAAAAGTGAACTGTCACGGTCTAAAATTAAACCTTAATTGTAATTTTATTTTGCAAAATTACATTTTTCACAATTTCACAAAAAGAGGACCCAAGCCGAAAAGTTAGGAAGAACTTTATTTTCATACTAAATTTAGATTCACAAAAATATATATAAAATTTTTCACAATTTCACAAAAACAGGACCCTGTCTGTAAAGTCTGGACAAACCCCTGAGATTCAAGAAATTTCATCTTTGAGAAGACCTAAGTATTAAAAAAAAAAAAAGCAATATTTTTGCAGCATTAGATAAAAAATAATGTTTCTGTTAATGTCAGAATGTTATTATTATTATAGTAATTTCTTTTAAAGGAGTGATTCCTTACCAACTCACCTAATTAGGGTTGCATGACCGACACGGATTTTCTTTAAATTTGGTACACAGATTGATGATATAGAGGCATGAAAAGTCCAAATTTTTAACTACTTACTCCACTTATTTATAGATATACAGGTCCTCAAAGTTTGTCCGTTCCCTCAAAATACCAAAAAATTGATGTTATTTAAATTTTTTTTCTTAAAAATTGTACTCATGCAATATGAAAGTGTTAGGTATCTATGGAAATTAGTTATTCCAGGCATTCAAGAAAAAAATACTACAATGTTTATAATGAAAGTTGTTAAGGTACAGTACTCTTAGAGTTTGTAACCATGAAAATTTGATTTTCCTGATTTTACTAAAATTGAGATATCAATTCCAAAAAAAGGAAAATAAAACCAACGGTTTACTCACTTTCACAGAGTACAGGCGTTCACCATAAATTGCTTGGGTTTCTTACTCCTTGGAAATACTTAAGCTTAAAGACAAACCATAGAGCAAAAACATGCAATTTCGGCCATCTTGGCAGCCATTTTTCTCATAAACTTTTTTATTTTTTTAAAATAAGCTACTGATGTGTTAGCTATTCACAGGAAAAGAGTATACTTTAGGTTATTATTTGCATAAAGATATATCCTGCTGATAGTATATGCATGTTTTTCTCTAATACCATATGCTTGTGTTCCTCCTCTCATAGACTTAACATTAATAAAAGGAAAAATAATAATGCATGTATTAATAGTTGTACTATCAATACAAGAATTTAAGAAATTTAATACATTAAATTATTTAATAATAATTAAAAAAATAATTTCTACATTTTATAGCAAAATTAGATATTTGATGAAAACAAGAAATGGAATTTTTCCAAAACTGAACTTTGTCCATTCGTAATTATAAAGTACTAAATAATTTCTTGAAAAATCAATCAAAATAAAGGAGCTATAAATATTTATTTCATAAACAAATATATTTGAAATACAGCAATATATTAAAAATTGATGTGTACAGAATTTTATTCAACTGCAAGCATAAGTTCCTGTATTTTTTTCATAGTATCATTTGGTATCAAAAACATGCATCCAGGGGTGCAGAAAATGTTCAGACCTCGGAAATTTCCCCCAAACCACAGTATAAATTTCCCTCAATAATGTAAAAATCTACTTTGCTATACAAAGTCATTTGTTCTATGTAATAAATCTTTAAGGGAATAAGTATACAACAAAAATATCACTGTTAGATTTTAATTATAAGAACTTCAAAGCAGCAAATTTTTGGCAGGGGTCATGAGGACGCATAAATTTTATTTGAACATCACGTTTTTCAAAACAGTTTTCTAAGACAACTTCTAACCACCATTTCTCATCATACATGCAATAGGGTGGAGCTTATTTTTTAAGTTTGAAAATATGATCTTCTCACCTTTTAAATTTGTTCCTTTTTATGAAAAAAAAAAAAAAAAAAAAAAAAAATCAGGCGAAATATTAGTATAATTGAACATTATTTAGAGGTAGCTCAATGATGACATTTTTAATGTATGGAATATGATAAATGTATGCATACTCACATACATACACTATGTCATAGAAAAGAAAATTAAATTCCACCCTTTAAAGTATGTCATCTACTGATGATGAGTCTAAAAACAACTCAGCAGAAAGGGATTTAGAATAGTTGGAAAAAACTGAAAACAATGCAGTTCAAGTTGGAGAAGAACGGAAAAGAAAACGAGGGCGTAAAACCATAATTACTCCAGATCTTGCAGCAGCACTAGATACTAGGTCATAGTAAAGTGTCAGACCAAAAGCAGTGGTGGACTTACCCCCACCCCCCCAAAGTTAAGTTCTGGATCTGCCACTGACCAAAAGGCTGTTTTTGTATTATCAGAAACTGCCAAAAGTTTAAGACTGAGCATTGATGAATATATACTATAAACATAAACAAAGACTCGATTTGTCAACAAAGAATGTTTGAGAGAACTAAAAAATATGAAAAAAAGAAAAAAAAAAAGGTTCAAAGCAACACTACTTCCCAGTGGCAGAAACACCACGATATAGTCGTGGACACAGAAAAACAGCTTGCGGACAGTTTTTGTCTGCACTGATAAAAAAATTTCTGTATCAAAACTAACACTAATACTTTTATTATTTATATTGTGTTGTGTCAAACATTGCTATAAAATATTTAATTGAATGAGATGAATTGAATGAATATACACAATTGTTTATACTATATATTGTTCTGCAGTAAAATTGTATTTGTGTATTGTTGCACGAGATCACCCCCCCCCCCCCAATCAGCTTTCAGGCTTTTTGAGTGTAAGCCATTTTCACCCCTGATTACACACAAATTTTGCAGACAGATTATGAAATTTTGAAAGCCTGTTGCAGACAGCTACAAAACTTTCTGCCACTGGGCACTATTTTTGTCATTCATTGGGATGGAAAATTAGTCAATGGTCTGACTGGAAAAGAAAAAATTGATAGGTTACCGGTATTAGTTGCTGGGATGCCCAAGAGCAGAATTATATCTGATGTTCTGCAACGAGACATTAAAATTTGCAAATGTTCTGCAGATATTTTGTCCAAATTTGTCAAAGCACAGTAAAATGCAAAATAAGCAGAAAAATAATACTTATTAGTAAAATATTTATTACACATTTATAATAAAACATGGTTTAAAATTTTTATAATCTAAAACTGAGGCATACACCCAGAATTTGCAATTTTTTCAATGGTTTTTGGCATTAATATTGTCACATTAATGTGGATATACTACTTACAAAATGTTTATAAATTTTGTCTATACATTGAAACAATGACTGTTTCCAGCAATTTTCTAGTATGCTAACAGATTTACAGGTCAGTTGAGAATATCTAGGTTTTATTAATTTTAAAATGTTAGCTGTATCAATCAACATCATCCAGTTAGGGGATAGATGAAATGTTCTGCGACGTGCGTCGCAGTTTTAAGCACTTTCTCCTCCTGGGTTGGGATGCTGGGAAAGGAGTTTCTCAGCTACTGATTGTTGACAAGATTCCGTCTGCAATAAGAGAAGCACAAGGCAGCAGCTGTCTTCAAAGCCATTCAAGACTGGGGAATAGCAGATTAGGGCAATGTGCTTTGACACTACCAGCTCAAATACTGGTCATAATTCTGGTACATGTGTCTTACCTCTTACATAGCAAAAGTTTAAAAAAGAGCTCTTATCACTTGCTTCTGAGCATCACATTATGGAACTGATAATTAGTACTGTGTTTGAAATATGTATCGGAGTCAAATCTTCTCCTAAAGTTGCACTATTTAAACGCTTTCAAAAATGTTGGAGCTTCATTGATACAGAAAAGTATGAACCAGCAATTTCATTTGATGATGTCACAAATTTAGTAGAAGATATAAAGCAACGAACAACTATGCAAAGAAGTACATAGAAGAACAAAGAGAAATAAAGCTAAGGGAGGATTATAAAGAATTTTTAGAACTTGTAATTATCTATTTTGGTGCTTTCCTAGGAAGGAGAGTTAGATTTATGTCACCAGGTGCAATGCACCATGCCCGTTAGATGTCCAAAGTGATATACTTTGCCTCAAGATTTGAATGTTCAAGGCTCAGATTAAACTGACTTCAGAAAAGGAAGAAGGTGTACATGATGTGTGTGTTTTCATAGTCTGTGTATACTTGAAAGCTTGGATCTCAAGCTGCATGTGCCCCTTATAATGACTTGTTGTTCTCAAATCACTACTAGAATACTCATCAATACATTCAGTAATTTGCAAGTCATCATCACATAAATTTGCTAAGCACTTGTGGTATTTATCAGAAGGATGTCAGTTTATTAACCAAAAGACGCATGGTTAATGCTTTGCAGCATGATGCTAATGCAGGAAGTCAAGCTAAAAATTACTCTAGGCGAATCAGTATTTCTCTTCATTCATTCAAGAATAAAAACTTAGAAGATTATGGGACAGCCAAGTCAATGATATTGTTTCAATTGTTGGAACTTCCAGTTGTATATCTTGAAGTTGATCCTGACTTGTGCAAGTCAAGTGAGGACTGTAAACAGGCTAAAGGGATAATAAAATCCCTACAAGTAGTAAATGACCATGTTGAGCATGCAGTTGCACTTATTCAAGAATACAGTGGTTTGGTAACTCATGATGAAATGTAACTACAGTTCCTGCAACAAACTGAAGATCATCACAAAATGCACCCAGATAGCAGGAAAAAAAAAAAAAAAAAAAAAAAAAAAAACTCTGTCTCAGCCTTTTCAAAGGCAATAAAATTTTAATGTATAATGAAAAACTAATAATTTTATACAGTAAAGTAAATAAATTGTTACACTTAAAGCAATAAATACATTGTAAGTCGTATTTGTTACAGTACAGCTAATATTCTTATTTTTTTTTCTAAGTTTATAAATTTTGAGTCAGTTGAGCTACCATTAAATATTAAAATTTATTGCTCAAACTTTTCATATAGTATTTTTGTATCAAAAGGAACAAATTAAAAGAGTGAGACTTATAAAAATAACAATTAAAAAAAATCATGGCTTTTAAGCTCCACCCTAACATGCAAGCAACATAAGAACCTTTAGAAATGTTACTAAGACTAAATTTTTGACATGTTGCTTACCTACTGCAGATACTTCAATCTAATTCGATATGTTTGTAGATACAATGGACACTAAAATCACAGATTTACTAATAGGAATAAATTTATGATAATCCCTGATACCCTCAATTCTTACAGCAAAAGTTAGTCTTTCAGAAAGCAATGCTCTTGTTTCTGCTACATATTCTTCAGATGCAAAGAAAAACTTAATATTTTTAAAATTACCTGTGCAATAATGAAACAAATCATTTGGAGAAATTATCTGATCCTTGTAAGGACGTTGCAAGCTGGTTCTTTAAGCAGACCTTTTAACTGTGCCTCCAGTGGCATCACACGGGCTTTTGCCATGGGAGGTGGCAAAAAAAATGTCACTCAGCATTTAGTTTGGCATAAATGAAAAAAGTTTTTCTTGTTTTTGTACTGCGCTGAGCTACCACCACTGAAATAAATTATTTTCTATATGTTTGGACATTGTGATATTAAATATGGAATTACAGGCCATTGAAAAGAAACTACTGCCACCTTATCATGTGTCAAACAGTCACTGATAATACACATAGAAATAACTTTTAGTTTATCATTTGGCTGAACATACGCTAAAAAAGGATGGAGTGTAGCTTGCGTGTTTTCCCAATGATATCCCTGTATTGTATCCTGTACGATAAAAGTAAAATTTTCAGAAAAATCAAGTAATAAAATGCCCTCATCTGGTTTTAGTTCTGCTTTTCTTGTTTTAAAATACTCTGATTGAGATTTTGTAATGTAATGGTGTTTTGCCAAGGACTTTATTTTCAAAAAAAGTTCCGATTTAAAATCAGGTGCAGAAAAAGTAATTTAATGAGTGTTGAATGGACTGTAGTTATCCAAAGTCGAAATGTCACTTCAGATTCTTCATCATAATCATCCATTAACATATCTAAAAATTCTTCAAATGCAGTTTGAAGTGGATACTGTGAACAAAACCCTAACATACATGCTTCATTGTTAATGTCACACACATAATGAGACAAAGAAAAATCACTGATAGATGGTTTAATAGATTGTTTTAGAGAATTAGCTTGTCATTTTGGTGAATCATACAGACATAGACTGAATGAGTTCCTGTACTACCAGCTAATACACACCACTTCGGTCGCAAATCAGCAAATTTAGATAATCCAATCTTGTGATTGGGATATTCCTATTTAAAAAGTGTGTATGCTTCGAGATTACATAAAATGAGGTGTTTCTGTTTTGTAAATATTTTATTTCTTCATTAAATACTAACTTGAATTTTTAAAAATTAAAAGGTTTTCTACATCTTTCTTTAAGATATCACAAAAATAGAGTAAACATTAGTTGTTTAAATACCAGAATATAATAAAATCAGAATGTTGCTCCCTTATTTAATGCTTTATTCACCTAAAAACACAATTTCTAAAAGTAACTAAGCAATGTTCACAGGGTAAATAAAGTCTGATACATGTATTAAATCAATATTTATATAATATTCAATAAGTTTTATTTTACATCTTTTTTTATCAATGTTAAGTTTGTGAGTGGGGAAATACAAGCCTATGGTATTAGAAAAACATGCATATACTATCAGCAAAATATCTCTTTATGCAAATAATAACCAAAAGTAAACTCTTTTCCTGTGAATAGCTAACACATCAGTAGCTTATTTAAAAAAAATAAAAAAGTTTCTAGTGCTCCTCATTTATAAGAAAAATGGCTGCCAACATGGCCGAAATTGCATGTTTTTGCTCTATGGTTTGTCTTTAAGCTTAAATATTTCCAAGAAGGAGTGAGAAACCCAAGTAATTTATTGTGTAGTAATTTATGGTGAACACCTGTACTCTACCAGAAAGTGAGTAATCCTTTGGTTTTATTTTCCTTTTTTTGGAATTGATGTCTCAAATTTAGCAAAATCGGGAAAATCAAATTTTTGTGGTTGCAACTTCTAAGAGTACTGTACCTTAACGATTTTCATTATAAACATTGTAGTTTTTTTTTTTTTTTTTTTCTGAATGCCTGGAATAACTAGTTTCCATAGATACCTACTTTCATATTACATGAGCACAAATTTTAAGAAAAAAAAAATAAATAAATAATAATAATAATAAATAAATAAATAAAAATAAATAACATCAATTTCTTGGTATTTTGAGGGGGCGGACAAACTTCAAGGACCTGTATATCTATAAATAAGTGGAGCAGGTAACAAAAAATTTGGACATTTTCATGTCTCTATCATCAATCTGGGTACCTAATTTAAAGAAAATCTGAGTTGGTCATTCAAAATACTTTTATTTTTTTAGGTGAGTTGGTATGGAATCACTCATAAATAAGTACACTACTGTTACTTTTTTATCTAAAGAATTAAGTTATCAGTACAGTTCAGTTTATTTGTAAGTTATTTTGTGGTTAAAGGAAGCGGGGTTGCTTTTGTAGACATGATATTTCCATTTCCAGAGGTTTCATGGCTGCTTATATAGTCTTGGGGAAAGTTATAAACAAAAACATGTATAATAGAATAGTCTAAAAAAACCTAACTCCATTCCACATACAGCTTCCACATTTTTGGCGAACAGAAACTACAATTTTCTGCCAAATGTGTTTGTGAAAGTAGTAATAGTCAACTCTCATAGATAGCAGTTAATTAATTATGTATACATACATACATTATTTAATTTTAGATGCAGTTTCACTTCAACAACAGTTCTAATAAACAAAAAGGATTTAATCTTTGTAGGAATATTTTATATATTATGTATTTATTAAAACAATCAGTTGAAGATGCAGAGGAAAGAAATTCACTACCAAAAAGTTTTGTTTTAAGGGTTGCATGAGTTTCAAACGCTAAAAAAAGAATGTTTTCTCTCTATATATGTATTTTTAAATATAATAATACATTTTATCCCCCTCTCCCAATAAAACCTTGCAAAATTAGTTGTAATTGGGAAGAAGAAAAAAAAAAACTTCCATTTAAGCACTAGTCCTATTGGGAAGTAGTGTGTAAACTTTTTCAATTGAATGGTGCATTAGTTTTTGAGAAATCGTGTCTACTGAATTAAAGAATAATGTTTTCAGAATAAAGTTTTAAGTAAGAATAAAACAAAGTTAATGCGTGAATTTTTCAAAGGCTCTCTCTTAGACTTTTACTCTGACTTGAAACTTTGAGAAAATATTCTAGACATATTGTAGCATTAGATAAAATCAGGGACGTATCCAGAGGGGGGGCTCTCGCTCTGGGGGCTAGAGCCCCCCCCCCCCCCCCCCCCCGAAATTGTCTGAGACAATTTTTTTCATGTTCTACTGACCAGAAAAAAAATTGTAAAAAAATGAATTTTTTCTCCACAATATCTTTTTCTTGTTAGTTTGTTTGCTTCTGAAACCTTATTTATTAGCAATTTTCTGTCTTGTAAAGTCCAAATTACCGAAATGCATATTAGCTCTTTGTAAAAAACACTAAAAAGAGATCTTTATGGTACTTATTGTTGAACACTGTAATGTGTCTCCTTTCTTTTAAACACTTCTCTTGCCAGAAATAGCATTTTAATTCCATGTGAGACAAAAGATAAGTCATTAACAAAGATCACATGTTGCATATGGAACTTCTAAGTTTTGTTAGTTATGCACATAGTATACCTTCCATAGAGTATATATTAAAAAAAAAAAAAAAAAAACAGCCAATATAAAGTCTACTTTACAGAAAGACTTGTGATGAAAGATGGTACTATCTAATCCTACTTAAAGCAAAAATGCCAGTAATCACATCATAAAGTATAGCATTCAGTATTCGTATTTGCAGCGAGGCAGACTTTCAGACGAATGTCCAGATTCCCAAACCAGACTCAGCTTTGAATGGACCAGACTCTAGTGGGTACATGCAGTTCACAGCTTATCCGTCAAAGAAATTCCGTATCAATTTTCCTTGTTTTCCAAAAGGAAACCGAAGTGTCAAACCCACTTGCGGAAAAAGCTACCATATGTGGCCAAGTGTCATCAGCATTGTTCAAACTATTACACTAGTACCGTCATCCGTCCCCATGCACCTATAACTAAATAACCTTCTCATAAGAAATCAGAAGGATTACCACAACGAATCTCTCAGGGAGAAAAAATCGCATGCGATTGTATAGCCCCAAGAATTACAACAATTATTGCTCAACACAAAGTCAGAAAAGTATTTGTAGCTCCCTGCGCTCGAAAGAAGAAGTAAGGTATTGTACCTACATTGGTATGAACCACAGCTCACCCCCTAGGCCAAGTGAAAGGGAAGAGGTAAAACTTAATATATATATATACACATAATGTTGGAGTTAAGGCTCCCTGGGTTCGAAAAATCTCTGAAGAGATCTAAGACGGTCCAAAAATGAAAGTGGGTGTGAGCTGCGATGCAAGTAGAATAAGTAGCTCTGCTATCTACTGCCCTGACAGGCCTTAAAAAACCAATACGTTATGTAAACATCTTTGTTACGATCGTCACAAAGCAGACATATCTGAGTCTGATGTAGAACACGATGATGGGCCATCGCTTCACTGTTCAATTTCTAAACGATAATCACTAATGACGTGCATCCACACTTGAAGATACGCTGTGTCACATGAGACACCTGGTTGATACACACCCTGGTTTCATATAGAAACGCTAGATAGTTCGACACGTATGCCATGCCAGAAGATTTTCAGCAACTATAATGCATATAAGCAATAAGCATGGCCCCAGGGTCTGTAGAAGACAAGTTTACCCACGCAAAACAATAAGCCATATGAGAAGACGTCAATGTGTTCACTAAACCTAGACATGTAATATGTCTAGGTTTAGTGGACGCCAGCACACAGGTCCTCATGTTTCCGGTAATATGATCTAAAGCAAACATTATTATCTAATTAGAAAACCACATATATATATATTATTTTTTTCTACACACATAACAAGAGAAAAAAGTATTGGATACGGAAACTTTTAGACTTCCAGTTTTCAATGTATTTACATGTTTTTAGATGCATTGAACACTATTAGACTATTTTTTGAAACTTATATATAAGATTAGATTTTTGGGTATATCGCCCAGCAGGTAGCTTAGCTGCACTAGATTTCCCTTTTTATAGGAAAGATATATCTCAGCTGTATAAAAAAAGAAGCTATATCTCAAAGTATTTGATACATGCTTGTTTCGAATATAAATCATGCGCTATACCATTGAATTAGGGCGTCAGCCAGTTTTTGATATGTTGAATTTCAATGGACTTAACATTGCACTAAAGCTAGACAGACAGCATATCAACGGTCTAGAATTCATTTCTAGGGTAATCGTACATCACAATTTAAAACCTCCACGGAGGAGATGTTTCCCCAACTTCAGTATACCTAGGGATGTGGGTTTTCCGGAAAATTTTGAAACAGAAAATTTTCTGGAAAATTTACCGAAAATTTTCCGGAAAATTTTCAGTCTCTAATTTTCGAAGGTTTTGTAAAATAAAACTAAATACATTAAAAGCTACAAGTAAACAAAACTATTCAAAGAAAAGTATGAATAATTATTCAATTCAAAAAGAAATTAATAAACAAAACTCAGAAATTATGATTTAATGGTTTATTAAACATGTATAAAGCTAGAAAGTTATAATTTTTAATGAATGTTTTGCATGTATAATGGTTGAAAAATCTATGTAAAAAAGGTGTCTGTGAACATTCTGTAGCTGTCAGAGACCCTCACATATCGCTGCCAACAGTTGAACCCCATTTTATTATACAGGGAAAAATTTTTATGAGAATTAATGATTTATTATTATTATTATTATTATTCTGTTTTCATTATTAAAAAAAAAAAAAATCTAGAAAAATTCAATTTGCCTTTGTTTTTCCCAAAATTAATTTATTTAATTTTTAAAGCTTCATACCGAAGTTACAAAGTGGAAAAAACATGATGAAAGTTCTTTTTTGCATTTTATAATTTCAAAATAAAACATTAAAAAAAAAAAAAACTGTTTTTGAAAAATAAGAACAAATTTAACAATTGTGAATATTCTGAAACTAAACAGAATAATAATAATAATAATAATAATAAAAACAGAGGTAATTATCATAATGAATTTCTGTTTAGAATAATATGGGGTTTAGCTGCTAATGGCAGCAAAATTATTGAAACACACATCCATATTTTTCTTTTTCTTTCTTTTTTTTTTTTCCTTTACTTTGATCGCTAATTTTTATCATGAACTTTTTTTATAAACATTATAAGACTAAGATCATGATTCCATAAATATTTACTTAACAAAACAGTATTAGGGGCACATCTTTTAAATAGAAATTATTGCTAGCGCATCAATAATTTTGCTGCCGACTGTACAAGGTAAATTAGTAATGTATGGCTCAGACCATGCAAGGGTTCATTTCCTCAAAATTCTTTTGATTTTTACTGTTTTCGATTTGTTCTATTTTTAAGCATAGTTTGCGAACACAAAATTATATTTTTTAATAGTTGGTGGTATTGGAAAATGGATGTAATCCTCTATTCAAAAAATTAATCTGGAAGTTTGAGATTTTTTTCTTATTATTGTTATTATTTAATTTTAAATGTTACACCTTTATGAAAAAGTAATAAATAACTTTCAGCATATCAATCTTATAAACTTTAATAAATTTTAAATCCAACGTTTCGGCTAAATTCCTTCATTAGCCTTCCTCAGGGAAGAATGATGTTAAAAAACACATAAACATAGAAAATTTAAGTACATGATACCACAATTACAACTTCAAAACATTTAACAGATGATTACACAAATTGTAAAAATATACTATATACATTTTTAAAAATATGCTAAAACACTCAAAGGAACATGATCACTACAAGACAAGGATAAAGAGCTACTAAAGCAAAGGTTAAAAATATCAAAATTGTGGGGTTGCCAGAACAAACTTAAAGCAGGGTAACCATAAATTAATTTAAGCCCAAGAAATGAAGCCAAATTGAGGGGGGGTTTACGGATAAGGAATCGTTACAAATTTCTGATTTTCTTTTAATAATTTCGAATGATTCATAAAGAAGTGCTTGGTTTCTATTATCAGTATTGTAAATTATTTTGGCATTTTCAAAATCGGGGTCAATGGGTTTAGTATTATAATTTCGTGAAAAAGCTGTGTTGGGTCTATTATATTTTAAATCTGCAATATGCTCCTTCATTCTATCACAAAAAGGTCTATTAGTCATACCTATATAGTAGTTAGTTTTATTATCAACTTTATATGGGATTTCATAAACACCAGATTTTAATTTGGGGGGAGGAGGATCAAGTTTTTTAGAAATTAATGAATTTAATTTTAAAGGAGCTTTAGCAACCAAATTAACTTTTTTATGTTTAAATAATTTAGAAATTCCCTCATGAAGAGAGGGCAAATATTGAATTTTCTTAAACTTACTATTAGAAGATTTATTATCATTAGAAGATGAAGAAGGGGGAGGAGGGGACATAATTTTATAAATTAATTTATTTATAGTCTTGATTTTATAACCATAATTAATAGCCAAATTATAAATAAAATCGATTTCATGGTCTAAGGCCTCAAGGGTAGAACTATGACTAAAAGCACGTTTAATCAGAAATCTAAAATTAGCTATTTTATATGACCAGGGTAAAGGATAATTGCTATGAAAAGTATATGGAATAATATTGGGCTTTCTATAAACAGAAGTTTCAACATATTGATTAAATCGTTTAATTTTAATATCCAAAAAGGTTAAAATATTATCGTTATTTTCAGTTTCTAAAGTATATTGAAGGTTAGGTTTTACGTTATTGATTATATCTAAAAAATCCTTAGGGGAACTAGATGGATCTTGCCAAATTATAAAAACATCATCTACAAATCTTTTCCACAATTTGTAGATGATGTAGATTTGTAGATGATGTTTTTATAATTTGGCAAGATCCATCTAGTTCCCCTAAGGATTTTTTAGATATAATCAATAACGTAAAACCTAACCTTCAATATACTTTAGAAACTGAAAATAACGATAATATTTTAACCTTTTTGGATATTAAAATTAAACGATTTAATCAATATGTTGAAACTTCTGTTTATAGAAAGCCCAATATTATTCCATATACTTTTCATAGCAATTATCCTTTACCCTGGTCATATAAAATAGCTAATTTTAGATTTCTGATTAAACGTGCTTTTAGTCATAGTTCTACCCTTGAGGCCTTAGACCATGAAATCGATTTTATTTATAATTTGGCTATTAATTATGGTTATAAAATCAAGACTATAAATAAATTAATTTATAAAATTATGTCCCCTCCTCCCCCTTCTTCATCTTCTAATGATAATAAATCTTCTAATAGTAAGTTTAAGAAAATTCAATATTTGCCCTCTCTTCATGAGGGAATTTCTAAATTATTTAAACATAAAAAAGTTAATTTGGTTGCTAAAGCTCCTTTAAAATTAAATTCATTAATTTCTAAAAAACTTGATCCTCCTCCCCCCAAATTAAAATCTGGTGTTTATGAAATCCCATATAAAGTTGATAATAAAACTAACTACTATATAGGTATGACTAATAGACCTTTTTGTGATAGAATGAAGGAGCATATTGCAGATTTAAAATATAATAGACCCAACACAGCTTTTTCACGAAATTATAATACTAAACCCATTGACCCCGATTTTGAAAATGCCAAAATAATTTACAATACTGATAATAGAAACCAAGCACTTCTTTATGAATCATTCGAAATTATTAAAAGAAAATCAGAAATTTGTAACGATTCCTTATCCGTAAACCCCCCCTCAATTTGGCTTCATTTCTTGGGCTTAAATTAATTTATGGTTACCCTGCTTTAAGTTTGTTCTGGCAACCCCACAATTTTGATATTTTTAACCTTTGCTTTAGTAGCTCTTTATCCTTGTCTTGTAGTGATCATGTTTCATGTTCCTTTGAGTGTTTTAGCATATTTTTAAAAATGTATATAGTATATTTTTACAATTTGTGTAATCATCTGTTAAATGTTTTGAAGTTGTAATTGTGGTATCATGTACTTAAATTTTCTATGTTTATGTGTTTTTTAACATCATTCTTCCCTGAGGAAGGCTAATGAAGGAATTTAGCCGAAACGTTGGATTTAAAATTTATTAAAGTTTATAAGATTGATATGCTGAAAGTTATTTATTACTTTTTCATAATTATAAAAGCAGCATATATAAAAAAGTGGAATAAATATATCTGAATTGTTACACCTTTATGAGATTTTTCAAGTACAATTCAATTTCGGATATTTTAAGAAAATAGAAATATTGAGTTCTTTCAACTAAGCCTCTAGTTACAAGATATGATGTGATTCGTTTTATCTATTTGATTTCCTTAAATTTTAATCAAAATCTTGCTGTTTATGTATTCAGGTAATTAATTGTATTTCCTGTTGCTTGCATTAAAAAAAAAAAAAAAACCTTTTTTTTTTTCCCCCATATTAGAAATTAGTTTTAAAAAATGGTTTAAAAAAATATAATTATGTTTTTACATAAGATTTTTCTCTAAAATTTTCAACAGTGCCAATTTTGTAATTAAAGCAATATATTTTTTTTAATTGAATATTTAACGAAGATTATGAAAATGTCCTAACTTTCTGAGTCACTCTCAGAACAAAGACCATAAGGTGACCTAAGTCAGAATTGCTGCCTGAGTTTGAAAAACATTGGCGTATCATCATTTATCAAATGAATATTTTGAAAAATAGATACACATGCTCAGCAGTATAGTAGTGCATTAATTTATCAATATATTCTTTTTTTGTTATGTTGCCAAATACTTCATAATTATGTTCTTACAAACTTATTGAATGGACATTTAAAATTCTGGTAAATTCTTATGTTTCTGCTAAATTCTTCTAAATTAGCAACCATAGATCTCTTGTATTATAATAAATAACCTCTTTCTCGAGCAGGTTGCTCAAAACATATATCTGGTAACTTTCTAAATGATGACTTCAAAGTCTGACTTCATGAATCAGATGATGACTTCATGAGTCAGAAACTTTTGTTTTTCACACTGTATATAGCATTACCATGACTAATAAAAGAAAATTTAAATATATCATGAAAAAGATTAACAAAAAAATTGTTTTTTTGATTGGAAAATTTTCCGGAAAAACATAGTAGAAAATTTTCTGGAAAATTTTCCAAAAAAGAAAATTTTCCGCAGAAAATTTTCCACCCCACATCACTAAGTATACCTGAGCCTCAGATTTCTATGAAACTTGCAGGAATCATTCTCCTTGATGATATAAATGAGAATATATTTTTTTAAAAATTTTATCTTGTTCGATTTTTTTTAAATTTCAAAAAATCAGCATTTTTTAGCTTGTATAAGCATTTTTTATCTCAAATTTCTCAAGTTCTATAAGGGATAGCGAAGTTTATGGCCCCTCATTTTAAAGAGTATTTCACAAGGTTTAATTTGATATGCAACATCATTATGTTGGGTAAAAATTTTTAAAAATTTGAAATTTTAAAATTTTTAAAAAAAATTAAAGATAGTGTTTTTTAAAAAATCTGAAAAAAATATATGTTTTTGGTTATACTAAAAGCTATATAACCTGAAAATTTTAGTGTGGGATCTCAATGGGATCAAGAGTTATGACAAAAAACCTGGCTACTCTACATGGTAAATTGTATTACAATTATCATATAATATGCTTACTTTATAAAATACCTGTTAATTAAAATTCACACATACAGTATTGCATGCTAATATACACTTAAACATTGGGGGATCAATATTCAATTTAAATGTGCTTAATAAAAAATAAACAACAATTTTTTTTAATAAAATTTTGTTAGATTATTAAAAAAAATTTTTTTTTTTTTAATTACTGTGAGTTTTATAGCTGGAATGTTATAGAGTAGGTTCTTACTGTGATTAGAAATGATAATAAAGAAACAAAGATATGTATAAATACATTGTTCAGTTAAAATTACTGGAAGCTTTAATATAGCTTTACGACATCCAGTACATGTTTATACAAATTTGGACTATATCTCAAAATGTTTTCATTTATTATAAATGAAAACATATATAAATATAAATTTTTTCATTATTACAAATCACAAACTTTTTTTTTTTATGATAATCATGGCTACCTTTCTTGAATGGGTTATAGCAATATATAGAAAAATGTTTTGATGTGCTAGGTTTACTCATCTTTACACAAAGTCTTAATGATCATACAAATTTACTCATACATTTAATCATAAAAATCATACTAATTTAAAGTCAGGTTGTAAGAAGAAATAAAATTTCTTACATCACAAAAGTAAAAACTAAATAGAATTGATTAAATTTTTTATCTGAGGAGGGTACTCATTGTTTAAAATAAATATGCCAAAAATGTTTGATTAAAAAAAAAAAAAGCTTATTTTACTTCTACTTAAAAGAGTATGGTAGGGTTCCCATGAGTCAGGGAGAATCTGGAAAAGTCAGGGAATTTGAAATTATTGAAAAAAGTCAAGGAAATGTCAGGGAAAAATCACAAATATTGTCTAAAAAGCTGGAAAAATGATGATATAAACCTGGAAAATCCTTTTTGAGTATTCAGTGTACGCTGTGGGTCACATGACTATGCTGTCTTTTATGTCGCAAGCTGTTTTATGTTTTACGCTGTGAGCATACCTTTTATGTTGCAAACCAAATTTGATGACTTGAATTTTCTAAAAATAGACCTGGAAAAGTCAGGGAATTTTATTTTTTAAATTGAGTTAGAACCCTGGTATTAACCCAAAATCACAACTAACTTTTTCTACATTGAGATCTCAGAAGAGATATAAAAAATTAAACTACAGTGGAGATGCAGATGAGTCATATGCCAGCAACAACATAAATAAAACAATCTTTAAATAAAGACAATTTTGAACCAGAACATCTCTAATTAGCAAATAAATTGATTATTATTTACTTACTTATGATTTATGCTGTCATTAATTTGTAAGTGTAGTAATTTATTATCTGAATGGCTTCTGATATAAATTTATAACCGTATATTGTAATCATTTTGTAATCTGTCTTTAAAAAACTGCATAAGTTTTAAAACCATCACTAATGATTATAATCTTAAAAATTTGAAACTTGTAGAATTACATACACATTTAAAAAAGAAATCAAATAATCAAATTTTTAATGATCTTAGAAATTTTCCTGAAGGAAACTTTTTTTTTACTATTTTACTAGTCATAAATATGAACTTTCAAAATAATGTCTTTTATCACGTAAGCATATTATATGGTACAATTGAACTTTGAAAATCCGGACATCCAAAAATCTCTAAAATCCAGACGATTTTTCAATTTTAATTTTAAAATAAGACTTAGTTGTATCTTATTTCCATATTTCTTGTGCAATACAGTTTAAAATTCGTTTAATTGAACACTGGATACATAAATTTGAACATAATCTGACATATTTTTATATTGTTTGATTGTGAATTAAAGATTTTATTTGTTTTTACAAAAAAAGGTAGGTTATAAAATGGAAAAAAAAAAATAAATAAATAAATAGATAAATAAATAAAATCATAGTGAAAAATAATTACTGAAATGTTAAAAAAAATTGTTTCCTTAGTTTATTAGCAGTTATTTAGGAGGCATTATCAGTTGTTTATTATATTTTAGTGTAATATATCTGTTTTAATTTAACATTTAAGTCTTTTATTATATTCATATTTTAATTAACCAATTTGATTTGTTGTTTATTTTCATTAACATACAAAAAATTAGTTTTCAATAAATCTCTAAAATCTGGAATCGCCGTGGTCCTGCCAAATCCAGATTTTCGAGATTCAACTGTAATTATAATACAATATAACATGTAGAGTAACTAAGTTTTTTGTAATAACTTCTGATCCCATAGAGATCCCACTCTAAAAATTTCAGGTTATATAGCTTTTAGTATAACCAAAAACGTATATTTTTTTCAAATTTTTTAAAAAACACTATCTTTGAAATTTTTTAAATTTAAAATTTTAAAATTTAATAATTTTTAAAATGTTTACCCAACATAATGATGTTGCATATCAAATTAAACCTTGGAAAATACTCTTTAAAATGAGGGGTCATAAACTTCTCTATCCTTTATAGAACTTGAGAAATTTGAGATTGAAAATCCTTACACAAGCTAAAAAATGCTGATTTTTTGAAATTTAAAAAATTAATTTAAAAAAAATCGAAAGAGATAAAAATTTTCTAAAAATATATTCTCATTTATATCATCAAGGAGAATGATTCCTGCAAGTTTCATAGAAATCTGAGGTGGTCAGGTTGAAAATTGAAATTTTTTGGTTGATTTGGCATGGAATGACCCTATTACATTTACAAAACATGGAGGACACAACGGATTTTACCTGCACCAGATACCATTAATCTACATGACAGTCTTTAAATGGCTCCAGCATCGATCGCTGAATCTTTCAATTACGAACTCGACTCCTTATTAACCGGACTACCGTAAGTCCAGTTTTTGGGGATTTTCTTCGTTTGTCAGCGGTTTATAACATCACGGATTAAAGAACTCTCTAGCAGAGACTTGTGCATTATAAAAGGACTAGTTCCATCAGTTTTAGGCCCAAGGCACTTTTTAGAATTATTATTATTATTATTAAATCTTTTCTTGCCATTTAAGATTTTAGGAATATTAATATTAATTCCATTGTTTGCCGCCATGCGGCGTTGTAACCGATCTTATTTATAGCACATAACCATTTTACTATGCCTAGATAGGAATTTTAAGGCAATAACTTATATTTGTTTTAAAGTTAAGGTGATTGGGGGGGGGGGGACAAACTTTAATGCACACGCTCTTGGTGTACATATGTGCGGGTGCACGACCAACATCTGAGTGAAAGTTGGGCCCCCTCCGAAATTTTTTTCTGGTTACGGCCTTGGATAAAATTATATATATATTTTAAACAGAAATGATTTTTTGAAATTTCAAATCTTATCAGGGTTGCCACTCAAACAGGAGAATGAAATTCTCTGATTTTTCCAGGTTTTCCAGAAATATTCGAAGAAAATTCCAGTCTAACCATATATTGAACACTGGTTGTGTTCAGGGCAAATTAATTATGGTATCACTTGAAAACACAAAAGTTACATTTAGTGATAGCATCTATTACTTAAAAGTGAGATAAGAAATTTCTTTCATGAGCGAAAAAGTAGGGTGGAGGTATTTAGAACAAATTGTGGAAGGTGAGGAGAAAAAAAAATGACCCTACTTTGATGGACAAATTGTTTATTTTTTGGCTATCATCTTACAAAATTCCCTGACTTTTCCAAATTCTGGTTAAAATATTGAAATTCCCTGACTTTTGTAGTCAATTTTCAAATTCCCTGACTATTCCAGTTCTCCAGGTAGTGTGGCAACCCTGTCTTATGTAACCCCTTAAGCTATTTAAGGTATGTTTCATATTTTTAATAATCATCTACAGCAGGGCCCGAAATTTCAGCTCAGATTACACTCGCCGGAAAAAAAGTTTTACTCGCCACAAGATACGGTTGTCATTTTTTTTCTTTTTTACACATTTTAGGTTTTTTATTTTTCCTAACTATTTGAAATGCTTTCACAAATATGCCTAAAATTATATATATTAAAAGTATGTCGTATATCATCATGTCTCATACTCATCTATAATCAAAAATCATTATAATGCATTGTATTGGAGATTTTAAAAAGATTAAAATATCTATAAATGCAAAGAGCCATTAAAGAAAAAAGAAGGGGGGAAAAAAGGCAACAATTAAAAATTTAAATGCCTACTTTAAAGCTATATCTATTTTCATATTTTAATTAATTTTAAAAAATCTAATAAAATTCGTTTTAAATAAGGTACCAAATGAAAGTGGCGATTTTTCTAAATCCGTCAGATTAAACAGCCTATCAATCAGACAATTAGATTTTTTAAAATTAACTAAAGTATGAAAATTAGGTTGCAACTTGCGTTCACATACAGAGTTCAAGGAAATCTCTTAGCCTTTTTAAGCGTGACAGAGTTAGTCAGTGATGAGCGTAACTATATATGCTGATTTCCCTAAAAATAGAAAGGATTAAAAAAATAAATTTTAATTGAACTTAAATTTTAAACAGTTTAATCCTTTCTTCTATATACTATTTTTTTCCGATAAATATTACAAATTAAAATAATCTCATGAGACTAATGTTGTCATTTTTTCTTATTATATCATTGAACTGAGTCCACGAGTTTAAATATTGTCCATTTATAAATCTTATTTTGTTTTTTATTTCATATTGCATGCACGCTTTTTATTTTCTAATTCAAAATTATTTCAAAAAACGTTTTTGATACTGTCTGTTTCAAAACTGGTTATTATTAATTTTCTATTCTTTTTCTTTAAAAAAAAAAAAAAAAAAATGTTGAGGAAATTCTGGCAAAAGCAGAATTTAGTTTAGTACGGAGGACTATTAATTTTTTCTTTTTTTCAAATTATAACATCGTTTTCAAGTTATTTAATTATATTTTCAATTTTGATAAATGTTCAACTATCGTAAAACTGGTATTGTAAAAATCTGTAGATTGAGACTAATAGTCCACAGTCATTAAAAAAAAAAAGAAAAAACTTTGACAAACAATATCCTGTGAAAATCATTTTATGATGAAAGATTAAGCTTCCTTATTTACCTATTTATTTATTTAAATTTTTACATCAGAAATGTCTTTTTCGTCCATTTTATTTTTATAATCAGACAGAATGTTGATGTGTATAACTTGTTCATTGTTGTCATTTGAAATAGGCATTTCGGAATTACTTTTTCGATAAAATTGTTGCTTACAAATCATAACAAGCGCAAATTCTTAGCGTTTCAGCAAAAAACTAGTAAATGTTAACTGTTTTTTGATCATTATTCAACAAAATAAACAAAGGCAGTATCTATACATGCGCCAATATCACATAGGCAAACTTTCTCATTTTTCTTCTCTGGGATAGTGAGCGACGGGCAAAGAGGCCCTCTGCTCGTCTATTCTCATTCTGCTTGAAGAAATTACAGTGGGAGAAACGAAACTGATGAAGAGATTAAAACTTTTACGCATGTAATAAGCATTTTTCCTTTCCCAGGCTAGGGCGATCGTCGAGACAGAGACAGACTCAGCACTCCGAGAAGATAAAAAAGAGACGTTAAATATGATGTTATAAGATGGCAAGATTTTGCCATATTTAAATCTATAAAAAGAATGTTTTTTGTTACCGTATCACGTAAAAATTCTATCTATAACTAGACCAAATTTTTACTCGCCACAGTAAAAATTGCACTCGCCGCTGGCGAGCGGAAATTTTGCACCCTGATCTATAGCTTACAAGTAAAATCTCGCATAATTAGGGGTTTACTCAGGGTTGTTGATTTTTTTGATTTAAAAATAAATAAATAAATAAATAAATAAATAAATAAATAAAATAAAATTTTTTGATTTAAATCAAGATTTATTTGATTTTAATGATCAGGGGTCGATCCAGGTTTTAATTTTTGGGTCCCTTTTTTGTGAAAAACAAAATATTTTTGTGAAATTTTTATTTATTTTTGTGAAATATAAAATATTTTTGTGAAAAAGTAAAATACTGTGCAAAATTTTTCGTTTTTACAATCATTTTATGTAATGTTTAATATCAGGTTAATAGTTTCGTTGAGCCAAATTAAGGCATTAATTAAAAATAATACTGAAAACATGAAAACATTTAATAAAAGGATCATTTTTATTAAAAAAAAATCTTGTGAAGGGTCCCTTTTTATGAATTTAAATTTTGTGAAGGGTCCCTTTTTATGAATTTGAATTTTGTGAAGGGTCCCTTTTTACTATGGGGAATTTTGTGAAGCGGCCGCAAAAGGGACCCAAATTTTGCCTGGATCGACCCCTGATGATGTATTCATACATTATTGTACAACATTTGTTTTTTATTATGTGTATGTGTGTGTATATATATGCACAATATCCACACTATCAATCATTTTACTTATAAAAATATAAATAATATTCTATTTCTATAGAAAAATTCCATGTAGGCATTTATTACCAACATTTTTATTCAACATAGTATCTTCATAATTAGAAGTAATTTTATAACAATCATAAATGCTTTAGTATGAGCCACTCAACTTCAGACTTTGACTTTGTAGCTACAGTAATGTATTGAAATAAAGCAAAATTTTACTCACAGTATTGAACACATAAAATAATTTTGGAAAATGATAATTTAATAGGAAATATGACATATAACTGAAGCAATGTATTAAGAGAGAGAAAACTTTACTCATAGTTTCTAATCAAAATTAAAAAAAAAAAAAAAAAAAAAATAAGGAATTAGGGAAGATAAAGAAAAAAAAAAGATGATATCTTAAAACATTTTTACTTAGATTTAACAAATATCATTTGAATCAAGAAAAATTTTTCCCACTTTCTTTACAAAACATTAACAAAATTCATATTTTCATTACCATTTTGATACTTTCACTTATTTTTTTTTACATTTAGTGGGTACAATTTATTAAAACAAGTAGTGACAGCAACCTCGAATTGTATTTAACTGATTACATGTAGTTAAATTAAAATGTTATTATTTTTTAAAAACTTTTTGGAGCCATCAGAGCTTTTTAAAACAGTACAATGTAAATTATGCTATTATTTTTTAAATATCATATGAGCCAATGCTAAATGACATAAACTGGTATGAGAGCTAAATAAACAAGGAAATATTTTCTTTTTGAAATATCAACCTCTAGGTAGGCAAAGGCAAACTAGAATATGTATATAATATTAATCAATGAATTATACACTAATTAAATATTTACAATTCATACACCAGTCATAAGGCTACTTGTATAAATAATTAACCCATTAACTACCAGCGTCCTCATTTGAGGACAGCTAATAAAACGGCATGTATATTTTGGGGGGTTTGTTGGAATGATTTCTGCTTTTTAGTGACAGTTTATAGCATCACTCCGAATGATCCCAGAGAGTTTTATGTGTCTACTATTAATTACTATTTCATAATTCGGATAGTTATTTGATGATTTTTCATTTGTCGCACATATATTTGCTTTTTGCGCAGATATATTGACTTAAATCAAGTTGAATAATATATATTATAATACTTTAATTTCAAGGTCTTTGTCAGCATAAAATAGAAAATTAATCTGTTATCTCAAAGTTTTTTTTTTTTTTTTATCTGGAAGATTTTTCGCTAGAACACTAAATGTCCTCAAATGAGGATAGGTTGTTAATTTAATACTATTAGAAGAGCTTTTTAAATTTAAAATATTTCATTCTCAGTTGTCCGTATTAGTTTAAAATTGAAATATTCATCAAAATATATTTTTCAAAATTATTTCAGGCATTAACGGGTTAAAATATAATAAGTTATTAAAATATATAATAAAATTTATAAATAATTAAGAAAGTTAAGATATAACTTATTTTTGTGTTTATTAATGTTGCTTTGTAGAGATGAATCTAAAGTCAAGAAATGAGAAATATTAGCTCGTCTAATGAAATATTTTGTTATATTTTACGAATTGTATTTTTAAATTTATATAAGAAATAATTAAATATCTCATTTTTTAAAGTTAGATTATCAATTACATTCCATTAAAGCCAATAACTTTGATATTTAAAATAAATGATTTAAATCAGTGATTTTTTTTCAAAAAAATCAATTGATTTAAATCACTACAACCCTGGGTTTACTAGTGAAGTATTTTGTGATTTTAATCTTTAAACAACATATTAAAGTTTTTAAGACTTACATAATATTAAAAAACTCTTATAGTTTTTAATGTTTTTAAGAAGTAAATTTTATTTTATTTCTGTTTAGAAATGAATTTATTAAAAGTTATTTCTTGCTTACACTGTTCACATAATTTGAACTGGAACATTAAAGTCAATATGTCATAAAACAGCATTCAATTTTAGATTAGCAAAACCATAAACCATCTTATTAAAGGTACCTGTTAGGCATGAAAAATTGAAATTGTACCTGATTTTTCAAGCTCAGACTGCATGAGAATCTTCGCAGTTGATGTCATTTTTTGATGATCAATTAATTCCTGTGGTCGAGTGATTACATTATAATCTAATCCATAATCTTCATCAATGCCTTCATCTGTAAAAAGATAAACACACACAGTACTTACACTAACGTTTATTTTACTTTATTTTTTTCCATACTGGTAATTGGTAATTTAAAAAGAAAAGAAAAAGAAAAAATAAACATTTTGGCCAAAGCTTGCTCATAGAACATTGTTTAATGAGATTGAATTTGAAAGATTGAATTGAGATTGTAATTTGAAAGAGATTACAATATTTAAAAATAATTTCCTATTGCTGTTTTCGCAATCTTCTATGAAAAACATTATTTATTAGAGCAGTTAGCTTCAATTAGATCATTAAATACCACTTTTGTTTATAAATGGCAAAATACTTCCACATTTCAGCTTCAAAGTAAACTAATATATTTCCTTTTTTTTTTTTTTTTTTTTTTTTTTTTTGTTATTTACTATGACAAGGGCTTAATATTAATGAGTTTTGTAAAAGAATTTTTTACCCATTCAAAATACATTAGTAAATTAAAAAAATTAATAAATTTCACATTAAAAAGGTAATACATCAGGGATGACATTAGCAAAAATACAAAAAAGCTGAAACTGTAAGCAAAGGCAATACATTGAAATGTAATACTAGAATTTTTCTGACAAAATTTATTATATTAGAGTAACAAATATTTATTTTAATCTTCAATGTATGAAAAAAGAACAAAGACACATTAGAAACATAAAAAATGTTGAAAAAT
This sequence comes from Salticus scenicus, assembly GCA_963930645.1. NCBI lineage: Eukaryota > Metazoa > Arthropoda > Arachnida > Araneae > Salticidae > Salticus > Salticus scenicus. Next base: position 176,395,318 of record OZ005654.1, read on the forward strand.
CTCATCCCTGAAAACATAAAATCACAAACATACAGCATCAAAACTCTATATAAATTCACTTTTTCTAAGTTCTCGATATGCCAAGATTTTTTAAGTATTTGATTATTGTTGACAGTCAATTTAAATACGCGGTTCAAGAAAACGCTTTGTTTCTGACACAACAGTTCCTACTATTAAAATTATTGGTAAGATTTTTTTTTAAGAAAAAAATTTAATTTCAAGCTCTGATACAAACATACAAAATAAAAAGTACATGGAAACATTTCATAGTGTTGTATATAGGGCAAACTGTTTAGTTTAAACTTGTTGTCATTAAGAATACGTCATTTATATTATCTGACAAACATAAAATTATTATTTTCACTTGCAATTAAATATAAATATATAGTTAGAAATATAAAACTTTACCATCCTCGACAAAATCCATTATTGTACTTGCTTCCTTCGAGTTTTATGAACTTATAAAAGTACTTGTTTTTTTGTCATAAAACGCAATTTCAACTTTTAACATGAATGTTTACATCATTTTGAATTTTCGTTTCTGTTTATATTGCCAACTGACGAAAAGAAAAAGATCTAAAATTAATGGCAGAAAGAGTACCTTTATTCAGCTGATACACACTTGAGCATATGACGTCACTGTGCTAGTGATCTTTAAGCAAAGTGTGACGTCACTGATCGTCCGTGGATGCAAGAAAAATATTTTCTATTTTAATCTCTCATTGGATTTTTTTTGTAAAAAAAAATTAAAAATCAAGGAAAATTATTTCCCGATTTTAATCCCCGTATTTGGGTACAGATATGTATTAGTTATCATATGCATGTGTTAGATTGACTTATTTTACTGTCAAATTGACAAAATTTTAATTTTAAATTTCAAAACTTTGTCATCCTTGGCGTTTTTTGTTTTTGGCGATCAAAAACGTAATACGAAAATATACATGCCAGATGTATATTTTCGTAATACGTATTGAACGAAATATTGTTTTATATTATTCATTACTTTCTTAATATAAGTTGTTAAAATAACCGTGATTTTTTAAAGGAATTGCATATGTTCGCCAGATTATTTGGCGATATTTTTATTTTTCCGCCAAGGATGATAGATATCAAATCTATTCCGCTGCAACATATGAGTATTTTATATCAGACACTTTATTTAGACATACGAAAACAAATTTGACTTCAAATTATGATAGAATATTTATCATTTTTCTGTTAATTAGTATATTAGTTGGATATTTATCGTGTAAATATCATCCTTTGAAACTAAATGTTTATGTTTTCAATCGAATATGGAAGTTTGCCTTTTTTTTTTTTCTAGAGTTTTGAATTTAAAATTCCAATTTTATTAATTTTACAGCAAAAACAACTTAATCTAACGCATGCACACGATAACTAATGCTTATCTATACCTAGAGATGCAAGGCTTTCAAAACACCCGGTTTTTTTTCCCTGGGAATTTAAGACAAAATTGGGAATTTCGAAATTTCCCCAAAACTGGAAATTTTGAAATTATGAATATTTTTATAACTTTTGTTAATTATTTAGCCTCCGATCTTTAAATTAACTTCAACTTTAATTACTGCATAGTTTTTCTTTTCGTTTCCCTTTCCAGCTAATTCGAGCATCTTCCATGTTTATTCCGAAAACGAAGAAAGTAATTAATTATAATTAATGCTGTGCTAACACTAACAGTAAGTTTCTGTCATTATTCATCAATATTATTTTGTTATGTTCTTGAGATATCCTTTCCATTCTTAATGAGAATTAATAATATTTAATTTTTTTTAAATTCATAATTGGTTTATGAATGTACTATGAAACAATTAGAGAATTGGACTTAAGATTTTAGGAAACAAAAAAACAACTAAATTCAAGTTTCATTAAACTTAAGTGAAGTATTTAAGAAATTAGTTTGTTACCTGATAATTTTTAAAATGTTCCTTTTTTTTAATTAAAAGAAGAAGAATTCTTAAATTTAATATGTTTTAGGGAAATATATAAGCAATTCGAAAAATTTCCCTACTTGTTGTGTTAGAAATGCAGAAACTTTATATATATATATATGTATAAAAATCAGGAAAACAATATGTATATAAATTTTTATAAAAAAAAATTTTCATTGTAGGAAATTTAATATCAATTTTTTACAAACTCTAGTAAGAAATATTTATGAAAATGACTTGTAAAAGAAATTATACCACTGTAGTAATTGCATAAAATGCCATCTCTTCTTTCTAAAAACCACTTCATTATTTTAAATAATTCTTTAGTTTTATAAAATAGAAATTTTTAAAGAACTTTTCAAATCTTAATTATTTCCCTTTTCAAACTATTACAGGATTATGTACATTGCTTTCCTTAATTCTTCAGCTTGTATAATATGGAAATTGTATCCAACATTGTACCGATACATTTATCTTAAGTGCTAATTTAATAAAGAAAGCTTAAGTTTCTTTTCAAATTTTGATATGGCTGCAGTTCTGATAAATTTAAAATAAAATGATAAATTAAAATTATGTTATAAGCTTATCAGTATATCAAAGTCCTTAAAATTGTCATTTATATTAAGTAAACAACTTATTATATGCTTTAGAGATTTCTAATTTGTTTTTTCCCGGCAAAGTTCCCAAATTTTCCAGTTTTTTTCCCTTGGTTTTAAATTCCCGGGTTTTTTGCATCTCTATCTCCAAATATGGGGATTAAAATCGGTAAATAATTTTCCTCGATTTTTAATAATTTTGTACAAAAAATCCAATGGGCGATTAACATAGGAAATCTTTCTTGCATCCACGAACGGCCAATGACGTCTTCACTTCGCTTGCGTATGGCAACCTCCTTATCCTTATGTGGCCAACATCACATAGAATAATAATAAAGGAAGAAGGAGCATAAGTGTTTCTACATAATCTGTTGTGTTGCCACAAAAAACAGCGATTATTAAGAAGCCTTTATTAACAAACTTCAATGTTGAGAGGAGCAAAAGTAGCTTTCGCTGGCATTTCACTAGAAGGGGTTTGTAAGCATTAAGACTATTGGCGTGCTCCTTCTTCCTCTATTATTATTCTATGCCAACATCATCGAGTCTCTGTCACGTGACAATGACTTTTAGCTTTCTCATTTCTCCTGTGCGCGTGAACTCACGGCCTTATTCACCAAATCAGTGTTAACCCATGGTTCACGTAACACTTGTGTTCGAGTTAACGCTCCCTTAACCCTGGGTTAGAAAGTTTTCGTATTCACCATCCGTGAATTAGTTGACCCCAGAGTTATCTGTAAGAGTCTCGCTGATTGGTCAATAAAAACGCAATGCATTAAAAAAGTAAACAAGAGTGTTTTCGCTGTAACTGTAACATGCTCATTTAACACCAGAGTTAACCCACCAATTTAGGAGGATTAAAAAAAGAGGGTTAACTCGAGTGCTAAATCGCTGATTTTGCGTGGTGAATACCGATTTTGAGATAACCTAGCATATTCCCGGGTTAACATCAGTGTTAAAATTTGGTGAATAAGGCTGTCAGTGGAGTGGAACTACTACGGTATTAGCCGAAAGCCGAATCATCGAGGCACTGCGCCCGCATGGTCTGTGGTCTTTCCTCGTGGTGCGTAAGCACATAGCGTCACGCCTTGCAGAACCTGAACCTGTCGCGTCTAAGGCTCCTATATATACGAGCTGGCGCATCAGGCATTTTTTTGCCTTAGGGTTGCTACATGTACCCAGCGCGTTTTTCTGATAAACAAACGACAAACATTTTTTTTATCGTCTTACGTTACTTTAGAGTAACTTGTTTTATTATATTTCACAATTTTTGCTAAGAAACTATGATATGGAAGTTTGTTTAGCGATAAACTTCTACAATCATTCAAGAAGTGAATATAAAGTGTTCACAGACCTTCTATTACTGTGTCTGTGAGTTTTGGCGACATTTTGTAAAAAAAACAGAAACCGCCCGAATAACACATTTTACCTTACCCCAGTACATCCATAGGATATCCTCAGAATAAAATGACATCCTGAGAATGTACTGTGAAAAAATGTGTTTTTAGGAATAATATTGTTGCTTATTGCTCTTATCTTGACCGGATTAGCTTCAGATCAAGATTTCTTAAAATCATTAAGGAAGCAATAAGGACGCTAAGCGGGAATGCTGTCCTCTTCGGAGGCAAAAAAAATGGCGGTGATGCGCTGGCCTATTATTTTATTTAGGGGCTTTAGTCGCGTCATGTGAGGGAACAGGTTGATTATTGTAATGTGTTGTGCATGTTTGGAAGTATAGCGTTGCGTTGTTTTCGATATAAAATTATCTATCATGTTTTCTATTGAAAAAGTAAATTTTGTGACCTACATTAGAATCGTCATTGCCACGAGGGATCGTGAGGTATGTAAACTTCCTTAACATTATTTGAATATTTATATTTTGAGCTGTTGTTCTATGTATTTCATTTGTTATGGATAACAACTTTTCAGAAACTAATGAATAAAGTTCAAAACGGTGTAACGTGGGGCTAGTTGTGACGAAGTGTAAAAGGCATGTTGTGACAGTGTCTCTATTTGCTCCGGCATGATTTTTAATGCAGGTTTTTATATTTCAGGAAAAATTATGTAAAATTACAAAAGGCTTACTGAAAGAGCTAAAGCTACTTTAGAAGATTATGAGAGGGCTGCAACAGAAGTAAATTCTGGAAGGTGCAGTTTAAGGAAAACTCAAGAACTGTTTCGTGTAAACATAATGCCACTTCATATGGCCGTATTCACCATTAACTTCAACTCCCGGTTTAACGCAAAAACTTGAAAAGCGTCTAAAGGAAGGGTACAGCTTTCAAGCAAAATTTGACACGCTGTTTCTGCCATCTAGCGTCGAGGATTTCATATAATTTTTGATTGGTTGTTTCCTCCTAAAAAAATCTGAAAGTAACTATACCGCTAGATAGAAAAAATAACACGGCAAAATTTGCTGAAAATTTTTACTCCGCATATATACGCTTTTCAAATTTTCATGTTCAACTGGGACTTGAAGTTATTGGTGAATAATAGCCTTAGATATATGAATGAAAGGAAGAGTACTAATATGGAAGAAAATATTGAAATGGTATATATATATATATATATACATATATAAAACACACATATGATATTCACACTATAGGAAAAGGTGAAATAGTGCATCACAGCATCACACACCAACACACACACAAAAAAAAAAAAAAAAAAAAAAAAAAACGTACGTTATTGAATAAAATTAAGTAGCAGGAATCGGATACCTCTGAGGAAGACGAAAATTGCTTATGTCTAGTTTGCTAGGAGCAATACAAATTTTCTAGTCCCGCAGAAAACTGGGGTGCAATGCATGACATGTAAAAGATAGGCTTATATCAAATGTACTAAAAATGAATCTTATTATATTTATATTAACTGCAAACTGCAAATCAGACGCTGAAATAAGTGATGACAATGAATAATTAAAAATATAGGTATGGCTATAGGATATAGACCTACACGTTGTAGTAAGCTACCGAGTCAAAGATCAATATGGTCAAACATTTTTGTTAGCCTACTTTTTAATTCTTTCCTGATTAACACAGTTTCCCCCCCCCCCTCTATTTCTATTGCTAAGTGTCTCTAAATGTAGCTTTATAAAAGACTAAGAGTTTACAAGTGTTAGTAATTTAACTCTTTCTTTTCCATTTGGTTTACAGAGTTATTAAAAAAATTTAAGATTTTTTACTTTCTTCTATATGTAATATAGAGAAAGTATTGGATTCGTAAAAATTTTCGACCTCGGGTTTTTGATGAATTTACACGTTTTGAGAGCGGTAGAACACGATTTGACCATTTTTAGAAAATGTCTGTCTGTCTGTCTGTCTGTCTGTGTGTGTGTGTGTGTGTGTGACAAAATTTTGTGGCAACTGTATCTCAAGAACTACTGCTCAGAATTTCATACAAATTGGTATGTAGTTGCACCTTGACATAAATTAGTGCCTATCAACTTTTGGTAAAAATTGTCTTACAGGTTGCGTTGCCATCCCGCTTTTTCTAAATTTTTAACATGGTGATATAGGACAAAATATTGTATAAATGTGCATAAAGAGAATTATTTTTTAGTAATCATTATGAAATTTACAAGAATTATTTATAATAGAGATAGTCAACTGAGAAAAAAAGTTTGTATGCGTAGGAACCTCGCCACCCCCCCTGGGGGGGGAAGTCCCCCCTCGAGGGGAGTAAATTTTCAAGATGGGTATCTTTCGAAAGGTCTCGGCAATACCTTTAAAACGAATGGTTGAACTATAAGTCTGTGATAATTTAAAACAAAGTTATCGATTTTTTTTTACTTTTAACAAAAAAAAAAAAAGAAAACAGAAAAAAATCGTATTTTTTTTTTTTTTTTTTGTATACGAAATTTAACCAGACATGGTATTTAGTTGACCCCTGACATAAACTGAGGCTGATTAGATTTGGGGATCAATCGCTCAACAGGTGGCGCTGTGATCGTATTTTTTCTAAACTTTTAACATGGCAGTGGGGGGGGGGGGTGAATTTTCAAGATCGGTATCTTTCGAAAGGTCTCGTCAATACTTTTAAAACGAATGGTTGAACTATAAATATGTGGTAATTTAAAACAAAGTTATCGATTTTTTTTACTTTTAACGAAAAAAAAAACTGAAAAAAATCGTATATATATATATATTTTTTTTAATATTCTTACTGCGTGAATTTGTATAGGAAAATATAGAAGAAAGTCTTGTGGTGGCCACAACATACTAGTTTTTTTTTGTGTTAAGAATGATATAAGTGAATAAAATTTTCATTGTTGACTTAAATTATCGCATTTTATTACCTTTCTCACATAATTTGTATATGTTACAACGTGTTTGTATGTGTAATTTGTATGTCAAAATGTGTCCCAAGCATGTCACTACTAGCCCCGCTAGCGTATCTCCGAAGTGTTGGCGCGTACAGGACAGATTGGCGCATTTTCGTAGCTAACGCCAAAATCTCTCTACCGCAAAGCAACCCTTGATTCTACTTCATTCCGCATTCGTGAAAACTTCAATCTTTTTTTTTTTTTTTTTTTTTTCTCCCTCTCAGAAAAATAAACTGCTGAAACTGCGTGTTAATGAGTTTTAGCGTCGTTATTTTTAAATAATATACTTAATGTCTAAATTTAGTAGGAACCTTCACCTTTTTTTTTTTTTTTTCTAATTATTTATTTAATTTTTACTTTTTCTGATCCATAAAAAGAGTAGAGAAAATATTGTTCTTCGGTCAAATTTTAGAAAAAAAAAAAAAAAAAAAAAAAAAAAAAAACTATTTTTTGTCCAATTATTTAATTTTTACTTTTTTCTTAATCCAAAAAAAAAAGTAAAAAAAAAATTACTTTTACTATTTTTACTTTCTCTTACCCATTAGGTAGAGAAAGTATTGTTTTTGGGTCAAATTTCCGAATGCGAGATTTTGTTATATCTACACGTTTTGAGGCCCCTGAATACGAAAATCATGTTCTTGGCAAATGGTCTGTGTGTGTGTCTGTGAGTGTGTCTGCCTGTTATCAGCATATCTCAAAAACAAATTATGGCAGAAAGTTCAAACTTACAAGGAGAGGTCACAACATGGAAAATTCAGATCGGGACGAAATTCCGCAGGATTGTAGTATACTATGAGGGTAACAACTTATTAAAGCAGTAGGACCCACTATCCACAAAATTTCGAGAAAAAAGCATTCAAAGTTTCAGTAATCTTTAAATACAAGTTATTTCGCAAGCGAGTAAGCGCCTCAGTGGTGTGATCCTAAAGCACGAGTCTCCCAACCAGATGACTTGGGTTCGAGGCTGCCTACGGGACTACCTTTTTTTTTTCTTCTTTAACTTTTTATGTAATCTTAACTTTTTATTTATTTTACTTTATTTTACAATTCAATTCAAAATTTGAAAATCTTAATAAAAAATTATTTAATTTTCTTCAGTATAAAATAACTTTTTTCTATTTTTAATATTTATAACTTAAAAATACAATAAATTTATATAACTTAAAAAATAAATTTTAGTTTTATTTTAACTGTAAAATAAGGTAAAACTAAAGAAACTGTTTTTAATTATTTATCTAAATATTTTATTTTATTTTAGGTATATTTAATTTTATTTTTTAAATTACAAAAAGAAAAAAAAAATACAGAGAAATGGTGATTTTAATTGCATATATAATTACTCTCCAAATTAAATAATTACTTCTCCAATCAATACAGTTTCTTTAAAAATTATAGTATAGGATTACGATGCTATTAAATTATTACAGGTAAAGAAATGTTATCTTTAAATGTAGATTTTAAATGTTAATGAACATCGTTTCTTTTTCGATAACGACTTCTTTTTTTTTATCCTTCTGTGCACAAAATAAAATTCCACCTGCCCTTTATTAATAACAAGCTAGAAGTGTTTACGTAATTTATATACATTCAAACCAAATCAGGAAGCTCAAACCAAGATTTAAGTACACCTGCTAACTATTTTACACTCTGTTTACAGCTTGCTTATTTTTTAATTATTTAAATATTTGTCTGTTTTTCTTTATGTTTCTTATTTAGGGTTTTGTAAAACTAAACTTTATTTTTTAAGTTATAGAAATTTATTGTATTTTTTAAGTTATAAATATTAAAAATAGAAAAAGTTATTTTATACTCAAGAAAATTAAATAATTTTTTATTAAAATTTTCAAATTTTGAATTGAATGGTAAAACAAAGTAAAATAAATAAAAAGTTAAGATTACATAAAAAGTTAAAGAAAAAAAAAAAAAAAAAGGTAGTCCCGTAGGTAGCCTCGAACTCAAGTCATCTGGTTGGGAGACTCGCGCTTTAGGATCACACCACTGAGGCGCTTACTCGCTTGCGAAATAACTTGTATTTAAAGATTACTGAAAATCTAAATGCTTTTTTCTCGAAATTTTGTGGATAGTGGGTCCTACTGCTTTAATATGTTGTTACCCTCATAGTATACTACAATCCTGCGGAATTTCGTCCCGATCTGAATTTTCCATGTTGTGACCTCTCCATGTTAGTATTCTAAATGTGTATCATATAGGGATGCTACAGTAAGATTTTCGTTAAGATCAAGCAAATGGTTCGCGTACAGGGTCAATCAAGAGAATTCTAATACATTACGTCTATGGGGGAAATTGCAGGTAAGTAGAGTTTAACGTCTATAGACTGCACTAAACCAAATGAAACGAATATATATTTCTTGTAATAGAGATAGTTAACTGGGGAAAAAATGTTTGTGTATGTGGGAGCCTCGCCTCCCCCCCTGGGGGGAAGTCTCCCCTCGAGGGGAGTAAATTTTCATGATGGGTATCATTCAAAAGAGCTCGCCAATACCTTTAAAACGAATGGTTGAACTATAAATCTGTGATAATTTAAAACAAAGTTATTTTTTTTTTTTACTTTTAACGAAAAAAAAAAAAAAAAAAAAAAAAACTAAAAAAAAAAATCGTTTATTATTATTATTGAGAGTAAAATGGACTTTTTTTTTGGATATTTAGTGTTACACTACTTCTTTAATATGGAAATCGCCTGCATTATCATAAAAGATAATTTTTTTAAATAATAATTTTAATAAATTATTTTTTAAAAACAGAATTATTTTTTAATAACCGAATTAAATTCTATATAAATGTAGGTACATTAATAAAACGGGGATTGAGGGGGGCGGTAGCCCCCTCAGACAGAACTAATTATCGTATAAAACTCTTCTGAAGCCTAATTTGAATTGTTTAGCATAGGTTTACATGACAGTTCTCGTTATCTTACCTCTTAATCTGCAACCTGTATTTATAGTATTAAATTTCAGGGTAAGAGAAAATCGTGTGAGTGACACACCAGATTATTTTTTTCTTGTCAAATGTATTTTCGAAGAAATGTATTTCACCAGATTATTTTATCCAGCCATTGGAAATAAATTAAAAAAAAAAAAAAAAAAACTTTTTTTTTTTTTTTTTTTTTTTCTTGTAATCCATAAAAGGTAGAGAAAATATTATTTTCATGTCAATTTTTTTTTAAATTGAGTTTTTCCTTTGCATACGCGGGTTTGAGGTCTATTAAATCTAAAAATAAGATTTTTAGCGTTTGAAGTCTATTGAATCTGAAAATAATATTTTTTAGAGATTGGTCTGTTGCTCAAAAACAAAAACTAGCATTTGTCCAATCTCAGTATTCTAAAGTTTTTCAAAAGGGAAGGTTGCTCAAAAATTGCTATTGGAATTGAACAAACTGGCTTTATGAAATGAGCTCTCCCCTTTCAGCTACATATACAGACCCAAACACACACACACTTTTTTTTTTTACTTTCTTTTACACATATATTGCCAGAGAAAGTTTTGTTTTTGGCACAGATTTTCGAAATTGAGTTTTTGCTACATTTACGCGTTTTCAATTGTCTTGAATTCAAAAATTAGTGTTTTAGCAGTTGCTTGTGTGTGTATCTATCTGTCTGTTTGTTATCATTATAACTGAAGAACAAATATTAACAAGAAGTCCACATTCAGAGAAAACAATAACTAATTCGTGTACAGGTATTGAATTGGATTTGGGAATAAGGCCGATTAACTGCTGTAGGTCCTGGGCCTGAGGGAGAGTGCCCTCCGTGGGGGTCTTTCTAAGGGGTCCTATCCCGTATTTACCCAAGTTTAGAAAACCACGGAAAACTTCGAATGACTAGGCCGAAGAGCGTGACCTGGGTTGTGTACAGGGTCTTCCAAAGGAATTCAAATGCATCACGTCTATGAGCGAAATTTTTTTATAGATGTAATTTTATATCTTTAGATTGCACAAAACAAAATAAATTGAATGTAAATTCTTAAATGCATAAAAGCATGTTTCGTATAGAATATGGAATGAAAATCATTCATTTATGGTTTACTTATGATTCCCCCAAAATATTCAGATACATTTTTACAAAAAAAAAATGCTAGAAATGCATTTTAAATCGTTGTTATGCATTTTTCATTTTGTGCTAAATTTATGAACATTACATTGAGTTTGCATAATATATAGTTAGTACAAAGGATTACCCAAAATTAAATGAAAGTATTATTTTTTATTAATATTTTATGAATAAAAAACAATGTAATAAATAAAATTAAAGTTTAATTAATTTAAAATTAGTTCCATTACCCTACTACCGTAGGTAATGGAAGTATTGTATTTGGTCCAAAAATTCGATTTCAAGATTTCACCTGATTTACGCGTTTTAAGGTCCCCTGAGTCCAAAAAAGTTGTTTTTGGCAATTGGGGCTATCATATCTTCGAAACTAATAAATATAGAGCTACAAAACTTCATAATTTAAACAGGTCTGGTATACAGATAAATTTTCATATTTTGGTGAAAATTGGAAACCGGAAGTGGGACCGTAAGTCCGTATCTCAAAAACGGCTCTATCGATTTTCTTCAAATTTGCTATATAAACACTCTACTCCATGTCCTTTCGAATGACATAGTTGTTTAGTTCAGGAAAATTGATAGGCGTCCTGTATAAATAGCTCAATTTCAGGTCTCGCAAGCGCGTTCCTTTAAAAACGGCTGAACGGATTTTTTTTTTTTTTTTTTTTTTTTTTTTTTTTTTAACTCACCCTGTTAACTCACTTTTAAATATCCTTTGTTATAATTATTGTTTTCCGGTCAATAATTGGTTTTTTGTAAAAGCTGGTATCTCAAAAACGGCTCAAACGATTTTCTTGAAAATTGTTATATAAATCCATTTCTTTCTCCTGTAATACGTGGTTATTAGAGGAAAATTAACAATCATTCTGCTTAGGTTGGTCATCTAGATCTCGGAAATTTGTGTTTCAAAAAATAATTCTACCTTTTTTTTCTCTTATTTTTTACCCCGCTATATGTAAGCTTCGTTTTATGTCTTTATATGTGCATAAAGTTTCTCTTACAGAAAAAATTTAGGTTTCTACTTCTACAGGTCACTTTTATGTTTTCTGATCACATTACCTCCCAAAAAGTGCATATAATACGTGTAATAGTGGGCAATGGAAGTCGTGTGGTAGTTTCACACCAGATTTTTTTTTTATTTAAAGCGGCGATTTTCAGCACTTTTTATTGCGTCATCCTAGTTTACAGAGAGCAAATTACATTCGGCAGAAATTATTGATATAACTAGCGAGCTTCGCCCGCTAGCGGGTCAGTATTTTCAAATGAATCACTAAAATTAATGAATCACTAACAGTAACTTTTAGTGTCAAGAAAAGAAATTTAAAAAAAATCATTTCTGATTGGGTAAAAAGTCGGCCCGGATCCCCACTGCCTTCGGCAGCGCAGCACAGTGCGCGCGTATTCCTTCCCTGACCCTTCGTGCCACCCCCCTCCCTCAGAAAAAAAAAATCTGATCGGGTAAAAACTCACACCGGGTCCCCACTGCCTTCGACAGCGCAGACCCATGCGCGCTGCGCGCGCACGTGTGAGGGTATACGTGCGCTGCGCGCACATATTCCTTCTCAAATCAAATTTTTATTCTTAAGAAAAGAAAATTAAAAAAATCATTTCTCATCGGGTACAAAGTCGGACCGGGTCCTCACAGCCTACGGCACCGCAGTCCCATGCGCGCTGCGCGCGCTCAAGTTACGGAATACACGCGCTGCGCGCGCGTATTCCTTCCCTGATCCTTCGTGCCCCTAAAAAAAAATCATTTCTGATTTGGTAAAGACTCACACCGTGTCCCCACTGCCTTCGGCAGCGCAGACCCATGCGCGCTACGCGCACATATTCCTTCTCAAATCAATTTTTTTTCTTAAGAAAAGAAAATGAAAAAAAAAATCATTTCTCATCGGTTAAAAAGTCGGACCGGGTCCCCACTGCCTTCGGCAGCGCTGTCCCGTGTGCGCGGTGCACGCCTATATCTTCCCCACCCTTTCAGCCCTTCCTAATTAACCTACATATACGAATTTTGAACGGTCTAACTGAATTAGCTGAGATGCAAAAGAAAACCTAATCAGGAAACCTCAAAACGTGCAAATCTGGTTAAAACTTTCGATAATATAAAAGAACGTTAAAATATCTTTCGAATGATGTTTTAAAAATAATTTAATCATAATTAGAAATTGAAATATTGAAATTTTAAGATATTACAGCGCCATCTGGCGGTAGAAATTTCTGTAATCTACTGTTCGATTGCAAATCAACAATGCTATCGAATGATGTATTACTTATGAAATTATTTTAATTAGTAGCTGAGATACAAAAGAAAACCGATTCAGGAGACCTCAAAACATGTAAATGAAGCGAAATCTTGAATCCCACTTTCGATAATATAAAAGTACTTTAAAATATCTTTCTAATGATGTATTAAAAATAATTTAATCATAGTTAGAACTTGAAATACGCGTATGAGAATAAAATTTAATTTGCAATTAAATTGTACATTTTTTATTTATTTTGGAAACCCGATGAAATTTCAACTGCTACTTCGTCTTGTGATGTTAAAAGTGTGTAGCAAGTTTGAATTAATTTTGAAGAAAATTGAAGCATTTTGAAATTTGCAATTTTTATTTCCAGTACAAAATCAGTAAAGCACGAAGTAAAATCTTTATTCTTTCGCCCGGCGCCATGGTAACCGAAATACGTCTATTGCGAAATTAATAAAACTCTTGTGATTTGTTGCCACCTTTTTTTTCATACTTTAGTTAATTTTAAAAAATCTAATTGCCCTATCGATAAGCTATTTAAACCGTCGGATTCAGAAAAATCGGACCTTTCATTTGATATCTTATTTGTAACGATACGACTGATATTTCTAATTTATTTTCCGCTTTTTCCGTAAAAATGTCGCTTTTTAAGCATTTAATCATGAATTCTGGGTCATTTTTCGGTAGATATGGGTGGACATTTTAATTAATATCTCCGCTAATTAGGGTCGCATCGCTTAGCGAATTATCGCGATGTCGAGATGCAGAAATTCTGCGTCTATCGACACCGGTTTCGAGGCGATGCGACCATTAGCGCCGGAGCTTTAGCGGTCACAAGGCATTTCTCACAGACAGACAGACAGACAGACAGACAGACAGACAGAAAGACAGACAGACAGACAGACAGACAGAAAGACAGATGCGCACAGATTTTAATAATATAAGGAGATAACCTCATTATTATTACATTATGAATACAAATCAAAGCTGTGTATCATGAGACCTGATTTTTTTTCTTCTTCTTCTTTTTCTTTTCGCTGGCTTTAACGGAAAAAAAAAAAAAAAAAGTCAGACAGATAAAGATGTTAGATAACGATTCGTATTTCAGATCGATCAAAATTAAAGTAATAAAAATATTTACAAAAATAAATAAATAAATAAAAAATAAAAAAAAAAAAAAAATATATATAATAAAAAAATAATAAAGCATAATAAGGAAAAAATTCCATAAGAACACTTAAAGTTTTTAAGAGATTAATTGCTTTGCAATTTTTCTAAGGCTGTGGTAATTATAAGTAAATTGAGTGGAGCGTAAAGAAAAAAAAAAAAAAAAAAAAAAACATGAAAATCTGACATTGGCAGATTTTAATTTAGTGCCAGAGGCCTACTGCTAAACTTGTTAATATCGACAAATTCTTCTTTAGTTAATTCGTGACGATTTAAATTCCGTGATAAAGTTTTCATTAAATCAAACCAATGTGTTTCAGCTGCAGATATTGTAACAAATAACGTTGGAAGTCCAAACTGTCTTATAGCCGCAAAACAACGTTTTCTCTCTTTTTCCCAATGAGGGGGAGGTGTGCCTTGGGGGGGGACTCATGTCAAAGGTGTGCCTTGGGGGGGACTCATGTCAAAGTTGTACCTTGGGGGGACTCATGTCAAAGTTGGGTCTTGGGGGGACTCATGTCAAAGTTGTACCTTGGGGGGACTCATGTCAAAGTTGTACCTTGGGGGGGACTCATGTCAAAGTTGGGCCTGGGGGGGACCTCATTCAATAAATCCCCATTCAATAAACCGACTGAAATAGGCCCTTAGCTCTATTAAGAGTGTATTATAAAAATTCGACAACGCTGTACCGACTGAAATAGGGGCACCATGGGGGGGACTCATGTCAAAGTTGGGCCTTGGGGGGACCTCATTCAATAAACCGTCTGAAATAGGCCCTTAGCACTAATTAAGAGTGTATTATAAAAATTCGACAACGCTGTACCGACTGAAATAGGGGCACCTTGGGGGGGGACTCATGTCAAAGTTGGGCCTGGGGGGGGGGACTCATGTCAAAGTTGGGCCTTGGGGGGACCTCATTCAATAAATCCCCATTCAATAAACCGACTGAAATAGGCCCTTAGCACTTATAAGAGTGTATTATAAAAATTCGACAACGCTGTACCGACTGAAATAGGGGCACCTTGGGGGGGACTCATGTCAAAGTTTGGCCTTGGGGGGACCTCATTCAATAAACCGACTGAAATAGGCCCTTAGCACTAATTAAGAGTGTATTATAAAAATTCGACAATGCTGTACCGACTGAAATAGGGGCACCTTGGGGGGGACTCATGTCAAAGTTGGGCCTTGGGGGGGACCTCATTCAATAAATCCCCATTCAATAAACCGACTGAAATAGGCCCTTAGCACTAATTAAGAGTGACGTATAAAAATTCGACAACTGTACCGACTGAAATAGGGGCACCTTGGGGGGGACTCATGTCAAAGTTGGGCCTGGGGGGACTCATGTCAAAGTTGGGCCTTGGGGGGACCTCATTCAATAAATCCCCATTCAATAAACCGACTGAAATAGGCCCTTAGCACTATTAAGAGTGTATTATAAAAATTCGACAACTGTACCGACTGAAATAGGCCTCTAGCACTAAAAAATCTTAGTATCTTGATATTATTAAATACAATCTTTACACATGGTTGAATTTCATTTTTCCCCCACTTAATTGTTATTAATTGTATATATATATATATATATATATATATATATTGTACTTTGATGCGTCATTAATATCTGCAGGTGAGACAGACTTCTTATTTTTTATAATTATTTTACCTTAAGAATTATTTAACTTTTGTAAGCAGTTATAAACTTAGAGCTGTCAAACAATGTAGTTTATATTTTTCAATAACAGCTTTTAACAGATATATAACAGAGAGGTACTTTTACTAATTAATAATATTAATATTATTTTTTGCTTTCTAATTTGTGTTTTTGTTAGATAAAAACTATATCGTATCTAGAACCAGATTTCTTTTTTCACTTAAAAAAACAAAAAACAAAAATTGATATTCATACATGGGAAAACAAAGAAAAATAATCTGGTGTGTCACTCACACGACTTTCTCTTACCCTGAAATTTAATACTATAAATACAGGTTGGAGATTAAGAGGTAAGATAACGAGTACTGTTATGTAAACCTATGTTAAACAATTCATATTAGGCTTCTGAAGAGTTTTATATGATAATTAGTTCTGTGTGAGGGGGGCTACCGCCCCCCTCAACCCCCCGTTTCATTAATGCACCTACATTTATATAGAATTTAATTCGGTTATTAAAAAATATTTCTCTTTTTAAAAAATAATTTATTAAAATTATTATTAAAAAAAATTATCTTTTATGATAAGGCAGACGATTTCCATATTAGAGAAGTAGTTTAACACCAAATATCCGAAAAAAGTCCATTTTATTTCTCAATATTAAAAAAAAAAAAAAAAAAAAAAGGGCGATTTTTTTTCTTTTTTTTTTCTTTTTTTTTTTTTTTTTACTTAAAAGTAAAAAAAATCTATAACTTAGTTTTAAATTATCGCAGATCGATGGTTCAACCATTCGTTTTAAAGGTATTTTCGAGCTCTTTTGAAAGATACCCATCATGAAAATTTACTTCCCTCGAGGGGGGACTTCCCCCCCAGGGGGGAGGTGAGGCTCCTACATACACAAAAAAATTTTCCCAGTTAACTGTCTCTATTACAAAAAATATGCTATTTGTTTCATTTGGTTTAGTGCAGTCTATAGACGTTAAACTCTATTTTCCTGCAATTTCCCCCATACACGTAATGTATTAGAATTCTCTTGATTGTCCCTGTACACGAACCATTTGCTTGATCTTAACGAAAAGCTTACTGTAGCATCCCTATATGATACACATTTAGAATACCAAGTTTGAACTTTCTGCCATAAATTGTTTTTGAGATATGCTGATAACAGACAGACAGACACACACACACACACAGACACACAGACCATTTGCTAAAAACATGTGTGATGTTGAAAAACATCACATATCCCTTTTTAAAATAAAATAATAATAATAATATAAATTACATTTTATTTATTTATTTATAATACAAGCAAACATTATATTTCTTATTCTAAAAGAATTTAATACAATTTTGTTTATTTCGCTTATGCTATTTTATTTTTATTTCTATTTCATTAATCTGTAATTTCATATAATTTATTGTTCTTTTTCCTGCTCTAAATCTCATCAAGTAATAATTAAATAAAATATCAAAGAAAGAGAAACCCATTCATTTTATGCTTTAAAACCGCAGACGATTTTTTTTATTGTAGCTTTCTGTCTCCGATCAAACGTTTGAAGATTCCGTTGAATCATTATAGCTAAAAATAATTTCTAATATTTTTTATCAATTGATTTCGCACTTTTAGCCAAATTCTGGATGCCTGACAAAATTTAATCACATCATATGACGTAATTTAATTTTAGCCAATCCTTTAACTATTATTTAGGTTTACCAGATATAAAATTTAAAATGTGTTCAGCCAACTTGATTTTTGATGCCAATGAGATTTGGCGAAATAAATTAATTAGCTTGCTGTCTGTCTCTCTGTAAAGATGTTATTTTTTTTATCTTTGAGTCAAAAATGTCGAAATGCTTTCGGTTTAGAAAAGTATATCAAAATGGCTTCCATTCTTCATTCGATGTCTCTCTGATTAATAAACTGAAATTCTTCATCATGAATGTTTGCGAATCTACTCATTCGTTTTTGTTCAAAAATGCATTATATATATCTTATAAGAGTAATAAAGAAATGTAATTTTTCTAAATGGAAAATGACTTCATGCTACATTTTACGGAGCTGAGTGAACCTGCTACGCTGTACGTCATGGCCGCTTCATACTTTAGATATCTCCATCCCAGCTCTTCATTAAATATATGTGGTGCCAGACTCAGGCCGGATAATATATCCGGATATCCAAAATTTTTTTTCGCCTTGAAAAATTATTCATTACTATTATTAACAAATATAAGCTCGAATTTCTGTTTAACGGATCTCTGCTTAGTAACCTAATATCGACGTGATATCGACTACGTTAATCATTCTACACATCCTGATTAATTCATGAAGGTGACGTTTTGCGTTGTTGAAGACTGTTATGTTTTTAAAACAGCTGCCCCGGTGATGATCCAAAAAGAAATTAACTACGTTACGGTGAACAGCACCGAATTCACCGATTTGTTGTTCATCTTTACTAAAGGCTAGTGTGCTGCGGGATGTCATCTGTGATTTTTAAAAAAAAAAAAAGAAATTACTTTGTGTCTACGGTACCGATTCTTATCGCCGATATTGTGTGATGCCATGCCGGTGGACTTTCTACGGTTTCATTGAATAACATCCTCTCTACAGTCTGCAATGTTCGCAATTTGTGACCGTCTTATGCATTTACCGTTCGGTATTAAATGATCGTTGATTCATCGGTGCAAGGAGAATTGCCAAATATGGGTCGTCTTTCTAGAATCTGTGCAGTTAAATTACTGTGTTCATTTTTTTTCTCGCGCACTCGTACAGGAGAAGAGCCTTACAGTTTTAAATAAAAGAATAAATAAAATACCGTAAATAAATAAATTTATATCTATATATATTTTTGTTTTAGCTAAAAGAAGATTCGGAAAAGGGGTAAGTTTCCTTTCGAATTATTTTATTGAGCCAATAAAAAGAAACATTTCTCACATTATTTTTTTTTTCTTAAATGTTGACAATAAGAACTTTTCGTACATTTTTCTTAAATATTGACATTTATTTAAACTTTATATATAAATTTTTACTTATAGGTAAAATCTTTTATTCTTCATATGAGTATTATATTCTACTTTAACTTTTCATTTCAATTTTTAAGAACAGTTAAAAAGTTATATAAATGATCAAAATTTGCTTATATTATTTTTGAAATATCTAGTTTTTGGATATTCAAGTAAAGATTTATTTCATTTGTGAAATTAAATACCAGATCATAGTGATATTTTTTTTTCTTTTCATCATACTGCATAAATTTTTTTTAATTTTTTCATATTTTGATTTTTGTGTTTACAATTTAATATATCTTGACAATTATTTTCATTTGCATATATATCCATTTTTAGTATTATTCATTATATATTTTTAAATATATCTATAATATATATACAACAAGACGTATATAAACCAATTTCATGGTTGCAAGGCATAATGTTATACAGGAAAATATTACAAATAATTTCTACATATTTTTATTAATCTTGAAACTTTATCATCCAACTTTTGCAGGCTTAATTAAAAAAAGAAAGTATTTAACAATTTTATTCATTTTTAGGTGTCTTGGTAATTTATTTGTTTATATGATATTCAATTGAATTCTTATGCATATTATTTTTTATTTAACTTAGTTAACACTTTTATTTTGGAAAGAAATGGCACAGAATCGAAACGCGTTTTGCTCCGTTCCTAATTTCGATGGGGACGCGAGATTTGTCAAATTTTTCTTTGATCAATTAAGATCCTTTGCCATGTTAAATAAACTAACAAATGACGCGACGTTACATGTAATGAAAGAAAAACTTCGTGATGCCGCGTTGGCATACTTTATTGAAAATGAAACTTTATACAAGTCGACAGATCTTGAATATATCGAGGAAAATTTCTGTAAGTTTTTCAAGGAATCGTCATATAACACTGGAATATCAGAATTTCATAATTTAAAAATTTTGCCGGGAGAGTCTATTAAAAATTTTGCCCATCGTTTAAATGTTGCTGTACCTAAGGCTTTCCCTGACCTTAAAGACAAACAATCCCTTGATAACATTAAACTTCCGAAATTTTTAGAGTGTGTACCATCAAATATTAAAATTAAGTTAATGGAGGAAAACATAAGAGACTATAATAAGGCAGTTGAACGTGCTCAGACATTATCCGAAATATATGATTCTTTCAACAACACTACTAATACTAAGACTATTCTTTCTTGTGATAATAAAAATGACTCTGTAATATTAAACACATTGAAAGATTTATCTGAGAAAATTAATAGCATTTCACTTACAAACAACAATCCACCCTCCCATAATGAATCTTTGCACGTAGTTCAGTCAAGCAGACCCAAATTTGATCAAAGAAATTATAGAAATAATTATAAAACTAGACAGACCAATTTTCGTTCTTCCCCTAGAAGAAACTTTTCTAGAAATAATTTGATTTGTCAACTTTGTTCCAAACATGGTCACGTTGCTTTAAATTGTTATAAATGGAGAAATAGAGATAATTTAACTTATAAAACACGTAATTATGAAAACCGTAATTTAAACTAGAAAAGAGGTATGGAGATGCTGATGCTGCCATATCTCGAAAACTAAGGGTCTCATCAGCAAACGAACATAAATTCCCGAATGTGTCATCTTCAAATTCTCTTCCGAAAATTTCACATACTAGACTTGTAAATTCAGTTGGATCTCAAACTGTTGCTAATATTACTGTAGCAGATAATAAAGCTACCCAAACATTTCAAAACTTTAGTCATATTTCTAATACAGGGTATATTCCAAGTGACAGCAATGAGAGTTGCACGGATAATATTGAAGATCATATTTTATTTAATGTAAACAAAAATTCACACACACTTCCTATAATAAAAGCTAAATTAGCCAATAATGATATAAAGTTTCTTATTGATACCGGAAGTAGTTGTTCACTTTTAGCCCAATCAACATTTGATAATTTAAAATCAAATTTAAAATATAAAAGACTAGGTTCGTCTATTACTCTTAAAACGGTCAATTCTTATGTTGAATTTTCTTCATGTATTCGTGCAACTTTCAAAATTGAAAAAAAGTTTTTCCAACACAATTTCTATATTATTGACATACCACATAGCTCTAATTTTCATGGAATACTTGGCATGGATTTCATTAAAGAAAATCATGTCACTATTGACTTTTCAAAAAATTCCATGAGAATTGGAAAATTAGACTTTACTTGTTCCTTATTTGATTCGCAAAATGAAAAATTAGATGTATATAATGTTAACTCTGACGATAATAATATGAATGTTTACCTTCTAAAGAAAGTTATAATACAAACTGGTGAAAATATCTACATTACTGCAAAAACAAATAATAAGTTAAAAGAAAAAAATTACATATTTTGTACTGACTTAAAGGATCCGGATATAGAAATTTTAGATTCTATTGTATCACCGAATTACAAAAATGAAATTAATTCTGAAAATAATAATTCTCTTTTTACGTTACTTATCTCAAATAAGGGTAAAAATTCAATTCATTTCAATAAAAATATGCATATTGGTAAATTATTTTTAATTGATGAAATTAAAGAACCACATTTAGATAAAATTGAAGACTCTTGCTCTAGTAATAATAATATACAAAATATTGAGGACCATATCCACTTAATTCAAGCTTCTGAGGATATATTACTAAAACGTAAAAATGATTTATCAAGTAAAGATTTTTGTTTGAATCATTTAACCCTTGATCAACGTAACACACTTGAAAATTTATTTTTAAGTAAATTTGCTGCTTTTTCCAAATCTCTCAGTACTCTAGGACATACTGATAAAATAATTCCTAATCTAAAGTTAATTAATGATTTCCCTATTAAAACGCTTCCATTCCCAATTCCACAAGCTTTACAAAATGAAGCTCAAGAACAGATCAATGAATTAGTAAACGCCGGCATAATTGAGCGTAATTGCTCCGAGTGGGCTTGTCCCATATTGCTAGTAAAGAAAAAATCTGATGGTTCAAAGAAACAACGTTATAGACTTGCTTTAGACCTTAGAATGGTCAATACAATCATACAAGGTTCCTCATATCCTCTCCCTAAGATTCAAAATATTATATCAAATCTTTCGTCATTCAAATACTTTACTTCGTTGGATTTCATGCAAGCGTACCACCAAATTGACCTTCCTAAAAAATATCAAGATATGCTAACATTTACATCTATTTTTGGCAGTTATCGATACAAACGTGTTTGTTTTGGTTTAAAGAACGCCAGTTCTATATTTCAGTCTCTAATGGACACAATACTCGACGAGATAAACATTAATGGCATATATGCTTATCAGGATGATCTGATTATTGGATCAAATTCATTTGAAGAGACTTGTGAAAAAGTAAATAAAGTGTTAGAAATTCTTATCAAATATAATTTAACATTATCCCCATCTAAGTGTGAATTCCATAAATCAGCAGTTAATTATTTAGGTTTCCACATTGAAAACCATACTATATCACCCATCACCGCTAACATCGTAAAGATCAATTCTTTTCCACCACCAACGACAAAACGACAATTAAAAAAAATTCTTGGACTTGCTAATTTTTACAAATGGATTTTACCATCTTTCTCAGAACTTGCACAACCCCTTGTGGAACTCACAAAACCCAAAACAACATTCAAATGGACAGAAACACATCAGAGTATTTTTCAAAAAATTCAAAAATTATTCTTTCTTCCCCCAATGGTTTGACTTCCAGATTGGGAGAAAACATTCTATGTGAACACGGATGCATCAAAAACAGCCATTTCAGGAGCACTCATGCAAAAATTTAATGGTAAATTACTTCCTATAGCATACTTTTCGAAATCTTTAAAACCTTCTGAAAAGAAATATCCTGCGTTAAAATTGGAACTTATGGCAATTCATAAAACTGTTACCGCTTTCAAATACTATTTATATAATCGTGAGTTCGTAATTTTGTTTGTCAGATAGTGCTCCCCTTGAAAAATATAAGAAAACTACCAATCCCGCTGACGTAACCACCCGCTGGTTAATGGACTTATCTGAATATACATACGTTTTTAAACATATTCCTGGAAATTTGAACATCTTAGCGGATTATTTATCACGTTGCAATTTTGAAAACAATCAAGAGGATCTCAAAGATAATCCAAAATTAATTCATGACATACAACCACTACCAATTGTTGATGTTGATGAAAATGAAAACAGACTCAAAATTAACAGTAATGATAAAATTAATAATGAAAATCAAAACAAATACTCAGAATATGTTAATTATATGATTTCAGGAAATTCAAACTCTAAAGACCCCTTGCTAGAAATTTCAGACCAAACATTTGTGTCCGAACAAATTAAGGATTCTGAATTAAAAACAATTTACGAAGAAATCTTAAAAAACGGAAAGTCAGAAAAATTCCCCAATTACTTTATAAATCCTGATTCTAAAGTATTAATGCTCAAGAAAGAGAATATTCATAACAATTCATTCAGTTATTTAATTATTGTCCCAAATTCTTTAAAAGCGAAAGCATTGTCCATTGCGCATTTATCTCACTTTGTTTGGCTAAAACCTATGAATTTCTTTCTAAAAGATACTTTTGGAGGGGCATTTATACTGATACCCTTAATTTCGTCTCTTCATGCACTAAATGCTTACAAGCGAAACATCACAAAACACCTCCTGCTCCATTACAAAAAACATATACACCCACTCATCCAAATCATACAATCTCCACAGACTTAGTGGGTCCTTTTAGTAATGGTCAATACGTCTTGACAATAATTGATCATTTCAGTAGACACTTAGAACTTTACCCGTTATCTAATATTACTTCTCCAAAAATAGTTCAATGTTTGTTTTCATACATTACAACCTTTGGTCGCCCTGCATGTATTCTATCAGATTTAGGTCGACAATATACATCTCAAGTTTACAATACATTTAATGACACTCTAGGCATAAAAATAATACATTCGTCTGCTTTTCATCCTCAATCGAACTCTATTAGCGAACGTGTAAACACATCAATTAAATATTCAATTAATATATTATTAGAAGAAGGTCATTCATTTCAAAATGCACTATATATACGGAAATCTCTCTACAATGGATCTACGCATTCTTCCACTCAATTCTCGCCCAATCTTCTACATTTTGGTAGAGAACTGGCACTAATTTTTGACACTTATAATTCAAATTATAATTATACTTACCTGGACTCTAATGTAAACATCTATAAATTAATGCAAGACCTTCAGGAAATTTATAAAAAAGCGTACAATAACATTCAAGATTCCCAATCAAAAAGAAATAAATATTTTCAAAGAAAAGCTAAACTAAGAAGCATCTGCACAAAAGATATTGTGTATCTGAAGTCTATGGATAAATTTAAACCTAAATATACAGGTCCTTTCATTGTCACAGTTAAACATTCCCCTGTTTCATTTTCAATTAAACGGTTACATGCTAGTGATGATAAGGCATTTCGTGTGCATATAGATAGAATTTTATTGGCACCTCCACGTAATAATCACTTATTTGACATTTATAATAATTCTAATTTTAATAAGAATCTCATTATTTCCAATGATACACATCAATATAATTTACGAAACAGAAAGTAATTTTTCATCAATTTTTTTTTCCTTAGGTTAAAAGTTACACAGTGTAAATTTTTAAATATTTATAAAGATTAAAGATAAATTAAATAAATTTGATGTATACTTTCATTGCAACAGACCTGATCAACCTGTTGCGATTTTTATTTGTTGTGAAATTTCGCAGCTTGGATAATCAATGACTGGTCCAGGAAATTATATTCTAAGCTGCATTGTCTTACAACAGCAGTGTATATCACTTTTATCACTATCTCTTTAACTTACGTGTTATTTATAATTGAATTTTAACAATAGTTAACATACTAGAATAATATTGTTTATTTAAAACAAATGTGCTAATGGAATTAAAAAAAAAAAAAAAAATGTTTACGTAGACTTTTGGTGCAGGTAATATTTTTATCATACATATACATGCATGTCTCATATATTGCAATTCCAATTACCTATTTAAAAAAAAAAAAAATGAATATATAAAAACATATGTTATTATTACTTTCTTTCAACATGTATTATTTATTTAAACCTTTTATTGAATATAAAAGGCTCACTATATATTTGATAACATATAAATATACTTGGTTTTTATTTTGTGAAACTTTCATATTAAAATTGCTTATACATTTGAACTATGTATTTATTACAACAAATCCTTGTCCTACATGAACTGAAATGGACTCGTCAAAGTTTCTCGCCATGCATGGTAACATAAAAATTTACTGATTTCAGCATCTTACCACGAACTGATAAAATATATGATGACTGAACTATTATGATTTTAAATCAAAGGACTTGAGCTCATTTTGTTTATGGATATATATTCTAACGACTTGTGTACACAGATTTATGGCCATACCACATTATATCTCATCACCATATAATATCCTTATTTTCTGTATTTGTATTTGTATTTTAATATTGTATAAGAATATTATTTTTTTTTTAAAGTATGCATACTAGATTTTCTATTGATAATATGACAATGTACGTATTTTATTTGTATTGGAAGCCATTCGTTTTTTGTTTTTGTTTTGTAATCAATCTATTTTACAAGATTGGAAATAATTTCATTTAATTTTAATTTTTGCTGAGTTTTCATATCATAGACGATGTTATGGCTGAACCCATTTTTTTTTCGGTCGACGGGGAGAAATATGTGATGTTGAAAAACATCACATATCCCTTTTTAAAATAAAATAATAATAATAATATAAATTACATTTTATTTATTTATTTATAATACAAGCAAACATTATATTTCTTATTCTAAAAGAATTTAATACAATTTTGTTTATTTCGCTTATGCTATTTTATTTTTATTTCTATTTCATTAATCTGTAATTTCATATAATTTATTGTTCTTTTTCCTGCTCTAAATCTCATCAAGTAATAATTAAATAAAATATCAAAGAAAGAGAAACCCATTCATTTTATGCTTTAAAACCGCAGACGATTTTTTTTATTGTAGCTTTCTGTCTCCGATCAAACGTTTGAAGATTCCGTTGAATCATTATAGCTAAAAATAATTTCTAATATTTTTTATCAATTGATTTCGCACTTTTAGCCAAATTCTGGATGCCTGACAAAATTTAATCACATCATATGACGTAATTTAATTTTAGCCAATCCTTTAACTATTATTTAGGTTTACCAGATATAAAATTTAAAATGTGTTCAGCCAACTTGATTTTTGATGCCAATGAGATTTGGCGAAATAAATTAATTAGCTTGCTGTCTGTCTCTCTGTAAAGATGTTATTTTTTTTATCTTTGAGTCAAAAATGTCGAAATGCTTTCGGTTTAGAAAAGTATATCAAAATGGCTTCCATTCTTCATTCGATGTCTCTCTGATTAATAAACTGAAATTCTTCATCATGAATGTTTGCGAATCTACTCATTCGTTTTTGTTCAAAAATGCATTATATATATCTTATAAGAGTAATAAAGAAATGTAATTTTTCTAAATGGAAAATGACTTCATGCTACATTTTACGGAGCTGAGTGAACCTGCTACGCTGTACGTCATGGCCGCTTCATACTTTAGATATCTCCATCCCAGCTCTTCATTAAATATATGATTTTCGTATTCAGGGGACCTCAAAACGTGTAAATATAACAAAATCTCGCGTTCGAAAATTTGAGCCAAAAACAACCTTATGGGTAAGAGAAAGTAAGAATGTAATTTTTAAATATTTTTAAAAAGAAATTTATTTTGCCTAGGAATTATTTATTTTTATTTATTTATATTTATTTATATTTAATAATTATGTTTGTTTCATTATCAGTTTTGAAAAAAAGTTACCTAAAGTTTCAGATTCTTTACTTCCACCTAGAAATTTCTTAATTTAATGATAACTATGTCACAGAATGAAATATGATCATGGGGTTTTGCATATTTTAATTTCCGCGATAAAATTATATTCTCTAGATCTCTATAAAATATAAAAAATAAAGGGGAGAAGTAATAGTTTTAAAGAATTGTGGATGCTTTTAACAAGAACATTTTTATTTATCTGTGAAATAACAATACACAATTTGTAGGTCTTAATTGATATTTGAAAAAAAAAAAAAAAAAAAATTATAGAAACTTAACAAAAATACTGTTAACAACGATCTACAAGTATAGTCATATTATGGTTAGGGTTGGATTGATTAACATCTTACTACATCAGCACAAAGGTTTGAGAATATCTCTTACCCATGTACATGCTATCTTCCATTTTGCGATTTAAAGCTTTAAATAAAACATGATTGAACGATAAAAAACAAAAGCGGCAATATTAAGTGGCGCGTAGTTTTTTCTCTTTGAACGTCCATACTTGGCGAAAATCACACTGTTTGGCGAAAATTTGTCAATTTGTCCTGTACGCGCCAACACTTCGGAGATACGCGCCCCGCTACTGGGCAAGTTGTGACAAATTTCGACGTTACGCAGAATTCCTTTTATGGTATGAAACACGTTAACAATATTAATGATAGTTTTATAAATATATTACTCAAGGTTTACTTTATGGTATGATATATTAAATGTTTCATTTTAGTTCAAATCTTAGAGCTAATATCAAAAACGACGAAAACGTCACTACTGGCCCCGGTCTACCCTAATACACATTTTTTTTCTTTAATCAATGTTAATCATTTTATCAAGAGAGAAAATTACTCTTTGAATAAAATAACTAGCCTAGTTCAAGAATGTTCGTAAATGTGGATCGGTGGTCTGTTGGTAACCTGATTGTCAAACCTGACTATTTTTTTTATTTAATGTGTATAATTTTTTGAGCAAATTACCGTACTTTATGTTGTAAAATTACATGAGTTTTTATACAGTGCTCCTTAAAAATTCAATCATGCCTTTATTTATAACACTTTTGAAATTTACCGTACAAAGAGATAGCAGTGTTTTATCTACACATTGTACTAGATTATAATTCAATAAAGAAATTATAAGTGCTGGATTCCCCAAAATCTATACAGTTGGTGCAACTGTGACCTATAACATGTGTACAAATTTTTTTCTCAGATTAATAAGGCGTTTAGACGCTATCACACTTTTAAAAATTTGTCCCCATATGCCATAATGATAAAGAATTTTTCTTTGTGTCCCTGTAAAAAACTATAAGTGCTAGATTCTCCAAAATCTATACAGATTGAGTATCTGTGACCTATAATATGCGTAAAAATTTTTTGCTCAATTGAATAAGGCGTTTAGATGCTATCGCACTTTTAAGATTTTGGTCACATAGGCCATAATGATAAAGAATTTTTCTTTGTGTCCCTGTAAAAAAACTATAAGTGCTAGATTCACCAAAATCAATAGGGTTCGTACTATAGTGACTTACAACATACGTACTAACTTTCAGCTTATTCGAACAAAAAGTTTAGACTCTAGCGTGTTCACTCACAGACATACACACATACATACACACACACATATATACATCATCGCAAAATTAGTGAAAACGGACTCAAGGGACCTTCAAACGTATAGAAACATCAAAATCTCAAATTCGGATTTTTCGACATGATTACAATACTTTCCTCACTATAGTGTTCAGAAAGTAAAAATATTTCATTTTAAATTCCATATTCAAATATTTCAAGAGAGACATGGTAAATTTGCATTTATTATGAATGTATTAAAAATTTTTACTTTCTTTTTTCTTTTAATTTTTTCTTTTGTCAAAGTTGCTTTAATTTGTAAAATACAATTTTTTATTTTTTCTACTTTTCACTTCATCTCTTTTAGGAATTAATGTGACATTTTCTAGAAATGCATTAATTCTGTAACATGACTTAATATAACTAAAAAAAAAAAACTTTTGTGTGCAATGAGAATGACTTCTAATATCTTATCTCTCCGGTAATCAAATGTTCTTAGAAACTTTAAGTGCATTCAAATTAAGACCAACTGAATTTAAATTGGGAAATTTTCTTCTTAGAAGGTTTCCTCATTTTTTAGCATATAGAATTTTTTCTTTTATACAACCAAATTCCTTTTTAAAGCAAGGACAAACAAATTTATTAATTCACTGCAATGTAGAATATGAGTACTATTAATTCGATGTCTTTCGCATTTTTTTTTTTCCCTTTAAAGGAATAATATTTTAAGTTGACTATAAATTCCTAAAAGTGTGTTCTACTTTTAATAACGTATAAATAACACGTAGACTAATTTCTTTCTTTTTTTTTCTTTTTTTTTTTTTTTTAATTTGATTTACAGGAAAAAGAAATTATGTAAGTATTATATAACTTACACTTATAACAAATTTAAAAGGTGACTTTACAAATGTAATGCGATTTTATAAATGTTGATTAACAACAACAGCAACAACAACAACAACAACAACAAAAAAGTCTCAAAGTAATATTAAATAATCAAAATTTCTTAAAAAACTGATATTCAGTCTATATGTGTAATACTTTCGCTTATGATTTTCAACGAATTGTGAATTTTCTGAAAATAATTATTTCTAAACTTACAATATAGGAGAAAAATGGCAAAATTCAGTCATGCTTCTTAAAATATACTGACAAATAAATTTAATATAATGACATTGACTAAAGCTAAATAAATCTATATATATAAAAGAGTAAACTCACTGATTCATCACTCACTCACTCACTGACTCAACCCGGCTGTGGCGATCCTATGGGAGATAGAGTCCCAATTTTTGGTGAGCAGGTTGGTTTTAGGACCCTGACGCTCACTAAGACGGGATTTTGCAAAATACCCCCCGTTCTCCCCTGGTTGGGGCAGAAGGCAAAAAAACACCTTTATAAGCATAACTCGGCTCCAAATTACTTCACGGTGAAGAAATTGCATATGGAGAGACTAGACTTGAATACAAAAAAAAAAATCATTTTCTGCGATTTTGGATTTTTAGGGGGGGGGGGGTGTAGGGGGCAAAAATAAGATTTTCGGAGGCGCATAAGGCAAAAACACATTTATAAGTATAACTCGGCTCCAAATTACTTCACAATGAAGAAATTGCATATGGGGAGACTAGACTTGAATACAAAAAAATCATTTTCTGCGATTTTGGAATTTTGGATTTTTAGAGGGGGAAGGGGGTAAAAATCGGATTTTCGGAGGCGCATAAGGCAAAAACAAATTTATAAACATAACTCGGCTCCAAATTATTTCACAGTGAAGAAATTGCAGATGGGGAGACTATAGACTTGAATACAAAAAATCATTTTCTGCGATTTTGGAATTTTGGATTTTTAGAGGGGGAAGGGGGTAAAAATCGGATTTTCGGAGGCGCATAAGGCAAAAACAAATTTATAAACATAACTCGGCTCCAAATTATTTCACAGTGAAGAAATTGCAGATGGGGAGACTAGACTTGAAGACAAAAAAATCGTTTTCTGCGATTTTGGAATTTTGGATTTTTAAGGGGGGAAGGAGGTGAAAATGATTTTCGGAGGTGTAGAAGGCAAAAACACCTTTATAAGCATAACTCGACTCCAAATTACTTCACGGTGAAGAAATTGCAGATGGGGAGACTAGACTTGAATACAAAAAAAAAAAAAAAAAAAAAAAAAATTCTGCGATTTTGGAATTTTGTATTTTTAAGGGCGAAAGGGGGGAAAAGGATTTTCAGAGGCGCAGGAGGCAAAAACACCTTTATAAGCATAACTCGGCTCCAAATTACTTCACGATGAAAAAATTGCAGATGGGGAGACTAGACTTAAGTACAAAAAAATCATTTTCTGCTATTTTGGATTTTTAAGGGGGAGAGGGGGTAAAAAGGATTTTCGGGGGGAAATCTAGCAATATAAGAATTTTCGAGTAAAATTCTAGCAGTAATAGCTCAAAGATATATATTAAAAAGAATAAAAAAAAAAAGTCCAAACGTCTTCTTGAAGGTATTTGCAAAAACTTATTTTTCCGATTTTCGATTTTGGGGGGAGGGGGGGGGGAGTTACGAAGGGGCAAATTCGACCCCCCTCCCCCCTCTGTCTTTTAGCGCTAAATTCGTCCGTGGAAATCTATAGGAGTTGAGGTCACAAATTTTAGTGTGTGGCTTATTTACGTGTGTCCAAAACCCATTGTAACGGAATTTTGTGAAAGCCCCTCCGCCCCCCTTACCCCTTTGGGAGCGTGGTGGGGAATATAAGAGTAAAATCACTGATTCACTGACTCAACAGCCGTGGCGATTCTATGGGAGATAGACTCGCAAATTTTGGTGAGTTCTTTGGTTTTAGGACCCTGACGGGATTTTGCGAAATATCCTGGGGCGGGGGGCAAAAGGCAAAACCCCCCTTATAAGCATAATTCGGCTCCAAATTGCTTCAAGGTGAAGAAATTGCAGTGAAAGAGACTAGACTTGAGTGCAAAAAAAGTATTTTTCTGCGATTTGAGTTTTGGATTTTCAAGAGGGAGGGGGTAAAAACGATTTTCGAAGGCAAATTAGCAAAATACGGATTTTCGAGTAAAACTCTACCAATAATAGCCCAAATGAATAGAAAATCGCCAAGAGTCTTCTTGAGGATATTTCCAAAAACTTATTTTTGATTTTTTCCGATTTTCGATATTGGAGGGGAGTTACGAGGGGGGCAAATTCGATCCCCTCTTTTAGCGCTGAATTTGTCCGTGGAAATATATAAGAGCTGAGGTCACAAATTTTAGTGTGTGGCTTATTTACGTGTGTCCGACACCCATTGTAATGGGATTTTGCGAAAGCCCCCTTTCCTCCCTTGGGGGTAGGGGGGAATAGGGGAATAAATACGTTTCGAAGCATAACTTTGCTTCAAATTATTTCAGTAAGATTAAATTTTATGTGTGGGTTGTTTATGCGTTCCCAACACGCACTATAAAGGGAATTTACAAATTTTCCCCCCTTTTAGGGCAGGAAGGGATAAGCACGTTTCCAAGCTTAACTTTGCTTCAAATTATCTCAGTAAGATTAATTTTTACATGTGAGTTTTTTATGGATTCACAACACGCATTATAAAAGGATCTTACGAAAAATTCCCCTTCCCTACTTCAAAGGCGGGGAGGGGGGCAAAAACACGTTTTAAAGAGTAACTCTGCTCCAAATTATCTCAGGAAAGCGATTTTTTGATAGGTTGATTGGTTATGCGTACTCAACACAAACTACAAAGGAATTATTTGGAATTCCGTGCTATCACCCCCTTGAGGGTTGGGGGTGATTTAAAACATGTTTCCATGCGTAACTCTGTTCCAAACTATCTTAGAATGGCAATTTTTGATGCGTGGACTGCTTATGCGTATTCAACACACACTACAAATTGATTTTGTGAAACTCCACCCTACCTCCCCTTAGCAGGCGGGGGTTGGGGATAACATGTATTCATGTGTAACTCTGCAGTAAATTATCTTATGAACGATGTTTTCGATGTATGGGTCAGTTATATGTATCTAACTCACAATATAAAGATATTTTGCAAAATCTCCCCCTCCTTTCCTTTAAGAGCGGGCCGGGGGGGAGGGGCTAAAAAACACATTTTAAAACATAACTTTGCTTCAAATTATCTTAGAATCCCGATTTTTTAATATGTGGGCTGGGTATGTGTATGCAACATGCACTATAAAGGGATTTTGTGAAGTGTGGCGAGTGGGAAAATCGCTATCGAAGGTATCGAGAAATTTAACTTAGATTTTGACTAATTTCAATGATTTTATTATTATTATCATTAATAATGACAATGAGATGGTATTTTGAAACTTCATTTCAATATAATGACCAGCGAAGCGGGCAAAGCCTGCTAGTAAATAAATAAAAATAAAATAAAAGTACAACTACTTGAATTTTGCATGTTATATTTACTTGAGATCCCATTAATATTTATTTTATTTTATTTTATCTTTTTAGGTCAGAATTTGGAAAAAAAAAA
The DNA here is from genome assembly GCA_963930645.1 of Salticus scenicus. Taxonomy (NCBI): domain Eukaryota; kingdom Metazoa; phylum Arthropoda; class Arachnida; order Araneae; family Salticidae; genus Salticus; species Salticus scenicus. The sequence continues at coordinate 176,428,296 of OZ005654.1, forward strand.
AAAGAGAGATGAGAATTTTATCTTAGATTTTATTTTAGGTTTAAAGTTTTCAATCTGAATACGAAAAAATGAAAAGACGGTTGAAATCACAAATCACATCCTTTTCACACAATTCTAATAAAATTCACAGTTTTAATGAATAAAAATTCACGACTTGTATCAAATACTACGAAGTCTATCTGTAGCTACTCGTGTTCAAACAGTGCTTGTAAAATTTTTAAATTAAAGAAAAAACAAAGTAAAGATAGTGTGAGATGTATACATATATTGTTTACAAGGCTATACGGGGTGGTAAAATGTACTGAAAATTCTCTTTTTTTGCATACAACTATGTAAAAAATTCAAATTAATTATTTTTTTTTTTTTTAATTCTTTGTTCAAGCATGAGCTATACTTATATATTAATTTCAGATAAAGCTATCACGAGTTATCCTGACACACACACACACACACACACACACACACACACACACACAAAAAAAAAAAACACTTTTTTTTCTTAACTTGCTTTTGGAAACCAGGCTTTACCGGCTGAATTTTCCAAACGTTTAATGAAGATTTTATAAAATATTATTTCTATGTTGCTTTTGTATATGCTTAAAATTGTGAATAAAATTTTTTATTTATTATATTAAAAAAAAAAAAAAAAAAAGAGAGAGAGAGAGAGAGAGAGAGAGAGAGAGGAAATTTGCATTTTTTAAAACCTCGAAACCTTTAAGACACACTTTATTAAATTGTAAGGCGTTAAAATTTCACATTTTAGGTGTTTCTTTTCAGTTTTTTGTTTTTGAAAACTATGTGAATAATAATTAAACAATAAATGACTTTAAATAGTGATTATTTTCTTAAATTTTTTCATATCTAATGCTTTGTAATTCATGACCGTAGAAGAAGTTTTGCGAAATATACATTAATATTACTCCAACTATTTTCTAGTTTATACGCTTCATTTTAAGTAGTGTTGCCGCTCACCTTAGTTTGGCTATATATGCGCAACCTTGGCGCGCATCTCTTGTTCACTTGCATTCCCGCTGTAGCGGAGTAGTTGTATTGTTTTTCGTTATAAGAGTAGCATCTCTTGTTTATCTTGTTCGGTGATATGGTTCACCTTTTTTATAGTTTGCGTTGACTATGGTGTCAACATATTTGAATACGTTAATAATACGTCATCTATAAATTGTATATATGTAAATAATACTTTAATTAAATGTTTGTGAAGTAATAGCTTCAGAATAGTAATTATTGAATACAGTCCACTCATAAAGTATCGTCAACATTTGGTCTAGTAGAACCGGAGGAAGATCAATCGTAACATAATGAAAAATGGTGGTGCTCATTGATGAAAATTAATTATGGATAAAAATAAATTAGTTATCCTTAATCGCCAACGCGGAACCTTGAAAGGTCAATTGACTAAGATAGTGACATATTTAGAGACTGTTAGTGACGAGGATAAAGACATTATAACTTTAGAAATAAAGAAGGATAATCTTCAAAAAATAGTAACCAAACTGGATAATTTGAAAATCCAGTATTACGAAATAGCTGATGAATCGGAACTGGAAGTTCAATTGAACGCCTTCGCAGAATTGGAAGAAGAGACAGAAAAATTAGAGGTAAGGCTTCGAAAATTCTTACTCTCTAATAATATTAATAAAAATGAAAATGAAATTATTTCAAATGAATCTAAAGCAGATAATTCTATTATCAATTTTCGTTTACCTGAAATTCCTTTACCCAAATTTAATGGTCAATATAATGATTGGTTTAATTTCAAAGATCAATTTATAACCTTAATTGATCAGAATGATAAACTTTCGGACAATCAAAAACTATATTATTTAAAATCTACACTTAGTGGAAGAGCACTAGATGTAATTACAGAAGATGATTCATATATGTCACTATTTAAAGCACTAGAAGACAGATTTCAAAATAAAAGAATGATTGTTAATTCTCATTTAAATGAGATATTAAACGTAGAGAATCTGTCTCAAGATGTAGTTAAAAATTTGAGAACAATTACAGATAGTTGTCAAAAAAATATTCGAGCACTCAAAAGTATAGGATTGGAAATGAATCCTTTTACGGAGGCCTTACTCATAAATGTGGTTCTTAAACAAATAGATAAAGAATCCAAAAAACAATTTGAATTATCTTTAAGTTCTACAGAATTGCCAACATGGTGCGATTTTATTAACTTTTTACAAAAAAGATGCTTGGTGTTAGAAAACTTACAATGTGTCTCGAGTATTAAACCGAAATTAATGAATGCGGAAAAGAGTACTAGAATAAAAACTTTCTTTTCTAAAAATGATTCTTTTAATGATCAAAATTGTCCCCTTTGTAAAAAAAATCATTCTTTGTCAAAATGTGGTGCATTTTTAAAATTAGATGAACACGAAAGATTCCTAACAGTAAAAAAATATTTGTTATGTATTAATTGCTTGAAATCCAATCATCAGGTATCAAATTGTAAAAGTAATCAATTTTGTAATATCTGTTCTAAAAAACATAATTCACTTCTACATCGAACCTTGCCGGGAACAAAAAGTAATAATTTTCAATCCAAATCGCAAAGTCAGACGGCGACACAGATAGACGCCGCCGCGCACCTGCTTCCATCAAATGATTCATATCCTGAATTGCAGAAAGAAAAAAATAATGTTTCGATGGCATTATATAACGAGATTAATTATCCAATCTTAAAAAGTAAAAAACATATATTGCTGTCAACTGCTATAGTTTATTTGGAAAGTAGCAATAAAAAAAAGTTTCCGGTTCGTGTAATTCTTGATAATGGTAGACAATGTAACATATTAGAGAGAGAACTCGCTAATTTATTGAATTTGCAAAAAAGGAAATGCGATATTCATATTTCAGGAATTAATGGTAAGATGACAAATGTGAAATCTTCAGTACGTACCATTATTTCCAATAAAGATGATTCATTTAGTGAACCAATTGAATTTTTAATTACACCTAAAATAACAGAATTCATTCCTTCACACAATATAAACATAAGAAGTTTAAATCTACCACATGACCTTGAATTAGCTGATAGTGAATTTTGGAAAAAATCTAAAATAAATGCTTTAGTTGGTGCTGAATTTTTCTATGAAATATTAAAAGCAGATAAATTTAAAATAGGACGATTCACCTTTCAGAATAGCGTTTTTGGGCATATTGTTGCGGGAACCATAGACCGCAATGTATCTGAAAATACTTTTTGCGGTTTTACTGCATGCAATGATTATCTTAATGAAACCATTCAAAAATTCTGGAAAATAGAAGCTCCTGAAATTGACTTACGTCCAATTAGTCAGGAAGAACAATTGTGTGAGAAACATTTTTTAGAAACTTATCGGAGAGATAAATCGGGAAGATTTATGGTAGCCATGCCTTTGAAGGAAGATGCTAGTGTCCTTGGGGAGTCTAAATCTATCGCAGAAAAACGGCTCAAGCAGTTATGGAATCGTTTAGAAAAGAATCCAACCATGCGAAATCTTTATTGTGATTTTATTAAAGAATACACTAATTTGAATCATATGACAAAAATTGTTGATAATTTAAAGGAATCTAGCTGTTATTATCTGCCCCATCATGGAATTTATAGGCCAGAAAAATCTACTACGAAGTTTCGCGTTGCATTTAATGCTTCGAGTTCGACAACTAGTGGAATATCATTAAACGACATAACTTATAAAGGTGTCGTTAATGAAGATTTGTATGAAATCATGTTACGCTTTCGACAACACCGATTTGTGTTTTTGGCCGATCTTGAAAAAATGTATCGCCAAATAATGATTACCGAGGATCAGAGAAAATTATTAAGAATTTTATGGAAAGATAATGTGAACTCAGAAATTGAAACCTATGAACTTAATACCGTAACATACGGTACCGCTTGTGCCCCTTTTTTAGCCATTAGAACGTTGAAGCAATTAGCCCTTGAAGAAGCCGAGAAATATCCGAAGGCATCCGATATTTTGTTACATGATTCGTATATGGACGATATAAAAAGTGGGGAAGAATCGTTAGAATCTACTAGGAAGCTTCAAAAACAACTTATACACTTGTTAGAAGGCGCTGGAATGAATTTACATAAATGGAATGCAAATCATATTTCCTTACTTGACTTTTCTAAAGAGACATACCCTGAGTACACATTCTCTGATAAGGAAACCAAAGCCCTAGGGGTTGCCTGGAAACCCAATTTAGATGCTTTCACATTTAAAATAAATTTGTGTCAGTTAAAGTCTATGACAAAGAGAAGCATTTTATCAGACATTGCTCGTATTTTCGACCCATTGGTTCTCATCGGTCCTGTTATTGTCAAAGCCAAGTTGTTTATGCAGGAACTATGGAAATTAAAATTGGACTGGAATGACCCTATTCCAAGCCCTATTGCTCAAAATTGGCTAGAATTCGCCACTTCGTTAAAAGCTCTTGAACAACTTAAAATAAATCGCTATGTTTTAATTCCTGAAGCACAACAAATAAACTTACCCGGATTCGCCGACGCATCGTCATTAGCTTTTGGAGCAGCCGTGTATATTCAGTCTATTCATAATTCTGAAATTGTCTCCAATTTGGTTAGCAGCAAATCTCAAGTTGCACCTCTAAAACTGTTTCTATCCCTCGACTCGAGTTATCTGGTTGTGTTTTGTTATCCAAATTAATTGTGAAAATTTTGAAATTTTTGAGATTACAAATCAATAATATTTATCTCTATACAGACTCTCAAATAGCTCTTGCCTGGATCCAAACCGAGCCTTGGAAATTGAAAACATTTGTTGGCAACAGGGTTGCCAAAATTCAAGAACTGTCTAAAAACTTCACATGGAACCATGTGTCCTCTGCGGAAAATCCAGCAGACTTAATTTCACGAGGTCTAACTACCACCGATTTAATGGATAATCAGTTGTGGTGGCAGGGACCAGACTTTCTAAGTAAATCCAGTAGTATCATAAACAATGACTCTGACTATCTGTCCCCCTGTGATAATAGTATTGTGATGAGTGAATTGAAAAATAATCACCAGTGTGACGCTAACCCTGTAGTGTTGTGTGGATTAATTCAATCTACGGATTCCTCCCAGAACTTTTATAATCATTTGTTTCCATTAACAAATAATTTTTGTAAATTAATTAGAATATGTAGTTTTATTTTTAGATTTATTAGGAATACAAGAGCAAAAGTAAACAGAGTGATTGGACCACTCCGAAGCACCGAATTAAACGACACAGAAGTGCATTTATTTAGACAGGTACAGTATACACAGTTTGCCGCAGAATTGATCTGCTTAGAGAAAAAGAAGCCCGTATCAGGTAAATTAAATTGTTTTAATCCAATTTTAGATTCTCAGGGACTCCTAAGAGTGGGTGGAAGGCTGGAAAATGCTAATTTAAATTTTGATAGTAAACATCCCCTTTTGTTGCCCCACGACTATAAATTATCTTCCATGATTATGGAACATTTCCATAAAAAATTCTTTCATGTAGGACCTCAAGCCTTGTTATACCACGTTAGAAAAAAATATTGGATAGTTAGTGGGAGATCTTTAGCTCGGAAAATATTTCGTAACTGTATAACGTGTTATAAACTTAAACCTTTAACGGTCAATCAACTTATGGGAAATTTGCCAAAGGAACGAGTAAATGTGACTCATCCATTTTATTGTACCGGTATAGATTTCTGTGGCCCTTTTTTAATTAAATATCGGGGTCAAAGAAAAGGAATCTATAACAAAATTTTTGTTTGTATTTTTATTTGCATGCCTACTAAAGCCGTGCATCTAGAGGTAGTTAGCGATTTAACATCCGAAGCTTTTATCGCAACTTTAAAAAGATTTTTTGCTAGACGAGGCAAAGCCCAAACATTATTCAGTGATAATGCAACAAATTTTGTTAGTGCAAATAATGAATTAAAAAGGTTACATAGATTAGCTACTCAGCCTGATGAAAACCTTACTAATTTTTTAAATTCAGAGAATATTAATTGGAAATTTCTGCCACCCCGTGCCCCAAATTTTGGAGGGCTATGGGAGGCAGGCGTAAAATCGTTTAAGTATCATTTGAAACGCACAGTAGGAAACGCTAAATTGACATATGAGGAATTCTTAACCGTTGTTTGTCAAATTGAGGGAATCCTCAATTCTCGACCCCTTACCCCCCTTTCAAACGATATCAAAGATTTGGACGTCTTGACTCCCGGCCATTTTTTAGTTGGTCGACCCATCACAGCGGTGATCGAACCCGAGTTCTCTGGCATTCCAGATAATCGATTAGATACCTGGCAAAAATTAACTAAAATAGTTCAAGGGATATGGAAAAAGTGGCAATGTCATTATTTAAATACGTTACAACAAAGAAACAAATGGAAATTTGAAACAAATAACATTAAAAATGGGGATATGGTACTATTAAAGGAAGAAAACTTGCCCATATGAAGTTGGATTTTGGGTAGAATAGTAGATATTATTCCAGGAAAGGATAACAAAATACGCGTAGTCTCGGTTAAAACAAGAAATGGGACATATAAACGACCTATTTTCAAAATTGCTCTTTTACCTTCAGAAAAGTAAAAAAAAAAAAAAAATTGTTTGAAAATGAATAATGTATATAGTTAAATTTAATTTGTTTATTGTATTTCATTTGTATTATTTTATTGTTTACAATGTTATTAATATTTCTCTTGTATAAGTTTTATTATTTAAATTGCATATATAATATTTTCGTATAATTAATTATAATTATGGTATTACATATTAGAACTGTAATTTTGAAACAATGTTTCAAGGTGGGCCGGTATGTTGCCGCTCACCTTAGTTTGGCTATATGCGAAACCTTGGCGCGCATCTCTTGTTCACTTGCATTCCCGCTGTAGCGGAGTAGTTGTATTGTTTTTCGTTATAAGAGTAGCATCTCTTGTTTATCTTGTTCGGTGATATGGTTCACCTTTTTACTTTCCGAACACTATAGTGAGGAAAGTATTGTAATCATGTCAAAAATCCGAATTCGAGATTTTGATGTTTCTATACGTTTTGAGGTCCCCTGAGTCCGTTTTCACTATTTTTACGATGATGTATGTATGTGTGTATGTCTGAGTGAACACGCTAGCGTCTAAACGCTTTGTTCAATTAACCTGAAAGTTGGTACGCATATTGTAAGTCACCATAGTACGAACCCTATAGATTTTGGTGAATCTAGCACTTATAGTTTTTTTACAGGGACACAAAGAAAAATTCTTTATCATTATGGCCTATGGGAGCAAAATCTTAAAAGTGCGATAGCATCTAAACGCCTTATTCAATTGAGCAAAAAATTTATACACATATTATAGGTCACAAATACTCAATCTGTATAGAATTTGGAGAATCTAGCACTTATAGTTTTTTTACAGGGACACAAAGAAAAATTCTTTATCATTATGCCTATAGGTCCAAATTTTTAAAAGTGTGATAGCGCCTAAACGCCTTATTAATCTGAGCAAAAAATTTTTACACATGTTATAGATCACAGTTGAACTAACTGTATAGACTTTGGTGAATCTAGCACTTACAGTTTTTTTACAGGGACACAAAGAAAAATTCTTTATCATTATGGCCTATGGGACTAAATTTTTAAAAGTACGATAGCATCTAAACGCCTTATTGAATTGAGCTGAAAATTTATATGAGTATTATAAATCACTGTTGCACTAACTATAAGCATTTTGGTGAATTTAGCATTTATAGGTTTTTACAGGGACACAACGAAAAATTCTTTATCATTATGATATATGGGCTCAAAGTTCAGTAGCGTTAAATAAAACATCGTGTAATAGATGGAGAAAAATACTCAAACACTCTATTACGGTTTTCTCTCTTTTGTTTGTTTAACAACTCCTCTTTCTTTACTTTATCTACAAAACTGTTAATTACTCAATGTTCGGAAAGTCGAGTGGAGTCACTCCAGATTTTTTATAGTTTGCGTTGACTATGGTGTCAACATATTTGAATACGTTAATAATACGTCATCTATAAATTGTATATATGTAAATAATACTTTAATTAAATGTTTGTGAAGTAATAGCTTCAGAATAGTAATTATTGAATACAGTCCACTCATAAAGTATCGTCAACAAGTAGGTTAATGTAGATAAAAGTAATAAAAGTCGAAATATGGTTTTTTTCTGTTGTAAAATGTTTTCGCTTCAAAAGCAATTATCCTTTCTTCGAAAAGAATAATTTTATCAACAAAAGCCCCTTTTATTAATGTGTTCAAACATAAACGTTTTTTCCAAGTTTTACTTTTTTTTTAAGCTGATATTTCTAAACAGTTTTCATAGAATTATGAAACAAACTTCTTTTATTTCTGTAATGTCAATTGAAAAATCTTTTTGGGCTCTATTATGTCCCTCCGAATGTAATATTTCTCTATTTCGCAGTAAAATGAAAAAAAATTCTTTTCTCAAATGCTGGACATAAACGAAAATCTACAAAACAAATAAAAAAATGTCAAATTTTCTAAGCAATTTTATCTAAATCATAAGGAATTTTAGCGTCATTGTTACTGATATAAAATTTATCTCAATGAGAAGAATCCTTGAAAAACTGGAGATGTTATAGAAGAAAAAATGAAATAATATTTTCTTTAATGTTACTTGTGTGAATAAACGCTTTTATCTTAGGAACGTAATACTATTTTATCAGATATATTTATGATATACTTAGACCAGATTTTCAATATATACTATATTGTAGTTCACTATAATGAAAAACTTCCCGTTCTTTATGTTGTATGTTTTAGAAAAGAAATATAATTTATGAAAACATGTTGTTCGATTTTGAGATTAAACAGTTTTATTTGTGTAACATATATTTTATTTTATTTATGTACTATTTATTTATTTAACGCCGAACATAAGTAAGATAAATCAATCATGAAGCCTTTTGATGTATTTTGTAAGATTAATGTGACCAAATCATTTCTTTTTTTTGTTCCATTAAATTAAGTATTTAAACTACATATAAACTTTTTTCTATTTTTCAAATGATATAATTTACATAAACAACAAATATAAATTTCGTGGTTCGTCAAACATCATGACGTAAATTTCACTTATATGTTCGGTATTACGCGTAAAAACTAGCAGTTAGGCAATCTCCAAAAATTAACAAATAAACTTTTAAACTTTTTAAAATTGAGTTTAAAAGTTTTCTAGCAATTTAAACATGGCTTCACTAAAATATTGCCAACTGACGGTTTCATATTAAAAATCATTTGTAGTTTCGGGAAAAGAATCTTATTATTGTTTTAAAATACCATTGTTATAAGAAAATATACATATTTAAAATATTGATCATGTATAGTGTAATAGTAAATAAATGGTCACGGAAAGAAGAAGAATAAAGTTATGATATAGATTGTCATTTGGTTCAAATTTTGAGGAAACCAGATCGTCTTACTCGAGCGTAACAAAAGTTATTGTAGTTTTCTGGTAAATGAAGTTTCGTTACCGCAAACTAACTATGCTTTCTATAATTATGCCATTTGCAATAACAATTCACTAGATAAAATACGTAACATGAGTTGCACAACTTTCTTAGGAAATGCAATTTCACAGAATATTATGTATATTTAAAAGAGTTCAGTTAAAAAAAAAAAAAAAAAAAAAAAAAACTTCATAAATTAGATAACATAAAGAGGAGTGAAAAAAGTGCAACAACAATAACTTAGGAACTAGAGAATGTAACATGTGTACACCACATATTGTGACTTACGATTAATATTTATATAAAGTTAAAAATAACATTTTACCATCATGTTACAAATAATAGCATTGGAAATAAAAGAAGTATTTGTTGATACATAATATCTTTTTAATAAAAATAATCTGGTGTGTCACTCACACGACTTTCTCTTACCCTGAAATTTAATACTATAAATACAGGTTGCAGTTTAAGAGGTAAGATAACGAGTACTGTTATGTAAACCTATGTTAAACAATTTAAAATAGGCTTCGGAAGAGTTTAATATGATAATTAGTTCTGTGTGAGGGGGGCTGCCGCCCCCTCAACCCCCCGTTTCATTAATGTACCTACATTTAGATGGAATTTAATTCGGTTATTAAAAATAATTCTGTTTTTAAAAAATAATTTATTAAAATTATTATTTAAAAAATTATCTTTTATGATAATGCAGACGATTTCCATATTAGAGAAGTAGTATAACACTAAATATATATGTGGGATGGCCGATTGGTGTGGGCTTTTAAAACACAAAACTACTAATTCAATTAATTACTAATCATTTAAAATTTAATAGAAAATTAAGGTATTATGTACAAATATACAAAAAAACGTTAATATGAATTAAAGTAGTACTGCTGATCAAATGTTCGTTTAATAGTTCGTTTAACACAGTTCGCGGCACAAACAAATCACTCATAACTTCTGTTTTCGGTCACTTTAAGAAAAAGTACGCGGTCTCGTACAAAGCTCCGGCACAGCTAAAACGTCGTCTAAAGCAAGAGGTGCACTCGTCGATGTGCAGTCCTCGCTGTTCATCCGTCAACTAACTTCCTCTCTCCGAACGCTCTCAGCAGACGTGTGTCCCGGAAGTAGCGTCTGTCTAACGTCATAGTTGCATCCTTCCGGTGAGATTCTGCGCTCTTCGTCAATCGTAACGGGAAACTCAGCTGTTTTGGAGCCAGCTGTTGCAGGAAGCCAGGCCAGTTACTATAAGCTCGGCCATCCTGCGTCGACTGGTCCTCCAGGCGGCCACACTGAAAAATACAAAAGAAAAAACAAACACAAAAGCAACACAAAATAATAACAAACTTATTTACAGTACATTTCAAATTTGATATATATATTTTTAAAGTTAAGTGATCCCTCGTCTGAGGAACTTAGCATGAGTGGATGTGCAATAGGAGCCTTCATGGCATCCATTTCTAATCATATCATCAATAACATTATCATCATTATTATCATTATCATTATGGCATTTATCATCATTATTTTTATGGCATTGCACCGAGGAATCAATTTTCGTGACGTCATTACCGCCACTTTCAAATTTAATTTCGGATTCATTGCTCGATTCGTTCTCAGAATCCTCATCATCTGAATTGTTCTCAGAATTTTCCTGTTTTAATAATTCTATATTACATAAATTTAATAACAATCTATCTCTTAATTCCTCTTTGCTCCCATCAAACGGGACATTTAATATATTACAGATTATTATTAATTCATTTAGTGAGAAATTATCGTCTATAAACTTCTGTTTTTCAATATAATTTTCGTCATCAACGACAAACTCAAATCCGGAGAATTTTTTTATTCTGCATCTGTTTTTTCGATCACCGTCGTCATTGAATAAAAACCGATGTAGAATTTTAATTTTATTGTACTTCTCCGTCCCTAGTGCAACACCAATTTTAGGACTGTTCCCAAGTGAGACCATCCTGCAACAAAACAAAAACTTACGTACCTTCGTAGAGCAGAAACGGCAGGTGCTTTGTTGTTCTAAATTTCTGGCTCAAATTTCCGTCCAATCGATTTGTCGCTTTTTAATCCTTGAACACTTTGCAGAACATATCACACTTTGTACACATCTAATCATGCACTATATAAATCTCAGAATAGATAAAGCATTCCGCACATAAGCTTCAATGTAGTTTAACGTCGTATTTCATTCGTAGACACACAGTTAATTCAATCACTGTTTTAAAAGTAAAATGTTCAGTTTATCAGTCTATATTTTATCAGTCCAGGCGCATCATCATTTGTAGAAATACAATTCGCAAAAGTTTTAAAATAGTCTATTAAATAAAGAGTTTACATTTTATAAAAGTAAAAATAGTTCTTTTTTTTTTTTTTTTTTTTTTTTTTTTTTTTTTAACGTACCGTTAAAATTTACTTTAAATTAAAATTGACGTTCCATCCGAAGTTTATGTTATTTAAACATTTACGTTAAAATCAAAATTTACGATCCATCCCACTTCTGACTTTTTTGTGGGATGGCCGATTGGTCTGGGTTTTTAAAACACAAAACTACTAATTCAATTAATTACTAATCATTTAAAATTTAATAGAAAATTAAGGTATTATGTACAAATATACAAAAAACGTTAATATGAATTAAAGTAGTACTGCTGATCAAATGTTCGTTTAATAGTTCGTTCAACACAGTTCACGGCACAAACAAATCACTCATAACTTCTGTTTTCGGTCACTTTAAGAAAAAGTACGCGGTCTCGTACAAAGCTCCGGCACAGCTAAAACGTCGTCTAAAGCAAGAGGTGCACTCGTCGATGTGCAGTCCTCGCCGATCATCCGTCAACTAACTTCCTCTCTCCGAACGCTCTCAGCAGACGTGTGTCCCGGAAGTAGCGTCTGTCTAACGTCATAGTTGCATCCTTCCGGTGAGATTCTGCGCTCTTCGTCAATCGTAACGGGTAACTCAGCTGTTTTGGAGCCAGCTGTTGCAGGAAGCCAGGCCCGTTAGCGTATCTCCGAACTGTTGGCGCGTACAGAACAGATTGACAAATTTTCGCCAAACAGTGCGATTTTCGCCAAATGTGGACGTTCAAAGAGAAAAAACTACGCAGCACTTAATTTGTGTAAATAAACATTGCCGCTTTTGTTTTTTATTGTTGAATCATGTTATATTTAAAGCTTTAAATCGCAAAATGGAAGCTGACACTATTATTTCAAAATTAAAAGGCAGTTTTCCGCATATAATAATACATTCTAATAATGACAATGCATTAACTTTAAGATCTAATTTAACATGTGAGAAGGAAGCAGAAAAATTTGTCAAAGTGTTTGGTCGAATAACCAATACTCATTGGATTGTATACAGAGTGCTCCACCGTCCAAATCGGTAAGTTAAAAATGTTATATTATTTTTTAACTAGGGTAGGTGCTCCAGTGATTGGCATGCTCCAGTAGCAGTAATTGACATCTATCCGGAAATAATTAAAAAATTATGAAATCATATAGTATTTTACATATAAGAATTTTAACATTTTATGTCTAACACTGGAGCATAGGTAAAATAAAACTGGTAAAATAAAAACTGGCAGTGTCAATTACTGGAACACTGAGTGGGTGTCCAATAAAATTTATAAAAAAATATAATTGTTATCAAATGTATATATTTTAACATATATGTGGTTCTGAATGTCTTTCATGCCATATGTACTAACTTAAGATTTCTAAACATATTTTCTGATGACTAGAACATTAAAAACATCAGAGATTGCTCTAAAAGTATCAATCACTGGTGCACTTACCCTATTTCTGTTTAACTATCATTTTGTATTATTATTATTATTTTAAATGTATGACTTAACTTTATAAAATATTTATCTTATGATGCAGAGCTTTAATTTTCACTATATATTTAACTATTATGTATTTTTCTAAGAATATCTTAATCATAATAAATATCGATATTTTGTTTTAAATTCCACAGTTAGAGTTCATAAAACCTTCTACATATAATTTTCTTCTTAGACATCTCAATCTTTACACCTTCCAACGTACATAGTTAAAAAGTGAAACGTTCAAGATTTTGTTAGTGCTATTCTATTTGTTCCTTCTCAGTAGTCATAAAAAATCTAATCGTAATGTGTTATAAAAACAAGGTAATAAGGATATGCATAATCTATCTACAACCTTTTCCTAAAAGAAACATGTCGGTATAGATGGATTCTGCTCAATTTCTCATCATATATTTGTTCTGATGAAATGAGCGAACATAATAACATTCTGTTAAGCTTCATGCTAAAAAGTAATGAATATGATAGGAAACTAACATATTCGCAGACTGAAATGCCCCTCTAACTAGGCTAATCTCAATCCGATCCAATACATTTAACTTATTCTAATTTGCTGATTAATTTTATTCGGCTTGCTTTCGTTCTTTAATTTCAAATGCGAGATGATAACACTATTTCCAATGCACTAAGACAAAAACATAAGTTTACGTAAAATGTTTTCCTATTTTGTCATATTAAAGAATTTTTAAATTTTAAATTACTTGCGAAATTTTCAAATTAAAATGTTTATACTTTATGAGGTGTAACATAAATGATATTTTTAAAGTGATGTGATATCCTAAAGATAAAATATTTCTCTTAATGGATTTTTAAAGGAAATTTTGTCCTATTTTGCCATATTGAAAAATAAAAAATAAAAAAAGATTTTTTTTTCTAAGTTTTTTTTTTCGTTAAAAGTAAAAAAAAATCTATAACTTTGTTTTAAATTATCACAGATTTATAGTTCAACCATTCGTTTTAAAGGTATTGGCGAGCTCTTTTGAATGATACCCATCATGAAAATTTACTCTCCTCGAGGGGAGACTTCCCCCCAGGGGGGGAGGCGAGGCTCCTACATACACAAACATTTTTTTCCCAGTTAACTATTACAAAAAATACATATTCGTTTCATTTGGTTTAGGGCAGTCTATAGACGTTAAACTCTACTTACCTGCAATTTCCCCCATAGACGTAATGTATTAGAATTCTCTTGATTGTCCCTGTACGCGAACCATTTGCTTGATCTTAACGAAAATCTTACTGTAGCATCCCTATATGATACACATTTAGAATACCAAGTTTGAACTTTCTGCCATAATTTGTTTTTGAGATATGCTGATAAGAGGCAGACACACACACAGACCATTTGCTAAAAACATGATTTTCGTATTCAGGGGACCTCAAAACGTGTAAATATAACAAAATCTCGCGTTCGGAAATTTGACCCAAAAACAATACTTTCTCTAACTAATGGGTAAGAGAAAGTAAAAATAGTAAAAGTAATTTTTTTTTTAACTTTTTTTTTGGATTAAGAAAAAAGTAAAAATTAAATAATTGGACAAAAAATAGTTTTTTTTTTTTTTCTAAAATTTGACCTAAGAACAATATTTTCTCTACTCTTTTTATGGATCAGAAAAAGTAAAAATTAAATAAATAATTAGAAAAAAAAAAAAAAAAAAGGTGAAGGTTTCCTACTAAATTTAGACATTAAGTATATTATTTAAAAACTAGTAATTTTTGGCCACCACAAGACTTTCTTCTATATTTTCCAATACAAATTCACGCAGTAACAAAAAAAAAAAAAAAAAAAAAAAAAAAAATCAGTTTTTTTTTGTTAAAAGTAAAAAAAATCGATAACTTTGTTTTAAATTATCACATATTTATAGTTCAACCATTCGTTTTGAAGGTATTGACGAGACCTTTCGAAATATACCCATCTTGAAAATTTACCCTCCCCGGGGGTACTTCCCCCTAGGGGGAAAAGCGATGCCCCAAATTTTTTCCTAATTAACAACTACTATTATCAATAATTCATATTAATTTCACAATCACAGGTTAAGAATAACTCTCATTCTGTACATTTATACGAAATTTTGTCCTATACTGCCATGTTAAAAATTTAGAAATAATACGATCACAGCGCCACCTGTTGAGCGATTGATCCCCAAATCTAATCAGCCCCAGTTTATGTCAGGGGCCAACTAAATACCAAGTCTAATTAAATTTCGTTAAAAAAAAAAATAATAATAATAAAAAAAAAAAACGATTTTTTTTCTAAGTTTTTTTGTTAAAAGTAAAAAAAATCGATAACTTTGTTTTAAATTATCACAGATTTATAGTTCAACCATTCGTTTTAAAGGTATTGATGAGACCTTTCGAAAGATACCCATCTTGAAAATTTACTCCCCTCGAGGGGGGACTTCCCCCCCAGGGGGGGTGGCGAGGCTCCTATACGTACAAAAATTTTTTCCCAGTTGACTATCTCTATTATAAATAATTATTGTAAATTTCATAATGATTACTAAAAAATAATTCTCTTTAAGCACATTTATACAAAATTTTGTCCTATATCACCATATTAAAAATTTAGAAAAAGCGGGATGGCAACGCAACCTGTAAGACAATTTTTACCAAAAGTTGATAGGCACTAATTTATGTCCAGGTGCAACTACATACCAATTTGTATGAAATTCTGTGTGAAATTATGTTCCTGAGATACAGTTGCCACAAAATTTTGTCACACACACACACACACACAGACAGACAGACAGACAGACAGACATTTTCTAAAAATAGTCAAATCGTATTCTACAGCTCTGAAAACGTGTAAATCCATCAAAAACCCGAGGTCGAAAATTTTTACGAATCCAATACTTTCTCTATATTAGATATAGAAGAAAGTAATAACGACGCTAAATCTCATTAACACACAGTTTCAGCAGTTTATTCTTCTGAGAGGGAGAAAAAAAAAAGATTGTAGTTTTCACGAATGCGGAATGAAGTAGAATCAAGGGTTGCTTTGCGGTAGAGAGATTTTGGCGTTAGCTACGAAAATGCGCCAATCTGTTCTGTACGCGCCAACATTTCGGAGATACGCGGCTCGTTACTATATATGTATATATATATAAAGAAGTTTAATTTATTCTCAATATTACATTATTATTATTATTATTATTATTTTTTTTTTTGTTAAAAATGAAAAAAAATCGAGAACTTTATTTTAAATTATCGCAGATCGATGGTTCAACCATTCGATTTAAAGTTATTGGCAAGCTCTTTTGAAAGATACCCATCATGAAAATTTACTCCCCTCGAGGGGGGACTTCCCCCCAGGGGGGAGGCGTGGCTCCTACATACACAGAATTTTTTCCCAATTGACTATCTCTATTACAAAAAATATATGTTCGTTTCATTTGGTTTAGTGCAGTCTGTAGATGTTAAACTCTACTTACCTGCAATTTCCCCCATAGATGTAATGTATTTGAATACTTTTGAGTGTCCCTGTACACGAACCATTTGCTTCATCTCAACGAAATGCTTACTGTAGCATCCCTATATGATACACATTTAGAATACCGAGTTTGGAATTTCTGCTGCTATTCGTTCTTGAGATATGCTGATAACAGACACAGACCATTCGCTAAAAACATGATTTTCGTATTCAGGGGACCTCAGAACATGTAAATATAAAAAAAACTCACGCTCGAAAATTTGACCCTAAAACAATACTTTCCCGACCCTATGAGTAAGAGAAAGTAAAAATAAAAGGTATATTTATTTATTTATTTTTTGTAAATTATCTAACCAAAAAATAAATCTTAAACAACAGCAAAGTGAAGAAGAGATAAACATACACAGAACGCCGTGAAAAATATCTTGTCTATATAATACAGCTTTAAACGCCTTGTAGTTTGGAGTACGATACACGGAAAGTGCTTAGCTACTATTAGACATGACATGTTGTACGTCAATGATGTTAAGTAATATTAAAAAAAGGTATCTGTATAATGTTTTAAATGTCTGAAAGTACCACAATGTCTTGTTAATTTTAATTGTACGATTAACGGATGTATGTAATTATCGAGTATTTGTTATTGAAATATTTCCAGAGTTACCAACTATCCGGATTATTTCATATCACTATATTACTAAAATTAACATCAGATTATTAAATCACAAAATTTTCGCTAAAATATAAATTGGATATTTCTATACAAAATTTTTGATATTCGAAAATCGAGAGGGTTGGCAAGTCGGTAATTCTAAATACATATTATTCAATAATTGTATGCTTTTTAAAAATTATTTTTCCATTTGAATCTCTAATGCAGAGAAATTAATTTACAAGTTTTTTTTTAATCATTCTGAAAGTCACAGAGTGCAAACCAAGCACTCATCAAACATTTTTCACTGTGCTTCACAGTAAAGCATTTAAAGCTACAGGTAATGAAATATTTCCACATTAATTTATAATATAATTTATTTTTATGATATCATTTCAAATTAATTCGACTATGAGATTTTGCCATATCTATAGGTTTTAAGGTCTTTTTAATTATATATTTACTATTTTGATGGTGATACATGTATGTGTGGCTGAATATGCGTATATATATATATATATATATGTAAGTGAACACGATAGCATCAAAAAGTTTTATTCAATTACGATCAAAATTGATAGGTATGATAAAAGCTACCGTCATTTTCCTAAATGTAAGACTTATAGAGTTCTTTTGCACGGACACAAAGAGGAATGGACTCAAATTATTTGAAGGGCACTAACTTCTAAACTTTGCATTCGTTTAACATAGAATTTGGTGAGCATATTATAGATCATTACAAGAACTACATAGATTTTTATGAGTTGTGGAAATATTAATTATTTTTTCCAGGAATACAAAGTAAAATTCTTATATATTACGGTGTATGATCTTAAGACTCAAATTAAGTTCACAGCAGAAATATTCCTTCGTTTAAAACGAGAGGAGAAAAAAAAAGAAAAAAGAAAATGATGGGAGTTACATTGCTTTGCTAAAATATGATCTTTTTGGAAAATAATGGGCGTATTACTTATAATTCAGGGAAGCATGAAAATAATTACACACATTTCTGTTCTATGGAACTGATTATACAATAAGTTACTTAATATATATATATAACTAAATACATTAAGTTATTAAAATAGATTGAAACCTATATATATTTTAGAATTTTTCTATAACATGGTCCACGATTTGACCATTTTTAGAAAATTTCTTTGTGGTGCATATCCAAAAATTTATGGATACTGTATATCGCAAACTAATGGAAGAAATTTAACCAAACTTAATATTTAGTTGGACCTCGGCTTAAATTAGGTTTGATCACATTTGGGGGTATGTCGGTCAACAGGGGGCGCTGTCATTCTATTTTCTCAAACTTATTATTATGGCGGTATAAGACAAAATTTTGTAATGATAATTATTTTTAAATTTTGAATGTGAAATTAAAGAAAAAAAATTAAAAATCATAGAATTAGTCAGCCAAGAAAACCTTTTTGTACGTATACCCAGGGAGTGTAAATTTTAAATATGTGCATCTTTCAAAAGAACTAGTCAGTACCTTTAAAACGAATAGTTGAACTATAAGTTAATGATATTTTTTAAACAAATTTATCATTTTTTTTCCATTAAAAAAAAAAAAAAAAAAAAAAAAGAGCTCTTTTCCAGTTGTCGGTACAAAATTGGTTTTCTTGTAGTGTTACTTTTCTCTGAAATGAAAATCTTCTACATTTACCAAAGAAAAATAATTTTAATAAATAATAATAATAATAATAATAATATGCTGTATATTCACACAATACGTGTTCTTTTTTTTTTCTTCTTTTGTGTATGTAGGAAAATATAGAAGAAAATTTCTTGGTAGCCAAAACATACTAGTTTACTGATTTAAACTTATTTAAACTGTCATTAGTTACTATATGTTTGGAAAAACAGTGCCACCAGTGGATTCACTTCAGACTTTATTCATTTATTATTTATTTATGACAAAAACCAGTTGCTTGCATTTATATGTATTTAAAAACTTGTTCTAAAAGAAAATAATTCAATTCCTTTTTAAAAGTGTGCAAGGAAGGAAAAACTAATTTTATGTTTTGATTATGAATTTCATGGGAAAAATATTTCAAGAGCATCCTAAAAATAAAAAGAAAATCTATTGTAATAAAATTTCAAACATGTTAATCCTATATAGACATCGACAGACATCTGTACAAAAGTAATAATTAAATCAGGTCAACATTCCATTGAATTTCTTTACAGACGATTAAAATAAGAATATTTTTAGAGACAATTTAAATAATGGCTTTCCTGCTTCAACAATTATTTCATTATTCTGGAATCCAGAGGGAGATATACTTAAGTGCTGATTTTCAGCAAAAAATCGAAGTCAAAGTGTAAAGCGATTTCTTTCTTTTTTTACTTTTCCTTTATTCCACCATTTTTCCATATTTTTTTCTTTTTCCTTTTTTTTTCGGTAGAATTACAAAGAAACCTTTTCATCTAAAATAAAGAAATGCAAACTGAAGAAATTTTTTCTGTAGTATTTTGAAGTCTGTTAAATATATTACATAGAATGTATGTAAATGATTAGGTTAGTTATATAATATTACTATTCTATAATTTCATATATTTTTTGACTTTGATTACGAAATTGTATAAATATATTGAAATCTACAAAATATATTATCTTTTTTTAATATTCTATAACACTTATTATCTATAAAACATGAAAACTCCTAAAAAACTAGTTGGCATAGGTGGACTCTGCTCAGTTCCCCATCATATTTATGTTCTCATAAATTTCTCGTGCGAGACATATTATAATCATGTTAAAAGAAATGAATTTGACCAAAGATGATATTATGACAGAATGAAATCCCCGCATCCACCGTTCACTTCGATATATATATCTCATTCTAATCTATTAATTTATTTTATCAGGGTCTATTCCGTTGTTTAGTTTTCATGCTACTATTTCCAATGCAATATTCCTGAAAATTCATATTTAGGTATGTGAAAAATTACCAATTTCGCTATGATGATAAAATCGTAAATTACGAATAATTTACGAAATTTTCCTATTAGAATATTTGTATTCAATCATGTTCAAACAAATATCATAAATGTAATTTTGAAGTTGTCTAATTTATTTATGATCCTCAAAATGGAAGTTTATGCTCAATTTTGCCTTATTCTGACATGTTAAGTAAATCGTAAATTCCAAATAACTTACGATTTTTTTAAATTGGACAAATCATAGTCTATGATATTCATGCCAGTATCCTATATAATATTTCGAAAGTGGTTTGACATCTTTACGATGAAAATATCCCTCAAGATTGACGTTTATGTGAAATTTGGCTTTATCCTGCCATGTTAAGAAATTCGTAATTTTCCAATAACTTACGAAATTTTTATATTGGAAAATTCATAGTCATTAATATTCATGCCAGTGTTCTAAATAATATTTCAAAAGTAGTTTGACACCTTTACGATGAAAATATCTCTCAAAATCGACGTTTATGTGAAATTTTGCCCTATACTGCCATGTTAAGAAATTCGTAAATTTCTAATAACTTGCGAAATTTTCAAAGTAGCACATTTATAGTTACTGATGTTCGTTCCGGCATCAAACCTGATATTTTAAAACTGATCTGACACTTTTACAGTAAAAAGTTTCCATTTAATGCTCGTTTAAGTGAATTTTTGTCCTATTCTCCCATGTTAAGAAAATCGTAAATTTCTCATAACTTACGAAGTTTTTTAATTCGAATGTTGCAAAAGAATAGGGTTCTTGCCAGTATCGAAAGTAATATTTTAAAACTGATCTGACTTCTCTACGATCATTTGTTCGTGAGTTATCGTGTTAACAGACTAACAAACTAACGGACTAAAACACTAACGGACTGACACACTGACACACTAACAGACACCCTACAGACAGACACCATACAAATTTTGTCATTTTCGGATACCTCACACCTAAAAACGTGTAAAAGAGTAAAAAAACCGACTTCGAAAATTTTCACGATTACCTAAGTTCCCCATACCTATAGTATGATGGGGAATTAAAATTAGGAAGAAACTCAATTTTTCAGAAAAGAAATCGATATATTGTTTGCCATCACAAAAGTTTCTTTTATGCAGTTATAATATATTTAAATAGCACAAGCATTTCTTTCTTTTTTTTTTTTTTTTTTTTTTTAATCACTTAATAACCCTTATTACATGACACGACAGTGTAACGTAATTTCAAGCGACTTGATTCTTCTGTCGCCTGGAACCAGAGCCTGATTACCCAAAAGGCTCAGGAAGCAAGAGCTTCCCTTCTTAAATTTAAGAGGGGCCTCAAAATGACTGAAAAGTAATGCCTCAAATTCCTGGTATTAGTTAGTTTTTCATTTTGTCACTTAAAGAAAAATGTATTAGGAAAAAATTTGCCTAAAGCAAGAGAAAATACATACTATAGTGAAAATTGAATAATTCGAACTTGGTTAATTCGAAATTCTGGATAATTCGAATTTTGTAGTCGGTCCCTTGAGTTTTCTATTAAAATAATGTTAAAAAAGCGTGGATAATTCGAATTCCATACGATTACCTTTAAAATATTACAGTAAAATTTTTTCACGAGAATTTTTTCAGCTAAAGTGTATTATGTTTTTTAACAGTCTTTCAAAAGAAGGATAAGGAAATACAAGAGTATTTCCTACCTCACTGTAAAAAATAAATCCTATTTACTGCCAGAAATTCTCTGTAATTTGAGAAAATACGCGTAATTTACGAAAAAGTTACGTTGTCAGAATGTATTTTCTCAAATTACAGAGAATTTCTGGCAGCAAATAGGACATATTTTTTACAGTGATAGTGCTTCAGAAGGTATGGTCCACATACATGAACTTTGAGGGGGTTTTTTAATTGAAAGTCATGTCTAATGTAGAAGATTCTGTTTTTGTATCAATTGGTGGGTTTAAGTCATATTCTATGACACAAAGGTTGTACTTAAAGAAGCAATCAAAAATATCTGACTATTTAAAAAAAGTGTTGAATGGCTAAGCTCGTAAAAAAATATTTATTTAATGGGAGGGGGTTAATGATGCAGTATTCTTAGATATAAATTTTATGTGTTAAATCTTTGATCACAGAGTTTTATATGTTTAATTTATCTCTTCTTCTTGACAAAATAGTATATGTAATTCGAATTTTTTGATATTTCGAATTTTTCTCTGGTCCCTTCAACATCGAATTATCCAAGTTCTACTGTATTTGGAAAAGTTCACTCAACAGATTACCAGTAACAATTTAGATAAACAGGTGATATGCAATAAAAAATACCACTCACTGATGTAGAATGAAGATGATCAACAGACACTTTGAAATTATTTTAAAGAAAAGCATTAAATTTCACTTTTTATTTATTTATCTTTTTTTCAATTTGAAATCATTTTGTTCAACTCTTTATCTGGTTTAAATAATAATAATAAATAAAAATAAAAGCTTGCGTGCAATGTGAGAAATTGAACTGATGTTTACCCCTTTTTGTCTGATGAAAATTTTTGCCAAATAATTTCAACTCGAAATGATTTCTGACGAATAGTTTGTGCCTTTCGCGATTTTAATCTGCAGGTAAAACTAGGTTGCAGTATTAATAATAATATATATGATAGCAGGAATAGGAACTTAAATTCTGAGTGAGATGCTATGTTGCTAAGTAATTTCTGTAAATAAAATTTAGAGTGTAAATTACTTTCTTAAATTATGTACATAGAATTTTGAAAACGTCTTGCAAATGGAAGAGAGGCCTCGAAATGATACAGAGCTTTCCCTAGGTTCAGAGGTTAATCAGGCTCTGCCTGGAACTGCTGCAACTCACATGGCCTCGTAGCTACAATGTAAGAAAACTATAGTACAGTTACTCTTAAGGGCTTTTCAGCAATTTTTGTTCAGTGAAGTAAGGCAAAATACATTCAGAATAGTTCTTTATAAAAACAATTTACACATTAAATTTGAAGGCTTTCCGTACTGTTAGCATCACATTTAATATCACTTCTTGAACAAAATCAAGCAAAACTGTACTACAAATTAATTTTTACAATAAATATCCTAACACATTAATTCGATTAAGAGGTTTAGCGTTTTAAGGAGATGGCGATATTATAAAGCTATTTTGATAACTGCTGTCTTAAAATTAAGAAATTTTGCATATATGTACATTAAAATCTAACGATATTAAGTATATTAAAATCTGAAAACTATTTAAATTTTCTTTTTGTTTGTTTTTAAATGCTCCAGATTCTCTAATTTTTAAATTTTTTCTCTTTAATTTCATATTAATATTATTGAACTAAATATTCTTAACATGTTTGATTATTACCCTGTGGATCAATACTCGTGTTGTGTGGATCCATTGAAAAGTAATTTATCAGAAATATTAGTTCCCCAACATACTGTAGGTATGGAGAACTTAGGAAATCGTGAAAATTTTCGAACTCGAGTTTTTGACTGTTCTGATACGTTTACCAGCTTTGAGCGCAGAATTACTCGGCCATTGGTGGGCTAGCTCTACTCTGAAAAGAAAAGATCGTAGTAAATCAAATCAAACCTGTATTAAATATATTTTACGCCCATGCATGGATGCCTAGCATTGTTTTATTTGCAATTTTAATACATATTTAACTTTTCAGAATAGTGTATAAAATACAGAGTGATCAATGAATTTCTTGAATCTCAATTTCTAAGCATGTTTGGAATACGCAAGGATCAACAACCAAACTATTTTCTCAAAGTCAAAAAATTCATTCTTATTATGAAAGGAATTTGTCATGAAAATATCTGACCAAAATTTAGTCAACAACTTATATGTGTAATTGCTACTTGTTAAGCTGTATAGAATTATTTTGGGGTTTTAATACTGTTTAGTTACATTCTGTAGTTATTATTATTATTATCATTAAAGTTTTGATAAATTTACAGTTAGTTGCTTTTTCTTTCTTTCTTTTTTCCTTTTGTCTAAATTTTATAACGATTTTATTATTTCCTATGTTAAAAGTATTATATTGGTTGCATAAAATTACACACATTGAGAAAAAATAAGTTTTGTTCTAAACAACCTTTTTTAAATAAAAAGTAAAATTAATCTAAGTTAAATAATGTGGTGTGTCACTCACGCGACTTTCTCTTACCCTGAAATTTAATACTATAAATACAGGTTGCAGATTAATAGGTAAGATAACGAGTACTGTTATGTAAACCTATGTTAAACAATTCATATTAGGCTTCTGAAGAGTTTTATATGATAATTAGTTCTGTGTGAGGGGGGCGGCAGCCCCCCTCAAACCCCCGTTTCATTAATGCACCTACATTTATATAGAATTTTATTTGGTTATTAAAAAATAATTAAAATTATTATTTAAAAAAATTGTCTTTTATGATAAGGCAGACGATTTCCATATTAGAGAAGTAGTATAACACCAAATATCCAAAAAAGTTCATTTTATTCTCAATATATATATATATATATATATATATATATAAAGAGTACGATTTTTTTTTTTTTCTTTTCCGTTAAAAGTAAAAAAAATCGATAACTTCGTTTTAAATTATCGCAGATCGATGGTTCAACCATTCGTTTTAAAGGTATTGGCGAGCTCTTTTGAAAGATACCCATTATGAAAATTTACTCCCCTCAAGGGGAGACTTCCCCCCACGGGGGGAGGCGAGGCTCTTACATACACAAAAATTTTTTCCCAGTTAACTGTCTCTATTACAAAATATATATATTTGTTTCATTTGGTTTAGTGCAGTCTATAGACGTTAAACTCTTATTTTCCTGCAATTTCCCCCATAGACGTAATGTATTAGAATTCTCTTGATTGTCCCTGTACACGAACCATTTGCTTGATCTTAACGAAAAGCTTACTGTAACATCCCTATATGATACACATTTAGAATACCAAGTTTGAACTTTCTGCCATAATTTGTTTTTGAGATATGCTGATAACAGACAGACACATAGACACACACACAGACCATTTGCTAAAAACATGATTTTCGTATTCAGGGGACCTCAAAACGTGTAAATATAACAAAATCTCGCGTTCGAAAATTTGACCCAAAAACAATACTTTCTCTACCTTATGGGTAAGAGAAAGTAAAAATGTTTCTAAAAATTTTATTAGAATAGAATAAAACATTGTAATGCTATATAGTTATTTTAATTTAACTAACACATATTTATACAATTCAGGAGCAACATAATATATATATATATATACATATACATATACATATATTTCTTTATAGTTCAGGGAAAGATGATATTTGTAAACATTTTCATAAAATATTTTCGAAACCATTATTTAATCAAAGCTTAAAGTTTTACTTATAGTTGAAACGTAGCAGTATTTATCTTACAACTTAAATATATTAAATAGGAAAAATGATTTCTAGTTTCGCAGGCATTTTACACGAAGAATAAATTTTAAGTGCTATGTTCTTGTCGTGCGAAACTACTAAGAAATAAAACGTAAACAACATAAACTGTTCATCATCAAAATTTATCTCTCCCGAGGCCTTATGCAATTTAGGCATCACATATATTGCGTTTGAAAATAATGGTTTCTTCTCCTTGAGAATTATTCGAGTGAGAAACGCAGTTATTTATGTTTGGTTCTAAAGGAAAATAAAATGTGTAAAAGCTTTCTTATAGGTACTGTCCGTAGATTAAAAAAAAAAAAAAAAAAAAAATCTTAGGAAAATAATTTTAAATTTTGAAAATATCTTTGTTGTTAGTCTTTTTATAAAGGAGTTCCTTTTTAAAAATAGATAAATAACTAAAACCAAACTAAATATTTAACATGCAGTGTTTGCAATATTAAAGTATTAATATTTAAACTGAAATATTTGTAAAAAGTGTAAATAATTTTTATATAGGGTACGCGCTCCAGTAATTGACACATATCCCAAAATAATTAATAAATAAGAAAAATAATAAAATCATATATTTTACATATAAGAATTTTAAAATTTTATGTCAAACACTGGAGCATAGGGTGCTAATAACTGGTAAAATGAATAACTAGCAGTGTCAAACACTGGAACATAGGGTGCCAATTACTGAAAAAATGAAAAACTGGCAGTGTCAATTACTGGTACATTGAGTGGATGTCAAATAAAATTCATAAAATAATAATAATTGTTATCAAATGTATATATTTTAACATATATGTGGTTCTGAATGTTTTTCATACCATATGTACTAACTTAAGATTTCTAAAAATATTTTCTGATGACTAGAACATTAAAAAGTCCTTCCGGCTTATTCGGAAGGGTAGGTTGATTTCTTTTTCCTTATCAAGTAGCAGTCATTTTGTTTCAAAATGGCTGTTACAAATTATTAATGCACTTGGTAGAAATATTGATGTAGGCTATGCACATATGGATTTTTAAGCAAATCGGTTCATAAATACCTTTTTATGTGAATTTAAAATTTTCAAGTGGCCGGCGCTTGGAAACAAAATGGTGAGTTAGGTTGACAAATATATGAAATGTATTTGTCAGATAAATCTACTGTACACATACAGTTCGAATTAATTCACAATCTCAAAAGTCATCGTGTTGAAAAATTAAGTGGCTGGCACTTCGATCAAAATGGTAGAGAAATTTCCTCATCTAAAATACCGTTTCAAATTTGAAAATAATTTTTTTTGTAGAAATTCTTTCACAGAGGCTTAGTAAATTGATAAAATGTTAGTTTTCTGCATTTCTAGCTTCTTTTAGCATTAAAATAGCTTAATTTTTCCTTAAAGACGCAATAAAAAGTTCCAGCAACGCAGGTAATGGATTTGGCGCCAAAATTGGCGACTTTTCCCCTATGGCGACTTTTTTGGCGACTTTTGGCGAGAAAATACTTATTATCGATATACCAAACATGGACGCAATAACGTGATTGGTTCACGAGTTACGTGAATTTTCTAGATTTTTGGTGTTTGAATGATAAATCCATTTTTCAACTTTGATTTGAATTGATTAAGTATTTCAAAAGTTACCGTGATAACAAATTTTCCAGTGGCCGCCAATTGGAAACAATACAGTGGAACAAGTTGCCCAGCAAACATATCCAAGATATTTGAAGCATAGGTTCACTGTCCAACTGTAGTTTAAATCAGTGCCGTGTTTCAAAAGTTAATTTTATGGCAAATTTTCAAGTGGCAGTCTAAGTGGTTGCAACTTGGAAACAAAATGGCAAAACAGCTTGCCCAGCAAAATCATCCAGTATACTTGTATAAGTTCCTTGTCCAGTTCTAGTTCAAATTAAATCAGTATTTCAAAAATTATCGTCATAAGAAATTTTCAGGTGGCACCACTTGGAAAAAAAAGCGGAGTGGGATGCCCAGCGAACTTATCTGAGATATTTGAATTATAGCCGAGTGAAAACATTCAAGATATGTAATTATATGATAATATCACTGTCCAAATTTTGGTTCGATTTGGAGTATTATTTCATAAGTTATCGTGATTTTAAATTTTCAAGTGGGAGTCTGATTTCAAGTGGTCACGCTTAACTTAAGGTATTATCGCCTCTTTATTAAAAATGGCAAATATAGTTTACTAATAAACTCCATTAAGATCCTTATGTGGTCTGTATTTATATAAAAATTCAAATAATTTCGGAATACGCTTTTTACAATTTAAATTTGAAATTTTCAAGTGGTCTCCACTTGAAAACAAAATGGCGGAGCAACTTGGTTAACAAACTCATCTAAGATATTTATAAGATAAGTTAAGACACTGTTCAAATTTGGTTCCATTTGGAGTATTATTTCGGAAGTTATCATGGTTTTAAATTTTCAAGTGGTAGCCTGATTTCAAGTGGTCCCGCTTAACTTAAGATATCCGCCACTTTATTAAAAATGGCGGATAAAGTTCATTAATAAAGTTATTTGAGACACTTGTATAATCTATGTATTAATCAAAATTAAAAAAAATTCGGAATATGCTTTTTACAATTTGAATTTGAAATTTTCAAGTGGTCTCCACTTGAAAACAAAATGGCGGAGCAACTTGGTTAACAAATTCATCTAAGTTATTTATAAGATAAGTTAAGACACTAGCCAAATTTGGTTCGTTTTGGAGTATTATTTCAGAAGTTATTGTGATTTTAAATTTTCAAGTGGTAGAGTGATTTCAAGTGGCTCCGCTAAACTTAAGATATCTACCACTTTATTAAAAATGACGGATAAATTTCATTAATAAACTTCATTGAGACCCTTATGTGGTCTATATTTACATCAAATTTCAAACAAATTCGGAATACGTTTTTTACAATTTGAATTTGAAATTTTCAAGTGGTCTCCACTTGAAAACAAATGGCGGAGCAACTTGGTTAATAAACTCATCTAAGATATTTATAAGATAAGTTAAGACACTGTCTAAATTTGGTTCGATTTGGAGTATTATTTCGGAAATTATAGTGATTTTAAATTTTCAAGTGGTAGCCTGATTTCAAGTGATCCCACTTAACTTAAAATATCTGCCACTTTAGTAAAAATGGCGGATAAACTTCATTAATAAACTTCATTGAGACCCTTATGTGGCCTGTATTTACAACAAAATTCAAGCAAATCTTGCTTTAAATATGCTTTTTACAATGTCGGTTTGAAATTTTCAAGTGGCTGGCACTTGAAAACAAAAAGTCGGAGCAACTTGGTTAACGAATTCACCCAAGATATTTATAAGATCAGTTCACTGTCCAAATTTGGTTCCATTTCAAGTATTATTTCGGGAGTTATCGTGATGACAAAATTTTCATTATAGATATATATATATACTAGCAGGCAACGCCCGCTTCGCTGGTCCCTATTTTTAAATGAATCACTATAATGAATTCTCAAAATTGCATTAATTTTTATCACATGGAAAAAAAAGAGAAACAAAATCTGAGTAGGAAAAATGTCGCACCGGGTTCTCACTGCCTTCGGAAAAAATTCCCAAAATGCTCTAAATCTTATTTCTATTATTTTCCCACTTCGCCCCCTCCTGTCTATCCTAATAATTTTACAAATTTGAAAATATCCGCAATCGATTTGTAAGTATCAAAAACCTCTATGCACCAGTTTTGAACGATATATCTCTATTTTTATTTTTTTACCGCTCTACTCCCCCCCCTCCCAATAATTTTAAAAATTCGAAAATATCCGCAATCGATTTGTAGGTATTGGAAACCTCTATGTACCAATTTTGAACGATCTAACTCTATTTTTATTTTTTTGCCCCCCTCTCCCCTCCCCCTTTCCCGGCCCTCCTAATAACTTTACACTTTCGAAAGTATTCCCATTCGACTTGCAGGCATCTAAAACCTAACTGTACCAATTTTGAACGGCCTAACTGTATTTCTATTTGTTTTTGCCCCATAGCCCCCCCCCTTGCCGCCCCCCCTTGCCGCCCCTCCTAATAATTTTACAAATTCGAAAATATCCGAAATCGATTTGTAGGTATCGAAAACCTCTATATACCAATTTTGAACGATCTAACTCTCTTTTTATTTTTTGCCCTCCCCCCCTCTCCCCCCCCTGCTGCCCCACCTGGGGGCTGAATTTCTAAAATTCCAGAAATTGGTTTTTAGATATTTGCATTAGCTATATTTTAGAGCAAAAACTTCACGCATATCTATTTTTTTGTTTGAGATATATAGGATTATGCGAAATCACGTTTTTACGCATGTGAAATCACGTTTTGCCCCCCCCCCCCCCCCCCCCCCCCGCCCCCTTTGGGGACCGAATTTTGAAAATTCCAGAAATTGGTTTTTTGACATTTGTATTAGCTATATTTTAAAGCAAAAATTTTACGGATATCTGTTTTTTTGTTTGAGATATGAAGGATTTTGTGAAATCACGTTTTGCCCCCCCTCCCCCCCTTGGGGGGCGAATTTTGTAAAATCGCTTCTTAGTGGATGCCTACGTCATAGAAAGAACATTGTCACAAAATTTCATGCTTCTAGGTCCAGGGGTTTGGTCTGGGCGTTGATAGATCACCCCCTCACTCACTAACTCACTCAGGAAGTGTTCTTTTATATATATAGATATAGAAACATCAGAGATTGCTCTAAAAGTGTCAATCAACTGGTGCACTTACTCTATAAATATGTCAGGTTTTAAACAGAAATTTTTACTATATACATTCAAATTTCTCATTTTCAGTCTTTCTTTGTGTGTGTGTCTATCCTAATTGCAGTTTATTGTGCCTAATGTAATACGTTAATTTTCTAAAAATGTCATTGAATTAATTAAAAAGCTCTATATACTATTAAAAAGGAAAAAAAAAGTTCTACAAAAACTTCTCTCTCTCTCTCTATATATATATGTATATATATATTAATTTGATGAAATTTAGTAAAGTGACAACATAAAGTGACATAACTAAAGTTTTAACAATGGAGAGATGAGATTACATAACTTGAGATACAGAAAATTAATTTAAATATCACATTGTTTCACAGCGTCTTGACAACTAATAACGATTTCAAAAATGTTACGAAAATATCTGACGATGCCATCATACATCTTTCAAAATGTCTTAATACGTCAGTCTTGAAGGTGTCAGTCTGTTTTGAGTGATTACAAGTTTTTATTTTCATTTTATTACTTCCATTACCCTGCTACCGTAGGTAATGGAAGTATTGTATTCGGTCTGAAAATTCGATATCGGGTTTTCACCGGATTTACACGTTTTAAGGTCCCCTGAGTCCAAAAAAGTGGTTTTTGGCAATTGGTCAGTGTGTATGTATGTGTGTGTGTATGTATGTATGTATGTGGAGAATCTTCTGGCTATTATAGCTTAGAAACTAAAAAACTTGTTACTTCCATTACCCTGCTACCGTAGGTAATGGAAGTATTGTATTCGGTCTGAAAATTCGATATCGGGTTTTCACCGGATTTACACGTTTTAAGGTCCCCTGAGTTCAAAAAAGTGGTTTTTGGCAATTGGTCAGTGTGTATGTATGTGTGTGTGTATGTATGTATGTATGTATGTGGAGAATCTTCTGGCTATTATAGCTCAGAAACTAATAAAGATAGATCTACGAAACTTTAGAATTGAAATACGTCTGGTGTACAGATGAAATTTCCAAATTTTGGTGAAAATTGAAAAACCGGAAATGGGACATCGGAAACGAAGTGGGACCCGTAAGTCCGTATCTCAAAAACGGCTCTAACGATTTTCTTCAAACTTGCTTTATAAACACTCTATTAGATGTCCTTTCGAATGATATAGTTGGTTAGTTCAGAAAAATTGATAGGCGGCCTGTATAAATAGCTCAATTTCAGGCCTCGCAAAGGCGTTCCTTTAAAAACGGTTTTACGGATTTTTTTCAAACTCGCCATTTTAACTCACTTTTAAATATGCTTTTGTATGTAATTATTGTTTTCCTGTCAATAATTGAGTTTAACCGGAAGTGGGACATCGGAAACCGGAAGTGGGACCGTAAGTCCGTATCTCAAAAACGGCTCTAACGATTTTCTTCAAACTTGCTATATAAACACTTTATTAGATGTCCTTTCGAATGATATAGTTGGTTAGTTCAGGAAAATTGATAGGCGTCCTGTATAAATAGCTCAAGTTCAGGCCTCGCAAAGGCATTCCTTTAAAAACGGTTGTACGGATTTTTTTCAAACTCGCCATTTTAACTCACTTTTAAATATGCTTTTGTATGTAATTATTTTTTTCCGGTCAATAATTGATTTTTTGTAAAAGTTGGTATCTCAAAAACGGCTCTAACGATTTTCTCTTTAGGTCACTTTTATGTTTTCTGATTACATTATCTCTCAAAAATGCATATAATACATGTAATAGCGGGTAATGGAAGTCGTGTGGTTGTTTCACACCAGATTTTTTTATATCTCTTACTAGCAGTCTTTGCCTGCTTCGCTAGTCACTATATTTAAATGAATTTTTTTTAAAAAAAGAACATTAATCAGTATATTTTAAATCACTTTATAAATATAAATAAAAACTAAAAATAATTTCATTCAACTCGCTTAAAATGTCGTTTCGAGTCAACACTGTCGTAGGCAGCGCCTTCCCAGAATACGCTGTATCGGTTCCTGGTCTCCTGCTGCATTTGTTGCTTGCATTTGCGCTTTAACCGGATATTTCATTTGATGCTAACTGGACGATAAGTGGCTCTGCAATTATTCAATAATTCTGTTTTTTGGACAGATGCTGCAAAAAAAAAAAAAAAAAAAAAAGAAAAACCGCTGGAAGAAAAATCGAGCCCTGATATCATTTCTGCTGATTCTTATGTAAAATGACTTCCTGAATCCGAATATGACCTCCATTTTGCCCCATCACCCACCGTTTTCTCGGGACGTCACCTCCTCCCTCAATTTTTATCACTCTTCGGTAATTTTATGGCCATGAAATTGATTTGGAGAATCGAAAATAATTATTTTAACCCTTAAAAATAAAAATAATGTAATGTATAATAAGTGATAATAATAATTGATTATTAAAGTATAATAAATGTAACTTATAACTGCAGTGGCAAATCCCTCCCCCCCCCCCACCCCACCCCGTCTAAATTTTCCTCTTGCTGCGAATGTTCATGTTATAGAATTTTTCACCTCTTTAGAAGATATTTAACAGTTAAAATATTTCTTTTCTCCACTATAAATCAAATTTATAGCCGTAAAATTACCGAAAAGTGGTAAAAATTGGGGGTGTCTCCGAAAAACGGTGGGTGGTAGGGCAAAATGGCCGTCATATTCGGATTCAGGAGGTCATTTTACACCAAAAATTTGCAAAAATGGTGTTGGGGCAATTTTCATGTAGAGCAGTGTTATCTTCTTCGCTCTATGACAACAGTTGGCAGCACCAGGCAATCTCATCAGTTGAAAAGAAATTTATTAATAAAAATAAAAATATAATAAAATAGAAAATTCGTCAGTACAGTTTAGAATATTATGAAGACACTGGAAGATTTTTTTTCAATTGAAACATTTTCTATTAATTATCTGTAAAAAGTAACACAGTGACTCTTGGAGGGTCAAACCGAAGACCTTCGCGTTATTAGTCTTTACTCTAACCAACTGCGCTACCGGGGCACAGAAAGTAGCTTTCCTTTTATTTTATGTTTCTATCTCTAGAGGCAATCATTACAGATATTTATAGATTTTAATTATTTTTTAAAAAACTAATCAAAATTTCGGAAATTGCGCTTCGTGGTGCATCAGGAGTCGTTAATAC
This sequence comes from Salticus scenicus, assembly GCA_963930645.1. Taxonomy (NCBI): domain Eukaryota; kingdom Metazoa; phylum Arthropoda; class Arachnida; order Araneae; family Salticidae; genus Salticus; species Salticus scenicus. Next base: position 176,461,889 of record OZ005654.1, read on the forward strand.
GGACTTTTATGCAAAACCCTGTAGTTGCCTATACAGCACTGGACACACACAGACCCACTTTATTTTACTATAGGTAGAGATTAAAACTACATACAGATTTCACATTTGTATGATGTTTAAGGCTTGTTACAGCTTTCAGAATATCTAAGATCTAAGAATTAATTACTTTTAACTAATTATTATAAAAAGGTAATGCAATTATTAATGCAGCGAAAAATTCTCAATCTTATTTTACTTTCCTTAAAATAATTTAATTTAGAATATGTACATTAACCTGTAACTTGAATTAGAATGTTTTAAAACTGCATTTTGTAGAATGAATAACTACTTCTAAGACCATTAAATATTTTCATCGTTTTTAATGACAAATTAGTATAATTTTTAGATTTTTGAAATTTGCATGATATTTTTTTAATACTTTATCCATAAGGATTTATATATAGCTAATTCATTATATGAAATGTAGATCTGGAAACATTTTAATTCAAGATATATGTTAACCCCTTCCACTCCAGGGACGTACGTGCGTACGTCCTAGTGTTAATGGCCATTAATACCATGGACGTACGTGCATACGTCCAAAGAAAGTATACGATACAATAAGCCCAACGTTGTAGTGGTATCAGAGCGAGTTATTTTATTTGTCATATGGTGTTTTGAAATTGTATTTTCATTACTGACAACTAGATGGCGTTAGTAGTCTCAGTGACCTAACTAGCGGTTCTTTTCAATAATGGCTCTCGACGGAAGATTGAAACTGCGCAAGCGTAAGAATAATCTACTTTTCTAAGTAGGTATAATCGTAGATCGTAGCTGTAGTAGTGGGAGGGGAAAGAGACGTCCATTTCGCCAGCCCCCCCACCTCGAGCTTTTTTAAAATGAATGATGCCAATCGTTTATACCTCGTTTGTACCCGTTTGTACCAACAATCATTTCGTTTGTACCTCATTTGCATAATTGTAATAATAAGTTCTTGGTGGGGGGGCTGGGGAAACGATCAGCCCCCCCACATCGAGATTTTTAAAAATGAATGGTGCCAATCGTTTGTACCTCGTTTGTACCCGTTTGTACCAACAATCATTTCGTTTGTACCTCATTTGCATAATTGTAATAATAAGTTCTTGGTGGGGGGGCTGGGGAAACGACCAACCCCCCCACATCGAGATTTTTAAAAATAAATGGTGCCAATCGTTTGTACCTCGTTTGTACCCGTTTTTACCAACAATAATTTCGTTTGTACCTCATTTGCATAATTGTAATAAAGAGTTCTTGGTGGGGGGGCTGGGGAAACGACCAGCCCCCCCACATCGAGATTTTCAAAAATGAATGGTGCCAATCGTTTGTACCTCGTTTGTACCCGTTTGTACCAACAATCATTTCGTTTGTACCTCATTTGCATAATTGTAATAAAGAGTTCTTGGTGAGGGGGGGACGACCAGCCCCCCCAACTCGAGATTTTAAAAAATGAATGGTGCCAATCGTTTATACCTCGTTTGTACCCGTTTGTACCTCATTTGCATATTTGTTAAAAAGAGTTCTTAATGGGGGAAAAGGACCAGCCCTCCTACCTCGAGATTTTTTAAAACGAATGGTGCGAATCGTTTATACCCGTTTGTAGCAACAATCATTTCGTCTGTACGTCTTTTGTTTATTTGTAATAAAGAGCTCTTAATGGGGTGCTGTGAAAATGAACCCCCCCTTCCCCCGCACACACACACCTCGAGATTTATCAAAAATGAACGGTGCCGATCATTTATACTTTGTTTGTATTCATTTGTATCAACAATCATTTAGTTTGCACATCTTTCGAATATTTGTAATGAAGGGGTGGGGTGGCTATGAGAACGACCGGCAGCACCATATCGAGATTTTTAATAATAATGGTGCCAATCATTTTTATCTCGTTTGCATGCGTTTGTGCCAACAATCAGTTTGTTTGCAACTCATTTGTATATTTTTAATAAAGAATTCTTGGTTTCGGGGGGTGCGGTGCTGGAGAAACAGTTATTTGTAAAATCGAAATATTTTTAAATGAATGGTGCAAATCGTTTATACGTGTGTTCACATTTGTACCAATGATCATTTTATTTGTACATCATTTGTATGTTTGATTCACTTGTATTTTGTGTCCCAAAATGTTACACGGAATAGTAATAATAATGTCAGGCAAAAATGCCTTTTTTTTTTTTTTTTTTTTTTTTAGTCGAAATAATCAAGCGCGACACTTCATCAGGTGATAAAAAGGAAGCGCGAATGCAGTATGAAGTCTGCAATTCCCTAGTGCGTGCTTTAATATTTTGAAAATTCTGATTTCAGTTTGTGTCAGGGTTTCAGTTTTTTGCAATATTTTCTGATATTACAGTTACTGAAGCATAGCTGCTAAATCTTATCTTTTTTTTATTATTATTTATTTAAATATATATACAATAGAAAAAAGTTAAAGTTTTTGTAGTTTTCTCTGATTAAATGAGGTTAAGATTTCTATTAAAACATCGTAAGCAAAAATCATAACACTTGACAGTTATACATAAGCCAGACCTAACAGTGGGGAGGGGGTGGGAAATGCATTTAAAAGTTTAAATCCATTCAAGCCTTTCCTGGTGATCTAATATGCCTCTTAATTAGTACATAAATTGTAATTTATAATGTTTATCTACCTATAAATCAATATAATATTAATTTTAATGGGGTATTCTCATGTTATCTGAAATTAAAAACATAATAATAATCATTATTCATACTATTCATAAACATGAGTGATGGCTACAGTTCTCGCCAGTAATTAAAATTTAGTGTTCGAAAAATATAAAATGGTAGACAAATTTATACAAGCACGCGCTTTTTATTCATATTTTTACTGCGTAAATTGTGGGTTTATGCAAAGACAGCCCAAACTTTTTATTTTATTTTATTACTAGCAGGCTTTGCCCGCTTCGCTGGACATTAAACTTAAATGAGTTGTCAAAATCCCATATCTTTATTAATAACCTAAGTTCTCGCTGTGATTGGTAGAGGTTTTCTCGCTCGCAAAGTGAGGAGTCTAGGTCTCCACTGTCTTCGGCACAACTTACCCAATTCTTACTTCCCCTTCCTCCGCGGGTGAGTTCGAAATTTTGCAAAATCACATTAATGTAGTACATTAATGCGTACACTTAATCAATATCCAGTCTGGGTCCCCACTGCCTTCGGTAAACTTACCCACATCTTACTTCCCCTTTCTCAGCGGGTGAGTTCGAAGTTTTGCAAAATCCCACTAATGTACATAATGCGCACACTTAATCAATATCCAGTCTGGGTCCCCACTGCCTTCGGCACAACTTACCCACTTCTTACTTCCCCTTCCTCAGCGGGTGAGTTCGAAGTTTTGCAAAATCCCACTAATGTACATAATGCGTACACTTAATAATATCCAGTCTAGGTCCCCACTGCCTTCGGCACAACTTACCCACTTCTTACTTCCCCTTCCCCAACGGGTGAGTTCGAAGTTTTGCAAAATCCCACTAATGTACATAATGCGTGCACTTAATCAATATCCGCACACCAAAATTCGCCATTCTAAGATAATTCAAAGCGAATTCAAACGAAAAAACATGTTTTTACACATGTTTATTGGGAACGACTTCAGTATAACCCCACAACGATATTTGGTGATTTTTTTTGTTGGCGATTATGGCTAAATCATAAATCAAAAAATCATAAATCATATATGATAAATGATAAAATCTTAATCCAAATCATAAATCATAAAATCATAAATCCAAAATAAACAACATATTAGGCTGCCATATTATATCTGAAACAGTCCAGAACGGTATCGTTATCCTTCAAAACGGCGCCAAATTAAAATCGCCAAATTCAGCTGTGCGGTTAAACTGAAGTTATACCGTTTATTGCCCTCTGACTCCGAGAAGGAGGGGGGGGGGGTGATTTCGAATTTCGTGAAATCCAGTTACAATAAGTGCCGGATGCAAACAAACAATTTACGCACCAAATTTCGTGACCACAGAAGTCTTTAACAAAGATGCCAAGTTACTACTAACGAAAAATCAATTTCATACCACAATAAAGAAAAAATAAAACTTGTCCTATTTAACTGCAGATAATTATTACAAAAGAATACATTAAAAGCTTTCCGGTATTAAGATTATGGACAATCCGTAATAACTTGGCATCTATGGTCTTTATAAAAAATATTATAAATAAATAAATACAAAACGCACAGCTTTAGTATGGGAAACATTTGGTGACTTTAAATATTTTAAGCCATTTTTGCGATGAACTGAATTGGCTATCTCAATTGTGCAATTAAAGATCTTGGCGAGAAACGTCCGAGCAACTTCGGTTCCGAATTTCAAATTTTGCCAAAGGGATCCAATACTAAAGCTGTTCCATACACAAAATAAATAAATAAATGAAATAAAATAAAATAAAACTCTTTTCTGGTATTTACAAAATAAAAATAAAAATTCTTAATAAAATCCAAATTATAATCATTTACAATTAGGGGAGAACATACAAAAAACCTCATAATGTACATAATAACAACAAAAAATTTTGTTTTGCTGCAGGAAAGAAAAGTGCTGCTTAATTAAATAAAAATATTAAACTAATGCCAAATATCTCTATGAAAATATTTATCCACATACAAATTCTTGATAAAAAAAAAAAAAAAAAAAAACTTTTGTAGGTATTTTTCTCTCTAATTTTTATTATTATTATTAACGTGAAATTGAAAATATTTCATTTTATTTCTGGAAAATAAAAATATATATAAATATGAAACCTTGTACCGAATCTGGGTTGAAAACGGAAAAAGGGTAAAATAAATTAGAAAGGTCAAACCTATATTTATACATTTGATACCAAATGAAAGGGGCGATTTTTCTGAATCCAGGGGTGCAAACAGTTTTTCGATGCGACAATTAGATTTTTTAAAAATAACTAAAGTATGAAATTTAAGTGGCAACGGAAAAACGTCAAAAGGGAAAAATAAATTAGAAGTATCAGACTTATCGTTACAAATTCAGTACCAAATGAAAGGGGTAATTTTTCTGAATTCTGGGGTGTAAACAGTTTTTCGATACGACAATTAGATTTTTTTAAATTAACTAAAGTATGGAACTTAGATGGCAACACTTCATTTCAATCTTTCCATAATTTGTAGTCCGAATCACGCGAATAAAAAAGTCTTTAACTTAAAAATTTATTTTGATATTTTATTTTTCCATTCAAAGCGTTTTAGTGAAAAAATATTTATGGCGCATGCGCAGGCGTTTTTTTTACCCATAATTTAAACACTATTCATAATTTTGAAAATTTCTATAGCTATAATTTTAAGTTGGGTGAGGACCTAAGTTTCTGCCAAGCGCCGTTGAATTCCGTCCAGCCGTTCTCGAGTGATGCCCGGACAAACGTGTTTTAGTTTTTTACCCCCCAGGGGGGAATGGGGGGGAATTTCTGAAAAGTTGATAGATATAATTTTAAGTTGGGTGAAGACCTAAATTCCTGCCAAGCGCCGTTGAATTCCGCCCAACCGTTCTCAAGTGATGCCCGGACAAAAAAAGCGACATACGGACACAATGACACACACACACACACACACAGCCAAAATTTTCTGAAGTCATTTTCGGCTTTCATGGGGTGTGAAACGTGAAGATATCGCAAAATTTTTCGATTCCGACAAATTTACAGACAAAAGTCTGATTTTATTAATATAGATTATATTTCTTTTTATTAATATAACTCACGAATAGAAAGATAAAAATAAATTAAAAAAATTATTTTAAATTTGTAAATTATGCCAGACGGAATTTTGAAAATTTGCAATAAAATGCTCCTAAAACTGGTGATGAAAGGCACACAATTGTCATTTTTATCTCACTTGTTTCGCATTGAAATAATTAAGCACGCCCTTCATCAGAAAAAAAAAAAAAAAAAAAAAAAAAACTGGTTACAATGTGTTACAAGTCTGAAAGAAAAATGTAATTTAGTAGACTTGTTATCGGAACAGCTTGTATACCTGGTGAAATGTGCTGTCTTAACAGACAATGAAAGTCTAAAGTCCTTAAAAAACTTCTCTTACATCGATATGAAAATTAACTTATTTACTGATATTTTGCTTCTGGAATCAATATTCAAAGTAAAAGCAATCCAACAATCTTGCTTACATACTCCCTGTAGCATAGAAAAGTATCTCCCGCCTGCAATCTTGAAGACGGTCAATGGTGCCATGAAACTCTAATTTAAGGCAATTTACAGAATAATTTGAATAAACACTGTGATGCAATCGACATATAATTCACAATAATTTATTGACTTTAAAATACTATAGCCTCTTAAATATTTCATTTTAGATCTACATCTGGTACCATAACCTTTGAATTATGTTTATAAGCTCTATTACTAATAAATATTGTAAATTAATAAATTTAAACCCTTAATGAAAATTGTAAAGCTTTCATAATATTACAACTGACAGTTAATCTGATGTTTCTGCAGTCATTAAATTAATGAAAAACATATGCAAAATACTTGAAGTCTTTTCAGTTTCCCTTTTATTACATTTTCCAAATTCTTCAATGAGCCACTAATGTAAAACGCTGAATTAGAGGTCTGCACGAGCCCGAGCCCGGCCTTTTTCGAGTGTTTAAACTTTTTTGAACAGACAATGAAAATTTATAGTTCTTTATTAGCACTTCATTGCATGAAAACTAAAGATAAAACATTTGTTTCCATTTTTTTACGTAAGTGGCTGGTTTCAGAATTTTGCAGAAGTATGTATTAAAATGGAAACTGAAAAGCTTCAAATATTTCTTATGAGTTTTTCATTTATTTAGTGACAATAGAAACATCAAATATATATTGAAATGAATTTTCGTAGAAGATAAAAACTGCAGCAAAAATTCACCATTGATAAATGAAGAAACAATTTCTTATGTCACAAAATATTACTTTTTTATGCAAAGCATGGAAATTAAGAATTTATTTTAATTATGCACAATTCACACGCGCGTAGAGCAAATTCCTATTAAAAAGGTCATGTATAATTTATACATTATATAACATATCATGGTGTATACTAAGGAGAGTGAATAAGATATTAATGGAATGAGTATTATTTACAGTACAAGCAAGTAGATACATGCATCCTTTATATATTATACAAAACCATCACATAACATTGGAAATAGTAACTTTAAAAATAAGAGTGCTCCAGAGAACGATTAAGTTTCTTTTTTTATTTATTTATTCTTATTTCTTTACGAAAAGTCACAATAAATAAATAAATAAATAAAATATGCATAGGTAATAATAAAATTTAGATCATTTCAAATAGAAGAGAAATAGTCAATGTTGACGAAGCTACGATAGAGCTTGGTTGAGACAGATTTCGATTTATGTATAAGTATACTAATACGTTTTAATGAATGTATTTTTATTATATCATAATTATTTTACTATTATAGTTATGTTTAGAGTGCCAAAAAAATATTGAATTCAAGTATTACTTAAGCTTTTTTTAAAAATAAATATTTGTTTTCTTTCTTATAACAAATATGTAAATGAGGTACAAATAAAATCATTGTTTGTACACAAATGGGTACCACAAACGGGTAAAAAAGATTAACATCATTTATTTTTAAAAAAATCTCGCTTTCACAAATAGCCGTTTCCCCAGCTCCCCTACCCAGCACTCATTATTACAGATATGCAAATGAGGCACAACCGAAATAATTGTTGGTATAAACGGTACAAACGGGGTATAAACGATTGACATCATTCATTTAAAAATATCTCTATTGGGGTGGTGGTCGTTTCCCCAGCTTCCTACCAAGAACCCTTTATTACAAATATGCATATGAAATGATTGTTGGTACAAACTGGTACAAAAGAGGTATAAACGATTGGCACCATTCATTTTTAAAAATCTCGATGTGGGGGGGGGGGAGTGGTGATCGTTTCCCCAACCCCCCCACCAAGAACTCTTTATTACAAATATACAAATGAGGTCCAAACAAAATGATTGTTGTTACAAATGTGTACAAATGAGGTATAAGCAATTGGCACGATTCATGTAAAAAAAATCTCCAGGTGGGGAGACCAGTCGTTTCCTCAAACCCCCAACAAGAAATTTTTATTACAAATCTGTAAATGAGATACAAAACAAATTATTGTTGGTACAAACGGGTACAAACGAGGTATAAACGATTGGCACCATTCATTTTTAAAAATCTCGATGTGGGGGGGCTGATCGTTTCCCCAGCCCCCCACCAAGAACTCTTTATTACAATTATGCAAATGAGGTACAAACGAAATGATTGTTGGTACAAACGGGTACAAACGAGGTATAAACGATTGGCACCATTCATTTTTAAAAATCTCGAGGTGGGGGGGCTGGTCGTCCCCCCCTCACCAAGAACTCTTTATTACAATTATGCAAATGAGGTACAAACGAAATGATTGTTGGTACAAACGGGTACAAACGAGGTACAAACGATTGGCACCATTCATTTTTTAAAATCTCAATGTGGGGGGGCTGGTCATTTCCCCAGCCCCCCCACCAAGAACGTATTATTACAATTATGCAAATGAGGTGCAAACGAAATTATTGTTGGTAGAAACGGGTACAAACGAGGTACAAACGATTGGCACCATTCATTTTTAAAAATCTCGATGTGGGGGGGCTGGTCGTTTCCCCAGCCCCCCCACCAAAAACTCTTTATTACAATTATGCAAATGAGGTACAAACGAAATGATTGTTGGTACAAACGGGTACAAACGAGGTATAAACGATTGGCACCATTCATTTTTAAAAAGCTCGAGGTGGGGGGGCTGGCGGAATGGACGTGGGAAAGAGCGAAGCTATATTCCAAGGTGTAGTCATAGCGAAACAAAATAAATTGCTGATTGTAAAAAATAAAAAATAAATAAATAAATGTGTATAAGTTTTAAACGTAATTTTTATCGACTACATAACTGAGTTTTTAGATTTGATTAATCTGTTGCTACATTTTAAATAACATGTAATTTATTTATAATTAAACAGTACTTTTTTCTACTCCATTTTTCATTTCTCTTGCTTTCTTTTTTAATGACAGAACTAAACATCTTTTTTTTTTTTATCATATTGTTTTGCTTTTAAATAATATTTTATGTAGAAATGAGTATTTTATAAAATTTACAGTTTTTATTAAAAAATAGCATAGTAAAAAGATCAAAATAAATAGCTGATGGTAAAAATAAATAAATAAATAAATAAATGTGTATAAATTTTAAACGTAAATTTTATGGTCTACATAATTGAGTTTTTAGATTTGATTAATCTGTGGCTACATTTTAAATAACATGTAATTTAGTTATAATTAAACAATACTTTTTTCTACTCCATTTTTCATATCTCTTGCTTTCTTTTTTAATGACAGAACTGAACATATTTTTTTATATCACATTGTTTTTCTTTTACATAATATTTTATGTAGAAATGAGCATTTTATAAAATTTATAGTTTTTATTAAAAAATAGCGTAGTAGAAAAATAGTAAGTACAAAACTTTGAATAAACACCATAAAATGTTATAATAATAATAACCACTTTACCGTTATTATTGTTTTTTCTCTTCTTTCTTTCTTTTTTTCCACTTTACATCTAAAATTACAGGTAAAATTTTCTTTGTGATAAAGCAGGAAGGGGGAGGCATTTTTAGGCATCATTTATAATATCTGATTAATTAATTATTGAGAATTTTTGTTAGTTCTATGAAATAGCTGAGAATTTTGACTCATTTTTATTTATTCTGCCAAACTGTGAAATTATTACTATTATTATTATTATTATATAGAACATCTGTTTCTGTTTAATTCAATGAATATTGTTTGTTATACTGATTGGTTAATTAAAAAATACATATCCAGTGTTCTTTCAATGGATTGCTTTTGTGGGATATTGACGAGCAGCTCATGGGATGTACAAGCAGTATGTATTATAAAAGATAAACTTTTTTTTTTTTTTTTTTTTTTTTTAATGACCAAAACAATTTTTTCCTTTAATTAATTTTATCAATATTTCCTAAAAAAGAAAAGAAAAAAAGAAAAGAGGTTTATTTTTATTTTACTTTTTTCTATTTATTTGGTTAGTGTTATTATTATTATTTTTTTTTTTTTTCATTTTATTTATTTACTTGATTTTTTAAAGTAAGCTTTAACAAATAACCTATTTATAATAGATTAATTTATTATATGAACTTTTTTTTTAAAAGAATTTTTATTGGGCTTAGACAGGGGCGGTTGCACTAGGCCGCAATTATACATGTGTACATGTTTATAATTTGAATATATTTTTTTTTTCTTAAAGATTAAATGTTTTGAGAGTCAATCCATGCCAAATGAACCAAAAAATGTTTCAATTTTTAACCTGACCATTTAAGATCTCAATAAAACTTTCAGGAATCATTCTTCTTGATGATATAAATGAGAAGATACTTTTAGATATCTTTTACTTCGTTCAATTTTCGTTGTATGAAATTTTTTAATTTTTGCATTTTTGAGTTTATCTGAACGCTTCCAATACCAAATTTTACAAGTTCTATAAAGAACAGATAAATTTCTGAACACTCATTTTAAAGGGAATTTTATAAGGTTTAAGTTGATACGCAACTTAATTTACGCAACTAAAATTAATTACAAATTTATTTATTTATTTTATTAAATTTTAAAGATAGTTTATTTTTTAAAGTTTGAAAAATATATATACGTGTGTGTGTGTGTGTGCTTGCAGTATTAAAAGCTATATAACCCAAACTTTTTAGAATGGGATCAACTCCAAGGTCACGTTTATCGACCCAGCCGTTCAAAGTTTCCCCTGGTTTTCTCCGAAACTCGTATGAATACGAACTAAACTAAGACCCCTTAGAAAGACTCCCACAGAGGGCATCCCCCTTGGACCTAGGTCCCTAGTGCAGACAATTGGCTTTAACCTCAACACAAACACTACCTCAATGGGATCAAGAATTATAATAAAAATTTAATGTTACTGCGCAAGTAAAAATGTATTATAATTACCATATACTGTGCGAACATGTTAAAAGACTTAGTTTTTAAAGTTGAAATGCAATGAATTTTAGCAATGAGTACTAAAACAACTATTTTGCAGAGGGAGCTAAAACATAATCGAATTTAGCTAAAACATAATCGAATAAAATAAATTTGATGTGTAACATAAATTTTCTTGTTAAAACTAAATATATTTATAAAAAATTATTATATTAAAAATTTAATTATTTGAAAGATATCTGAACATGTATTTTGTGATTCTGTTTGTTTCATAAGCTGAATTTTTTAAAGTGGTATCTCAGTGGGATCTGGAGGATTATCATGGGCGATTATGAATTCATAAAGAAACACCTGGAATTTTAGCGAGAAAAAGGTTTTGCATGGTGTTGGTATTTGGGATTAAGACCCATTGACTGCACAATGGTCATAGGCCTGAGGTGGTGTGCCCTTGTGCCAACCGCAGAGGTCTTTCTGTAGGGTCTTAGCCTACATTTACGCAAGTTTGAGAAAACCATGGAAAACTCCAAATAGCTATGTCGACGAGCGTGACCTGTGGTCGATCCAGGCACTTCCCGTCTACAGCTTACAGCACAAACCCGTTCGGCCACTGGTGAAGCCGTTTTTGTATCCAGAAAGAATGCATAGTTTATTGCAGGAAGGTCGAATCCTCTCATTGTGAAAAATATTTATTTTAAATGGGTTTAGCAGCCATATGAATTTGATATTTGTCTTATTTTATGATTTTAATACCAAGAAAACTGGAACTGAAAGAAAGAAAAAGAAAAAAAAAAAAGGAACATTAAATCAGGTAATTTACCTATATTGCGTTATGATATACATTACATTAAGGGATTTTTTACAACTTTTAATATTTGTAAAGCTAAAATGATAACATAGAATATTTAAATTGTTATATTAAAGACCATTTCAGATAATTACTATATTTACCGGCAAATTAATTGTAATTAAAATGAATCATAATAAATAAATAATGCACCTCCTAAGCAAAGATGTTCTGTCACAAAATTTATGTCTGTTTCATATTTGTCTTTATTCTTTCTTCTATATATATAAGAAGAAAGTACTAGATTCATGAAATTTTTCGACCTCTAGTTTTCGATAGATTTACGTGTTTTGAGATGTCCTGAACATGGTTTGACCATCTTTAGAAAACGTCTACGTGAGCGTTTGACAAAGAAAGGAGAGACAGAAAGGTGGGAAAAAAAGAAGAATTTCTTAATATATTGCATCTACCAGAGCGGTTCTGCGCTCAAAATTGGTAGATAGGAAATGCCTGGTTCGATCCCAGGTCGCGCTCATCGAACTAGCTGTTCGGAGTTTTCCGTTGTTTTCTCCAAAACTCATGTAAATACAGGCTAGGACTCTTTAGTAAGACTCCCACATAGGGCATTCCACCCATAGGCCTAGGACCATAGAGTAGTCAATCGGCTTTGAACCCTACAACCAATTAACCTAATATATTGCTTGTAAGACACAAAACTGGCATTCTTTGACATTCAGTATTATATTTTTCCGGATAAAAAAAAATCTCCAAACATCATGAAAAATTATATACATTCATTTTACCTAGCATAATCAAGTTGCATATCAAATGAAACCTTATAAAATTTTCTGTAAAATGAGGGGTTCGAAACTTCTCTATCCCTTATAGAACTTGAGAAATTTGAATTTGGAAATGTTGTTCATATGAGTAAATTTATATATATATATATATATATATATTAATTTTCTTAAATTAATATATATATATAATGAAAATTCAATTAAATAAAAAGTTTCTAAAAGTATATTTTTATTTATATCATCAAGAAGAATGACTCCTGAAACGTTCATTGAAATTTGAAGTTGAATTGAGTTAAATAACTAAATGAAAAATCACCTCTTTCCCCTTGCTTAAAATAAATAAATAAATATATAAACAAAATAAATAAATAAATAAAAATAAACAAATAAAAACTGTTAAATAAACGTAACAGAAGGTACACTGTAGCAGTTTGTACAGGCTCTACGTTATGTCGTCGCTAATTAAAGATTTTTAGTTTGATCTTCTAATTGGTGAGTTTCTTTTACTGTTTTTCATTTTCTTACTCTTATTTTCAGCAAGGAATTATGATATTTTAAAAGATTGTTAAACTTAATTGTAAGCATTTGCACGGACTGAAAATATTTTAGATTAGAAAATAATTTGTTGTAAAAATTGTGAATTATGTATATAATTAAATTTAGTTTATATATATAATTAAATTAATTATAGATATTTTTTATTAATTCCAATATATATAATTAATTCTAATATATATAATTAATTCTAATATATATAATTTGAAAAATATATATAATTAAAAATTCGGAAGGACGGACCCCCCCCCCCCCCCTGGAAAAATCCTAGATACGCCACTGCGGTACACATATGTTTTTGAGTCGAAGATTCTGAAAAAACGGTCCAATTTTTGATATACCTAAAATATCATACAGCGAAAAATGAAACGAAATCCCGAACAAAAGCATTATTATTGCTTTAGTTTTTCGAATGTTCCCGCTCCTTTCTGTGATAGCCAAAAGTATCCAAAATCCAAGTCGGGAGACCAAGAGCCATTATTATCACATCACATCACTACTTACCCTCCCCTCCTTTCTCCACCTACTGTTATAATGGACTGAACCATTTCGTTTCAGCTCCATCGAGAGCCTGTTCTTGCGCTTGCGCAGTTTCAATTTTCCGTCGAGAGCCATTATTGAAAAGAACCGCTAGTCAGTGACCTATTAGTTTTGGCTACGCCAGTTGTTTCGTGATTTCTCGCTGCTGCGGTTGTGTGTAATTTTCGCTCCTCGATTTTGTGTGTTTTGCCGGTGTTTGAAACTGTGAATAATGTCTGATTCTAGTGATTCGGATAGTGATTATATCCCCGATTATGACGAACTTGAAGATTCCAATGATGACCTTACAACAAGTGAAGACGGCGAAAGCAATGACAGTGATGATGAGCCACTTACAGGGGAGACTGGAAATTTACGCCGGATCCTTTTGCCGATGCACGTCCTGAGCAACTGCCTGAACTGAAAAGGGACTTCACAACAAAATGCACATTGTTACTTCGTTATGTATTGCATTTTTTTAAAATTATAATCTGGTATTTCACATATTTACACTACAGCTAGCCTGGAGCGGAAGGGGTTAATATGTAAATTTTAAATTACGTTATCCTAATGCAGACTGTGAAATAATATTGAAAAATTTTGCTGCCTTAGAAGCTGTGTTGCATTTTTTATTGTAATTAATAAATTATTATGTCCTGGCCAGCATAATACTTTCTTCTGTATATTCTTATACAAATTTACGCAGTATATACTATTATCTATTAAAATTACTATTTATCAAAATTAAATTTCTTGAGGAATGCAGACAATTTTCATCTCAGAGAAATGCAACACTAAATACTCAAAGGAAATACTTTTTGTGTTTTATAGAAGTTATCTTAAGAAATGTGTTATTATTATTATTATTATTATTATTAAAAAAAAAAAAAAAAAAGAAAAAAATAATTTTCTTTAAAATTTTTTACAGATCTATCATTAAACCACTCGTTTTAAAGGGATTGAGGATTTTTTTTTTTTTAATATCTTTATTAAAAGTTTTCCTCCCAGAAGAGGGGAGTTTACAGAGGGATTCCCCTACACTACATAAAAAAAATAAAAAAAAAAAAATAAATAAATAAATATCTGGTTTATTGTTATTATATATATCTTAATTTCCATTTAAAAGTTGAAAATAATTCTCATTATGTACATTCATACAAAATTTTGTTCTATAGTGACATATTAAAAAGTAATATGAAAAAAAAAAAAAAAAAAGGATAAGTAGTCAGATGTAATCTGACCTCGTTTAGGTCAAAGTCGAACTAAATACCTAGATTGGTTGAATTTCGTTCATTGGTTCGTGAGATACAGAGAGTCCACAAAATTTTTTATAAGCACACACAGACTCACAGACCGATAGATATTTCCTAAAAATGGTCAAATCTTGTTCAGGGCATCTCAAACCGTGTAAATTCATCGAAAAAATGGAGTTAGAATATTTTGGCAAATTCAATATTTTCTTCTTATATATGGAAAAGAAAGTAATAATATTAATTACATATATTTTTTCGAAAGGAATATAAAAACTTGCGACCAATGGTAACATATTCATTTTCATACGTACTAGGACATTTTTGAAAGGTATGAAACCTCTTAATATTGCGTATAAGCGTATTGCCTATTCCTTACACTGACAGACATGTGTTGAAAGAAACAGTGACCTTTTACGAAGTCTTAAAACTACTCCATTCTATGCTTAGTTTGGATAGTTTTTAATCTTTTATACTTTCTTCTATAGTTAAAGATAAAATATTAATTTTGTAAAATAAAAATAAAAATAATAAAAATAAAATAAATAGTTCCAGTTTTCGAGGAATTTACATGTTTTGAGAGGTCCAGAACACGGTTCGACCGTTTCTAGGTAATGACTGTGTATGTGTGTATGTATGAGAAAATTTTGTGGCAATTGTTTCCGAGTAAATTGCACAGAATTTCATATAAATTGATATGTAGTTCCATCTTTAACATAAATTAGTCCTTATCAACTTTTGATGAATATCGCCCGACACTTAGTGTTATAATCCCGTTTTTTCCAGATTTTTATCGTGGCAGCATAGAAAAAAAATTCCTATAAAAGGACACAAAGATAATTACTTTTAACGAATCACTATGAAGTAATGTAATATATATATATATATATATATATATATAATATTATTAAAAGCCCCCCTTAAAATTAAAGCTACTGATCCACTGATAGTGCCCTAATTAATTTTCTAAGTATTTCAGAAATTCCAAATTGTTCCCAGTTCTTAAACTTATTTTATTTTCTGATGAAACAAACTGTTATTTATTATATTGTGCAATGAAAAGGTAAATTTAATTCGGAATATTCTGTCTCCACCATCCTGTGATTCGTATCACACCCCCTAAGCCAATCAGAGCGCTCGCGATCACGTGACCTTAGCTAATTCGTGGGAAAGAGAGAAGTTCAGTTTAAAGAAAGGTTGGATTTAACTTGCAGAGTTTTGTTTTGTTTTTTGAAAGGCTCATCCTCTGATATGCGATGTAAACCCCCTGAACTGATTAAAGAACCATTTAAGCTAACCAATGACTGCACTTATTTATTTATTTTAATGTGTGGCTATCCGTTTTTATATGAGATATAAATATATACATTTATAATAGTAATAATCAACTAGGAAATTTTTTTGTACATGTGTGAGAAACGCTTCCCCCGGGAGGCAAAATTTCAATATAAGTACCTATCAAAAGAACTTTCGTCAGTACATTTAAAACGAATGGTTAAATCACAGATCTGTGATTAGTTTAAACCAAAATTATCGATTTTTTTCATTTTTATCGGAAAAAAGCACATTTTTTTAGGATATCGTAAGTAAAACATAAAATGAATTTTCTTTGGCCATTTCTTGTCACAGTTCTATGAGAAAAACGTCTTCTGCATTCATCATGGAAAACATTTTTTTATATATATATATATATATAAAAAAAAAAAAAAAACAATTATAATAAATTATTCATACTGAATGAATTTGTATAGCAAAATACAGAATAAAGTTTTTTGATGGCTACCACAGAGTAGTTTTAATTTTTTTTCTTTTTTTACATCTATTACAATGCCATTGGATTTAATCAATAGTTAAAAACTTCTATATCGTACATATATAACCAATATATTTTACATTGTAATGATAAGATATATTTGTTCCTGCTTAATAGTTTTCCTATATGAGACAGATGAGATATATTTTATTCAACTATGACTTTTGTAAACAAACTGAATGACATTTTCATTTTGCATGTATTTCTAAGTATAACCAAGTATTTTCCATCATTTTATTAGAATTTAGGTAGAAACGTTACTTACGATTGAAAATCTTTCCATTTAAAGTACTGTAATGTAAATGCAAAGGGGATTTATTTATGCATCATATGCCTTCCACAAATCAGAAGATGGAAAGACTATTGCATATTATTAAGATTATTATTATGAAAGCGGAATGAATAATAGAATATTTTGAAGCAACTCTAAGTCGAAATATGACATATACTTTAGGATTTAGATAAGAGTATAAAAGCCTCTTATATTCATGCATGATTTGAATTTCAGCAATAGTGTACTTAATACCTTTGGATTTAGTTTCATATTCTCATTATAATGCATTCACCAAACTTTATATTAAATTTCAGTTCGACAAACAATGTTGTTACATACTAGAAATAAAGGTATAAAATGAAATGCACAATGTTATCTAAAGTAATATCCCTTTAAAACTGAAACTGCCGAAATTTTGTCATAATAAAGTAATGGTATTAGTAATATATGAAATTTAAAATAAATTGTATACAGGCTGTATGAAGAGTTCCTGATACATTTTTAATTTTAATATAAAATCAAATAAGTGGCGTTTGAGTGTGCGGTTTGTACTACAATGCTTCTGACGGTGAAAAGTTTGTTTAAGCAAATAAAACCAATAGTTTTCATTTTTGCTCATAGATGGCGCTGTATTTGCGATTTGATCCCCACCTTTTTTATTTTTTATTTAGTCTATGGCTACCTTGGTTTAGTTCCCAGACTTAGGGTTACATACATCGGAACGCTTGCAACTTCGAAGACGTAAATTTTGCAAGTGGTTTGCAAATACAGTCGGCAGCAAAAGTATCCGAGCACTAGCAAAAATTCCTATATAAAAAAATAGTACACTTAATGCAGTTTTGTTAAATAAATCCTTGTCGAATCCTGTACTTTGGGATCACTTAACCATTCTCATTTTAGATGCTGAAAAGATACGATAAACAAAATGGGGAAATTAGTTTAGAAATTGTTGTTAACTTTCTTTGTCAATAATATTCATCGGCAGTACAAAATTCGATCAGCACTTTTTGGCTGCAGTTAATTCTTTAAAAACTTATATTATGAGCTTTATATAGCAATGTACAAATCGAAAAAGTTCATCTGACGCAGTGGACGCATGTTAGAAATCGGAATGTGAAAGTCAGGTGTCAATGGCACCTAACTTTCTTTTCTTACTGGCCAAAATGGTCTACTTGGCCGATTTTTTTTTTTTTTTTTTTTTTTTTATTGTTTATTAGGATCCTAACAAGATAAAGCTTAGTTTTTTCATTTATTCATTTAAATAATAAGTACAGACATAAAAGTTAAAAAATGAATACATTTATACTTAAAAAAAAAGTAATAATAATAATAATAATAATAATTAATTAAAAATTAAAAAATCAAATTAAAAAACAAGACAAAAAGTAGAAATTTTTTTTTAATTATCTGCTGGTCAACTGATTAAAAAAAAAATTAAATAAATGGAATACCATGTATTATATCTTCAAGCAAAATGAGAACTATCAGAAAATATCCATTTAAATTATTTATTAATAATTTATTTATACTTTTAGGTTACACCCGAAAAAAAAACTGGTTTAAATTAATTCAGTATTTCAAAAATTATCACGATGGCAAATTTCTGATTGTATACAAACCAAGTGATAGCAATAAATAAAAATTAAATAAATAAATAAATAAATAAATTTTTAAGAATTTGGAAATTTTTTCTGTAAATAGCATTTATATATTTCTGTACTTGTTGATTTTTTTTTTTTTTTTTTTTTGAGCTTATGTATATGTGTTGAAACTGACAATGTAAGAATTTTTTTAGGATGACAAAAAACGAGCATTTTATAAATCATAAAGAAAAAAATTATTATCATAAAATTGATTTTTTAAAATCTGGTCAAAAGTTAGCCGTAAAAAATGACGCCTGTGTGTGATTTTAAGGTCGCTAAACTTAAATTTCTAGTTGCAAAATACGCCTACAGATTGCCAATTTCGAATCCCTGGGCGCACTTATAAAATGTAAACCACAACCGTAAATGACACATATGAACTGTGCAAGACGCATAGACCTATTATAAGAGTGGACGGAACATCCCATTATTAAGGGAATATAAGAAAAGGTGCAAAGATGAAACCATGTGAATGTTGAAAAAGGTTACCTTTTTTGGCATTTATCGCGTTATTGGCAATTTTTTGTTTTGAATATAAATATATTATTAAAAGATACAACAAGCAAAACTAGTGTAAAATATTACAGCTGCTGAAATTTATTTTTACTTTGTTATTAACATCTAACAAAGTTCAAAAGTTTCGATAACTTTGGTTTGTCTATACTCGTTTTCCCAAGCAGCACCGAAACGTTCTCTGAACGTTCAAAAATTGTTCTACAAACACGTTCTAAGAACGTTCATTTTAAACGTGTTATAGACGTCTATTTGTCCATCTTGAAGCCGTACAATAGTACGGTTCTGAGAACGTTCAATGAACGTGTAACTATCACCATCGGTGTTATAGAAACGTTCTGAGAACGTTCTACGTATACGGTCTCAGAACGTTCTAAACGTTTTTAGAACGTTTTCAAAACGTTATACACATTTTCAGAACGTTCTAGAAAACGTACTGTAAACGTTCTAAAATAGTGTAGAAAAAAAAAAAAACTGTGACGTCATTATTAAAAAACACACCACAGTACGGACGTTTAAAAGTAAAAAGTGCATATTATTACTTACAAACTTTGAATAAACACCATAAAATGCTATAAACTCGCAACAATTGTTTCGGGTCGAAAAAACACACGACCCTTCATCAGGCGAATAAAGTAAGTACGAGTGCTGCAGTCAAAGCGGCAACGCAATTGGTGCGTTGCAGCTTTGACTGCAGCACTCGTGCTTACTTTATTCGCCTGATGAAGGGTCGTGTGTTTTTTAGACCCGAAACAATTGTTGCGAGTTTATAGCATTTTATGGTGTTTATTCAAAGTTTGTAAGTAATAATTTTTACAACGCTAGTTTTGTGGTGTTTTTTTATTAAAAAGTACATAGCTGATGACGAATAATGATGCAACACAGGAACAGGAATATAAACTACTTTTTTTTTTTTATTATTCAAATAATGTTTGAGAAATTTTAACATACTTACTATTCCTTTATTTTAACGTATATGAATCAAAAATTCTATATTCTATGACAGTTTTCCGAAAAAAGTGCCATTACGTCTCTTTATCCCTTAAAAAATTTCTTAAATTTTTTCATTTTTTTTTTTTTTTTCATTTCTTTTTTTACCTTGATCTGAAGATAATGAAGTTATAGTATTAATTACAAAACTTTGAATAAACACCATAAAAT
Organism: Salticus scenicus; assembly: GCA_963930645.1. Taxonomy (NCBI): domain Eukaryota; kingdom Metazoa; phylum Arthropoda; class Arachnida; order Araneae; family Salticidae; genus Salticus; species Salticus scenicus. The sequence continues at coordinate 176,482,249 of OZ005654.1, forward strand.
GTAAGAACTCGAAACAATTGTTTCGGGTTAAAAGAAGACACAACCCTTCATCAGGCGAACAATGTAAGCGCGAGAGCTGCAAACAAGCACGTTGAGTGTGTTGAATGCGTTGCCGGTTTTTTTTTTTTTTTTTTTTTTTTTTTGTAGCAGCTGCGAGTTCTTGCCTTTTATGGTGTTTATTAAAGTTTCGTAATTAATACTATAACGCCATTATCTTCAGATTAGGGGAAAAAAGGAAATTTTTTTTTAATGCAAAAATTTAAGGAACTTTTTAAGTGATATAGAGACGTCATGACAATTTTTGGGAATTACTGTCGTAGAATATGGAGTTTCTCATGCATATACGTTGAAATTAAGTATGTTAAAATTTCACAAACATTATTTGAATTTTAAAAAAAGTAATTCATATTCCTGTTGCTGTGTTGTATCATTCTTTATCTGCTATGTACAACTAAACTCTTGAATTATTTTGCTTGTTTTAATCCTTGGGATTCCGAATGCATCATCTTGTGAGTAATGTTTGTTTTTTATAGTTGTTTTCTGTTTGATTTTCTGATTTCTTGAATTAATAGTTTATTCCAGGGATGCAGAAAATGTTCAAACCTCGGAAATTTCCCCTAAACACAATATAAATTTCCCTCAATAATGCAAAAATCTACTTTGCTATACAAAGTCATTTGTTCTATGTAATAAATCTTTAAGAGAATAAATATACAGTGTAACATAAAAATATCTCTGTTAGTGTATAAGCACTTCAAAGTAGCAAATTGTTATTTTTGATTTACATTTTTATTTTCTCTTAAAAAAAATATTCAAAATTTCCCCCGAACCTCGTTCGGGCATATTCTGCACCCCTGGTTTATTCCACTTTATTCTTCATTTTTAACTTCAATTAATTTCTTGTACGATTTGGTGTCTGCTGGCGATTTGCTATTATAGCTTCTAACGAACGAAATCGTACATTGGTGCTCAATGGTGAAAAAGGTCACCACTGACGAGTTTCTTTTCTTTTTTTTTTCTTCTTTTTCACCGTTCTGAGCTTTTCCTTAAAAAACTAGTATGTTGTGGCCACCACAAGACTTTCTTCTATATTTTCCTATACATATTCAATCAGTAACAATATTTAAAAAAAAAAAAAGATTTTTTTTTCCTTTTTTTTTTTTTTTTGGTTAAAAGTAAAAAAAATCGATAACTTTGTTTTAAATTATCACAGATTTATAGTTCAACCATTCGTTTTAAAGGTATTGACGAGACCTTTCGAATGATACCCATCTTCAAAATTTACCCCCCCCCGGGGGGGGTACTTTCCCCCCAGGGAGGGGGGGAAGCGATGCCCCCCCATGCACAGAATTTTTTTCCTAGTTACGTACTACTATTATCAATAATTCATATTAATTTTACAAACACAAGTGTAAAATAACTCTTATTATGCACATTTATACGAATTTTTGTCCTATGCTGCCATGTTAAAAATTTAGATAAAATGCTATCACAGCGCCACCTGTTGAGCTATTGATCCCCAAATATAATCAGCAACAGTTTATGTCGGGGACCAACTAAATACCAAGTTTGGTAAAATTTCGTTAAAAAAAAAAAAAAAAAAAAAAAAAAAATACGATTATTTTTCTAAGTTTTTTTTTTGTTAAAAGTAAAAAAAATCGATAACTTTGTTTTAAATTATCACAGATTTATGGTTCAACCATTCGTTTTAAAGGTATTGACGAGATCTTTCGAATGATACCCATCTTCAAAATTTAACCCCCCCGGGGGGGTACTTCCCCCCCAGGGGGGGAACCGATGCCCCCCCATGCACAATTTTTTTTTCCTAGTTAACTACTACTATCATCAATAATTCAAATTCATTTTACAATCACAAGTTTAAAATAACTCTCATTATGCCCATTTATACGGAATTTTGTCCTATGCTGCCATGTTAAAAATTTGCATAAAATGCGATTACAGCGCCACCTGTTGAGCTATTGATACCCAAATCTAATGGGCACCAGTTCATGTCAGGGTGCAACTAAATACCAAGTTTGGTTAAATTTCATTCATATGTTCGTGAGATACAGCGTCCACAAAAAAATGATACAGACAGACAGACAGACACACAGACAGACATTTTCTAAAAACTATTAATTCGTGTTCAGGACATCCCAAAACGTGTAGATCCGTCAAAAAACGGAGGTCGAAAAATTTCGCGAATCCAATACTTTCTCTATATTACATATAGAAGAAAGTAAAAAAATGCTGTTTTTTTTTTTTTTTTTTCTCGTTGCTTGTTTGTATCTTTTGATTTGAGTTTCATGTCGTTTTTACGCACCGGCAAAATTATTAAAATTGCAACGGATGATCTAGGAATAAATGAATGATTAGATTGAAGTTAAATAAAATAAAAATCACTAAACAAAAAATAAATGTTTCAATAAATCACAATCAGTCTCCACAGGTTATTTAAATTTGTTGTAATTTCCTTCTCATTGTTCTATGTGGTTTCAGAGATCTTATATCGGTTGCCTGGTTTTAACTACGATTAAAAATTCATTTATACATATATATATTAATTTTTTTTTAATACAGCGTGCAAAGATAGTCACGAGAATGTCTTTATCTCCGCAACTATTGGTCGCAAACATATAGTTCCAGTTACAAAATGTTTTAAAAAATATGAGCATTTGCGGTATGACATGTTTAAATTTAAAATATCTATTTTTTCAAAATTACAAAAACTAAATTTTTGTACAGTCCCAGTCCCCTATAGTGATATTTAGAAAAATTGGCACTCATCCTAACAAGAAGTTTCATTTATATTCTCCCAAAATGGAACAAGATATTTAAAGTTTAGATTTTCTAACATATTTCGGCCTTCAATAAGGGATCGGTTTAAAAATCCTAATTGGACTTTGTTTGCATTTTCCCTGGGCTTATTAAAGAATTTTTCATTGACTTTTTAATAAAGCCCGAGAAAATGCGAAATAATCCTAAATTTTGAAACTAACTATCTCAGACAATTTTGGGTGCACAAAAGTGAAACTTTTTGTGTTATATAGGTTTTTTAGGTTGGAACTCAACTTTCACTATTAGTGTCATGAAAATTGTATAAAAATTATCAGTTTTTGTGATTTTTAATAAATTAATTTTTTTATTTTAAACATGTCATATAATGAATTCTTACATTTTTTTTAAATACATTTTGTTATTGGAGGACGTCTGAGACCAATTGTTGCGCAAATAAAGGCCTGCTCTCGACTTTGCACCCTGTATATTCTAAACATTTCTGGATACTACTTTGTAAGTCCATGGATAGTTTATAAATATATTTGAATGCTGAAGTTCATAGAAAGTTTTAATATTCCAACATAAAAAATAATTTCAAAAATGAATGTACCAATACACCGCTAAAATAATATATAATTGAGTTTAGAATATATTGTTAATTTATAATAATAAGAAATTGAAACAAAAAATTAAAAATTAGTTAGAAGGAGGAAATTTTAAAAATTTCCAAATACTTAAATACATATATATATTTTTAATCAAAATATTTTTCTAAAATATTTAACATACTTCATATTTTTAAATTTCAGTGCATGTGTGTATAAATATTTTCAGTTTACAGCAGTAGTTTACAAAAAAGATGTTTGCAGGTATTTAAATTTATTCCACATGGCAATGTAATTGGTATTCTTTAAATGTTTAAATTTCTTTAAATTGAGTCAACGCAATTTTTACCTCATTTGATGTAATTATGCTATCATATGGCATATTAAATAATTGATAAATGTAAATATTATTAGTATTAATAAATAATATAGTAAATCGTCCTTTTTTTTAAGCAGAATATCTTTTTTTTATAAAGATGTGGAATAAAATTGAATTGAAACTTTGTTTTATTATGCAGTTAAACAATTTCATATATTTTATTTAATAAATAACAGTAAAGAGATATTTAAAATTGTAAGTCGGTGAAACTTAGGATATTATTTTAAAAATGTGCAATTTGCATAACCTAGATTGTATATATATTATCATATAAACATTAAATAAATACTTCAGAATTTAAAAAGAAAAGAAAAAAAGAATTACGAACCTTCTGAATTTTCATAAGAATTTTCTTCAAGAAAACATCCTTCCAACTAGCATTTTAAAATACACAATGACCAGTCGGAAGGGCATTCACTTAAAATTAGCTTTTATCTTGTAAAGTCTTTGTGACTTCTTCATACTTCATTCAGAATTATAATAACCAAAAATAGTTATTTTAACAAATTCCATCTCAGAAGACTAAATTAATAAAATGAATCAATAATTTCTAAGCGGTTGTCTGTAACAGGAGCAGTTTTTTCTGCGATTCAACTTTCAAGTATCAAAAGTTAGGCTTAAGAACATACGCAGATATGAAAATGATTGTTTAATTGATATTAAAATAAGACTTTAATAAATAGAACATAGAGAATATTACAGGTTAAAAATATTACATTTTTACCTTTTCTAAAGCTTATCCTAGTCTTTATAACGCTAAAACTGAACAAATCAGATTACATGTTTTAAAATTACCGCCTCACATAACGACACGACTTTCCCAAGACCTGGCGCCGCGCCTGGCGTTGGACTTTGCAGTTGCACGGTCAGCGAAAATTAAATAAATGCAATCCACAGATGTCGATGCATCATCTGCTCTCCCTTCCTTCTTGCATCCGCAATAATCATGTTTCAAAGTTCAACATTTGAAACAGAAATTTATTAAGCATTTATAGCTGTAGTCAATATTTTAAGGAAAAATTTAGTGGAGTTAAACAATTATTTAAATTTTTATAAAGTATTTTAAAAATTTATGAGATCACTTTATTTTTCCATTTTAAAATCTCGAATTAAACGGAAAAGCATATCTTGTTTTAGTGTATATTTCAGTATTGAACAAAATATTCAGTGAAAATAAATAAAATAAAATAAGACCAATCAAACAGAGTAATGATTTAACAACATGATCAATATTGATAATTTATCAGTAACATTTAAACTTAAATAGAACCATAACTTAAAGAAAAGAAGAAAAAAACTCATTTCTGTAACTTCCCGATGAGTATTAGAGACCGCGAGGTTCTACTCTCGAACCTTACAGACGGGAAGTGTTGGTTTCGATTTCTGGTCACGCTCGTCGACTTAGGTTTTCGGAGTTTTCCCGTGATTTTCTTTGAAACTCGCGTAAAGCACTATATTACTTATTCAATAACATCCGTGATTAGCTTTTTGTATCTAAACTCTGGGTCTGGGGAATGCATAGATTTTCATGACAGAAGACAATCATTTTTATGCTGTATAGAAGATCTTAGAAAATGTATTTTTCTAAGGGTTTATTATTATTATTATTACAAATGAAAAAAAAAAAACGGTAAATTTGTTTTAAATCATCAGAAAACGATGTTTCAATTATTCGTTTTAAGGGTGATATCGAATTCTTTTGAAAGATAATCATAGTGAAAATTTTTATCCACCCCTCCCCCATCCCCCAGGGATGATGTATACTTATTCCTAGGGGAAAAAACAATGTCCTATGAATAATAATAATAAAAAAAAAAACTGTTTGACTATTACTCGTTATACATCCAAATTGAATCAATAATATATATCAAATGTATGTCACGAAGAAGGTTGGTGAGTATATATATTACAGAAGCTGATAGATAGCCTTTCTGTGAATGGAAAATTTTGGAACGTGGCAGTGCCACCTGTCGTCCGATATGCACCCAAAGGCAATCTGTAGAGTTTTACGTAATATTAATTTCACTTACCAAATTTACAATATTTATAAATCACAGAAGTTGAGATTTTCAGTTTCCGTTATGAGATTAAATTGCAACATAGCCACGCCACCTGTTGGCCGATGTGCATCCAAAATGGACCAGTAAAGCTTTACATAAAATCGATTTCACTTATAACTTCAGTGTATCACAAAATTTATTGTTAAATCACAAGAGTTAAAATATTGCCTTTCCTGTTAAAATGATTAAATTGCAGATTAGCAACGCCACCTGTTGGACAATGTATACATCCAAATTGTATTAGCAGAGGTTATGATGATACTTGCCAATATATCAAGTTTAATGCATTTGTACACTATAGAAGCTGAGATATAGCCGTCCCATAAATGGAGGGTTTCATTGCATAGCACCGCAATCTATCGGACGATATATCCCAAATGAAATTCAAATAAACTCCAATTTAGGGCAAGATCTAATATTGTAACAAGTTTGGTTGAATTGCATACATTGATTCCTGAAATACAAAATCCACAAAATTTTTCCATGAGTTTAAAATTTTGTAATTTTTTTTCACCTCACCGCTACTGATTATTGAGAAGCATTCTTTACTGACGTGCTAACAAAACGTTAAACTGAAAATGTAAAAAATGCTCTATTATCTATCTTGCTAAAAATTATAAATTTCGAATAACTTACGAAGTTTTTAAATTAGAAAATGTTGCAAATCTCTCAATAAGATTCTTATCAATATCATAAGTGATATTTTAAAACTGGTCCGATCTCTCTGCAATCATTTGTTCTTGAGATATCGTGTACATGAACTAACGGGCTATCACACTAATAGGTGCCGAAGCCGATACACATTAACAGATACCATACCAACCTTTTGACTTCCGGATTCCTCACGCCACAAAACGTGTAAAAAAATAAAAAACTGCAGTCAAAAATTTTCATGATTAACCTATTTTCCCAACCAATAGTACTAAAAAGTCATTTTGTCATATTCGTTATAATTACACTGTAACAGAACGTGTTATGACGGTGTCACACTTGAACGTTCTATATAGAACTAGAATTGTACGTTTTATAGATGGTACAAATCAAACATTTTCAGAACGTTCTAAATAATACTAGTTCTGAACGTGTTTTAGAACGTTCTTTTGACACGAAACACGGTGTTTGAACTATTGAAACCGTTATTAGACGTTCACAGAACGTTCCTGTGCTACTTGGGTTAACTCTCATAAATAATTATGGATATTTTTGAAATAATATAAGATATAATATAGTTAAACTAATTCAATTTAGAGAAATAAGTATAGCAATTATAAGCATTTCATAAAAATAATTACTTAAAAAGAACGAAATAATAAAATATTAAAAAGAATCTTACCTGTGAAATAAAATCCTTATTTTACGTAATTTCTAGGGTATTTAAAGTACATGTAATTACTATTTCTTGCTGTAAAATTCTTTTAGGTTGATTTCTTTAGAAATCGACCTATTGCAATCACTTCGTTTATCTATCTATCTATCTATAATGAAAATTTTGTCAACACGATAACTCCCGAAATAATACTCGAAATGGAACCAAATTTGGACAGTGAACTGATCTTATAAATATCTTGGATGAGTTCGTTAACCAAGTTGCTCCGACTTTTTGTTTTCAAGTGGCAGCCACTTGAAAATTTCAAACCGACATTGTAAAAAGCATATTTAAAGCAAGATTTGCTTGAATTTTGTTGTAAATACAGGCCACATAAGAGTCTCAATGAAGTTTATTAATGAAGTTTATCCGCCATTTTTAATAAAGTGGCAGATATTTTAAGTTAAGTGGGACCACTTGAAATCAGGCTACCACTTGAAAATTTAAAATCACTATAACTTCCGAAATAATACTCCAAATCGATCCAAATTTAGACAGTGTCTTAACTTATCTTATAAATATCTTAGATGAGTTTATTAACCAAGTTGCTCCACCATTTTGTTTTCAAGTGGAGACCACTTGAAAATTTCAAATTCAAATTGTAAAAAGCGTATTCCGAATTTGTTTGAAATTTGATGTAAATATAGACCACATAAGTGTCTCAATGAAGTTTATTAATGAAATTTATGCGTCATTTTTAATAAAGGTTATAGATATCTTAAGTTAAGCGGGGCCACTTGAAATCACTTTACCACTTGAAAATTTAAAATCAGAATAACTTCTGAAATAATACTCCAAATCGAACCAAACTTGGATAGTGTCTTAAGTTATCTTATAAATAACTCAGATGAATTTATTAACCAAGTTGCTCGGCCATTTTGTTTTCAAGTGGAGACCACTTGAAAATTTCAAATTCAAATTGCAAAAAGCATATTCCGATTTTTTTTTATTTTGATGCATACATAGATTATACAAGTGTCTCAAATAATTTTATTAATGAACTTTATTCGCCATTTTTAATAAAGTGGTGGATATCTTAACTTAAGCGGGACCACTTGAAATCAGGATACCACTTGAAAATTTAAAACCATGATAACTTCCGAAATAATACTCCAAATGGAACCAAATTTGAACAGTGTCTTAACTTACCTTATAAATATCTTAGATGAGTTTGTTAACCAAGTTGCTCCGCCATTTTGTTTTCAAGTGGAGACCATTTGAAAATTTCAAATTTAAATTGTAAAAAGCGTATTCCGAAATTGTTTGAATTTTGATGTAAATACAGACCACATAAGGATCTCAATGAAGTTTATTAGTAAACTATATCCACCATTTTTAATATAGTGGCAGATATCTTAAGTTAAGCGGGACCACTTGAAATCAGGCTCCCACTTGAAAATTTAAAATCACGATAACTTCTGAAATAATACTCCAAATCGAACCAAATTTGGACAGTGATATTATCATATAATTATCTTGAATATTTTCACTGGGCAACTTGTCCCGACATCTTGTTTCTAAGTTCCAGCCACTTGAAATCACACTGCCACTTGAAAATATGCCATCACGATAACTTTTAAAATACTAAACGGATTCAAATAAAAGTTGGATAGTGAACTTATGGTTCAAATATCTAGGATAAGTTCACTTGGTGACTTGATCCGCCAAGTGGATCAAAGTGGCTGCCACTTGAAAGTTTGTCAATAAAGTAACTTTAGTAATACAGAATCGATTCGCATCAAATTTGGGTAGTGGATTTATCCTTCAAATATCTCAGATAAGTTCGCTGGGCTTCTCATTCTGCTTTTTTTTTTTTTTTTTCCAAGTGGAGCCACCTGAAAATTTCTTATGACGATAATTTTTGAAATACTGATTTAATTTGAACTAGAACTGGACAAGGAACTTATACTAGTATACTGGATGATTTCACTGGGCAAGTTGTTTTGCCATTTTGTTTCCAAGTTGCAACCACTTAGACTGCCCCTTGAAAATTTGCCATAAAATTAACTTTTGAAACACGGCATTGATTTAAACCACAGTTGGACAGTGAACGTATGCTTCAAATACCTTGGATATGCTTGCTGGGCAACTTGTCCCGCTGTATTGTTTCCAACTGGCGGCCACTGGAAAATTTGTTATCATCGTAACTTTAGAAATACTTAATCAATACAAATCAAAGTTGAAAAATGGATTTATCTTTCAAACAACAAAAATCTAGAAAATTCACGTAACTCGTGAACCAATCAAGTTATTGCGTCCATCTTTGGTATATCGATTATAAGTATTTTCTCGCCAAAAGTCGCCAAAAAAGTCGCCATAGGGAAAAAGTCGCCAAATTTGGTGCCAAATCCATTACCTGCGTTGCTGGATCTTTTAAATGCATTTTTAAGGAAAAATTAGGCTACTTTAGTGCTAAAACAAGCTACAAATGCAGAAAACTAACATTTTATCAATTTACTAATTGAAAGAATTTCTAAAAAAAAAAATTATTTTCAAATTTGAAACAATATTTTAGATGAGGAACTTTCTCTGCCATTTTGATCGATGTGCCAGCCACTTAATTTTTCAAAACGATGACTTTTGAGATTTTGAATTAATTCGAGCTATATGTGTACAGTAGACTTATCTCACAAATACATTTCATATATTTGTCAATTTATCTCACCATTTTGCTTCCAAGAGCCAGCCACTTGAAAATTTTAAATTCACATAAAAAGGTATTTATGAACCGATTTGCTTAAAAATCTATATGTGCATAGCCTACATCAATATTTCTATCAAATGCATTAATAATTTGTAGCCGCCATTTTCAAACAAAATGACGGCTACTTGATAAGGAAAAAGAAATCAACCTACCCTTCCGAAAAAGCCGGAAGGTCTTGTTTATATTCAAAACAATCTAACTTTTAAGGTGAAATAAAAATTTTAAAAATAACTTTCAAAGATAAAGGGAAAATATCGTCTGCTTAATAAAAATCAGAGTTTAGAGCATGGCGAGTAAATTTCAATATTGGCCAGTTTGGCTTCCTGTAGATCAACATTCACATGACCTTTTTATGAGTTATCTTTGCCACTAAAAAAGGTTGCCATTGTCCCGACCACTCTATAACAGGTCTATGCAAGACCTTATTAGACGGCTTACAATTGCGTTTGCTGACATTCCAAATTGAAGTGTATGGTTTTTAAAGTTCCTCTGAGCAGTTGAACCACAAATTTTAAATGACAGCTGTAATCTTTACCTAATGGTACATGTGAAATATTCTAAACCAGGCCTGTCCAACCCAAAACACTCGGTGAGCCGCACTGGAAATATATTTTATTCATTCGGGCCGCACCGTATGTACAGCCATAAAAAATCCCCCCTCCCTCTTCTCCTTTCCCGGCTAATTTCGCCGTAAATTAGTGTACAGACATGCGGCTGATGCCGATCGATTAAGTAATAAGGCCTAGTTTAGACGGTTTAATTAGATTTTGTTTAAGAGGAGTATACATATTAAAACTGGCATCAACTTCATTTTTTTCAAAGACAACCCCCGAATTTTGACAAGCTTTTTGGATTATTTATATCAAATCAGCTCAGAAAATGGTACAATTTATATATTTCTAACAATTTTTCACAGAGTTATAATTTGTTAAAATATGGAGATGATTATGTTAAATGAATGTAATAAACATTAATTCATGTCTTCCCAAAAAATTAATTTATTAAAATTTAATTTTTTTTTTTTTTTTTTTTTTTTTTTTTTTTTTTTTAAATGTTAGAATGAAGTAACCAAAATATATTCCTTGCATATTTTAGATTGACAAACATTTTTTGAATTATGAAAACTATTAATAAATTTATCTTTAAAAAAATTAAGAATTATCACCTACATTAATTTTTGCACGAATAGAACGGGCATCATTAAAAATATGGGTTTCTAAATTTACAATTCGTTCCTATCATTAATTTTCGAAATATAGTGATATTTAAATTTTTATTGCTCTTAGGTGGCTGTCACTTGTTATTTGTGTCATATATTACTTTGCTTGCGCATGATTTAAAATAGTTATTCAAGTAACTTTAGACGTACACATCATTTCTTAATTAGCATTACTGTAATTTATTTTATATTTAAAATTGTTATACTTTTTTTTCGTTTATTATCTGAATGAATATAATACTTTTCTGTGTGATATCTTAATTTCATTTTTTTTTTTAAGTATAGAGATTTATCCCCGACCAATTTTTGCTTGTAACTCGAAGATTTGATATAAAGAATACAAACTACACTTTTTCCGAATTTCCTTGACCTCAGAAATTTGAATATGTAGTCAAAAATAGGTGTTATATTCCGGGGAAAAAATGAAATTTGTGCAAGCTTTAATTTGTAATGACACCCTAAACAAAATTTAGCAATTGCATTAAAAACTAGATGTTATTACCAATCGTTAGGCATCAGCTGCTAGTTTCTACGATAATTTATGGCGAAATTAGTCGGGGAAGGAAATTATTATTATTATTATTTTATGACTGTACTTATGCATATGTGCATATATGTTTGTGAGTATATGATTCATGCATGTATATACTTTTTTCGAGAAAGGGCAGGTGAAAATTCGAAGCAGAATACTTTAATTTTAATTATTTTCATTCATAAATTAACAATAGAATCGTGAAAAATTTATGACTATATATTAAAACTAAAATAAATAAAATCTTTTTGTAAAAAAATAGAACCGACTTCAAAAAGGAACTACTATTCAAAGAACTAAAAATGAAAGAAAATTGGCAGAAAATGAAACTGTAGATTGCGCCTAAAAGTATAAAATAATTTCCTTCGCCAAACAATCTATAACACTACAATTAATCATAACTTTTGAAGTCGGCGCAAAATTAAATAGAATTTAATTAGTTTTTAAAGGTTTGTCTTTTGATCGGTAGCAACAAATGCTGTTGTCTCGAATGATCCATTTTCATGCTTCCTTTATTATTTTATCACTGTATACAATTGGTCCATTAGTGGCATCTACATATAACAGTGAACATTCTTCACAATGCGGTATTTATGTTTCTACGAAGTTAGATCATCCTTGATGGATTTTGAATTTGGCGATAAAAACGTAAGGCAAAAATATACACGCAAGATGTATATTTTCATAATATATATTGTACGATGTGTTGTTTCATATTCTTGATTACTCTCTTGATATACCTTATTAAAATATTCATGATATCACAAAGAAATTAAATATGTTTGCCAGATAATTTTGCGATTTTTCGTTCACCAAGGGCGTCAGATACCAGTATCTTCGCTAACTTTTGCTGCTTACGAAATCTTATTTGTTTTCTTGAATCAAAGTAGTTTTCGGCTGCGTTTTGCAGGTAACAATGTGAGACGTGTATTTTGAATAGAATTTGATTTTTGTATTGAATAAAAGTATCAATTTTTATTTAATTTTGCGCCGACTTCAAAAGTTATGATTAATTGTAGTGTTATAGATTGTTTGGCGAAGGAAATTATTTTATACTTTTAGGCGCAATCTACAGTTTCATTTTCTGCCAATTTTCTTTCATTTTTAGTTCTTTGAATAGTAGTTCCTTTTTGAAGTCGGTTCTATTTTTTTACAAAAAGATTTTATTTTTCTCTTTTCAGTGAAAACTTATTTATATCATCAGAAGAGCATCAGAAGACGTTCGACGGAAGTTTCACAAATCACAAGTTCCAAGAAAAGTGACATTACTCAAAAAATGGTTTATGTCACTGAAAAATACATTAAATGCACCCAATGTGAACAAAAAAGTTACATCTCCATCTAGAAAGTTATCCACTCGAGAGACAGTTATGCCAGTTTTATTCTAGTCAAGTTATTTTTAAGTTGATTTTTCTCAAATGCTGCATTTTTAAATTGTGTCACTTTTCTTGCCCTTATTGGATATGACCAAAAAACTATCTATTGAACGAACATACGTTAAATTAAAAAGTCTTTAGAAATGTAAAGAAAGGATACGCTGTATTCGTAACCGAAAATTCTGTTAGGCATATATATTGAACTTTACAGTAAATACGTGTAACCCGCTGCGCTGGAAATTGCGCAGCGTAAAGTTCAAACAAAGAGCAAAATATGCATTGCAGCTGACGGACAGAAGTTTCAACATCGATACTTACACACTGCTTTTACCAGTGTAGCTGCTTGCGTTCAGCAGTTAGAGTGCGAACAGACTTTTGTGAGTATCCTGTAATTTGTTTATATCTTAATGAAATCCTAATGAAACTTATTTCAGGCCAAGATCATTACGACAACAAAAAAAGTATTAAAACTAAATCATCACTTACGAAGTTATAAGCTAACAAATTTCAACAACAACAACGAGAAACATGGTTTGTATTGAGAACCTCTTCCTTTATGAAGTCGGCTTAAAACGCGTATGCGTTAATCGATGTGACCGCTTACAACAACCAAACTTTGAATTTTACATAGCATAAATGTCACCCGCTACGCTACAACATATGCAATGTTTTTCAAGTGTGCACAAAATAGGAAATTTTGAACAAACAAATGCACGTTTTAAGCGTTCTGTTTTCAGCATTAATGTCTAAACTATCTTAGCGTACTTCATCGATGATGCTCTGCAGTTTTATAATTCACTTTTTTCCCCTGTCTTGAAACGTTTCCGAGATAGGATCGCTAACTCCACTCTTTTCCACCAGGTGGCGCTTTAGGCGGTTGAATCGCGTAGCACATGTCCACTTTACTGCACCTACATACCACTTTTATGACTATAGCTGCAGCTGTTAAGTAGTTAAAAGTGTCGGGACTGACTTTTTTGGGCTCCCTGTATTTTCTTTTGATCGTAAAGATCTTACAATGGGACCTATTTCAGATCAAGACCTTTACAATAAACCAAAAGTATCAAAATCGGATCATCCGTTCAGAAGTTATGAGCTAACAAACAAAAACAAAAACAAAAAAACATGCGCTTTGAATTAAGAACCTCCTCCTTTTTGAAGTCGGTTAATTAGAGCATTTCTTACGAAGTTATAAGCTTACAAACACCAACAACAACACATAGCAAGAATTAAGAACACCCTCCTTTCTGAAGTTGGTTGAAAACGACTTTGCGCTAATCGATGTGACCGCTTACAGTAACAGTACTTTGAACCACAGAGTATACGTGTCATCCGCTACGCTGTAAAGCGTGCAACGTATTTCAAGTGTGCACAGTGTAGGAAATTGCGAACAAACAATTGCACGTTTTAAGCGTTCTATTTTTAGCAATAATGTCTAAAACATTCTTTTCGTAGTAAATCGATGATACTCTACATCTTCGTAATTAACTTTTCTCCCATCTTGAACCGTTTTGGAGATAGGAGCGCTAATGCCGCTGTTTTTCCCCAGATGGCGCTTTATTTTCTTTAGTTTGTAAAGATGTTATAATGGGACCTACTTCAGACCAAGATCTCTACAACAAAGCAAAAAGTATCAAGTAACCGTATTTTGAACTATATAGAGCATTTCCTCGTGACGTCTGGTGGTTGGCAAAAAAGCGCGCTCGACTTTCCCGCGCCCCGCCCACCATTGATTTTCCGTTGGTAGTAATCAAGTAATCGCCATCGCTATGCTTTTCCCAAGCCTTTTTGCCAACCACTCATAAAAGTTGAGATGTTTGTTTACAAACAAAGAACTGCCCTATAGCGTATGTCTCACCAGCTGCGCTACTACGTGAGCAATGTAGCTCAAGTGTGTATAGTGTAAGAAATTACGAACAAAAAAAGGCGCGTTTTTAGCCTTGTACTTTTAGCATCAATGTCAAAACTATCTTTTCGTACTAAATCGATGATGCTCTGAAATTTTATAATTCACTTTTTCCCCTGTCTTGAACCGTTTCCGAGATGGAAACGCTAGCATGAATGTCTAAACTATCTTTTTGTACTAAATCGATGATAATCTTCAACTTTCTAATTCACTTTTTTTTCTCTAGAACCGTTTCGAGATAGGAACACTAATTCCACTATTTTCCACCAGGTGGCGCAGCAAGCGGTTTAACCTTGTACTGCAGGGCAACTTTACTATACTTACATACCATTTTTATCATTATAGCTGCAGCCGTTTAGCAGTTAAAAGAGTTGGGACTGATTTTTTTGGTTACCCTGTATTTTCTTTAGATCGTAAAGATATTACAATGGGACCTATTGCAGACCAAGACCTTTTCAACAAAACAAAAAGTATCAAAATCGGAGCATCCGTTCAGAAATTATGAGCTAACAAACATAAAAAAAACATACGGTTTGAATTGAGAACCTTCCTTCTTTTTTTGAAGTCGGTTAAAAAAAATGAGTAATGGATCTAATAATATTTTATTACAACAGTTGTTTAGCTACCATAATCGTCGAAAGGTATTTTCACTTTGAAAAGTCAGAACATATTTATAAATTTTTGATCTGTTAGCCAAAGTTGTCAAACTTTAAATATCGTTAGTCTCCTCGGGGGCCGCAAGAAACTACGCAGTGGGCCGCATGCGGCCCGCGGGCCGCGGGTTGGCCACCCCTGTTCTAAACCTTATTAGACTGCATACAAACATTTTTGCTGAAATTCTAAGTTTTAAAGGTAGTGTTGTTTAAAAGGTTTATTTGCTTGCCTGGCATTTTTGTTGCTTTCTCTTACACTGTTATAATAGAAGGACATCTATGAGCAAAATTTGGAACTAATATTTTTATTTGCCTAAACAAAACTTTTCATCGAAAAAACTATGGTAGCACAAACCGTCTCCTTTTATGTCAATTACTTGATTTTATATTAAAATTTAAAATGTGTCAAGGGCTTTTGATTCACCTTGTATAACTAAAGTTAAAAAATAGAATTACCGAACGTTTTTGTAAATTATTGTTATAGAATTATAAAAACTTTCGCACATATGCAGTGAAATATAATAATAGTAAATATATTAAAAATCGTCGAAAACTATTTAAATTTAGTAAAATAAAATTCAAAAGTTTTCGAAAAAAATTAAAATGTTTTCTGCTAATTAATTTTCCTATTTTACATTATAACAGTTTAGCAACATATTCTAAACATATCTGGGAATTATTTTATTGATTCATTTTTAAGTTATTATATATATATAAGGATGGATGGATGTATATTTGCATGTTTGAATGCTAAAAATTTGCATTAAATTTCAGCACTCAAATATATATATATATATATATATATATATATATAATAAAAATTAAAATAAATCGATGGATCCACAAAATAATACCCGAATAAGTTCAAAATATAATGTTGAACTATAATGGCGTGAAATTGAGTAGAAACATTACTATATATAGGGTAGGTACTCCAGTGATTGGCATGCTCCAGTAATTGACATCTACATATCCCGAAATAATTAATAAATAAGAAAAATCATAAAATCATATATTTTACATATAAGAATTTTAAAATTTTATGTCAAACACTGGAGCATAGGGTACTAATAACTGGTAAAATGAATAACTAGCAGTGTCAAACACTGGAACATAGGGGGCCAATTACTGATAAAATGAAAAACTGGCAGTGTCAATTACTGGAACATTGAGTGGGTGTCAAATAAAAATTCATTTAAAAAAATAATTGTTATGAAATGTATATATTTTAACATATATGTGGTTCTGAATGACTTTCATACCATATGTACTAACTTAAGATTTCTAAAAATATTTTCTGGTGACTAGAACATTAAAAACATCAGAGATTGCTCTAAAAGTGTCAATCACTGGTGCACTTATCCTATATATATATATATATATATATATATATATATATAGAGAGAGAGAGAGAGAGAGAGAGAGAGAGATAACAAGGATTATTTTACATATTTTCAAAAAATTAGAAATTAAAATTCCATTTTTTTAAAAATTTCAATAGTTTTCTAGAAATCTTAATATATTTATTATTATAATATTTCAATACATACGTATCAAAATTACCATAACTATAAGACAGCAAATTAGAAAAATGTATTTATACCCATTACCATTCTTCTCTTTAAGTAAAAAATTAAAAGCGGATTTACCAGCATGATGGATTCCTGATTTGAATTAAACAATTATGAATATCTCTTTTCATTACAAAATATTAAAATTCATTGGTAATTAGTTTTTGATAATCCCTAAAAGCTGTTATCATATCCTTGAATCATGGCAGGTCATCCCAGCTAATTTTTCAGTGACTCATTTAGGATGTCAAAGGTAACGAAGAATTATATAATTAGTTAAAAGTGACATATTTTAATAACAATATTTTTTAAATTATCCGGTATCTTTTAAAAAATGATGGATTATAAATTAGTTTAAAAGTTAGCTTTTTTTAAAAAAAACTCTATCATAAAATTAAAATTTAGCTGAAATTTTTATACTTAAAACTATGAAAATCTACAATTAAACTTGGTACTGAAAGTCAAAACGTTTAGATTTGTTTTTTTTAACAATGCATATATTTTTAAGTTTCTTGCATGATAATGTTTTATTATTTTTTAAAGGGAAAGATCATCAATTCTGATAAGTTTCCTCTATACAGAAAAGTCAAATGACACCAATGCCAAAAACGCCAAAATGAAAAATATAAATCGCATAGTGCAGCTTCAGTGGTGTTAAGTATATCTTCATCATTAACTTCCAATAAAACCATCTTGATTTTGTAGGGATTAGTCAATAGGAAATTAGGAAAATCTGTGCTATGAAAATGGTAGGTGAAAATGAAGAGAATGGGGATGTCATATAATATTTTCAACAATCGCATGGAAGAGATACTACGAAATCGCAATTAATGATATTTTTATGATTTTTATAAAAATAGAAATCCCGAAAAAAAAAAAAAAAAAAAAACTTGTTCCTGTAAATATTTAAGCATGCAGATTATTTTAGGTGTATTAGAGTTAAAGATACGATTACTTCCCAGCAATGCTTAGCGATGGCCGATTAGTTAATTTCTTATGAATTAAGGGAATTGAGACGTTTGCGACAACCGTGAAGTGGAGAATTTAGATTGTTGCTTTTAATAGCCATATATTTTTTAATTATGCATGTATCAATATAAATTTTTTATGCGATATTAACAAGAAGTTCAAGAAATATTTGATGCAAAATATTTACTCTTACGTGTTACAGATTTTTTATAATAGCACTGTAAACTGAACCTACTTTATGTTTTGTTGTTCTATTTTTAAAATTATAAAAAAAAAATGGCAATTTTTACTTATTAGAAGTATGCATTTTTAACGCATATTTTCGCTCTTTTAAAAAAATATCACAAGGTATATATATAAAAAATAGGTTCACTATATGCAGAGACACTTATTTTATATCCCTCTAAAATTTCAAGTAACTACTTTCAACAGATTTTTCACAAAGTGTACCAAAGTGAAAAAATCCTTAAGAGTAAAATACGTATATTTACAGTGTTATTATAAAAAAAAACTGTAACACATAAGAGAAAATACTTTGCATCAAATATTTCTTGAATTTCTTGTTAATATCTCATAAAAAAATTATATTGATGCATGCATAATTAAAAAATATATGGCTATTAAAAAGCAACAACCTAAATTTCTCACTTTATGGTTACCGCAAACGTCCCAGTCCCCTTAATAACTGTATAACCTATATGTTCTTTTAGACGGAACTTGAATTTGCGTTTCATTTGACCAGTATATAATAGTCGACACTGACAAGAAATATTATAGATACCAAGAATTATGGATATCAAAAGAATTTTTAATATAGAAAGGTTTAGTTTGTTTTTGGATGAGAAAACTATTTTGATGCTAGATTGTTTGAGAACTTAAGCAATGTCAAAACCAGATTTAGGGTGGGTGGGGGGAATAGCAAAATAATACTGATATTGGAAGAGGAATAATATCTAGAAGGACTTGAAAGGCGGGGAATTTGTAATTTATAGAGGACCTTATCACTTATGGAAAGGTTGTAATCAATGTAAACACCGATTTTACACAGCATTTTCAACAATCAGACAAAAGAGGTTCAGCAAAATTGCAAATAAAACATCACTTAAACATCCACAACAGAAATACCATAAAAATATCGTTAACATCCGTTACATAAATAACCATAAAAAATATCGCGAACTGCGATTTCGGGGTTCTCTCTGTGTGATTATTGAAAATATTATATAAAATCCACATTCTCTTAATTTTTAGCAGCCATTTCTAAAGTGTAATGTTTTCAGACTTCCTGTTGATTAATCCTCCAAAATCCCTGCAATTCTATTGGCTGGTTAATCCAACTGTAAAACTCACATCTTGTTTATATTTAAGAGCCTTAATCTGTATATATAATACTAGCTGTTACCCGCGACTTCGTTCACGTAGAAATTTTGATGTGTATGTGTGGGAACTGACGGTTTGATCATAATATGTAATGTAATGAAACCTTATCATTGTGGTGCTGTGCAAAATAGAGTCTGATAAAGTATACTCAAAAAAATTTGTAACTCATTGAAAGATCTACGGGGAAAATATACAATTTATTTTTATTTTAATACCGATCTGTATACAACATTAAATGACTTATTATTTTCCGTCAACACATGCAAGTTCTGGGCACTTGAAACACGTGAACAACCAACATATAATTGACCGTGTGAGAAGCATGGAGTTCCTAAATGAATGCCTGCCACTTTTAAGGTTTGCCCCTGGGATTTGTTGATCGTCATTGTAAAGGTTCTTGAAATGAAATGGCAAGTTGTTGGGAATAATAGGTATGCGGGGAATCAAAACGCTGTCTCCTTTAGCAGTTCCTGTAATAATGGTACATTTTATAATATTAATACCCAGCTGTGTGATACAACTCGTCTCTTGACTTCTAGCTACTTTCATAGCCCGAGCTTTATTATTTCTGTTGGAAAGATTAGATTTGCGTTTCCCGGGCATTTCGAAAAACTATCAAATAATAATAATAAAACCCTTAAAAGGGAACTAAAAACAAAGTACTACTATGAAATAATAACAAATCAAAAGAATTAAAACTACTAACAAATAAAAAGTAAATTATAATTCAAAAAAGTAAGAAAACGCACGTTAAATGACAAAGTGAAATAAAAAGTTAAAAATGAGAATAGTAATTAACCAAAAATATTGAACGTGTGATGCTTTCTACTTATCTATATAATATTTCTTTAACGTGGTCCAATAGGGCAGTTCCTTGTTTGTAAACAAACATCTCAACTTTTATGAGTGGTTGGCAAAAAGGCTTGGGAAAAGCATAGCGATGGAGGATCACCAATATAGTAAATTGCGCGGGAAAGTCGAGCGCGCTTTTTTGCCAACCACCAGACGTCACGAGGAAATGCTCTATTACGATATACATGGGGATAAAAAATAATATTTATAAATGGACAATATTTACACACGTGGAATAAGCTCAATAATTTAATAAGAAAAACTGACGACATTTGTCTGGTAAGAGTATTTTATATACTTCATGCTTAGTTAATAGTAGTTGGTATATAGAAAAATAAATAAATTAATTAATGTGTAAACTTGATCATGGTACAGCCTTAATGCCCTTGGCGACTTTTGAATTTTTGTTGCCGTTTTAGACCAAAATAGAATTTATGCGATTATTGTTCCTATACGCAAGAGAAGTGTGACGTCACTGACCGTCCGTGGATGCAAGAAATTTGATTTCCTATGTTAATCGCCCATTGGATTTTTTGTAAAAAATTATTAAAAATCGAGGAAAATTATTTCGCGATTTTAATCCCCATATTTGGGTATATATATATATATATATATATACATATATATATATGCAATTAGTTATCATGTGCATGTGTTAGATTGAGTTATTTTGCTGTCAAATTGACAACATTTTAATTTTAAATTTCAAAACTCTGTCGTTCTTGGCGCTTATTGTATTTGGTGATCAAACACGTAATACGAAAATATACACGCCAGATGCATATTTTCATAATATGCATAGTACGAAATATTGTTTCATATTATTCATTACTATCTTAATATAAGTTGTTAAAATAACTATGATTTTTGAAAGGAATTGAAATATGTTTGCCAGATAATTTGGCGATATTTTTTTTTTTTCTGCAAAGGATGACCGATATCAAATCTATTCCGCTGCAACATATTAGTATCTTTATTAGACACTTTATTTAGACATTTGAAAACAAATTTGACATCAAATTATGATAGAATATTTATCACTTTCCTTTTAATTAGTATATTAGTTGGATATTTATTGTACAAATATCATCCTTTGAAATGAAATGTTTGTGTTTTCAATCGAATATGGAAGTTTGCCATTTTTTTTCTAGAGTTTTGAAATTAAAAATTCAAATTTTGTCAATTTTACAACAAAAATAACTTAATCTAACGCCCATGATAACTAATACATATCTATACCTAAATATGGGGATTAAAATCGAGAAATAATTTTCCTCGATTTTTAATAATTTTTTACAAAAAATCCAATGGGCGTTTAACATTGGAAATATTTTTCTTGCATCCACGAACGGCCAGTGACGTCAACACTTCGCTTGCGTATTTCTTTCTATCTTTTCCTTGGCGAAAAATGTCCGATCTACTTCAGCATCAAAATTAAAAAAATTGTCCAGAATTATCAATAACAAAATACCTTTAATATAATGATGAATTAGCTTTTATGCCAAGCGTGTTCATCCGCCGTACTCAAAAAAAAAAAAAAAA
Source organism: Salticus scenicus (assembly GCA_963930645.1). NCBI lineage: Eukaryota > Metazoa > Arthropoda > Arachnida > Araneae > Salticidae > Salticus > Salticus scenicus. The sequence goes on from OZ005654.1 coordinate 176,504,141, forward strand.
AATTCTGAAGTTGAGGTATATAAAAAAATGCTATGAAATAAAATTCAGAAGAAATATCTTAGATTTGTAATATTACTATTTTATTTTAAAATTATAAAGTGTCATTTTCTCATCGACCAATTTAATATTTAGTAATTTTTTATTTTTCGCGTGAAAGCATATTTCATTTTATGTTGAAAAATAAATAAATAAAAATACCTCGTAAACTTTTTTGGCAACAATTAAAAATTTAAATGGCTTTTATTAAGTCAATTACCGGTTTATTATTTTCAAAATTACCGTTTTTTTTTAAAAATCTAATCAAATTTTCGGTATAAATAGTAGCCTATGTTCTATTCCAGACTATTCTACATCTCTGTACCAAATTTCATCCAGAACCGTTTAGCCGTTGTGGCGTGATTGAGTAACAAACATCCATCCATTCAAACTTTCGCATTTATATATTAGTATATATATATATATATATATATATATATATATATATATTATGCGAAACACATTCATCTTAACATAAAATGTTTTCATTGTCTTAAAATTATTATTTATTTTACACTTCCATCCTCTTATTTCAACTGCCACGGCAAAAATTGCATGTATAATATTCAAATGAATAGCAAATATTTTAATCTTCCCCTGAGTAGAATCTATCTTCTAATAGCTTAACAGAATATTACACTTGATTACTTACTCAAAAGCAGCTCTGATAAATCAGTCGACTGAGATATTTGTTTCATATACCAGAGAGAACTAAACAAAGAACTTAACTTTTAGCTTTTGAGAAAATGAAGCTGACTTTGAAAGATTATGCTTTGAAAATATTCCAAAATGCATTTATTGTTTTCTTCCTCTGGAGTGTTTATAGATCAAAATAACTTTCGAAAGGCAGGGCTCGTTAATAATTTAGAAATTAGTTAAATCTCTAAACTTTCATGTTTGCATAGATTAAATTCTTATTTATTGTTTTGAATATCTATTTGCAGTTAAGAAATCTTTAATATTGGCGAAAGTAAATATTACTTACAGACTTTCCGAATTCGTCAAGTATATTTAATTTGTTTCTTTGATAAAATCAATATGAACAAATTATTTCAGGTGGGGTAATTTGAATGAAGAGTCAATTAGCAAACATAATAAGCAGTTGCTTAAAACATCAAAAGAAAATAAAAAAGAATAACAAATTGTTATTTGATAGAATAATAAAATAAAAATTATAGTGTATTAAAAAATAAAAAAAAAGTATATATTTTTTATTTATATGTACAAGTTTCAAGAATTTTTGTTTTATTTAAAATGTTACTCTTGCATTGTTTGTTTATAAAATCCTCAAGATAAAAATGCCCGAGTTTTAAATAAAATAATTTTTAAGGTGAGAGTTTCAAACACAATTAAAACAATATCTGTATATATATATATAAATTACGTGTCACGATGTTTGTCCGGGGTAAACTCCTAAACTAAGGAACCGATTTTAATGAAATCTTGCACACTGTGTGCAGTTTGGTCCAACTAGAGAGATAGGATAGTTTTTATCTCAATTTATTGTCACAATATTGTTTTATTGCAATTATTTGTTAATTATAGACCTACTTTAAAGTTGCTCCAAAATATCTGTGAGTTCCATAAGTTTAATTGTTGCCAAAAAGAAAAAATACGAGTTCATTTTCTTTCGACATAAAAGTAAATACATTTAATCAAACGTGAACGTTAAAAAATAATAAAAAGTTAAATTATACATCTCACGAAAATTGACGTCATAATCAATTTAAAGATTTTATTCGCATTGATAAAGTATGTAGTTATACACAAGCGAAGTGTGACGTCACTGACAGTCTGTGAAAACAAGAAAAAGATTTCTTATGTTAATGGCCCATTGTATTTTTTGTAAAAAATTATTAAAAACGAGGAAAATTAGTTCCGGATTTTAATTCCCATATTTTTGTATAGATATGTATTATTTATCATGTGCATACGTTAGATTGAGTTATTTTGCTGTTAAATTGACAAAATTTTAATTTTAAATTTCAAAGCTCTGTCGTCCTTGGAGTTTTTCGTATTTGGCGATCAAAAACGTAACACGAAAATATACAAGCTAGATGTATATTTTCGTAATATGTATTGTGTGAAATATTGTTTCATATTATTCATTACTCTCTTAATATAAGTTGTTAAAATAACCATGATTTTTGAAAGGAATTAAATGTGTGTGCCAGATAATTTGGCGATATTATTTTTTTTTCCACCAAGGATGATAGATATGAAATTTATTCCGCTGCAACATGTTAATATCTTATATCAGATACATTATGTATATGCTACAATTTATTTCACGTGACACGTGTGTTAAAAATTTATTTACGACATAACCTTGCTTTTTTAATTTTTGTTGCATTATTCTAATCTGTATCACTTCGTTTTCTTTAAGAAATTTGTGATCTATACATAACGTTCTAAATAAAAAGTAACCATTTCAATATTTTAAAACTTATTTAAAAGTTTGTTTTATTTAACATTAAATTTTAAAACTTAATTTAAAACTTGTTTAAAAGTCTGGAAGAGTTTAAGTCTGTTTATTTGTTTTGTAACGCTAATCTATATGATCGATGTTCGAAACTTTGATTAATTATTTCTCTTATTTTTCTTTACTTTTTCTTTAATAACTTACCAATTTAACGTTCCTGATTAAATTTGTGATTTATATATGTATTTTGCATTAAATTTTGACTCATATTTATTGCTGAAAATGCGATCTTAAAATCTTGCAATTTTCTTATCTTAATCCTCAATGCTTTCCTTCTTGATTAACTTGAATTTACTATTAAAATTTTAACATACTCAGAATCTTCTCACCACTTCGTTAAAATATATTAATCTTTTCAGTAATATATTAATCAGTATATCCCCACAACGATATTTGGCAATTTTTTGTTGGCGATTATGGCTAAATCATAAATCTATAAATGATAAATGATAATCTAAATCATAAATCAAAAACATAAAATAATAAATCCAAAATAAACAACATATAGGCTGCCATATTATATCACAAACAGTCCAGAGCGACATCGTTATCGTTCAAAACGGCGCCAAAGAAAAATCGCCAAATTCAGCTGTGGGGATATACTGATACTGAAGTTATAATTATCCGAATATAATTACTGAAGTTATATTATAAGTTATAGTTGTGGGTAACAACTATACTATTTCCCCACAACTGGATTTGGCGATTACGGCCAAATCATAAATCTAAAAATCATAAATGATAAAATAATAAGCTAAATCATAAATCTAAAATAAAAGCATGCAGGTTACCGTATTTTATTGCAAAGAATCCAGAACGACTTCGTTATCGTTCAAAAAGGCGCCAAAAAAAAAAAAAATCGCCAAATCCAGTTGTGGGGAAATACTATATACCTTATCAAATTATCAACGTATTACTTAGCCGCAGCAACGCGTGGCCGGGTCTGCTAGTATATTTAATATTTTGTTATTCATACTTGTTTGTATCATGTTTGTGAAATATTTTCGAGCTTTCATTTTAACATAAGCATCTAAATTTTCAAAAATCTTGCGGAGGAAGACTAGCATGCAAGTGTATCAAATAAAAGAATATATTGCTTACAGCTTATACAAAGATTTTTAAATGATCATTATATATCTTAAGTGCACATTGTACCGACTGACAGGTTACCCAGAACATTTACTTTACTATAGGAAAAGAGACTTCAGGCCATGGGACACTAATGCAACGCAAGGGAACGATGGCATAAAAAGCAGTGACGCAATGACTACGTCATAGCTGCAAGCAGTGACGTCATATAATACAGAGAGAGGATGGCTGGGAATGAATTCCCATATTGGCCATCACTAAGCAGGCGACCTTGCTTAAAGGTTACAAAATAAAAATAAAAGTAAATAAAATAAAAATAAGCAACATACAATACTACATACACTAAATATCGATACAGCTGCATTAAACAAACAATAAAATAAATATACATTACCACAATGAAAATTTGAGAAATGACATGTTCAAATGCAATGATAGTGACACAGCTAAAATTCAGAAGATACTAAAAATGAATAAAATAAAATGTTAATAACATAATGACATTTGCAAAAAGTAAAAATAAAAATAAAAAAATAGGTTGATAATGTTCACAATAAATAAATAAATAAAATATACTCTTGTTGTTTTTCGTAGTGATAAGTTCATAAAGTTCAGAGATTTTGTATATTTTTTGGAAAGTTCAACAGTTTTTTTTTTTTTATTATTATTATTTCAGTGCACTGAAAAGTTAATAGTATAGTTATAAGAAATTATTATTATTATTATTATTATTATTATTATTATTTTGGAGTAATAAGTTAAGTAATATTCTCAAGAGTGGTGGACCAAGGTTTCATAAATTCAGCGCAAGTTGAAATCGTGGATGGTCCATCTACGAAATCGAATTTTGTAAAGTCGTATGTATCGTTTGGCTTGACTTTAGAGATCTTGTATGGTCCTATACATTTTTGTTTAAGCTTTAGTCCTAGACTGAATTGAGTGCGCTTGATTGCGACTAAATCACGTAATTGGAACTTAGGAGCTGGTCTTCTTCGAAGATTATATTGTCGGCGATTTTCATTTCGAACTTTATGGATTTGTTTCTTTGCATCAATGCGAAGCTCATCACGTTGTTTCTGGAATGAATTCGTAAATTCCTCATTGAGATGTTTTAGGACCTTGACAACATTTTTATTCTTCATCTTGGTGCCAAACAGTAGTTCAAAGGGTGTATTTTGGACGCTTCTTTGGAATGTCGAGTTAAGGATTTGTTGTAGAGCAGGTAGGTGCAAAACCATGTTTGGGGATTGTCTGAAGATAGTTTTGACAAAACTGCTCTAATGGTGGAGGTTTTGTTTTCAACTTGACCATTCAATCTTGGTGAATTCAACCTGCTGTGATTGCTACGTGATTGATATTTTGTTCGAGGCAATAAACTTTAAATGCAGTAGAAGTAAACGCTGGACCTCGATTTGTGATAAGTCTCGCGGGGTTTTCGAAGACTGATCATTGGCTTTCTAACTGATAATAACTTCCGCAGCATCTGTTGATTTGGTGGGATAAAGCCAGGTGAATTTTGAGAAAGCGTCAACGGCGACCATGATATGCTTGTACTTTTTGGACGTGGAAGCAAGGGGATCAAGGTGGTCGACATGATATGTCTGTAGCGGTGCGCCGTCTTTGACAATTGGGTGGAAGAGACCATCTTGTTTACCCCGCTTGCGGTTGAAGAGAAAGCATATTACATAATTTTTGATACAATTTTCAATTTTGTCCTTAAGATAAGGTGTATAAAAATATTTGCTGACTAATTCTTGTGTATGAAGTACAGTGAAATGTCCACGATCATGGGCTTCTTTTATTATGGCCTGCAAGTCGTTAGGAACTATAAGTAAATTGGCACCATCGACAGTTTGAATAGGAGGTTGTTTCGAACAATGTAGTTGCCATGGGGTGTAGACTCCAGAAGGGTTTTTAGCACTTGTATTTGGCCATCAGCTTGCTGAACTTTCAAAAGCCTTACATAGAGACTATCTTGGATGATGAAAAATTGGGGTGCTCTGTTTAGAGCATCCACATGTGCCATACTGAAACCTGTGCGATGTTCGATGGAATACTGGAATTCTTGGAGGTATAGGGCCCACCACGCAATACGTGAATTAATTTCTTTCTTGTTAAGTGCCTTGATAAACGCATCACAGTCTGTAATTATTTTAAAGTTTGCTCCGAGGAAATATATTGTAAACTTCTTGAGGGCTTCTACTACAGCAAGAACTTCAAGTTCAAAGCTGGTGTATTTACGTTCGTTGTCTGATGTTCTCTTTGAAAAATAGAAGACTGGGTGGAACTGATTGTCATGGATGCTTTTTTGCAACAGGACTGCCCCCAAGTCACCTATAGATGCATCAGTGTGTACCTCAGTAGGAAAATTTTGGTTAAAAATACTAAGAACTGGTTCTTGTGAAAGTAAGTATTTTAATTTCTGAAATGCGGCTTATTGTTCAGTTTGAAATTGAAATGGGGTGTCCTTACGCAAAAGATCCCTTAAGGGTTTTGCAATGGTGGAAAAATGAGGAATGAATTTCCTAAAATATCCAGTAAGGCCCAGAAATCTATGTACCATTTTAACATTTTTGAGGTCTGGGTAATTTAAAACAGCTTTGGTATTTGAAGGAAATGAAAAAAGTTTACCAGTTTCTATTGTGTGACCGAGGAAATCTATTTTAGCACGTAAAAACTGGCACTTGTTAAAATTTATGTAGCGACCCATTCCCTTCGATATTCAAGAAGAGACAGTTGCATTTTCTCAGAATCTGCGACAGAATATATGACTCACAACTTCATACACTTCTTTTTCAACTGCACGCTCATATTATTTCTTGTTTCAACAGCGTAACTGACGAAATAATGATCACTGTCTGATTTGTAGAGACTTACAGCTTTCAACACTACATGCCAAAGTTTTGCAACATTTGGCATTTCTATTTTTTTTCGTTAAATGATTTATTGAATTTTCTTTATTAATTTTTCCATACAACTTCTTGTTACGATTCGTCAGCAGAATAAACAAAAGGATGAATGTTCTGTATGTCTTTCATAGTTTATTGTGTTACAATTGCTCTAAATCTTATAACCAATTCTGCAAACCGGTGTATTTAAAACTTTAGACTTGGTGATCTGACGTACCGTTTATTTTACTATTTTCCTGTCTATCATTGTATTGAAATTATAACATTTAAATGTTGGGGAGTTTTTTTTTTTTTTTTTTTTTTTTTTAAATACCCTGTATTAAAAAATTAAATATTATTAAGAAAAAAAAATCAGCTTTTTATAGAAGCTTATAAGCAGTACATCTTTTTAAAATAATAAATTCTATTTCCTTCTTTACTCAATAGTTTGAGCTAATTTCGTATTATATTCCACTGTTTGCTTACTACATAGAATGAAAAAGATTTTCTAAAAAGTTTTATTATGTCTTTTTATAATATCTCGTTTTCATCGTTACGATACCGAAAAATATAAATCATTTCATTCATCAAAATCCATCAGAATCAATATTTGCCTCGTACTAACTTCTTTTTAAAGAACATTTTGTTTCTTTATTTCTTTGAAACGGTAATTTGACATTTATCAGGAAATAAATTGACATTTTTACTTCGAGCTGTCAATATGAAATTATATGTTTTAGAAATAGTTAGAAGTTAGAAAAGAATTCTTGATTTATAAAAATCTATTTTTGATTTATTTCATGACACTAATCTTATTTATGTCTCAACAATTCCTGTGTTAGAAATAATTTACTTTGGTTAAAACGAATGTTATTTGAAGTGTATAACAGATAAATGTAATGATAAATGATACTTTAATGATAAATTTAATGATAAATGATAAAATAAATAAAGATTAACAACAAATGATCAATATTTGATTAAACAGGATGCGTCTAAAAATTTTAAACAAGTTTTAAGTATAAATCTAACGGCATTTTCATCTGGCTTATTAATCATCAGCATATATAGTTACGCTCATCAGTGCATGACTCTGTCACGCTTTATAGGCTTAAGAGATTTCCTTGGACTCTGTCTTCTAATTTTCATACTTTAGTTAATTTTAAATAATCTGGTGTGTCACTCACACGACTTTCTCTTACCCTTAAAATTAATACTATAAATACAGGTTGCAGATTAAGAGGTAAGATAACGAGTACTGTTATGTAAACCTGTGTTAAACAATTCAAATTAGGCTTCGGGTGAGTTTTATATGATAATTAGTTCTGTGTGAGGAGGGCTACTGCCCCTCTCAACCCCCGTTTCATTAATGCACCTACATTTATATAGAATTTAATTCGGTTATTAAAAAATAATTCTGTTTTTTTTTTTTTTTTTTTTTTTTTTTAATAATTTATAAAAAATTTTATTTAAAAAAAATTATCTTTTATGATAATGCAGACGATTTTCATATTAGATAAGTAGTATTACACTAATTATTAAAAAAAAAAAAAAAAAAAAAAAAGTTGAATATATTCTCAATATTACATTTTTTTTGTTTTTGTTAAAAATGAAAAAAATCGATAACTTTATTTTAAATTATCGTAGATCGATGGTTCAACCATTCGTTTTAAAGGTATTGGCGAGCTCTTTTGAAAGATACCCATCATGAAAATTTACTCCCTTCGAGGGGGAAGGCAAGGCTCCTACATACACGAATTTTTTTCCCTGTTGACTATCTCTATTACATAAAATATATATTCGTTTCATTTGGTTTAGTGCAGTCTATAGATTTTAAACTCTACTTACCTGCAATTTCCCCCATAGACGTAACGTATTTGAATACTTTTGAGTGTCCCTGTACAGTACACGAACCATTTGCTTCATCTCAACGTAAAGCTTACTGTAGCATCCCTATATGATACACATTTAGAATACCGAGTTTGGAATTTCTGCTACTATTTGTACTTCAGATATGCTGATAACAGGCAGACATACAGACCATTCGCTAAAAACATGATTTTCGTATTCAGGGGACTTCAGAACATGTAAATATAATAAAAACTCACGCTCGAAAACTTGACCCTAAAACAATCTTTTCTCGACCCTATGGGTAAGAGAAAGTAAAAATCTAATTGTCTGATCGATAAGCTGTTTAATCCGACAGATTCAGAAAAATCGCCCCTTTCATTTGATACCTTATTTGTAACGAATTTTCGATTAGATTTTTTAAAATTAATTAAAATATGAAAATAATAGCTTAAAATAGACATTTAAATTTTTAATTGTTGCCACTTTTTTTTTCAAGCATAAAGTGAAATATGCTTTCACGTTCGTGCGAATATATATATATATATATATATATATAAAATATACACTATTATTTTTTTTCTGGTTGATATTGTAAATTATGAACTCTTTATTCATTAGATTTAATTGAGTGCATTTGGCTATTAATGGCTTCCTAAGTTTTATTTGTACAAAAATGAGTGTTTTTACAACTTAACATTTAATTCTTGTTAATAACTTTAAGCTTAAGCTTAATTATTTTGGGTTTAACATTATTAACTAATTAATTAAAATCAAAACTAATTTATTAAATGGTGCCACATATTCACTTAAATCATTAGTTAAAACATCTTCTATAAATAATACACCTAATGGCAATTGCTTGATTAAACCTGAATTAATTTAACTGACTTATTATTGTTTATCTAGCTACACGATAGATGGCGCCTGCTCACTGCTGTATTTAATTTCCTTTCTTTGAAGGTTTTAAAGTTCATTGATAAATGCAAATTTTAAACATTTAACTAAATAAACAATTACACAGTGAATTTTATCGTTAATGCTCTGTTGTTAATTCTTTATCGATTAATCGAAGTTTGCAATGAATTTATTTTTAATTTCATTAATTTGATGGCAACTTCCTGTTCTCCATGTTGTGTTGAAAGCTTTACATGTGGTTATTCTGATTTTTTCTATTTTTCTCTCTGGTTTCCTTTGATTTGATTTAATACTTCATTTCATTTTTCATTCAAAATGGTTTTGCTGCTCGATCGGGTCATGAACAATATATATTTGCTATTGTTAACTATATTGTTTTACGAAATCGTTGCAGCTTTTACAGTTTTATGAAGTACATGCTCCCTGACGAGATTTTACTTCTATTTTTAAGCATTTTTTATTCCAATTATTAATCCATTTTTTATTCCAATTATTATTTCTGAGGTCCTTTATTTTCTCCGTCATTATGTTTAATGGTCCTTTTTTTTATTCAAGAGGGCGTAAGTAATTTAGTTTGTTTTTGTCTCTTATTGGATATTAACATGTATCGCAACATTTCTGTGCCAGTTTTAGCAACGTGTTACAATTTGTTTTATTTTTGTTGTGTTAGTATTGACACGAATCTATTAAATGCTAAAATATTAAGGTTACATTTTCATTAAGATATCTATCATTGATATATATATATATATATATAATATTAAATTTGCTCAAAAATGACGTCTATAAAATAACAATAATAATTTTAAATTTTAAAGGTAACGAAGAGATAAAAAAGGTGCGAAAATTTCATACGGGCTTACTAGCAAATGAATTATTTAAAGTGAGAAATAAATAAAATGAAATGATCATTTTCTAACAGGCGCCTTAGTCTCCCTACAACTAACTAATAAAATATAATACTAGATGAACAAATTTTGAAAATGAGAGTAAACAAAAACAAAATGAAACGAATTTCTATTTTACAATCAATTGTTAAAAACGAGTGATAGTATTTCACGACATGTTGATTTCTTTTATAATAAAAATTCCATGAACAGATTTTAATAATTTAAATAAAAGCAAAATTAAAAAAAAAGAGAAAAATGCATATAAGAACCGAATCAGATAAGAATCCTTGAATTTAAAAAATCTGTTTTTTTTTTAGTAGTGTGTCTATCTACGTTTCTGCTTGTGTCTCTCTCTGTGAGTATGTGTCTATCTGTTTGTGAGTCTATTATTCGCAGAACTCTCTAAAGCAGATTTTATCAGAAAAGTCCAATTTCGATATTTTCCATATTCTAAATTTCTAATATATAGGTATGTCATTTGAAAACAAATGACTCGTGAAAAAGATTATCCAACAGAGTTCAAATATATTATGACAAATATATTGTATGAAATTTTGGATTGATACATTTTAGCATCTTTAAACGGCACTAAACATAGCAAAAATAACATGTATATTTTATTAATGCAAAAACATATCTCATATAGAATATAGTTGGAACAATATTCACCATTAAAACAGGAATAAACTACTACGTCAGAAACGCCAAAGAAAAATTATTGAGGTGCATACAGCTGTTTCGGTAGCCTAAAGCGTACCGTCATCAGTGCAAAAAAATAATTGTAGCGGTTAATAACCGGTTCATAGCGGTTGAAATTATTTTTTTGCACTGATGACGGTACGCTTTAGGCTACCGAAACAGCTGTATGCACCTCAATAATTTTTCTTTGGCGTTTCTGACGTAGTAGTTTATTCCTGTTTTAATATTCCAACGACAAGTCTCCTGCTATTAATATTCACCATTCTTTTACAGATCAATACAAAAGAATTCGGAGTTATCACGAGTTGTAGTTGCAAGTTCTTTGATGTGTATAGTTCAAATATAGTTATGCATATTTTTTATGTTAAATTTATATCCACTATTTGGTGTGTACACTATACATTAGTCTACTCTAAATTAGCCGAATAAATTTCAAAGAGAGGTGTGGTGGACAATTTTAGGAATAACTGAAAGGAGGAGTTAGCGGATTATCACAAAGAAACGTATAGTAAATTAAACTGCTTCTAAATATATTTTAACTTTTTAAAGTACACTAGAAATATTCGAATAATTTAGTACCTTATTTTTCACTCCTCAGACTGTAGTAATATGTCATTAGAAAGTAAGAGAAAATAGTGTGAGTTCCTGCCTGATTATTTTTTATTAGATCAATTTATGCAGTATTTTGATAAAATACTGAAAATGAAGTCTGAACGTCGAAAATTACTATAAAGGGAAAAATTTTATAAAAACAAAATTTTGTTAATCCAACATTTTTATAAATTTGAATTTCATAAGTATTTTTTTTATTTATTATTATTATTATTTTTAAAATATGAAATAGAGTTTTGTGAATAGGTAGATTAATTCAAGTATTGTTTATCTGTGACGAGTCCTGTACCCATTGATTTATTCGACGTTTCCTTTTCAGAATGATAAAATACTCAAGTCTTAAAGCCTAGTACATTCATAGATGCAAGTGAAAAATAGATTAAAAATTTCCAAAATATTACAACCATTATATTCAATTCTCTCAAATTTGAATGTAATGGTTGTAATGTCCATGAGATAAGAAAAGACCGAGAAAGAGAGACCACAGTGTCGTTGGAGAGATGAGATTGTGACGTTTGGAAGAGCAGAATGGAGAAGAATTGCAGAAAACACGGCATACTGAAATCATCTAGGAGAGGTCTTCATCCTGCTTTGGATTGATAAAAGCCAAAATTGATGATTATGATGATGATGATGGAGATAAAGATGATATTCAATTGCCGAATTCGAATCATGGTTCAGATATAAATGTTCATAGCGGTTCGGAACCATTTTCAAGCCGTAGGTTCCATCCATATATAACCTTAGTTTATATCTGTACTGATAAGTATAAAGGATTTAAGTTCAAAAATGTCGATTTTGAGTTAATTACATAGACAGACTCAGAAAAAAATTCTCTATCGATCGGTATAAAGGATTTAAATCCATGTCATTTAGTCTTTGAGAAAATCTATTGGTAAAAAAAGATTCAAGTCAGAAATTTAGCATTAATCTTTGATATAAAATATTTAATTCAATTTTTTCCCTTTATTAAATGAAGGTTGACAATCACTGAATGGTATAAAGGGTATAAATCAACATAATCTCTTTTTCCTAATCGATTCTTCTGATTAGTTTTTAGTTAGTTTAACTTTATTTTTTGTCTCCTGAAAAATCAAGAATATGAACTTAAATCCTTTATACTTATCAGTACAGATATATAGTCTTAGTTGAAAAAAAAAAAAAAAAAAAAAAAAAAAAAAATGGCAGAGGGACAATTCATAGCCGACCTATTCACCAGTCATACGTCCTTGTGTTTCTCATGAAATTTTAACATACGTGGAAGCAGTAATACAATGATTATAATTTTTATGCAAGTGGCATAATCTATGTCGAATCCTCGACTTCTCTAACATCCTTCAGAATAGTTCATTATAATATTCAGACTGTATAACATCAAAATCATAATCTTTTTTACATTTATTTATATAGCATTAGTCACTTAAATAGAAATCTCTGACGAATATCTAAAAAGAAATATTTGAATAAAATTTCCGTTATGCAAATGCAAATATTTCCCCGTTGTAATGTCTTGTAGAAATAACGATGCAGGAATCGAAATATTTTTATTAAGTTTAGTTGCACACGATTTAATCTGTGAATTTTTCAATACATCTGAAGTAATTTGAATAATGACTTTTACGGAGAAACAGCTAATACATTATTCTGTAGTTTGCTTTCGAATAATCTACTGGGACATTGTTAAAAGAGCATTTCTCAGGCTTTGTTTCGGAAAAAAAAAATAAATAAAAGAATGCTGATTTAAGAAAACGTAAAAATGAAAACTGAAATGATGTGTTTCGAATAATTCAAGCATTTATTTATTTTTTAATAATTTTCTAACATTGCTAAAATGCGTTTGTCTATTTATGAAATTGACTTATCATACTCTGTGATGTAAATTATCACACATTATAAAACGTATTTTCTCTTAAAATGATAAGCAAACATTCTAAATAAGTAAATTTATAATAAAATTATTTAATCTTAAAAACCATTTTGAATATAACAAAAGACTATTTTTAACCTGTAAATAATAATACAAGGTCATACGTAATCAATGTACATTTTCTAAATTTTTATATCTTCTCTCATCATCTATTTTTCAAGGTAACAGAACAGAAACTTAGTTTTTGATCATTTTCCACTATTTTTTTTTTAACGTAACGTAACGAAATCTAAATTTTGTAACATTGGTGCCTTTGTGTCGCGATATCTGGATTATAAGTTTAGTCAGAAATGTGCTTTGCTTACCAATTCCCAGGAACTGAAAACTTGGCGAAGTTCTTTCAATTGTCCAATTACCGTTGAGCAAATTTCTAGAGGCACTTAAAAAAAAAAAAAAAAAAATACGCAAGTATATTCGTGCGAAAATTGCAACTATTCTTTTTCTACATACTTCGAAATTGGCGTATGTAACAATCGAATACTAAAGGTATTTGTTCATTCACTTCCTCTCAAGCTTTTTAGATTCCTTTGCCGTCAACCTGTATAGTCCTAAAAGGCTTATCGCGCTTATTTTCTCCTGGAATCTGGAATCACCCTCCATTCCATACCGACGAATCTTTTATAATATGTTCAAAGTATGAAATCCTCACGTATAGTTTTTGATAAATATCTGTCAAATAGTCAATAAACTTTATTTAAACACAAAATAATACCTTTTCTGTGGATACGAACTTGGAACTTTCTTTTTATATTTTTAATTGATCTTTTAACTGACTTTAATTATCAGCTATCATCGAGAGTTTTCAAACATTTCTTTCAATTATATGAACAAAAAATTCCATTTATTTTTTAAACTTGTGTCACTTTTCTTTCCGTAATGCGATATGTTAATCAGTATTATCACATTATGTTGCCTATAATGACATGACTTATACGGTGTGTTTTACACGAACAAGCAAAAAATTTTAAATGGGTGTGTAATATTTTTAGAATACAGATATAGTTTATATATATAAATTATAGACAGGGTATTATTATATAGAGTATATTCGACCCTCAAATAAAATCGGAAACAATATTATGAATATTATTAATCCTTTGTCTTCCGAGAAATTCTCGCTTGATTTCCTAGAATTGAGTTATAAACTGGAATTATAGTTGATAAAACTCGCCTCTAGTGTTCGCATTTATTTACAGAGATTTTTAAATAAGTTCGACCTCGATAATATAGGCAAACGCTCTAGAATTCTAATAGGGATTTCGAGAACTTGCTTGCAAAGGGGACTAGAACTTATAAGGATGACATGGATGTATTTTTTACTAGAGCCACAATTTAGTTTCTAGATGTCAGTCACAGAATTTTTTTTCTCGGTGTATATATTTTGTCTTACGCTTAATTAGGATTTATTGTTGGCCTGTCCAAAACCGACGTAATTTTTAACTTAATTCCTGACGTCGTGTTGGAGTTATGATTTGATGCATTGCCTAATTCAATCTTCTCCACCTAAAATGTATCCTACTAGAAGCAAATGGTTTTGAAGTATATCTTGACAGTTCTTGAGTTTACAGAGTTTTCACAACATTTGATGAATGCTAGGTATGCCTGACTATTGAAATACATCAATCGCTCATACCATTGCGGAATTAATCGAATGTTGCTTACTAAATATACTCCTTGATTATTTTTTAAAATTGTTGAAATATTATGGAAACCCGTCAAAGACGTTTACAAATTAATTCTTTTCATAACAGAATACGATAATCAGCCATTTAGCACCAGAGGGCTTATGCTGTGTATCCCACTGTAATCGAGCTTCTTTATTGTATAATTTTAACTGTAGTTACTGAGCTATTTTATGGTTTTTCACGTACCTCGAGTTCTCGAGTTTAGTACCTCTTATATGAAAAGCTATTTGATAATTGTCTTCCAGCTATATTGCTAAGTTGCAATAGAGAAAAATTTCCAGTTGAAGTCAAGTTTGTGATGAATCAAATATCGCAATAGGTAATCTGGAAATCATTTATGGCCCTTCTGAAAAATATTTTCTTTTGAAAATGTTTACCGGGTGCTAAAACTTGATAAATTCCTTGTTTTGACCTTGTCAATAAAGTTACAATTTTAAAAATGCAAAGTTTACTTTGCATTTATAATTCAGATTTTTATTGTTTCTCATGTGAGAATTCTTGTAACTTTACTATTTCTACTTGCGCAAAAATAAAAACTCGATAATTTTTATAAATCCGAAAGTCGTTTGCTTGCACAATTGCTTACGTTATTTTTTAAGCTTTGCATAAAAACAATTTTGCGCTTAAATATTTTACATGGCCATTTTTGTACAATTCCTAAATTCCACGATTTAGAATAAATTTTAAAACAGAATTTTCAACAAACAGTTTAATGTGGTTTTAAGGCAGAAATTATCAGCATGTAAATATCAATCGGCTGATGTTCCTCCAATCTCCACAGCCACCTAACCCCGAAAAAGCCTCCATGTGACGTAACATCACCTTCTGACCGAACCTCCAATCAGAGAATGAGATCTAAGCGTAAAAATACAAACTACCCGATCCCCTTTGATATAGAAGAGGATAATATTGCTGATTTTGATTAATGAAACTTACGATTAACCTCCTTTCCTCTGTAAATACTCCCCTAGTTTATTAAATCTGTATATATATATAAATTACGTGTCACGATGTTTGTCCGGGGTAAACTCCTAAACTAAGGAACCGATTTTAATGAAATTTTGCACACTGTGTGCAGTTTGGTCCAACTTGAGAGATAGGATAGTTTTTATCTCAATTTATTGTCACAATATTATTTTATTGCAATTATTTGTTAATTATAGACCTTTATTAAAGTTGCTCCAAAATATCTGTGAGTTCCATTAATTTAATTGTTGCCCCCCCCCCCCCCCCAAAAAAAAAAAAAAAAAAAAAAAAAAAGAGTTCATTTTCTTTCGACATAAAAATAAATACATTTAATCAAACGTGAACGTTAAAAAATTATAAAAAGTTAAATTATGCATCTCACGAAAATTGACGTCATAATCAATTTAAAGATTTTATACACATTGATAAAGTGCTAATGTAGTTCTATCATAAATGAAAAGGAATAACTTTTTTCTCCCCAATGATCACTCTATTCTATATATGCTATACTATATCTATGAATTCTATACGCAAACGAAGTGTGACTCACTGACCGTCTGTGCAGCCAAGAAAAAGATTTCCTATGTTAATTGCCCACTGGATTTTTTGTAAGAAATTATTAAAAATCGATGAAATTTATTTCCCGATTTTAATCCTTATATTTGGGTATAGATATGTATTAGTTATCGCGGGTGTTAGATTGAATTATTTTGCTGTCAAATTGACAAAATTTTAATTTTAAATTTCAAAACTCTGTCGCCCTTGGCTTTTTTTTATATTATTATTATTATTTGGCGATCAAAAGCGTAACACGAAAATATACATGCCAGATGTATGCATTGTACGAAATGTAATAT
Source organism: Salticus scenicus (assembly GCA_963930645.1). Taxonomy (NCBI): domain Eukaryota; kingdom Metazoa; phylum Arthropoda; class Arachnida; order Araneae; family Salticidae; genus Salticus; species Salticus scenicus. The sequence goes on from OZ005654.1 coordinate 176,521,038, forward strand.
GTATTATTCATTGTACGTATGTATGACATGTAATATGTATTGTACGAAATATTGTTTCATATTATTCATTACTCTTTTAATATAAGTTGTTAAAATAACCATGATTTTTGAAAGGAATTAAATATTTTCGACAGATAATTTGGCGATATTCTTTTTTTTTTCCGCCAAGGATGACAGAAATGAAATCTATTCCGCTGCAAAATATTAGTATCTTACATCAGATATTTTATTTAGACATTTGAAAACAAATTTGACTTCAAACTATGATAGAATATTTATCATTTTCCTTTTAATTAGTATATTATTAGTATATTAAAATTTAAAAGCATGGTATATAAAAAGTTTTTTTTTTTTTTTTTAATCTTATAATTATTCTTATCTTAATACTCAATGTTTCCCATCTTTATTAACTTGAATTTACTATTAAAATTTTAACATACTCAAAAACTTCTCATCACTTCGTTAAAATACACTAAACTTTTCCAAAATCTTTTTCTATTTAAAATGATACATGTATTTACTTTAAATGTCCAATATTTCATAAGATTTCCAATTTTAAAGTTTTAAAATATTTATCAAATTTACTTATTTTTCTGGTTTAGCCTTATTGTTTTCCTTTTTATAACTACAGCTGTTGCCCTCTTTAAAATATTTAAAATGATGAGGTCATTTTATAGTAAAATTATCCATTATAGCATATATTATATTTCGTTCCTCCATAAAAATTGATTTTAAAATCGTCTGTTTCTTTTATACTTTTATTTTAATAGAATTTTAATATAATTTAATTTATATATTAGTCATTTTAGCAATTTTATCCAAAGTAGCATTAGAAATAATATAATATCCCTTCTCCATTAAAATTTATAAGACCCTACAATAAAATTAATTTGTGCTTAATATCAACACTACGAAAATTTTTAACAATCGCTTCCAAATTTTGACCTAAGTTTCAAATCTCAACCCTGTGGATTTTTACATCGGCTACAACGTTTTCGTCTTTGTTCGTAAATAATAATTTGACTGTACTAAATAGTTTACAGCCGTATAATTCAACGTATAACTTAGTCACAGCAACGCGTGGCCGGGTCTGCTAGTATGTTATATAAAAGAAAAGCTTTCGCTCACTTTTATGAAAATAACAGCATATTTGAATAAAGTGTAAATTTAATGTTTTATTAAAAAAAATATTTTGCCTAAACCTTTGTCATGTACTGTATATGTATATATATAAAACTGATTTTAAAAAAGAATTACCAAAAACATAATCTTTGTATTGCAATTTCAGCTGAAAGGCAACGTTCAGCAATTGGCTTTAAAATGCATTGGTATAAGTATTTAGCATAAAAAAATGAGTATATTTCTGGCTATGAGAAGTCAACAAAAATTATGATGCTTTCATTTGTGTAAGTAAACAAAATGAGTAAAAGTCTATAAGGAAGACGCACCACCACCATTGGAAGATTCATAGCTAACTAGATTTGGTCGAACTCCCTGCGTAACGAAATTTACCAAGCGAAAGTTTTTCACCCGTTAATTTTTATATGTACAAATTATTTTATCGATAGACGTTAATGTATGCCGGTAGTGTTCATTGATTTTAAAACTTCTGGCTGTAGCCTACATTATTCTTACAGGACAGCTAAACAATATTAGCTACTTAACCCTTTGAGTACTGATTTATATGAAAATTTTTATGCCCAAGGGACGGATTTAATTTGTCGCTCTATGGAATGATTCTGAATTTTTGACAGTAAGGTCCGCCTGTGGGCGTTATTCTCCCATGTTACAATATTTCAAAACAAAATTTTCTGTATTCACATTTATATTACAAATGAATATACATTATAATTTAATTCTTTCTAATCAAAGTATTTGTATCCGTAGTATATTTCATTGTAAAATTGTGAATATTAATTATATATTTAAGAAAAAAAATAGCATACAAATTGCAAAAGAAACGCCCACTGGTGGAGTTACAGATTTTCAAATGGTTTGAATCTACGTCAGCGGTCACGAAAGTGTTAATATGTAAAAGTAAAACATTTTATTTGGAATATACTTATATTGATGATATGAGTATGGTTGTAAGATATCATAAAAAACGCCAGAAAGTGTTTGCAACCAACGTCCACTGGCGGGGGTAACGCAAACATCAACGCCTACTTCTTAAATTCAGATGACGAGTTAGACTCGTCCACCGTAACTTCGCCCAAGTAAGCCGATGACGAGTCTCACTCGTCAAATGTACCCAAAGGGTTAAAGAATTTTTTGCTTTAGTCCTCGTTTTAGTCGAACTCCAAACATTTCCTGCCTTTTCAAATCAAATAATTCTTCGATGCAATCCATAAACTGTCAGTGAGCGCCACTGTGCATTGCTTTCTTCTGCCTCTTCTGGTAATAATGTACAAGGTTTTTCATAAATTTTATAAAATAATTTTAATAACAACTTAAATCTTCTTTCTCTCTTTTTTTTTTTTTTTTTTTTTTTTTTCGCCAGAACATTTGAAATCCTTGAATAATCGCATATCTTTGATATGATTCATATGTTGCCTTTGTATATCTGACAGCAATAATTATGTTAATTTATTCAAATTTTTCTCCCATGTATAATGGGACAGTCCATTTATTGATGACTTTTTTGACGAAAATATTGTTACGAATTTGTAAACAACTCGTAGTTATTTTTATTTAAATTCATTCAAAGAGGCTTAGTCAGGAAATAAACTGTTAATTTTCAGTATTTCTAGCTATTTTTCGCATCAAAATAACTCGTTTCCCGTTAAAAACACGTTAAAAAGCCTCATTAAGGTAGGTATTGGCTTTGTCGCCAAATTTGGCGATTTTTTCGCTCCTTGGCGACTTTTTTGGAGATCTTGGCGAGAACATCTTTATTATCGATATACCAAAAATGGAAGTTCTAACTTGATTGGCTGCGAAGTTTATGGAATTTTCCACATTTTTCTGCGCGGGTATTTAAGGAATTGCTTCGCGCCAAATCAGTTTAGTTTCGCCAATGATTTCATTGCTGCTGAAAGAGCTATGAGCCTCTTTGGATTGCAATCGATTGCTGTATGTTAATGCTGTGATATTGTTTGTACTGTGAATTTGCTGTTGACAACTGTTATTTAAGCTGTGTTTATAGGTGAAAGTGAAGTTAATACTTGGTTTATAGACCTGTAATCTTCTGAAATATTCTGTAAATAAAGTTTCCAGCCTCCGAAAGATTCGCCTTTCATTTTCGGACAAATTAGGAACCCTCAAGTACGCAACAATATTTTATAACAAAGGCCATTTTCACAATATTGAAAATATTGATTCGTCGAAAATGAAAGTATTACTTCCATAGGTTTTCTTTTCGAAATCATAAAAACAATTTTCAATTTGAATTATTCTATTCTTATTGAGTTTGGGTTTAAGATGTCACTCTACGGTCATTTTTTGCACATTAAGACTCATTAAACCAGGACTTAACGGCTTGAAATGGATTCTGAAACTTTAGGAACATCTACGCTTTTCGAACTTAGCACCTGGCAACTCAAGGCAAGAGAAATAATCAATCGGCTATTAGATGGATGTCTGAAATTACTGATTTTCAACAATCTGTATTATAATGTCGGTTGATGACTTATCATAAAAAGACGACGAAAAAAATCAATGCAATAATCATATCTCCAATACCTTTCACTTATTCTCTATATTTAAGTATGTATTTATTTGAAAAATCCTAATCGTATTAATTCTAAAATTTAACAAAATAAAATGCATCTAAAGTATGCAGGATTTATTCAAAAAATTGTGCGACTAATTCATCGTCTAAATTAAAAAGGAAATATTTGTAGTATTTTTGTAATGCAGGTATAACTAACTGATCATAACTTTAAGGCCAGTTTATCTTGCTACGTCGCATAGTTTGAGTATTTTTTTTCTCCCTTTGAAATGTTTTATAACATAAATTATTAGGACGGAGGACTATTAGTTTCAATCTGGAGTTTTTGTAGACCAGTTTTGTGTAACACCAAAATAAATTAGAAATATCAGTAATAGCTTTAAAAATTTGGTACCAAATGAAAGGGGCGATTTTTACTTTCTTCTATATTCAATAGAAGAAAGAAAGTATTGGATTCGTAAAAATTTTCGACCTCGGGTTTTTGATGGATTTACACGTTTTGAGAACTGTAGAACACGATTTAACCATTTTTAGAAAATGTCCGCCTGTCTGTGTGTGTGTGACAAAATTTTGTGGCAACAGTATCTCAGAAACTACTGCACAGAATTTCATACAAATTGGTATGTAGTTACACTTTGACATAAATTAGTGCCTATCAACTTTTGGTAAAAATTGTCTTACAGGTTGCGTTGCCATCTCGCTTTTTCTAAATTTTTAACATTGGGGTATAGGACAAAATTTTGTATAAATGTGCATAAAGAGAATTACTTTTTAGTAATCATTATGAAATTTACGAGAATTATTTATAATAGAGATAGTCAACTGGGAAAATTAAAATTGTATATGTAGGAACATCGTCCCGCCCCCCCCCCCCCCCCCCCCGTGGGTGAAGTACCCCCTCGAGGGGAATAAATTTTCATGATGAGTATCTTTCAAAAGAACTTGCCAATACCTTTAAAATGCATAGTTGAATCATCGATTTGCGATAATTTAAGATAAAGTTATTGACTTTTTTTTTTTTTTTTTTTTTTTTTTTTGTTATATAGAGAATAAAATGAACTTTTTTTGGATATTTAGTGTTATACTACTTCTCTAATATGGAAATCGTACGGCATTATCATGGAAGATAATTTTATTAAATAATGATTTTAATAAATTATTATTCCTGAGTGAATTTGCATAGGAAAATATAGAAGAAAGCCATGTGGTGGCCACAAAATTCTAGTTTTAATACAGGGGTGCAAACAGTTTTTCGACACGACAATTAGATATTTTAAAATTAACTAAAGTATGAAATTTAGGTGGGAATACTTCATTTTAATTCATTTCAGTCATTTTAAAAAGTACGTAGACCGTGGCCCAGTTTTACAGTGAAAAAAATGAGATTTGAGAAATTTTTTAATTTAAATTTATTTTTAAATTCTTTTTATTATTATTATTAAACAAATTAATATTATAGAGAAATTCATGCTATTTTTTTTTTTTTTCAGTATAGCAGCTTTTAAAAGTTTTTAATTCTCTAAAGATAATTTCATATTTTAATATTTGTCAAGTTTCTATAAATATAAACGACAACTCTTCTGTTTAGTTCCGATTTTAACTGTTTGCTTAATATTATGAGAGGAGAAATTTATCATAAAATCATCTTTTCATGCGTTAAAATTTAATGATACATTTTGCAAAACATAAATTTTCACAACTCGAATTCTGTTTCTGCATCGTTCAGAATTCTGCATTATTTCATTATTTCATGCAAAACAAATTCCTAACTTTGCGTTATTGTTTTCACGTCTTTCTGTTTGAATTATCTTAAAAATTTAAATGCGAGAACAAAATATTTATGTTTTACATGGTGCAATAAAAATTAGTGCTGAAAATGATTTTTTTTTATTTAAAAGCTATTTTAGTAGATTAAATAATAATAATTGTTATTTGCATAACTTATTAAACACATTTAATATTGATTGAAAGCTACATAATACAAACAATCTAACGACAGAAAAAAAAAAAAAAAAGATAAAGAAGAAAGCTGAAGACTATTTTTTTGTTCTAAACTAGGGAGCTCTGCCCCCTGCTCGCTCCGCTTACCAAAACCCGAGGGATACTTTGCCTTCTCCGGCACGCTTCACTTATTCAGGGATAGGAACTTGGCGCAAAACTCATACCACTATTTTTCTACTAAATTTTCTCCTTTTTAAACCAAAGATTTTATAAGTAGAGAATTAATTTTAACAAATACCGGTATGAGTTCTGCGCCAAATTCCCATCTCTGCTTTTTAACATCTGCGAGGCTTTGCCCGCCTATTCGCTGATTTGCCTTTCATTGATTAGGCATATTAATAGTGCACAACACAAGACAAAAACAGAAAATGTTATAGAAATTCCCATATTAAATGTCAAATTGAAATACATAATATTTAATACCTCATTTTTTAAAAATGAAATATTTTTTAAATCAGTAATTTTTATTTCCCCTTTAGAACTGAAAGATATTTGTACTATCTAAATTTTTGCGTTACAGCTTTAGTATATGACCCCCTTGGAGACTTAAATTTCTGTCACTGTTTAGCGATGAATTTTTTGGTATGATTGTTTGTTAAAAAAAAAAAAAAAAAGAAAAGAAAAAGAAAGAAAGAAAGAAAAAGAAACTGTAGGCAAAAGTTATTTTTTCTAATACCTATACTTTTTACTATTCAATTTTTTAGTTAATTTAGGGCAATATAATAGTCTATATATACTTCTAATGTACAGCTAGGTAATAATTTTACACATTCGAAAATATCTGAAAAGAAAAAACGTTTATTAGGTACTTTTCCATTTCATCGGTGCAGGCGATAAAGTCGCCGAAAATGACACAGCCGATGCCAAACGAAATATCCCCGCTGTTAACCTTTTACCGTCACATTTACAAAACAAGTCGCGGCCATTTCTTGTCAGTCACATTTTTTTCCTTATCGGCATGCTGAACTCAGTTTTGTGGAGCAAAAATATCGTTGCAAATACGAAAAGAAACATTTACAATACATTATTTCAGAGTATTGTTCTCTATGGTTCCGAGACCTGGACTTTGAAGAAGAAACAGAGAGAAAGATTATTGGCTACGGAAATGGACTTCTGGTGAAGATTTGTTCGAAAGTCGAAATTAGAAAGAATTCGTAATGAGATAATCAGAGAAATCATGAGTGTGGAGAAGAATATTGTCCAGAAAATTGAGGAAAAACAGCTCATTTGGTTTGGACATGTTATGCGCATTGGACAGGAGAGACTCCCAAAGCTTTTAATTAAAATAAAAAATGACTGTTTCTACTTTAGAAAAAGCAATTCTAAGTCCGAAATATGTTCTCCCCAATAATTAATTAAATTAATATTAGTTATTAAAACGAATGTATAATATAAGTTTTTTAACATCTCCGTTTATTTTTCTCTGTAATTTTACGTAAGACTTAAGATAACAGATTACACAGAGTTTTCTGTTGAAATTTTTAACAGTGTACTATGCGGCGAACTCGTTCGATCATGGCTGATCGAAGTGGAGATTTTTTTTTTTTATAGTGGAGATTTTTTTTATACCTACAGAAACAATCTGTGGTATACGATTATTTTTGCTTTGTTCTATTGCGGAAAATTTCTCTTAACGTGCTTTTTTACATAGCAAACATATATTTTCTGTAATGCGAAAGACTTTTTTTATTTCACCAATGCAAAAGTAAATATCGGATATACTATAAAAGACATTGAAGTAAAAGTCAAGTTTCACTATATAAAACTACTTTTATTGAAAGCAGAGGAAACATCCTTAGAGTATCTCACAGTTAATCTTTACGAGCATGATTTACGATTCGAATTTTATTGTTTTTATCCAACATATTTTTAGTAATTTCTTTTGTTTTCATTGAAACACAAATAAACTCATAAATCTGAAAATCAGAGTACTCAGTGTCAACTGGGCAGATATTTTTAAAAATTTCTTTTGATTTAAACACTGAAATATTTCAGAATTAGTAATTTATTTTCGACTGATTTATATATATATATAAAATGCATATAGTATATTTTTCTTTGATAAATTCTTTTTCTAACTACAACTGTATTAAACAGCTTCATGCTTAGATGTTTTCAAAACTATTAAAAAAAAAAAAAAATGCTTTTTTACACACAACTTTAATTTCCTAAATACTGTTTTTTTAGTTTTTCTTATCATCTATTTCTAACCATAAATTATTTACATACACCGCCTTCGGCGACCAGTCGGTTCACGATCTTTAAAAAATGTTTCCGTAAAATCCTGCCCGGTGGCACCTACATCACTCTTGCCCCGTTTCATTTACATACAACATCTTATTTGGTCATCGTGCACTCAATCTGTGAAAGTTATGATCGTAGCAAACTTCCTTTTGGTGGCACCCGTGGCTTCTCTCTTGATTTCAAAACCTACAACAGTCAGTTCGCTCACCGTGTAAATGATCTTTAAAATTTCTCACTGTATCAACATTTCACTGGATGGCACTTGCGGCGTTCTCCACCCATTTATGTGGAAAACTTTTTTGTTGCTATAAACATTTAATTTGGGTGTACATCGGGCGACAAGTGGCACTTTTATGCTTCAATGTACGGCATGCTCCTTGATGCCCTTCAACATTTTTTACTTTCTCTTACCCATAAGGTAGAGAAAGTATTGTTTTTGGGTCAAATTTTCGAACGCGAGATTTTGTTATATTTATACGTTTTGAGGTCCCCTGAATAAGAAAATCATGTTTTTAGCAAATGGTCTGTGTGTATGTCTGTGTGTGTGTGTGTGTGTCTGTGTGTGTGTCTGTCTGTTATCAGCATATCTCAAAAACAAATTACGGCAGAAAGTTCAAACTTGGTATTCTAAATGTGTATCGTATAGGGATGCTACAGTAAGCTTTTCGTTAAGATCAAGCAAATGGTTCGTGTACAGGGCCAATCAAGAGAATTTTAATACATTACGTCTATGGGGGAAATTGCAGGTAAGTAGAGTTTAACGTCTATAGATTGCACTAAACCAAATGAAACGAATATATATTTTTTGTAATAGAGATCGTTAACTGGGAAAAAAAATTGTGTATGTAGGAGCCTCGCCTCCCCCCTGGGGGGGAAGTCCCCCCTCGAGGGGAGTAATTTTTCATGATGGGTATCTTTCAAAAGAACTCGCTAATACCTTTAAAACGAATGGTTGAACAATCGATCTGCGATAATTTAAAACAAAGTTATCGATTTTTTTTACTTTTAACGAAAAAAAATCGTATATATATGCACTGATATTATTATATTTTATTATTGTATTACTATATATATATATATATATATATATATATATATATATATATTTAAATATTGAGAATACAATGGACTTTTTTTTGGATATTTGGTGTTATACTACTTCTCTAATATGGAAATCGTCTGCATTATCATAAAAGATAATTTTTTTAAATAATATTTTTAATAAATTATTTAAAAAAAAAAAAACAGAATTATTTTTTAATAACCGAATTAAATTCTATATAAATGTAGGTGCATTAATGAAACGGGGGGTTGAGGGGGGCGGTAGCTCCCCTCACACAGAGCTAATTATCATATAAAACTCTTCAGAAGCCTAATATGAATTGTTTAACACAGGTTTACATAACAGTACTCGTTATCTTACCTTTTAATCTGCAACCTGTATTTATAGTAATAAATTTCAGGGTAAGAGAAAGTCGTGTGAGTGACACACCAGATTATCTTTCCTTTTATCCCACAAACAGTAGGATTACAGCTAATTAATTTTTTTTTAAATATCTGCCCCCTATCCCCCTAACAATTTTACATCTTTGAAAGTTTATACAATTGATTTCGCTCTTAACAACTCACAAACTATAGGAACATGAAACATTAATTACAAGCAATGTATTAAATTTACTTTTTTTAGTGAAAAAAAAAAAATTACACGAAATATCTTTATGCGTTTTGAGATATCAGATTATCAGATATCAGGTCACTGTTATTTAATATATTTACTGAAAAAAAAAATTATTGTCATTTCAATCATGTGATTTGGACATTGCAGTTGTTTTACTTCAGAAATGTCTTTATTGAAAAGAAATTTTACAAAAACAATATTTAGAAATTATTTTTTAAATATCTAGAAACTTTTAAGAAATTATTTAAAAAAAAAAGATAGGAGTATTTATTAGATTACTTATCGTAGTTTGTGTTAAAATAGCGTTGTTTAGATCGTTACTTTTGAACATAACAAAATGCAAAATACTTCCATCTGTTAAAGTCCAGTTTATTTTCAAAAATCATTTAACCAGTATTACTTTCTGACGAAGAAATTATCAAACACTCATCACTTTCCTATGCCTACTCGTTATTTTCCTTCAAAATTACCTGAATATAAATTGTAATTTTTCTGGTGCTACATTTTGAATCAGTTAACGTTTTGAATGTCCAAAATTCATCCTTTTAGTCCAAAATAATAAAATTTTAAGATATTTATACAAATATTTTCCAATAAATTGTAACAATTCTTATCTTAGAACAGAATTAGAATTCCATTGAAAAAAATTCAAGTCAATGAGAATTATATTTATTATTAAAGTTTAAAGTTACGGTGTGTATTCTGCGCCCACCTTTTGAGAACTGCCCCGACTAAACAAAATGATATAAGCTTTTTCCTGCAATTACCGCGGCAATATTTTCAGTGGAGTTTATGCCCGATATTAAGGCATCGTCTTCATCGATGGTTGATTTTTCATAGCGGGGAAGGGGGTAATTATAGAGTCACTATGTGCTTTTCATTTTTTGAAAAAAATATTTTTCATAATTTCTGTAATTAATTCCCTTGTTAAATCCGAAGAAATAATAATAATAAAAAAATTCTTCCGAAAAGAGTGTATTCCACTCCATTTGAAATATTATACTAAACAAAAGACTTAATTTCCTCGATAAATCCGAAATCTCATTAAAACGTGTTCGTAATAAAGGGGTTCTACACTAATAGTATCAAATTTTTCCGAAGTTAAATCCGAAGAAACAATAATAATAAAAAAAGTCTTCCGAAAAGAGTGTATTCCATTGCATTTGAAATATTATACTAAACAAAAGACTTAATTTCCTCGTTAAATCCGAAATCTTGTTAAAACGTGTTCGTAATAAAGGGGTTCTAAATTAATAGTATTAGATTTTTCGTATGGTGAAGAAAATAAAAAAACAGCTACAGCACCTAAAGTTTTCAACGAAATAGCGAATAAAACTACATTAATTAGTTTGAAACGTGCTAATGCAGCATATGTTTTCTAATGAATTTAGGCGCTCAGTGTATAAAGAGAACTTCATATTCAGAAACTTGACCATTTTAATGAGGTCATTATTTTGAAGTACATTCTCAGTTACTGCATTCTGATTGTACTAAAATTTTATTACACAATTGATAAATCATATATCCGAATACATTACCATTATTCCTTAAATAAATCTCATTGATATTAAACTAAACATTACAACATTTTGTCATCATTACATAATATCAACAGTGATTCATACACTTAATTTTTTTATGGTATGAAAGTTGTTTATAAGGATTTTAAAAATACTGAAGTCAATAAACTGTATGTTACAGGATTGTCATTTAAGAAAGGAACGAGGTTTATTTCATAACACATACAACTTTACGACAATTTTTTTTGCGTTTTTTTAAAACTTGAATTATGTAGTCGTAGTGCAACACACCGAATTGAGGTGCCACGAAGTGACACGGCCAGAATTTTCAAATGTCTCGAACCAGCTGGTCACCTACGGGGAGTACTCATAAATAAATGAACTCGTTGCATACATATAGTAAAGCGACAAACCTTGATAATAATCTATATAATATTTCTCTAACGTGGACCAATTTCAATTAATTTTTGATGAAACGATACGATAGTGGTGAAATTAATAAAATACGCGAGGATAAAAAATAATACTTAAAAATGAACAATATTTAAACACGCGGACTCAACTCAATGATCTAATAAGAAAACATGGCGACATTTGTATGATGACATTATTTTATGGGAAATGTATTTTGAAAAGTTATATCTTCAGAATCTTTGCAAGCGTCATTTTAAATCTAGCAATATTTTAAAGATATAAACAGAATATGAATTATTATTATAAATTGACTAAAAAACGTAATCATAAAAAGTATAATCAGAATAGGATTTATTTTTTTTAACCAAAAATTACGCCAAAATAAATAAAATTTCATTGCATTCTTGGCGATTAAAATTTAAAAGGCGTCAAGGGGGTCCTTTACTAAAACCGTACTGCCTGCGGAAGTGTGAAAACTGAGTCATCAACCACGAATTTTATTTTGAAACTTTTCTTTGAATAATTCTGGTTTTACTATTGCACAATATTTATTTGGATCTAATAATAATTTGTCTTCTGGTAAATTAAAATTTTAATTAGGTGGTGAAATTGGTATAATATTTATAAGTTTCAATTTTAAAAGGTAAATAAGAAAAGAAATAAAGTGCGTAAATTTCGCACGGGTTTGCTAGTTTTTAATACTTTAGCAAGGCATACAAGGCGTATTAATTCAATTCAGTGGATTTTTTTTTTTTTTTTTTTTTTTTTTTTCTGATTGAAGATTTTGATTTATATTTGAGAATTTTGAGAAATAAGACAAAAGTGTTTAGATGCTTCTAAAATTTTAAAATTTTGCCAAACATCTAAAAAATGCATGATGGATTCTCTTGAAATTTCATGTATTTAAAGAGCAAGTTAGACTACATATATTTCAGCGAAGATTTTGTCCAGAAGTAAAAAAGGGGACCAGTTTCAATTTAAAATGATAATATTTGGAATCACCCTGCAGCTTAAAACAAATAGGGTTCCTGCTAATGTCACAAGACCTTTTAAAACTAGAATTACTTCTATACGACCATTTATTCTTGAGATACTGTGAGTACAAACTAACAAACCCATGCAGGTAGACACCATGACGATTTTGTAATTTTCGGATTCTTAAACCTGAAAACGTATAAAAACGGCAAAACACCAAGGTCTAAAATTTTCACGAATAACTAGGTTCCCATACCTATATAATACCATACCTATTCGGACCCCAAGGCCAAGGAGGGAGGGGAAAAAAAACGGGATTTCACATTACCTTTCAGACCTATACATACAAAAGTACACAGCCACTGGTATGAAGCTTAGTTCTAGAGCCCTAACATACACTAAGACGGGGTTTTGCAAGATTCCCCCTTCTTCTTTGGGGGGGGGGGGGGGCACGTATGAGAGCATAACTCGGCTTCAAATTACTTTACGGTGAAAAATTCCACATAGGGAGACTAGACTCAAATACAAAATAAATAAATAAACAACTAAATAAAAACAATTAATAAAAGCAATAAATGAAAATGAAAAAATATTCTCAGTTTTTACCTCTTAGACATTAATTAGTACTTAAAAAAAATTCCAAAAATATCGTCAATGATTATATGTGAAAATAAGATAAAACTTTAATAAATTTCCTCTAAATAGTCGGCCACACTGTAAAAAAAAAAAAAAAAAAAAAAAAAATCTTGCTTCAAACAATAGTTGCTCAGCCCTAAAAGGATATATTTACTTTAGATACAAATATCTTTCTTTTAAATTATTTTTTATTTATTCTATTTTTTCGTTTGAAACCATGGATATTTATTTTCTTTTTCCAATAAATTGTTGCAGCTATCCGCGTTTGTAATGATCGATAGATGGCGCCTTTTCAGCTCTTGTTGTTAGTAAATATTACAGCCACGTGTATCTATTTTTGTTCTTTTTGTTATTCTACTTGATATTCGTACTATAATTTCTCCGCCATTACATCATGGAAAATTGATTGCTTTTGGAAAAAAATATTTCAGTTTATTCAAAGTTCGATCGGAAGTAGGTTTTTAACTGAAGTTGAATAAATATTAGTTTCAAATCATCTGATTAATTCTTTACTTCCATTAGCCGATGCAACTGAAATTTTAAATTTGTCATTTGGAAATAAATGGAAGCTTAATTCTGGATTTCTTGGTCCTTTGGAGTTACACTGGAGCACACAACAGTATGTGTTATCTTTTTTACCGGATTTATTCATTTTTATTCAATAAATATATGTGAAACTAAACATCGGCTAGCAATGGCGGCTTGATGGAATTCGAATTAAAGCATATTTATTGTAATTTCCCCTTAGCCCACCAGAGGGCGAGCATTTCATTACAATCGCGGATAACGACATTGTTTTCAGTAAAATTATCTTTAATTATTTTATTCGTTCCAAACAACTGATGAAATTTTATTTTTCTTTATTTCAATAGATTTTTGTAGTTTTAACATTAATCACAAGCAGAGTGGCTCAAACCGGAAGCGTCCCCGCCGTAAAATGAAGGTTATTAGCATTATTTTGAAATTAACTGTTCGAATAAAATGAAAAGTTCTATTTATATTAGTTCATGAAATTTAAGTTTTAACGATTGAATTATTTTCTTTAACAATATAATATTAAAGGAAGAAGAAACATTCTCGATTAAATTTTAATTGAAAATTTTTGAAAATAGAAAATTTAGAAAGAAAGTTTATAAGAAAATCAAATGATAAAGCCTAGTATATTAACGGAAAAGTTTTGCCAGGTAAAAAAATAATTCTAAAAGCTCTTATCCCTCTGAAAGGTATCGTTGTCGATAACTTCTTTTTTTTCCCAAAAAATATTTGAACAACTGAAGGATAGCTTTTAGATTAACTATTTCGATGTCACAAAACAATTCACTCTTTTTTCTAAAACTTTTGTTTCGTTTTAAAAGTTTATTTAGGGATAAGTTTCTCTACAAAAAGAATTTTTTAATTAGACTTAACAAAAACAAAATTCCTTAAACAAAATATTTCCTTTTATAAAGTTTAAAAATGTTCTGTAGAACTTGTCTTTCAAAGAAAAAAAAATATTAGTAAGATGACTTTATTTTTCTGAGTTACTTAACGGAACAATTTTGAAGTTCGGCTTACCAAAGATTAGTAAACCAGACTTAAAGAAGAAATTCAAAAGTTATATTTTGATGCATTAAAATTTAATGATATTATTTCACAATTCTAAAATATTTTAAATAAAAATTTTGTTACTTAAAAAAAAAAAAAAAAAAAAAAAAAATCGCCTTTTTCTCCTCTAAATGTATGTTAGGCATAGGCGGGTTAAAAACATTAGATTTAGTATATCGTGAAAAGTTTCTCTATTTATTTAAAAATATTTACAAATTCATTAAATTTGTAACCCAAAATTCATAATGGTGCATACAAATAAAATCCACTAATAAAATAAAATAGGTTAATTTAAAAATGAAGTGGTGTATTGTAGAAGATCAAGTCAACTGTCTGCGCATGAAACCTAAGTTTAGGAGAAAAAAAGGTTTGTGGAAATATTTTTAAGGGGTCCTAACCCATATTCAAGTGAGCTTTAGAGAAAATCTCAGAAAAATCCGAAAAGCTAGGCTTACGAGCGTGACATATTTTCGAACCTGGCTCTTTCCGTATTCAAGCTTCGAGAACAGAACTTCTCGACCTGTGGCAAAGGGGATATCCAGATTAATTTGAAGATAATTTAGTACTGTACGTAACTGTCGAAAAAGAATTGTTCTAACTTAAAGCATTGATATAAAAATGGGGAAATTCTCTATTAATGATATCAAAGAAAAAGGGTTTGGTTGATATTAACGTTACACTAGAGCTACCTATTATGCGTTTGGCGCCCCAATAAAATGTGATGAATACATAATCATTTTCTTTCTTTCTTTTTATTTTTTCAATCATAAATTTTATATCTATTTACACTGCTTAAAACTTTCTCTTTCTTTTCAAATTAACAAACGCACTTTTTTTCCCCCATGACAAATATTTATGATGTTCTGTTTACGAAAATGCCATTATGTGGAATTTTTAAAGGAAGAATTTTCAGAAGAAAGCTTTGAGCCAAGATCATTGTTTCATAGTACGCAAGTAATATTTAAAATATATATAGAGGCAAAACTCGACAGATACATTCCCAGAGGAGATTGAAAATACAAAACAAAACAGGATCCATAGGAATGTATTACAGGAAACGCCTAACCTGATTCGCTGGAAGATAAATGAAAATGAAGAAATGGCAAGTTAACAGTAGATTAAAAAACTCCTTATTTATACTTTACGCTAGAACAGTATGTACACGTCTACTATCAACTACATCATGCAAAATGTCCACCATTTTTGCGTTTATAAATTATTGCTTACTCTCCATACGCAATTACGACTTTTAATAACCAAGATTCCAGCCGGAGTACAACAATATCCTCAACCGCTCATTTAATTATGGCATTTACATTCATAAAACATTTAAGGTTTTTCTTAAATTAATATATATATATATATATATATATATGTATATATATATATTTCAAATTATTTGAAGAACTTTTACTCATGTCGCACTTTCAAATTAGTTAAAATTTGCGAGTATAATTCACATCAGATTATCAAAATACCATACTTGAAAGGCTTTACTCTTTTTATTATTTTTTTTAGGTAATGTGCACAAAAAACACATATACCAACCACTATAAATATATCTATATTCAAGGGACCTTAAAACGCATAATTATAGTGAAAATTCTACCTAGAAAGCTTAAACTCTAAAAATAATATATCGTCTACCATATTAGTAACAGCAAGTGAAAATAATTACCTTTGCTAAACAATTCTCTGGACATTGTATAATTTGCTAAAAGTTTTTTATAGTTACATGTAATACAAACGAACGTGTTTGTTAAATTTTGGGTAACCCTGTATATTGTCTCTAGATTATATACGCACCCCATAGTCTACTTCAATTTAACATATAGTAACAGAAATGCAATATATCCCCTGAAATACACTTCTAGGAATTTCTAGATATTACCTCCAAATAAATCCAAACGCCGACTGTTTTCCCTACTTACTGTACTGCATGTAGATTTTCTGAGCCCTAAAAATTACATTTGGGCCTATTCACAATGTTTCTCACATGAAATAATATTCCATCTGAAAAAATGATGGGTTAAAAAAAAATCATATTCGTTTCCAGTTCGAGAAAACATTCCCACAGCAAATGCAACCCATGTAGGCCTATCATTTGGTTATAGTTGGCCCGTGCAAGGACAAGTGCATCGTATGCACAAAATATAAATTATCACCAAAATCTAAAAATTAACCAGTTTTGTTTAACACCAACAATGTATCACTAATAGATATTTTTTAATCGTCTGTTGAAATTAGAGACATTTGTTTCGGTAAGAAACGGCGAATTATCGAATCGAAAATACACCATTGCTTCAATTTGCATTTTTTCATTTAAGATACAAGAGATTTAACTTTGTAATCTGAAACAAACAAAATCGCCTTACACTTCAATAAAGGTGAGAGACTGATCCATTCTTTAATGGAAATAAGCATATAAGTATATCTCACTGTAGATTTCAGAATAATGAAATAACTGTTGTAGCAGGAAAACCATTATTCAAATTGTCTGTAAAAGTATTCTTATTTTAATCGTCTGTAAGGAAATTTAATAGTTTTTTTGTTTTTACTTAAACGCATATATTTTGTTCAACGCGTACTATATATTACTTCAACACATATACTATTTTGTTTATATATATTTTTTTAAAGAGGAAAAATATCATTAGCACATTTGATATTTTATTACAATATATCTATGTATATAAATGACTAAGACATTTCTTTGGACTCTGTGTGTGGATGCACCGAGTATAAGATCACATGATGAACAAAGAGTAAAAGAAAAAAAAATGGTTAAACGAATTTAATGTTTTGATTTTTATGTAAAAATATGATCACGTGCTATCTTTAAAAGAGTGTAAAAATTAAGAGTTTATGTGATGCATGTGGCATCTGTATAAAATGTTTATAAGAAAATGTTTAAAGAGAAGCAACTATATTGGTTACATTTTGTTTTACAGCTTGAGCTTTTGAATTTTAAGTATTATCTACCGTAGGAATAATCTCATTTTTATGCAAGCGTAGATTGATGCTACTTTATTAATTTTTAAAGTGTGGATCTATTTTGTTTGCTCTCTCTCATTCTCTATCTTTGATCAGAGGGATCCTAGCGACAAAGACGAACTGATTTTTAAAGTGTGGATCTCTTTTGTTTGCTCTCTCTCATTCTCTATCTTGGATCAGATGGATCCTAGCGGCAAAGACGAAGATCAAAAGAGACTAGACATAAACAATGAGCGTAGATGTTTAAAGCGACAAATGGAAATTGCTAAAACGGATGGAGACCGGAGATCAGGAGCTAAAGAAGTCCAAAAATAGATCCAGAATGGTTCTTCGCTACTCAAATGAAACTCCTGAACTACGGGATGCTAGGTTGATTTTGAAACTTTTCCCGCATTCGGAATTCGGTTCGTTCATGAACTGGGACTTTTCTAGTATACTTTAACTGAATAATGAATAAGGAAAAAAAATGATAGTGGAATGTAGCACATGCATTAACATAATGAACAAAAACAATGCGCAGAAACAAATTTCAAAAATGCTAAATTAAACCAAAAATTCAATAAATGCGGTTTCGACTTCAGCAAGTGGAAATACTGCCATTAAAAAAAAAAAAAAAAAAAAAAAAGGTAACAAAAATTATGTTTAAATTGCAGTATTCCCCCCTTTCTGAAGAAGTTGATACTATATTTATAGAATTTTGGCATTTTTAAAATTTGCTCAGTAACATAGTTTTTGTGTGTTATACCTAATTTTTAAATCAGGTTTCACACTAGTATTTTTTGATAAAAGTATTTGATGTTATTTGTCCATGATTAAATAAGTGAAATTTATTATAAAGAATCTCTGGTATCTGGTAAATCTCCTGCCTAAACGGGAGATTTGGGAACTATGCGTACGATAATTATCGTACAGTTGACAACGCTGGTCTGAGGAACGAAGTGGCCATAACCAATGCAATATGAATCAAATATACTGTTACGAATTTGTAAAAAATTCGCAGTTACTTTTATGTAAATTCATTCAAAGAGGCTTAATGAGGTGATAAAATGTTAATTTTCAGCATTTCTAGTTTGTTTTTGCATTAAAAAGCTCATTTCCCGTTAAACACACATTAAAAAGTCTCGATTAAGGCAGGTAAAGACTTTAGCGCCGAATTTAGCGACATTTTCGCTCCTTGGCAAGTTTTTTGGCGACCTTCGCGAGAAAATCTTTATTATAGATATACCAAATACGGAATCTCTAACCTGATTGGCTGCGAAGTTTCTGAAAAATTTTCCATTTACTCTGCGGCTATTTAAGGAATTGCTTCGCGCCAAATCAGTCAGTCTCAGTTTAGTTTCTCCAAGGCATTCATTACTGCGTAAAGAGCTCTAAGCCTCTTTGAATTACAGCCTTTGCCGTGTGTTAATGCTATGCTACAGTTTGTACTGTGAATTTGATGTTGTCAGTTGTTATTTACGCTGAGTTTTCTGGTGAAACTGATGTTGATACTTAGTTTATAGACATGTATAATATTCTAGAATTTCCGCTAAATTGTTAAGTTTCAGCAAGTTTCGCCTTTCATTCAGAGACAACTCATGAACCCCAAGTATGCAACATTTCTGGTGTCAGGAGTGGTATTGTTTAGTGGATGGTGATAACTAGAGGTATGGAGCAAGACATAAAGAAATTTCTCTAAGGGTTAGCTGCCCAAATGAGTGAAAGGAAAGATAGTACGAAAACTGGGCAGAAACAAATGAAAGCAGTACAGGAAAAGATGGAAACCGGATTGATCGAAAGAATGAAAGATGGACAGAAAGAAATGAAAGCAGTACAGGAAAAAAATGGAAACTGGATTGACCGAAGAAATGAAACAAATGAAAGACAGTTTGGGTGAAGAAATCAAGTCCATTCAAGAAAAAGTTGAATTAAATCAAGACAACATGAAGAAAGAACTTTCATCAGTAAGGGATGACTTGGTACCGTGAAAGAAGTGATAGAGAGTAAATTATCAGTTGTGGAAAGTAGAAAGGATGGAACGGAAGCTAAAGTTATGAAGATAGAAGAAAATTTATGAAGGTAGAAGAGAGTGTTAGGAGGATAGAGCAGAGTTTCGAGAAAGTAAAAAAAAAGAAAAAAAGATCAAGAGCTGTAAGGAAGGTTTTCAGAGATAGAAAACAAACTAAAAAGAATAGAGAAATATTTTGAAAGAAAAGTGGAAAAAAAGTTAATATCCATACCCCAGGAAGATGAAAGGAGAGATAAAAGAATATAGAATCAAGAATCAATTAAGCTATCCACCTAAGATGCAGATCATCCTGGCAAGTATATAAGACACAGTTTTCCATCGTAGCTAAAGCCAACGGCTGGGACTCTACTGCCAAGACCAGTCCATTTAGCAGCAGCATTACGGGACGATGCAACTGACATAGTAAGAGCTATTTCGAAGGAAGAACGGCATGACTTCGAGGCCCTGACCAGAGCACGGGAGCTGCGTTTTGGAGAAAAATGTTCTAAAGACTACAGTCGTTTCCAGTTAAAGTCCCGTCACCAAAGAGCGGGTGAAAGCTTACAAGAGCTGGCGTCAGATATTCAGAGACTATCACACCTAACTTTCTTAGAATGTCACACTGAAACTCGAGATGATTTGGCCCTCCAGTACTTCATCGATGCCGTGCGAGATCCAGACTCAAAAAGAACTTTGACTCGCCAATGTCGAGGACGTCGGGTTAGCTTTGGCATATGAATTAAAGATTGAGGCAGGCCAACAAGCCTCCCGTAAAGTCCGCCATACCATCACAGCAGAATCTCTACTGGATTCACAAGCTGATCTCAAGGAAATGAAGAAAAATCTGGCAGACATCACGAGGTGGCTGCACATTCCTGAAAGTAATAAATAAGTAAACAATTCGAAGATCAAGTGCTGGGGCTGTGAAAGAGATGGACATGTGAAGAGTAACTGCCCAACATGACAACAAAATGAAAATAACCCGGTTTCAGAGTCATCGCAGGGAAACTAAGAAGAGATAATCTTGCGGGGCGGAGTTTGCCCGAAATTATAGAGCCCCAATTTTCAGTGATCCGGCGATAAAGGACTATATGTTTATTGTCAAGTTAACAACACATCCTGCCGTATGATTCTGGATACTGGAGCCAACGTAACCATCGTTAGAACGGATGTGGCTCAAGAACTTAAAGAGAAGATCATCTGGACGCCGCTCTGTGCTATAAACTCTGGACTGTGACCAGAAGTAAGATCAAAATCCATAGAAAAATGAACTTGACCATCAGATTTGGAAATGTCGGTTACCATGGCATATGTGGCAGATATAAGTGATCCTCTAATACTTGGACTTGATTTCTTGAGAAAGTATAACTTTAAATTGGATTTTAAGAATAATGAACTGTATTCAAGTTCAGAAGACATAGCTGTGTGTTTAACATTAAAAATACAGACATTCAGCCAATTTGTCGTGTTACAGCCAAATCTGAAAACTCCTTTCCTACACGCACTGAGACAATAGTTTCCGGGACACCACCTAAAGAACAATATTTCCGTTATGGACTCCTAGTGCAACTTAAAAACGCAACAAACCAACCAACTGTTATAAACTGATTGAATACCCGAATCCAGACAATAACCTGAGAGTAGTTCTAGTGGCCTCCTCTCTGGTTAACCTTACAAAGAGCATTATTCCTGTGATAGTCGCCAGCATAAGCGATAAAGTGAATACAGTGAAGAAGAATGATGTGTTAACAACCTGCACTCCAGTTACATGCATTAACCGGCACACGCAATCAACCGAGTCCAAGTCTTCTGAGTTTTTAACAACGGAATTACTGAAGAATGCAGAGTTAGGAAATGAACAGAGACATGCTGCGGAGAAGCTACTCTATGAATTTAGAGACCTCTTTTCTCTAACATCTGAAGACGTCGGAGAACGAACACCATCCATCACAGAATTGACACAGGAAATCATCGTCCAATCAAACAACATCCAAGAAGACTTCAATTTGCTAAGCAGGAAGAGGTGGCTGAGCTTCTAAATCAGATGCAGCGTAATGACATCATAGAACTATCAACGTGTCCTTGGGCCTCTCCCATAGTACTGGTACGAAAGAAAGATGGTTGAACAAGATACTGCGGAGATTAAACCGAGCTGCAAAAAAAAAAATAAATAAATAAATAAATAAAAATAAATACATAAAAATAAAATAAATAAATAAATAAAATAAAAATAAAAATAAAATTTGAGCTCTGATACCATTTTTGCTGATTCTTATGTAAGAGGACCTCCTGAATATGAATATGACACCCATTTTGCCCAATCACCTACCGTTTTCTCGGATGCCATCCCCTCCCCCCATTTTTATCACTGTTCAGTAATTTTGTGGCCATGAATTTGATTTGGAGAATGGAAAGAACTACTTTAACATTGGAAAAAAAAATTAAATATATAATAAATAGTAATTATAATTCATTAATAAAATATACTAAATATAATAGATATTTTCAGTGGCAAATCCCCCCCCCCCCTAAATTTTCCCCTTGCTGCAAATGTTCATGTTTTAGAATTTTCTAACTCTGTAGCCCCTCAGAAGATATTCAGCAGTTAAAATGATCCTTTTCTCCTCTTCAAATCAAATTTACAGCCACAAAATTACTGAAAAGTGATAAAGTAGGGGGCGCCCCTAAAAAACGGTGGGTGATAGGGTAAAATGGGCGTCATATTCTAATTCAGGAGGTCATGTTACATAAGAATTTGCAAAAATGATGTTGTGGCCGATTTTCATGCAGAGCGGTGTTATCGTCGTTTGAATGACATCACAAAGAAAGATAGTTACCCTCTTCCTAGAATTGACGACACATTGGACACACTTGCTGGCAATAAATGGTTCTCGACTTTGCATCTGAAGAGCAGTTATTAGCAAGTAGAGTTACATCCTGACGACCGTGAGAAGACTGCATTCACTACAGGACAATGATTGTGGCAATTCAAAGTTATGCCATTTGGATTATGTTGTGCACCTGCAACTTTCGAGCGCCTGATGGAGACAGCGTGAAAAGGACTTTCCTATGAAGCCTATCTTGTGTACTTGGAGGATATTATTATTGTGGGGCGTGCCTTTGAAGATTATTTAAGAAACATCCGTAAGGTGCTTGAAAAACTCAGGGTAGCTAACCTCAAATTGAATCCTAGAAAGTGCAACTTGTTCCGTCGTGAAGTGAGTTATTTCGGCCATATCATTATTGCAGAAGGTGTGAGGACTGATCTCGAGAAGATCTCTGCAGTCGAGAACTGGAGTCGACCTGAAAACGTCCACTAACTAGAAGTTTCTTAGGATTATGCACATACTACAGGAAGTTCATGAAGGGCTTCTCGAGTATTGCCAGACCACTCCACAAGCTGACAGAAGATAAACAGAAGTTCCTGTGGACAGAAAAATGTGAAAAACCATTCAAGAGACTTAAAGAGGCTTTAACATCTTCACCTATCTGACCTATCCACAACCCAACAAACAATTCATATTGGAAACTGATGCAAGCCATGAAAGTGTCAGTGCTGTTCTGCCGCAGGAAGTTGATGGCCAAGAACGCGTCATTGCTTATTGGAGTAAATGTCTGTCTAAACCGGAGAGAAATTACTGTACCACCAGGAAAGAGCTACTCGCCATCGTAAAAGCCATAGAACACTTCCATCAATACCTCTATGGCAGAATATTCCTGCTCCGGACTGACCACGCATCTTTAACGTGGTTGCTTCAGTTCAAGAACCCGGTAGGCCATATTGCCAGGTGGATACAACGCCTCCAGGAATATGACTGCGAGATACGCCATCGTAAAGGGACTCTACTTGGAAATGCAGATGCTTTGTCATGGAAGCCCTGCTCGGAAAATTGCAAGAATTGCTCTAGAGCCGAAGAGAATTACCAGCAGATAAATCCAGTTGCTGGTCAAGCCACAGTTTCAACGCCATCGAATTCAGACCAGTGGAGTAATCGGGAAGTCAGAGAAGCCCAGTTAGAAGATACTGACATAAACCCAATACTACAATTCAAGGAGAAGACCAGTAACAGAGTTACTTGGCAAGACACATTTAGCCCCATCACGAAAAGTTATTGGGCACTCTGGGACTCTCTTCATATTAGAAAAGGCGTACTACAGTCAGCAGCAAAATTATTCGAGCGCTAGTAATAATTCCTATATAAAAAAAAAAGTACAATTAATACTGTTTTGTTAACCAAATCCTTTTTATAAATACCTTTCTTAAATAAATTTATTTAACAAAGCAGTATTAAGTGTACTATTTTTACATACGAATTATTGCTAGCGCTCGAATAATTTTGCTGCCGACTTTATACAAAAAATGGGAATCTGACGATGGAAGGAGCTTCAGATGGCAGATTTTATTACCAAGATCGAAGATTTTAGATGTTGTAGAGCAACTGCATAGTAACCCTACCGGAGGCTATTTTGGAGTGATGAAGACTCTCCAGAAAGTTCGAGAATGCTTCTACGTCTGCAAGGCAAGGGAGGACGTCGAGAAATGGTGCAAGTCTTGAGATGCTTGTGCGGCACGTAAAGGCCCGAAGAAAAGAAGCCGAAGAAGATTACAACGGAATAACGTGGGAGCACCATTTGAGTGGATCGCACTCGACATCTTGGGTCCTTTGTTACGGATCTCCAGAGGCAATAAGAGCATCATTGTTGTGATGGACTGTTGAGTGGCCTGAGTCCTATTCCATTCCCGATCAAGAGATATGCACAGTTGCAGAGGTGCTAGTGCAGCAATGGGTGTCAAGGTATTGCCCACCCCTACAACATCATACCGATCAAGGAACGAACTTTACTTCTGCTGTATTCAAAAGACTGTGTAAGCTACTCACTATAGACCAAACTCAAACAACGTCCTGACATCCCCAGTCGAACGGCATCGTTGAGAGGTTTAACCACACCCTCCTGAATAATCTCTCTCTTCTAGTATCAAGGAACCAGGGAGATTGAGAACTAAAGTTGCTGTTATTCCTGCTGGCTTATCGAAGTGCTGTCCACTAAACCACCGGCTATACTCCAGCTCCGATGCTGTTTGGACGTGAACTTCGTCTTCCAATTGATCTTTTGTTTGGTTGTCTATCAGATGCGCCTTCATCGCCCGAGGAGTACATCCAAATTCTCCAGGCTCGTTTTGAAGACGTACACAACTTTGTTCGGGAGCGGATTCACATGGCAATTGAGAGAATGAAAACTAGATATGATATAAAGTCTACCCAACATGAATTCAAGAAAGGAGACAAAGTTTGGTGGTAGAACCCTTTTCGACGCAAAGGACTCTCTCCCAAGCTACAGTGTAATTGGGACGGTCTCTACACAGTCTTAAAAACACTGAAGGACGTAGTTGTAAAAATCACTAAAACGCCTTCATCAAGACCGAAGTTATTTCATTATGATCGGTTAGCCACACACCACAGTTAACGGTAATGTTTAAATTTGAAATGTAAATATTTGTTAAATTTGTATATGTGTAATGTAAATATTTGTATGTAGATATTTGTACTTATTTGTAAATTTTGTTAATATTTCTCCCTTAATTTTGCAATCTGTATTGTTATTTCATTGTTATATGCAAATTAGTTTTTGTGTTTTAGATTGTACAGTTTGTTTAGCTTCGCCTCCAGACCAAAGGTTATACTGCTCGGGACGTGCAGTCCTTGGGAGGGGAACAGTGCTACGAATTTGTGAATAATTCGTAGTTATTGTTATGTAAATTCCTTCGAACAGGCTTAGTCAGGTGATAAAATACTATTTTTCAGCATTTCTAGTTTGTTTTCGCATTAACATAGCTTATTTCTCTTTAAAAACACGTTAAAAAGAGGCAGGTACTTCATTAGATTGGTACTGCTTCACAAGTATTTCATTCAGACTTCATTAAGACAGGTAATTGCTTTGTAGCCAAATTTGGCAAGTTTTTTTGACGACCCTGGCGAGAAAATCCTTATTATCGATATACCAAATATGGAAGCTCTAACTTGATTGGCTGCGAAGTTTCTGGAATTTTCTCCATTTTCTATGCGGGTATTTAAGAATTGCTTTGCGCCAAATCAGTCAGTCTCAGTTTAATTTCGCCAAGGCATTCATTGCTGCGTAAAGAGCTCTGAGCCTCTGTGGATTAGTACATCTGCAGTGTGTTAATGCTATGTTACAATTTGTACTGTGAATTTGATGTTGTCAGGTTTTTTTTTAAGGTGGGTTTTCTAGTGAAACCGAAGTTGATACTTGGTTTATAGACCTGTATTCCTCTAGAACTTCCTGTAAATAAACTGTTGAGCTTCTGTAAATTTCGCCTTTTATTCAGAGACAACTCACGAACCCCAAGTACGCAACAATACGGACAAGTGGCGCCATAAGAGGGGGGAAATTGAAATTATTTATTTATTTTTCTTAATCCGAACTTTTAGCAGCAAGAAACATTCACTGTAAGAATCATTAAGCATAATAAGAAGCACAAACTGCGCTCTCGTACATCACTTAATTGATTTTATATTAAAGTTTAAAATGTGTCAAACTTTTGACCCACCGTGTATTTTCTCGTTTTCTATGAAAAGTTCTACCTAGTGGACAATTATGAACTTTTTTGTTTTGAAATTTCTTAGACGTGGTGCATGAATAGTGCACATAACGAATATTGAGGCAAACTGCACGCAAATTTTAGCAGCCAATACTACAATATGCATATTAAAACACTGATTTATAAAAAATCATTAATATATATGATAAGGTGGCTCTAATTTCCTAAGCTAAAGAGTTTATTCACACAAATAACATTCAAGAAATTGTTTCATTTTCCTTCGAAAATGCCAGCATTATTTCAAGTATTCTTTTTATTATCAAAAATATTATAACAATGGCGATGACAGTAAAAGTTTTGATGGCTTTGATAAAATTACGTAGAAAAAAATTTCATTTGTATTTTTTTCAAAGTATTTGCTTTAGGTACAGTATTCGGAGAGAAAAAAAAAGAAATTCTTTTAATGCTGTTGCGAAATATTACATTATGAGACACAATAGAATCTGAAGATTTTTCATTTGACAAAACTGATATAAATGAAGTTCATTTCGCAATTCTTTGAAAAATTGTTTAGAAATATTACTTCAAAAGAAATAAAATTGGAGAAGGAATTTTATGTTTGAACAGATAAATAAAAGAGATTGTCGTGTGATAAAATTATTATTTTTAATGAAAAGATAATTACTTTTGATGCAACGAAGTTATATAACTGAAAAGAGAAACCTATTTCAGACTTTCCTGTTTCAAATTTTATTTTATTTTTCAAAAATAATGATTTAAAAACTAGAAAATATTTTATAATAAAAACAATGTATATTTTATGTAAAATTTGTTATATTCATATGTTCGTGGAATACAAAACAATGGAAAAAAAATTGTAATCGAATTATTAATATTTTCTGTCATGTAGAAAAATTCTTCATAGTATAAATTTGATGTGTTGTATCATTTAATTAATCTAATATAAGCCCTAATAAAATTCTAAATAGTTTATTAACTTGCACACTTATTAGCGTTTAGGTGCCGCTCAAACGAATTATTTAATGTTTAATTTTATATTAAGAAGAATTCATGGTTCTATAACAGATGTGGATTGTCATTTATAAAAACTTATGATTGTAATTAAAACTAGACAAGCATTATAATGCAAGTGGACTTATTTGTAAGCGTTGTGAAATGAACAGAAAAATTTTCTTCAATTCTGTCGATTGTTTAAATACAATTTTTTATCTGTTTATCTGAATATAAAAAAAAATGTCTCTGGCCGAATCACAAACATAATTAACGGCCCGCTTCACTTACCGTCGCCGGAAGCCCGAGTCAATGTTATTCTATGGGGAAATTTTTTTTACAAATAACTTATTAACTAGTACATATTTTTAAATTCTGTTTTCACATTCAGAAAAGTCCCAAATGTTAAATTGACGGACTTTTTTTAAAAAATGTATTTTTTTAATTTTTAATATTTTATTTTGAAATTGCAAAATAAAAAAAAATTCACACATTGAAAATTCGTATTTTGCAGCTTCAAAATAAAATATAAAAATTTAAAAAAATAATTTTTTAAAAAAGGTCCGTCAGTTTAGCAGCTGGGAAATTTCAGAATGTGAAAACAGAATTTAAGAGTATGTATTAGTTAATAAGTTATTTGGAAAGAAAAATTTCCCATAGAATAACATTAGCTTCGGCTTCCGGCGGCGGTGAGTGAAGCGGGCCCTTAAGCAGACTTTGAAAATATCTCATGCATACCAGCAGAAAGAAAACTCCAACATCAAAAAGAAACTAGACGACTAGAATTTAGATAAAAGGTAATTGTCTACATAACATCTGCAATTGATTACAGTTTCAAGATCACGGATTAAATTTTAGATGTGCAAGGGGTTGAACATTAATTAGCGCTGTACGGTTTTTGATGAGAGCAAGTATACATGCAAGTGTTTTGTCGTATAGGTGCTATGTCTTAAATCTTTTTGGGAGAGTTCTATAGATTATACCTGTTGAACCAGGCCAGTCAAATCAGTAATGCTAATTTTGGATGACATTGGATTTGTCGTCCAACCATGCCCTGTACATCCTCCATAAGAAGAACGATCTTAAAAGGCCAAAAAAAAAAATGTTAACAATCTGTAGAACTGGTAGAACACATTAAGTGAGAACAGCTAATTAAGCATGACCGTTATCCTGGTGGAAAACATTCTTTTGTATATTGTTCTTGAATGGTAGCAAAAACAGTTCAATTACCAGTCAACAAATACAAACTTGATGTCAAAGAGCCTCGGTTAACAACGAAGTAGTCAAAAGATACCAAAACTTCTAATGCATGTCCAGTGTATTCATGCCACAGACAGCTTGTCTCATAATTCTAACTGTCCACTTCGTGCCCTGCTTACAGACTGCAGCAAAAGTATCAGAGCACTAGTCAATAATTCCGATACTAAAAAAGTACACTTAATACTGTTTTATTAAATAAATTCTTGTCGAATCATGTTTTCAGACTGACTAAGAACATGACTTGACAAGGATTTATTTAACAAAGCAGTATTAAGTGTACTTTTTTTAGACATGGATTATTACTAGCGCTCGGATACTTTTGCTGCCGACTGTACTAAGATGCGTGCACTACTGGCATCAAGACAGAAACGGCTGTAGTCTAAGGAAACAATAAATTTCCACTGCCCCTTCTTCCACTGAGCTACAGGGGTGATCCTATGTTGGTAAGAAAGAAGAAAAATTTTAAATCTAGTGCTAAAAAAATTTTATATAAAAAAAATATTTAAACTGGATATTAAATAAAAACAATTTTTTGATTATCTAGTATACTTTGGACATTCAAAATAAGTTATATTTTTCATGTAGTACCGGTAAATGTATTTTATCATGTTTTATCAGGGTAAATTACACGGTAGTGAAGTAATTTTTGTTATTTTAAACAATTTTATAAATTAAAAATTCGGAAGTGGCAATATTATTTAAAATATGAAAACAGATTTTGGGGAACTTATAATATTATTTTCTTTAAATTTTATGAAAGCCGTCGAATTAATAGTACACTCGTCTTTACAAGAGCAGTGAACCAATAAATTTATTTGTGGTAGTTTTAAAGAAGAAATTCGAATTCTAAAAATTGTGCATATTTAAAAAGATGAAGCCTAGCAATAAGAAAATCTCTCAATTTAAATTCAGTTTGTCTTAATTTGAATGCAGTAAAAGTTTCTTAGAACATTTCATTACTTGAGAGACAGGATATTAGAAGCTATTTTCATTGCATATATAGCACGAGATTTTTATTATCATTATTATCATTTTTCTATTAAACTATATTACAAAATTAATGCATTTGAAAAAAATTCAACAAAACTTCTTAAATAAATTGATATGAGATGTAGAAGTATGACATCTTTTATACTTTAAAATTATCTTGGCTAAAATATGAAACTAAAAATTCTGAGTACGCTTTAAAAAAATCTGGAGTGACTCCACTCGACTTTCCGAACATTGAGTAATTAACAGTTTTGTAGATAAAGTAAAGAAAGAGTAGTTGTTAAACAAACAAAAGAGAGAAAACCATAATAGAGTGTTTGAGTATTTTTCTCCATCTATTACACGTTGTTTTATTTAACGCTACTGAACTTTGAGCCCATAGATCATAATGATAAATAAACTTTTGTTGTGTCCCTGTAAAAACCTATAAATGCTAGATTCACCAAAATGCTTATAGTTAGTGCAACAGTGATTTATAATACTCATATAAATTTTCAGCTGAATTCAATAAGGCGTTTAGATGCTATCGTACTTTTAAAAATTTAGTCCCATAGGCCATAATGATAAAGAATTTTTCTTTGTGTCCCTGTAAAAAACTGTAAGTGCTAGATTCACCAAAATCTATACAGTTAGTTCAACTGTGATCTATAACATGTGTACAAATTTTTTTCTCGGATTAATAAGGCGTTTAGACGCTATCACATTTTTAAAAATTTGGCCCCATAGGCATAATGATAAAGAATTTTTCTTTGTGTCCCTGTAAAAAAACTATAAGTGCTAGATTCTCCAAAATCTATACAGATTGAGTGTTTGTGATCTATAATATGTGTATAAAAGTTTTGCTCAATTGAATAAGGCGTTTAGATGCTATCGCACTTTTAAGATTTTGCTCCCATAGGCCATAATGATAAAGAATTTTTCTTTGTGTCCCTGTAAAAAAACTATAAGTGCTAGATTCACCAAATTCTATAGGGTTCGTACTATGGTGACTTACAATATGCGTACCAACTTTCAGGTTAATCGAACAAAGCGTTTAGACGCTAGCGTGTTCACTCACAGACATACACACATACACACATACACACATACATCATCGTAAAAATAGTGAAAACGGACTCAGGGGACCTCAAAACGTATAGAAACATCAAAATCTCGAATTCGGATTTTTGACATGATTACAATACTTTCCTCACTATAGTGTTCGGAAAGTAAAAATTAATGTAAGCGTATCATTCCTCAAATGCACTTTAAAAAAATAATCTACAGTAAAAAAAAAAAAAAAAAAAAAAAAAAAAAAAAAAAAGTGTTGTTTTAGGCATGCACAAAAGAAGACAGGTTAATCATTTAACTTTACTGAAATGAATATTTTCTGTCGTTTATTTTGTGTATTTGCGAAGTTTAATTTTCTATATTAAGCTAAATTTGGGTTTTATTTAAAATATTAAACTGCCCCAAGTCGAAATTCTTGCTGGTATTTGTTTGCTAGTCTAGCATTAAACGCTTTATTCTAGCAAGCAAAATAGCATGAAATACCTCAAATATTTGCTGGTTCCAACAAAATTACCAGCAAGACATGGCGTGTATTGGCCCACTTTATAGCTTGTCCTTGTCCAGCATACATAATCCAGCTCCTGTTGCTTGAATAGTATGTTGCTGGTCTAGCAGCAATCAAGACTACCATTTGCTTGCACTTTATGCTATTCTAGCAGTAATTCACAACCACCAGATGCTTTTTTTTTTTGTTATTTTCTCACTTCTTACTGGCGTTATAGCCATGCCATGCTATTTCTACTTAAGCTGCTTTCATAGCATACTACGCTGTCAAGCATAACACAAAAGCGTACAACAGCTTATTAAGGTACATACCTCTCCATGCTTTGGAAAAGCTTAAACAACAAATAAGCATAAAATGCATGTATATAGCTTACCATGCTATTGCTGTATAAGCTAGCTACATAGCCTGCAGATCAGGAGCCCCAACGTCCTATTTGCATCAGACATTATTCAATAGGACAGGACACAGCCAAGGCGGGCAACTCACCTTTCGGTTTAGAGTTAAACACTAAAAGTGTACCCGCCCAGCAAAACCAAAATCTAGCTCTCCAGCGACCCGCGGACAGGGGCACGGGCCCGGAGGAGCCCGCGGGAAGGGAAGACCATAAAAATCATTCGAGCAAACTAGCTGCTCTCCGGCGGGTGTGCTAGGCCGGGTGCTGAAACTCACTCGAGCCTATTAGAGGAACAAGGCCAGCGGTGAAGAGTAGGTGACTATTACAAGTAGGACTGCCCTGGAGCCTCGTGCCACCAACACAGACCGCAACATAACACATCACCTATTACTTTACGAGCGACGAGTGGATGATGCCTCCAATTGACTGCAGGAACATCCGTTCCACCCACCAAGCTTCTCGGCCACGCCACCTCGTTAGTTCACCGCCGAATCCGGCGGCTATCCAGGGGCACCCATCTTGGAGGTGAGGCGGCTGCCGCAGACATTATTCAATAAGTCATTTTTATTTATTCCTTATTACATAATAGTATACATTGATTCGATCGACTTGTTACCACAATCAGATACATTCCTGAGCTGCCGGCCCCTTCAACCCCCCTCTGTATGTCTCTTTGTATACCTATCTGTATATCATATATATGTATTCTTAATAAACGACGGTCTTGTATTATTTCCCTGCAATTCATAAATACCATATTTCATAAGTACCAAATTTCATGCAAAAAAAAAATACATAGCATATCGGAAATATTTTGCGTAACCTTTAAACTAATTACCAATTCTATGCCCACAATTTGCAACAGGAAAACATGCTTTTAAAATTCTAATAATATTTCATTATATTTGATGGGGTGTAACCATGTTAAAACACATTTTTAAGAAATACCGACTATAGACCGTAAAAGTACGAAATTCTTTTATGTATCCCGGAAAAGTAGCCACAGTTATTATAAACGACAATAATAAGAATAAACCTAATTACTTATAACTCATTAATTTTTCAAACTAATTTGTCATCATTTGGATGATTACAGTACATACTCGGAATTATTTTGTGTGCTCCAATAAATTATTTATTCTATACATACATTTTTTAAAGAGTAAACATGATTTTAAGCATCTTTATAATGTATGTTACTTTTATTAAGTTCAATTCAGCATAAACGCATTAAAGTGAGCGCTTAAATAAAAATTTGTCCCATGGCTCTAATGTTACGAAATTCTTTTGAGTGTCTCTGTAAACGAACCATAAACATTGTATACACCTGTAAAAACTATTCAGCTTATTTTGCGTTTAAAATTAATAATTGTTCCAAATTTAACATCGTTTAGATGCCTACGTAACATTGTCAGAACACTTTTGTAAGGTCCTGTACATTAATTAGAAAGCTTAAGAGCACATATTTTCTTCAAACAACATAAGTTTAAGCATCTTACTCACGTACGCTAGTTTCATTTTCTTGATTGCAAAGTAATGATGTTAAAATGCATTTAAACGAAATTCAACCCATACTTCGTAATGTTAAGAATTTTGGCGTATCCCTGTACACAATCCATAAAAAGTATAGACATAAAAAATTATATAGCTATTTCTATACCGATCCAGAATGTGTGTGACAATTTGCAAGTCAATTGGAGAATTTTTGCGGCCGCTATTGCGGCACATACAAATTTTGCCCATAAGCCTTAATGATAAGAAAAAAACTTCTGTGTTCCTGTACACGAACTACGAATGTAATACACACCTAAAACTATACAGCTAATTCCGTTGGGCTCATGAATATGTGTACCAAATTGCAAGCCAATAGCGGGATTTTTGCGGCCACTATCGCGCGACATACAATTTCTTCCCATAGGCCGTAATGATTTAAAAAAAAAAAAAAAAAAAAAAAAAAAAAAACTTTGGTGTGTCCCTGTACACGAACTACAAATGGAATGCACACCCAAAACTATACAGCTGATTTCGTGGGGATCATAAACATATGTACCAAATTTCAAGTCAATAGCGGGTTTTTTGCGGCCGCTATCGCGCGATATACAAATTCTTCCCATAGGCCGTAATGATAAGAAAAACTTTGGCGTGTCCCTGTACACGAACTACAAATGGAATGTACACCCAAAACTATACAGCTGATTCCGTAGGGCTCATGAACATGCGTACCAAATTACAAGTCAATAGCGGGATTTTTGCGGCCGCTATCGCGCGACAGATAAGTACACAGACAAACAAACACACAGACGGAACCCAAAACCGTTTTGAGTTTCAACAGGGAAGCCTCCACTGACGTTTCGGCAATAATAGCATGAAAATCTAGTAGACAAAGCAAAACATAGCAATAAATAGCCTTTTCTGTTTGCTGGTACTAGCATGAATTTTGACTTGGGTATTAAAAGAATATTTATAAACACAATAAAAGAAGATGCACTGTAAAAAAAAATTTCGGCATTTTACAACAAAAGTTGCTGGCACCGCGGCTGCCAGCACAGTTGCTGTAAAATTCACAAGTTGCTGTCTTTTATGGTGCTGTAAAATTAACTGCACTTTGCTGTAAAATTCACAAGTTGCTGTCATTTATGGTGCTGTAAAATTAACTGCACTTTGCTGTAAAATTCACAAATTGCTGTCTTTTTTGGTGCTGTAAAATTAACTGCACTCTGCTGTAAAATTTACAAATTGCTGTCTTTTTTGGTGCTGTAAAATTAACTGCACTTTGCTGTAAAATTGACAAGTTGCTGTCTTTTATGGTGCTGTAAAATTAACTACACTTTGCTGTAAAATTTCCAAGTTGCTGTTTTTAACGGTGCTGTGTAATTTACTGCAATTTGCTGTATATTTTACAATATGCTGTTTTTAACAGTGATGTGAAATTTACTGCACTTTTCTGTTAATTTTAAAAGTTGGTGTTTTTAATAGTGATGTGAAATTTACTGCACTTTGCTGTAAACTTCATCAGATGCTGTTATTAATAGTATATTTTATTTAAAAGTTTGTATTTACATTTAATATTTATAAATTTCGTTTGTTCAATAAAATATGTATTCAGCCAACAATTCTCATGGTTTTTGATAGACTGTTTTTACAGATTTGAAATCTTTAAATAGCGTTTTCTCAGTTTACATTTTTTCATGAATTTATGATCTTCAAAATCTAAGACTTCCAAAGATATTTAAGAATATACTTAATGTATATGGATGTTTAATAGAACTTAAAAGAATTGGGGATCAATTTTTGCAGCATCTTTAAAAGAAAAATTAAGAAAAATCACCTCCCCCTCCCTCCCTTTCTTCTCAAATTTTACCAAGCACTTTTTAAGCTTTGTTTTTTTAACTAATGAATAAATTTCAAAACCCATACGTAATTCTTTTTAAATTGTTTCCCTTAAACATGCAAAAAAGTTGCCAGTTCGTTCCTAAATATCTCAAAAAGTTTTAACTGTTTGAAGATTTTAAGATTATTAATTCATGAAAAATTGCAGACTGAGAAAACATAATTTATAGATTTCAATTCTGCAAAAAAAAAAAAAAAAAAAAATTAAAACCACAAGAATTGGTTCCGGAACATATATTTTATTAGACAAACCTAATATAGTCCAGTTTAAAAACATTAAGTGGAAATATAGGCTATTGTATAAAACTTACTTCAATAATAATTATAGAACTTTGGATAAACACCATAAAATGCAATAACTCGCAACAGTTTTTTGGGTCGAAAGAACTCACGATCCTTCGTCAGACGTACAAAGTAGGCACGAGTGCTGCATTCAATAATGCCGTCAAAGGGGCCATGTCATCTTAATTCAGTTGCTGCTTCAGATTCTGAGCATTTGCTGAGAATTGTACAAGATTTCATTTTTTATAATTCTGAAAAATTCACTACATTTTGCAGCAAAGTTTACAGGATGGTGTTCTTATCGGAGCTATAAATTTCACAACACTGTTGTAAAAAAAAAAAAAAAAAAAATACACACGAAAAGATCGGTTTCTTTCTTTTTCATCTTTCTCTCCACGTCTCTCTCTCTCTCTCTCTTTTTTTTTTCTTCTATAAAGTCATGTTAAGCCTGAAATAAAGCTTTAGAAAAGTATAACTGAAGACATAGACTAATAATTTAAACTATTTTTGGAATGTAGTATTTTCCACTTTTCCTCACTCAATAGAGAGTTAAACCTGTTGATTTTGTATTATGGTTTAAAGATTAAAGAAGCATTTTAGCTTGGTTCGTCAAATTTTAGGTACTCTGATTAAAATATCTTCAAAATTTAATGCCATGGATAATTTTTGAAAAATATTTTTTTTAATATAATATTTACTTTCTTATTGTATTTGTAACTTAATTTTTTGTTTGACAATAATAATAATAATAATAAATAATAATTTTTCTTCTTCTTATTATTATTATTGCTTGGACGTGCTTGCTTTTCATGTTTATTGTTACTTCATGTTTATTGTTACAGATTTAAATTCTGAACCAACTATAATAAATTTTTAATACTGCTTCCGATTTTTTGTTCAACTTTTTGCATGGTTGCTGCATCCTTTCTATAATTAATAAATGCAGGGTTTGACACAGTTACTTTTTAAGTACAATGTTTAATTTAATTTTTTTTTTTCATTAAAAAAAAAAAAAAAAAAAAAAAAAAAAAAAAAAAAAATTGCAATGATTTTTATCATTGCAACAGCAGTTATCTCTGGTCGAATATTACAGACATTACTTTATAAAAATAGTGTTATTGAAGAAGTGATAGTGGCGATCCCTGTCTTATATTTAATTGCAGAGATCACAAAATATTTTTTATTTTTATTTATTTATTCATTTATTCTGTTTATGACGAAGTCATGAAAATAATAAAGTATTTTCGCGCAGATGCCCTAACAATACACCCCCAGTACATCTTTGTGATGTCTCTAGGGAATGTTCTTTATTTCTCAAGATATCTCAAGGATGTCCTGGGGAGAACACCAGGGGAACTGCAGTGTAGGTGCGCCATCAAAATTATAAAGATAAGAATAGGGAAAAGATGTTTGGTTCTCTATGAAAACATGATTCTGCTAGGAGTAATTTACGTTATGTTTTTCCAATGTGAATATTAGATATGTTAGGTCTACCGGAAAGTTTTGCATTTTTTAATTAAAATACTTACATCGGAAAGTTATCTTGGATAACATTTAAGGTATTCTTGTGTAACTCTCAAGATGATAATTGTTAAATAAAAATTTTCATTTTATTAATTCAAAAGGACAGAACTTTCCAGTAAACCTAACATTTTAATGACAAATTTTCTAGATTACACATTTGTTATTCCTAATCACAAAATTGATGCCAATTATTCCGAATGGATATAATTGTCGTTACACTGACAGGAATCCTACCTATTTAATTATTCCTTGTTTATTACCCTTTGATCATTTTCCAATTTCTAGAAAATTCTACCCAGTGTTGCCAGATTGAGGACTTTTTTTATTCAACTATCACCAATAATTTTGAGAAATGATATTTTATATAAATAATAGATGATTTATCTTCGAAGCGATTAGGTAACCGTTACAATTAAAATTTAGTGGTAGCAATTGAATAAAAAAAAAAAAGCCCCCAAACTTGTAACACTGATTCTATCTCACAAAATTCTATAAAATTACCATTTTAATTCTTTCTAAAATATATCATTTAAACTTTATTATTCCCAATCTAAAATACAATTAAGTATTACTGTAGTTATGAATGTCATTTTTTTACAGTGTCACACTTGGTCACCTAAAAAATTTATCCGTTTCTGTAAGTGAATAGTTAAATGTTATTCTTTTGGAATGCCACAATGCTGCTAATTTACTCTCTTTTTATTATCATTTAAGAACATAGCAGTAATTTTCACTTTTTCACTCCTGAGCATAGCAGGATGAGTAAACTTAGAATCAGATATATGTTCTATTAAGGATCCAAATGATACAACTCTGGGGGGGAAAAAATAATAATAATATTTTGTATAGAATATGATATGATTAACTTTCTGATTTACAGGGCTACACTAAAATATTCAGAGAGATCAAAAGCTGTAATTATAATCTAATGACTGCATTTTCTTTTGCGTTAAGTCTTTTTAAAACTTTCCAAAATGCGTAAAAGTAATTTTAAAATCAATTAGTCTATCTGTATATTTTTCAGTCATTCTGTCTGTTGTGTGATAATGCAGGCAAAGAATATTAAAAGTTATTCGATACGACAATTACGTACAGTTGGAAAGTGTTACTAATCAATGCGTACTGCATTATTTTTCTTTCTTGTTTTTTATTTTTTTTTCTTCAATATATTTACTATACATACTGTATAGTTATCAACTCTTCTGCTATTCCCGAAAGATTACTCTCCATATGAATATGTACAGTCATAAAATAATAATAATAATTTCCTTCCCCGACTAATTTCGCCGAAAATTAACATAGAAACCGGCAGTTGATGCCTAACGATTGGTAATAACATCTAGTATTTTATTCAATTGCTAAATTTTGTTTAGGGTGTCATGCACATATTAAAACTTGTACAAGCTTCTTCTTCTTCCTTTTTTTTTTTTTTTTTAATTTCCCGAATTGTAACACCCATTTTTGAGTACGTATTCGAACTTCTGAGGTCAAGGCGATTCGAAAAAAGGTATATTTTATATTCTTTATATCAAGTTTTCATCGAGCAACAAGCAAAAATTTATCAAGGGTAAATCTCTATATTTAAAAAAATAAAATTCAGATATCACACAGAAAAGTATTGTATCCATTCAGATAATAATCGGAAAATAAATATAACAATTTTAAATATAAAATAATGTAAAGTAATGCTAATTAAGAAATGATGTGTACGTCTAAACTTACTTCAATAACTATTATAATCATGAGCAAGCAAAGTAGTAAATGACACAAAAGATAACGAGTGACAGCCCGCTAAGAGCAATAAAAATTGAAATATCACTATATTCGAAAAATAATAATAGGAATGAACTGTAACCCATATTTTTAATGATGCCCATTCTATTCGTGCAAAAATTAAGGCAGGTCGTAACTCATAATTTTTTGAAATATGATTTTATTAATTATTTTCATAATTCAAAAAAAATTTTTAATCAAAAATATGCATGGAATATATTTGGATTAATTCATAATAACGTTAAAAAAAAAAAAAAAAAAAAAAAAAAAGAAATTTTAATCTATTAATTTTTTGGGAAGACATGAATTAATGTTTATTGCATTCATTTAACATTAGCATCTCCATATTTTAACAAATTATAACTCTGAGAAAAATTGATAGAAACATATAAACTATGTCATTTTCTGAGTTGATTTGTACCAAGTAATCCAAAAAGCTCGTCGAAATTGGGGGGTTGCCTTTGAAAAAAAATGAAGTTGATGCCAGTTTTAATATGTAGACACCCCTTAAGCAAAATCTAACTAAACCGTTCTAAACTAGATCTTATTACTAATTGATTGGCACCAGCCGCAAGTCTCTACACTAATTTACGGCGAAATTAGTCGGGAAAGGAGGGGGGTGATGGCTTTTTTTTTATGATTGTACATACAGTGCGGCCCGAATGAATAAAATAGATTTCCAATGCGGCCCACTAAGTGTTTTGGGTTGGACAGGTCTGATCTAGAGAGTTTTAAACGAAAATTACTCCTACTTTCAGATAATCTGAACAACACTTTTGAAATAATATACCGCAATTGGAATACAAATACCTTTCTATCTCATGGAAATATGAACATTTTTATGAAAAACGCTTCCATTGTGCATGCGCGAAAGATAGAAAAATTTTTATTACACAGGGTTGAATGCTAGATATATTGGGCAACTTTGTCAAAAGTTCATTTATAAACAGAGTAAAAATTTAACAAAAAGAACTAGCTAGATTTTAGATATTTTTCTAGAGTTGAAATTTAACAAAGGGTTTTCCCCGTCTTGTGCAATTAATTTGAAGATCCAGTTATTTCAACCACTCTCCAAAAGTACTCTTTTGTGAAAAAATTTTTATAAGCCTATAGACCTAACTTATTTTTGTTTATTTACTAAGATTTGAGAAATCATAAGGGGTTTTTCCCACGAAAAAGAACTTTTACAAAGAGATGGAAATAATTGAATCTTCAAATTAATCATGCGCCGTGTAAAAAGTCTTTATCAAATTTCAACTCAAAAAAAAAAAAAAAAAAAAAAAAACTAAAATCTAACTCGTTCTTTTGCCGACAATTTTCTTACTTTTTACTCTATTCAAATGAACTTTTGATAAAAGTTGTCCAAATATCTAGCTTTCAGCCTACGTATTTTTTTTTTTTTTTAATCTTTCGCATGCGCATAGTGAAAACGTTTTTCATAAAAAGACTCACATTTAATGAGACGTTTAAAATATTTGTATTTCAATTGCAGCATATTGTTTCAAAAGTTTATTTTATTTTATTTTTTATTTATTTTTATTTTTGAGTAAATAAATGCCGTTATTTAACTTGCTATCGTCACACAAATTCATCCACAAATTGTAATTGGTTTAAAATAAAACATCCTAAAGTTACAGATCATTTCTTTAAATTTAATAATACAGGGTGATCACAAACATTATAGATTTTGCTCAATTTGTTCCTGCTTTTAAATGTTGTCTTAAACCAACCTTCACAGAAAAACATGAGGAAAATACACTTCTTTAAACACCCAATGTTTGAAAACATTATATTGAGAGAAAAGTTTTTAAATTGAAAAACTGATCGTTTGCAAATCTTGTTAAACTTTTGAGCAATAACGTATCAAGCTTTCAACCCGCGTAATTAAAAAAATCTACTTTTAGCCCATGTATAGTAAGGAAAAAAAAAAACTTCAAATAGTCAAATCGTAGCGAATACTACCCATGTTAATTTTGTGTTTTGGAGTACTATTTCTTCAAGTTTTGTAACAATGTTTTGAGATGCATTCTTGTTATAAACAAAATATTTGCCAAAAATAATTTAATGCTTTTTGAAAAAAAGTTATATCTTCCTTAATAATAGTACGATTTAAAAAAAAAAAAAAAAAATGCAAATATTGTACATTGTACATATAGAGTG
Source organism: Salticus scenicus (assembly GCA_963930645.1). Classification (NCBI taxonomy): domain Eukaryota; kingdom Metazoa; phylum Arthropoda; class Arachnida; order Araneae; family Salticidae; genus Salticus; species Salticus scenicus. The sequence continues at coordinate 176,561,639 of OZ005654.1, forward strand.
CAATAATGTGTTAAAGTTACAAGTTATTTGTAGATATTTATAATATAAGGTGATGAAGAATGTTTATGCTTTTCTTCAGTTTATAGTTTGTCCCCTAATTCCATTCGTGACTAACTTGACAGTATAAAATGTAGTTTATAAATGTTCTTTGCATGTTTGGAGTTTAATGCCACTTCATACAGTATTTTTATTTATTTATTTTTGAAAATCGAAAATAATGTCAAAATTACAAGTATTTCTAATACTTTTTTCACCCACTGTACATAATGAACCCTTTAAAACAAAAGGACTCATACGAAGAAAACAAAGTATCCAAATTCAACATAAAAGTAAGAAATTATTCTTACACCAATTGCATCTAAAAATGTTTTATTTAAAGCAAGAAAATTTATAAAGAAAAATTAACGTGAAATTTTTTTTAGGCCGTATATGTACAGGTTCCTTCAAAGAAATTTCCAAAACACTTGTCAATGAAGAAGTCTTGTACCTTAATCTTAAAAAGTAAAAATATAAATAAATAAATAAATAATGAAAATAATGCTTTGATACATAACAATAATATATATATATATATATATATATATATATATATATATATATATATATATTTTTTTTTTTTAAGAATATAATTATTACATTTAATCCTATCAGGATTATAAGAGTCATCTACTTGTCCCAATTGACTATTATAGCGTTACAGGTTAATAATGCAAATAATTTCTGATATAGGCTGTTATGTTATTGAGAAACAAGGAAGTTCAACCTTAAAAAAAAAAAAAAAAAAAAAAAAACGAAATACGTGATAATTTTACAACCTATGTTTGAGGTACTGAATAATTTCGTCGTTAGATGTCAAAATTTATGTTTAAAAATGTAAATAATTTCCAAAGTTTACAATTATTTCTCCAACCTCATCTATAAAATTCGCAATTTTTCGAAGTTGTTTCCCGAAATATGCATCAATTCTGCAACCTATTAAAAAAATGTACAAGCATTTCACTCTTCTTTGTTAAAATTTACGTTTAATTGCAATTAATTACTGAAGCAATTTTTTTTTTTGTTGTTGTTAATCAATAAAATTCGCACATTTCCCCAACTTTTGTATCAGTTCGTACTATTTATATTTACAGCTTTAGATGGTAACTACTTTACTGAAACCGCTATTATTTTTAAAGCTAAGAGATTAACGGTGAGAGAAGCTCGATCTCGTATAGTTGTTGTTGTTGATAATACATATAATGTAATATGTATAATATTGATGTAATATATATAACAAAAATGAGATTTCCTAACACTAATTACCATATCAATTAATTTGGAATATATATATATAATAAATATTTCTGTAATAGAAACAAGGGTAGTTAAAAAAGAAAAAAAAATGTCGAATGTTATCCGTGATGCATGCTAAAATTCTTATAAAGAAATAATTGATTTCATAATTAATATAACGATAGATATATTTCCAGTGTTATATGAGATAGGAGCAAAAAGTACTTGCTTATAAAGCAAAATAGAAAACTAATGCCGTTAGAGGTTGAAAGATTGTTTTGTAAAATTTCTAAATTTAAAATCAGGATTTTACTTTAATATTACAGTTTCATTAATGCTTGACAGTTTTGTTTTCAAATAAAATAAATTTGCACAGAAATTATTATATTTGTGTTGGAAGTAGCAAATGCTTATCTACTCAATTTAAAATAAATAAAAAGAATCTTCAATTTATATCTAGCTAGAAATAATTTAACGAATTTGTCCTAAAAGTCTGTAGACTAGACTACTAGGTTCAAACATAGTTCATATCCATCAACCTAGTCCTGTAAAATGTTCTCTGTGATTTCCCCCGAAACTCACAGAAAAACCTCCATGGAATGCACTCCTCCAAGGACCTGGGTCTCAAAGGCAGACAAACAGGTTAGATTCTGCCATTATTCCTGATACGTTTAAATCAGTGCACGGATAGACGCAGAATAAATTATTAGAAATTTTTATTAGATTTATTAGATTACACAGGCCTACAAAAATGAAGTTGACAAAATTTGATTCGATGATTTCAGCTGATCTTTGTTTTTTGATATGATGAAACCGAAAATGCAGCCCATTTTTCTCTATCACGAAAAGATTTTTGTCAATACAGGGTGTTTACCAACATAATTTCTTACATATACCATCATAAAAACAGGTTGGTTGGTTGGTTGATATGTTTTTAAGTTGCACTAGTGCTTCGCAGTTACAACAATAGGTATCTATGATTAATTAATAATAGAAACATACTATAAAACTTACCATATAATTATATTGGTAGAAGAGTAATGGAAGAAATTGTATAGGCAGGCACCCTGTATTGACAAAAATCTATACGTGATAGAGAAAAACTGGCTTCATTTTCGGTTTCAACGCACCAAAAACATACAGATCAGCCAAAATTATTAAATCAAAATTTTACATGTCGACCTGTGTTATCATTTATACCCAGATTCATTTTTTTTTTTTTTTTTTTTTTTTTTTTTTAGAAAAATGAAATATTTCATAAAAATTATAGTAGTTTTTATATAAATTTATCGCACTAAGGCTATTATGAAACGTAAAATCGTTATTTTTTGGCATGTTAGAAAAAATCTCTTTCATTCGTAATCAGAAGAATAGGCAGGTATCTTATTCATTCACTAAAAATCTCACTGTTTTTATTTAAATGTAAAAACAAATGATTTTTGACAATAGTGTATCAAAATGATTAAATTTTCATTTTTTTTTTTTTTTTTTTTTTTTTTTTTTTTGTGTGTGTGTGTGTGTGTGCCGAAATATGTTATATTCTTGATTTACAAAATTTATGTTTAATTACAGCTAATTACTCGAACACGTATTTATTTTTATCATCCATTGCTAAAATATGGAATTATATCTGTGTTTAAGCGTCAAAAATCGAACTGTTTTGCTGATTCCAAAAAAATTAAATATTTACCAATAAATCCGCATATTTCAGAATTAAGGTGTATGCTTACTAAAATATGCCATTAGATTTTTATTAACTAACGCTTAATACAAGGAAATGCTATTTATTTATGGGTATTGTATTATATTGAGGGAAAAAAGAATAAATAAGTTAACAAACAAATAAAGAAAGAAAGAAAAGGAAAAGAAAGGAAATAGTATTTAAAGTCCTTATTATCATTATTAATATCTTAAAACGTGAAAAAAATTAAAAAGTAGTACTCTGTAAGCCGAGTTTATATATATATTTATATTAAACGCGCAATAAAATGCATTAAATCTAATGATAGACAGTTATTTTACACTTGGAAATAATTTATAGCAGTCTTATCAATACTATGTGCAATAGATTAAAACCATCTGTGTCTGTGGTTAGTGGTTATCGTCAAATGCCCTGGATAGAAAAACTTCATAATTGTTTAGGTTGGGACGTTGGGAGTGGATGACCTTTTTTAACCTTTCGTACAGTATTTGCTGATCTTACATTCGCAAATTTTTATTTTTGTTTTTCTGTCGTAACAATTACTCTGTTTAATATTTAATATCAAATTAATACTGTTTCATTTAAACAATATATAAATATCTACGTCTTAACCCCCCCCCCCCCGAGAAGCCTGTTCGCTCCCCTTAAAATTCTGATCGTAACAAAATTGCGTGATTTTACACTCAAAGAATTCATTAATAGCATTACTATTTTTATAGTTCCAATCTTTAATTTAAAATTTTACGAATCTACCTTCACCGCTTTCCCTACTTCGCTGTAATAATTTTAGCTCTTCGAAAGTATGTGTCCACATTTATGTACTTCACTCCACAAAAAAAAAAAAAAAAAAAAAAAAAAAAAAAAACTCTGTTGCACGGATTTTCTAAGCTTAACACTTAATGTCGAAAGAAAATCAATTTTATGAAGACATCTCAGTATATATATATATATATATATATATATATATATATATATATATATTCCAAAAAGAATTTTTATGAAAAATAATAATAATAAATTTGTTTTAAACCAATTATTCGTTTTAAGAGTATTGACCAGTTCTTTTGAAATATATCCATACTGAAAAATTACATACTTCCTGGAGAAGGGAGCAATTATTCTCTCGAAAGGAGGGGGAGATGCCCATACACAAATAACTTTTCCTTGCTGATTATCACAATCATATATATGTATATATATATACATAATACATTGAAAAATAAAAATAATTCTCATTATGTACATTTATACGAAATTTTGCCCTACACTGCCGCATTAAAAAAAAAAAAAAAAAAAAAAAAAAAAAAACAGTATGACAGCGAAACCTGTTGAGTGAATGATCACTAAATGTAATCAAAACTAAGCTAAGTCAAGGTCCAACTAAATATGATGTTTGGTTAAATTTTGTTCATTCGTTCGTAAGGTATGGTGTATATAAAATTTTTGATACACATTGACACACATGCACACTCATACATAAAGAGAGAGATTTTCTAGACGTGGTCTAATCGTGTTCAGAACGACTGAAAACGTGTAAATCCATCGAAAACCAGAAGATCGAAAATTTTCAAGAATTCAGTAAGAAGAAGAAGAAAAAAAGATAGTTTTCTTTTGATTAAAATATTCCAAAAAGGTAATAAATAAATGAATAAGTGTAAAAATAGCTCAGCCTTTTTCTTAAAATATAAAATTACGTTCATTGGCAACGGTTACTTATATAAACCTTTTAAAATTTGTTTTACATTTTTCTATTTGGTGCCAAAAGAAAAAAAGATAAATTGTTTTCAATTGCTGTATTTTACTGAAAGAAATAGATTTCTCGTCATAATGCTTTTCTTTATAATAGAAATTCAGAGCTCAAAATCTCCACCGTTTTCATCCACATTTTCCATCACTAAATTTAACCCTTTCATTCCCCGTGATATCAATTGGAATCATAACAATTCAGATTTTCTTTCTTTCCATCCAACACTCACGCTGATTCAGAATAAACAATATTAAAATTTCTATACATTTTCCCACCGAAAAAATATATATTTTAGATGAGTTCACTATCCTTGTTGATAAATGAAAGTATATTTTTCTCTATTCCGATAATAATATTGGAATCAGTTTCCTGTTTTTAGGCAATTTAAGTAAATTAACTGTTTGAAATATTCTTTATTTTAATTTTTATAATTTGTATTTCTTCCAAAATTTTGATATTTTTATTCATTGAAAAGTTACCACTTAAAATCATAAGTGGTATCAGTGGTTATATTAAACATAAATAAACACATTTCTAGTTGCTATGTTATCTATATAAATTCATACTCTGCTATTACTCCTATTTTATATATATATATATATTACCTTTGAAATAAATTTATCACTAAATATAAGATTTATTGTGTTATGGATGGAAAAAGTTGGGAATGAACGGGTTAAATACAATTTTTATCATAAAATAAGTCAAAAAATGATTGATACTGAATAATAGTTGGAAAATGTCCTTAAAAAAGGTGGTATTTCGAGCTATACAGAAATTAAAAATTCAAAGAAGCATTAAATGTAAGACAATATAAAATAGCACATCAATTTAATATAAAATCCAGCTTCAAAATAAGTATATCTGTTCGATGGCAGATATCAATTTTGAAAATTAATTAATTAAATTACAATAAATAAATAAAAGTTAGAGAAAACTATTCTGAGATTCAAAATACCATATTATCTCATATATTTCCCTTTTTAATAGAATTCCTCGCTATGTCATCATTCGGGAGTTTTCTCAAGGATCGCAAACGATTTGTTTGCAAAAGGGGTTATTAAGAAATAAAACAATTTTCATTTTAGTTTAATTAAATTATCTGAAATTTGTTATTTAAACTGGAATTAATATTCTTAAAATGAATGAAAATATAAAATTTTGAATTATTTTCATTTTAAATGACTCAAAAATTTTCAAACTAAGATCTAATGGATCTCTGCGCAAATTAATATATTTGAAAGTAATTCATTTTAATTAATCAACACAAAATATTAATATTGTAAAAATTAACAACAAACCTTTTCCATGGACCATTCTATGCTTGCCTCATCGACAGTTAAGACAGAAAATATCTACTACAAAGAGACAGGACAGATGTTATGTTCCTGGGCAGATGTTTTAGTCTAAAGTCCAAAGGAAGTTCCGTTGCTATTGGTTACGAGAGGAAGAAATACATTTTTACAAGATTTTGTGCTGTATTTTTATTTGAAAGAACAGGTGCTTGAAAAACTACAGCAGAAAGTGCAGGAAAAATTACAACATTTTTTTACAGTGTGTCTGTCTGTGCATTTATACGTTCAGCCCCTACTGAACGCAGAAGTACAAAATTTGACATGCGGGTACTCAGAAGCCTTCCCAAAGTGCAAAAATAATTAAAAAATTTTAATTAGATCTGGAGATATTAATTAAAACGTCAACCTATGTCCAATCAAAAAACGATTCAAAATGCCAGGCGACCGTAATTTTTCCCCTGGACCACGTTCCTCAAAAGAAAAAGCAGAGAGAGAAAATATCGCGGGCTTTTGTGAAGCAATCGCTGCTCAACTGTTAGAAATATTGAAAATACACCTGAAACACGAGAAAGAGCATTTATTACCGACTCTTACGGTACAAATTGTTTTGAAAAATACGGATTTAAAAAAAAAAAAAAAGTATTAAAAAGGGTCCAAAATTTCCCTTTTTCTCGATTGTCTTTTTGGAATCGCCTTGTACGAAAGAGTAATTGTCCGATTTGGAAAGGTCATTTAATCCTCTTTCGAACCATATAAACATTTTAACAAAACACGGATTAGCGATCCATATTTTTAGATTTTACGAAACATCGATTTTTTCACAAAACATTTTATAACTCAAAAGCTTTTAGAGATAAATCCTTTTTTTTTTTTTTTTTTTTGTACATAGACCTCGATTAGACGAATCATATTTCAAAAGATTGAGAGATTTTTTCAAAAACTGAATCCGTTATAAATTTTTAAATTTTCTGCATGCCTGCAGTTTTTGATGACATTATGAATCCGCGTTTCTGAAATTCTTGCGTTTGCGTAAGAACAACAGTTGGTATTTTAGTTACCATGGAAACTCTCTTTTAAGTTCGCAGACGATATTTCGAAAGTAGAGCTAAAGAGAATGATCTTTTTCTGATTCAAGTCACGTGTTTTTGGACTGCGATTAAAAATTTAAAATTTCAAAATTCTTCAATTTTCCTTTGTCGAAAACGAAACTTACTATACAGAGTTTTTATCACAAGACAAAATTGTTGTTCAAATTCCATCGATTTCAAAAATTTACATTTTAATTGCAAAATAAATTTTATTCTGATACGCGTATTTCAAATTCTAATTATGATTAAATTGTTTTTAATTAATACATCATTCAAAAGATATTTTAATGTTCTTTTATAATATCGAAAGTGGAGTTCGAATTTTCACCTTATTTACACGTTTCGAGGTTTCCTGATTAGGTTTTCTTTTGTATCTCAATTACTAATTAAAATAATTTCATAAGTAATACACCATTTGAAGGCTTTGTTGATTTAGAATCGAGCAGTAGATTACAGAAATTTCTAGCACCAGATGGAGCTGTAATATTTTAAAATTTCGATATTATAAATTCTAATGAGCGAGGAAGGTGTTGTAAGTTCTGAAACGGGGATAAGGCGCCGCAGGCGCCAACGGGTGGGACTTTGCTAAAGTCAGAAATTTGAAAGATTGTAATTTTGCAAGCATTGTAGCAGATATGCAACATAAGAAAAAAATTATAAAAATAAACAAAAATAATTATAAGATAAAAAACTTTTTATAAACCATGTTTTTAAATTTTCAGTTGAATCATAGCTATAGAACTAACTACATTAGCACTTTATCAAAGCGTATGAAATCTTTAAAGTTGTAATGACATCAATTTTTGTGAGATGCATAATTTAACATCTTACAATTTTTTAACGCTCACGTTTAATTAAATGTACTTATTTTATGTGGAAAAAAAATGAACTCACATTTTATTTTATTTATTTATTTATTTATTTTTGCAACAATTAAATTATAGCTTATATTTTAATGGCTATTTTTAAGATATTAGGAGGTTGTAATTTTCATATTTTAATTAATTATAAGAAAAATATTCGAAAATTCGAAAATCGGACTTCGAAGTATTGTGTTGTCATCGGGTTGTGAGCTATTGTGAAAGTTTCAAATGTCTAGCTAGTAGGGAAGTTAGTTAAAATTCGATTGCAAGATTTGTAACGGACAAACAAACACTCAAATGAACAAACAAGAATAGAAGTTAATAATAAAAACATGGTAAAGAAAAAAAAATGATCTTTGATTTTTTCATTATTTTTCCTGTGTTATAAAACTTCCTTAGAAGTAAATATATATATATTTTTAATAAAACTAAAAAAATCATGCATTTAAGAGTTTTAAGGGCATTTAAAGACTTTTCCTGTGTTTAACTGTACATAATGTTAAAAAAATAAATAAACATGAATAAAAATGTAGTAAAACAATTTTTTAATTTGCCATAAGAAAGATGTCTCGTAGAAGAGCGCTTTTACAATCAAATAGTTTGCAATGTAAGAACAACATTAAAATTCAGTTTTAAACAGAATTTAATTTTAAAAGAGAGGACTTTTGTACTTTCCGAACACTATAGTGAGGAAAGTATTGTAATCATGTCAAAAATCCGAATTGGAGATTTTGATGTTTCTATACGTTTCGAGGTCCCCTGAGTCCGTTTCCACTCTTTTTACGATGATGTATGTATGTGCGTGTGTATGTGTGTATGTATGTGTGTATGTATGTGCGTGTGTATGTCTGTGAGTGAACACGCTAGCGTCTAAACGCTTTGTTTAAATAAGCTAAAAGTTGGTACGTATATTGCAAGCCACCATAGTACGAACCCTATAGATTTTGGTGAATCTAACACTTATAGTTTTTTTACAGGGACACCAGGAAAAATTCTTTATCATTATGGCCTATGGGGCCAAATTTTTAAAAGTGCGATAGCGTCTAAACGCTTTATTAATCTGAGCAAAAAATTTGTACACATGTTATGGGCCACAGTTGCACCAACTGTATAGATTTTGGTGAATTTAGCACTTACCGTTTTTTTACAGGGACACAAAGAAAAATTCTTTATCATTATGGATGGCCTATGGGACCAAATTTTTAAAAGTGCGATAGCATCTAAACGCCTCATTCAATTGAGCTGAAAATTTATATGAATATTATAAATCGCTGTTGCACTAAATAATAGCATTTTGGTGAATCTAGCATTTATAGGTTTTTACAGGGACACAACGAAAAATTCTTTATCATTTTGATCTATGGGCTCAAAGTTCAGTAGCGTTAAATAAAACATCGTGCAATATATGGAGAAAAGTACTCAAGCACTCTATTATGGTATCTATCTTTTGTTTGTTTAACAACTCCTCTTTCTTTACCTTATCTTCAAAACTGTTAATTACTCAATGTTCGGAAAGTCGAGCGGAGTCACTCCAGATTTTTAAACTTGATGTTGCCGAACATCCTACTTTATTCAAGGTGGTCTACGACAAAATATTTTCTTTTTTCTTTTCTTTTCTATTATTTCTTTTTTCTTTTCTATTCTATTCTTTCTTTCTTTTTTTTTTTTTTTTTCAAGAAACTGTGCTCTTGTTTTAATTTGATAACTCTAACGCATACGAAATAGTATTAATCTAATAATTTGCATAAGTATATTTTAAAAATGAAGTTTGTTGTTAAGGAAGAAAATTTACACAGGCTTATTTGTCATGAAACATGTTTCAACATTTTGAACTCTGGCAAAGAAAAAAAAAAGGTGACACAAGTAAAAAAGAAATGGCAATTTTGAGTATATATCATTGAAAAATACGTATGAAGTTCCTTAATGTGCACGAACAATATTACATCTCTGTCTCGCAATCTATCCACCTGAGAAATAACTGTGTCAGTTTTCTTTAAGTTAATTCTTTAAGTCAGTTTTCTTTTTAATTTTTTAAGTCAGTAATCTTTAAGTTGAGTTTTCTCAAATAATAATCTTTAAATTATGGGTTTATTTTTCTCTGCTTTTTTAAGTTGTGTAACTTCTCTTGCTGTGGTGCGATTTGAAGAAAATCGTTACGAACTTTTTTGAAACTGTAACAGTTCACGCTCAGCATTCATATCGGCCAATAATCATAGACACTGTGTAGAAATACCTAAAACTACTGTATTATTAAAACAGAAACGCATAAAAAACGTGTATTTATAGCTAAATATGCTGTTTTTGCATAAAAATACTGATATATTCAGTAAACTAGTTGGCATAGGTGGACTCTGCTCAGTTCCCCATCATATTTATGTTCTCATAAATTTCTAGGGCGAGATATATTATAATCATGTTAAAAGAAATGAATTTGACCAAAGCTTGATATAGTGACAGAATGAAATCCCCGCCTAATAGGCTATCCACCGTTAACTTCGATATATATATCTTAATTTAAACTATTAATTTATTTTATTAGGTTCAATTCCGTTGTTTAGTTTTCATGCTACTATTTCCAATGCAATAATCCTCAAAATTCATATTTATATGAAAAATTTACAATTTTGCTATGTTGATAAAATCGTAAATTACGAATGATTTACGAAATTTTCCTATTAGAATATTTGTATTCAATCATGTTCAAACAAATATCATAAATGTAATTTTGAAGTTATCTAATGTATTTATGATCCTCAAAATGAAAATTTATGCTCAATTTTGCCTTATTCTGACATGTTAAGTAAATCGTAAATTCCAAATAACTTACGAATTTTTTAAATTGGAAAAATCATAGTCTATGATATTCATGCCAGTATCCTATATAATATTTCGAAAGTGGATTGACATCTTTACGATGAAAATATCCCTCAAGATTGACGTTTATGTGAAATTTGGCTCTATGCTGCCATGTTAAGAGATTCGTAATTTTCCAATAACTTACGAAATTTTTATATTGGAAAATTCATAGTCATTAATATTCATGCCAGTGTTCTAAATAATATTTCAAAAGTAGTCAGACATCTTTACGATGAAACTATCTCTCAAAATTGAGGTTTATGTGAAATTTTGCCCTATACTGCCATGTTAAGAAATTCGTAAATTTCCAATAACTTGCGAAATTTTCAAAGTAGCACATTTATAGTTACTGATGTTCATTCCGGCATCAAACCTGATATTTTAAAACTGGTGTGACATTTTTACAGTAAAAAGTTTCCATTTAATGCAAGTTTAAGTGAATTTTTGTCCTATTCTCCCATGTTAAGAAAATCGTAAATTTCTCATAACTTACGAATTTTTTTAATTCGAATGTTGCAAAAGAATAGGGTTCTTGCCAGTATCGAAAGTAATATTTTAAAACTGATCTGACCTCTCTGCGATCATTTGTTCGTGAGCTATCGTGTTAACAGACTAACAAACTAACGGACTAACACACTGACACACTAACGGAATGACACACTAACAGACACCCTACAGACAGACACCATACAAATTTTGTCATTTTCGGATTCCTCACACCTGAAAACGTGTAAAAAAGTGAAAAAACCGAGGTCGAAAATTTTCACGATTACCTAAGTTCCCCATACCTATAGTATGATGGGGAACTAAAATATGTACAAAAAGCATGAAACTTGTATATATTTGCCTATCATTATATATTTTTAGATCACTAAATCATAATCTGGGTGGTCTTTTTAGACCATTCAATTTTCATTATTGGCAAGAACTCCAGGTAAAATATTACACAAAACGTTTAATACTTCTATAAAACACTGACAAACTTAAACTAATTTTTAAACTTTTATTTATTTATTTGTAAGTAATGAGTTTTCGATATAAATGTGTAAAAAATTTTACATGTCACTAACTTAGTGTTTTTACTGAGTTATTTAAAAATACATTATAGTACTTAAAAAGTACAAAATTAATAGGAAAAAAATACAAGTATTTCCCTTAAAATAAAATCCAAATCCAAATCCAAATAAAAGAACTTTGACATACGTAACAAGATTTTAATGTAAGATAAGGTTTAGCCATTCTACTTACTTTTCAGGTTGTCTTCTTCTTTCAAGGACTATACTTTAGTCTCGCTGATTTTTCATTAAAACTTAATGAAAGTTATTTTCTCAGTGAAATTTAAAGAACCGTTTAAATCTTTTACTGTAGATTGAAAGAATTCCTGGAATAGTTAAATTTCCTAGAAAAATCTACAACGTTCAAAATATTTATTTAGAATTATCGCTTCTCTTTATTGTGCATTGACTTATTTATTTCGGAATACTAAAATAGAATTTGCGCATACTTTCTTCGAAACAATCAAATCTATATTATGATATAAATTTTAAGCGTTCTTTCAAAGAGTCACATTCTTGTAAAATGTATTCATTATTTAAACGGCTGGAAAAATGCTAGGGAAAAATATATTTTCTTGAAGAAAAAAATTTTCATCTCCTGTGAATTATTCTTTATACTTCAGTTCGTGTAGAATTTGTTTAAAAAATTTCTCATTAGATCAAAATAGATTTTATACAAGTTTACAGTCGAAGGGATATGTATTTTTAAGAATGCGAATTTTGAGATAATTACTATTTATTCCTCAACTTCAGCTTAACCCGTTAGTAGTCGCAATAGACAGCGCCACCTACTACAGATTGCGCAGTTTTTATTTAACTGTCAGCACCAATAATTTTAAGAAGTGATGTGATCGACGTTTATTCGATTTTCTTCGAATTTTATGTATATCAAATGCATCTTCTAAAAATTTTTGGTGGCTATTGAATAAAAAAATCTGGCAACACTAAAACGATCAGTTTTTTTTCAATTTAAAAACTTATCTCTCGATGAAATGTGGTCAGACATTGGGAGACTGAGTAAAGAACTGAGTCTTCCTCATGTCTTTCAGTGAAGATTGGTTTGAGACAACATTTAGGGGGCCGGTAACAAATTGAGCAAAATCAATTATGTTTGTGATCACCCTGTATCGTTAAGTGAACGAAATGAACTGTAACTTTAGGATATGTTAATACAGACTCAGTTTAATTTGTGGATGAATTTGTGTGACAATAGCATATTAATCAACGCAGATATAAGCATTTATTTTAAAACTCAAAAAAAAAAAAAAAAAGAAAGAAAGAAAAAAAAAGCATGTTTTTTATTTATAATATACAGAGTTTTTAAAGAAAATTATTCCTATTTTCAAATAAGTTGGAAAAACACTTTTAAAACAATATACTGCAATCAGAATAAAAATATCTCAAATATCTCATGAAATAAGAACATTTTTATGAAAAAAGTTTTCACTGCGCATGTGCGAAAGATAAAAAAGAATTATTGCATAGATTGAAAGCTAGATATATTAGGCAATTTTTGTCAAAAGTGCATTTGAATAGAATAAAAATTAAGCAAATTATAATAAAAATAGAATAAAAATTACGCAAATTCACGTACGTGAAATTAGAATTTATTAAAAAATTGTTCTTCGATTTTCAAGTGCTGTAAAGTAGTGAAGTTAACAAATAAGAAATTATTTTCATTCATCACTGTATTAATTAGAATCATTTTGTTTCATCACTGTATTAAGTAGGTACTTTACATATCCCATCTATGATTCATTAATTAAAGTGATTAATTTAAAAATAGTGACCAGCGCAGCAGACATAGCCTGCCAGTATCTTTATAAATTAGTACGGACATAGAAATGATATAGCAATATCTTCAACTGCAATGCACATCTGGATTCTGATTGAATTTTACAGAGTGAATGTGACACTTGCTACGCTGGAATATGCGCAAAAGGATCAATAGTTCAAAAAAGGATCTAGATGTGCATTACAGCTGACGAATAGAAGTTTAATCATCGAAATAAGGTTATTTTGATTTCTAAGATCGCTGCGGGACGTTACAGTGCAGGAAACTGCGAACAAACAGATGCAAGTTTAAACATTTTGTTTATAACATTCATATTTATAAGGTGTCTTTCTGTACTATATCGATAATGCTCAACAAATTTGTAATCCCCCCTCGCCCTACGTGGCACTGATTTACGATAGAAATGCTAACGCTCATGGGCGTCGGCAGAATGGGGCAAGGGGGGCACTTGCCCCCCCCCCCTGGAAAATTCTACTAAGCATTTTTTCTTTAAATTTAAAACTATGCTATCAGAATTTTATTTAAAAAAAATATTTTTTCAGGTTGTGCCCCCCCCCCCCTTGAAATTTTTTCTGGCGACGCCACTGCTAACGCTGCTATTTTCCATGAGGTGGCGCTGTAAGCGGTCGGATCTCGTAGTGCATAACACATTTACTATTTTCACATACTATACTAATTTTACGACTGTAGTTGCAGTCGTTCAACACTTAAAAGAGTGATAATGGACTTTTGTGAGCACCCTTTAATTGTTTCGATATTAATGAAATCATAATAGTTTCAGGCCAAGATCTTTACAACAACAGTAACCAAAATAAATAATAAAATTGGAGCTTTTTATACGAAAATATAAGCTAACGCACAACAACAAAAACATATGATTCGAATCAAGAACACCTTCCTTTGTAAAGTCGGTTAAAAACGACTTTGCGTTAATCGATGTTACCCCTTACAGTAACCGTACTTTGAACTACATAGCATACGTGTCATCTGCTACGCTGCAAAGTGTGCAACGTAGTTCAAGTATGCACAGTGTAGGAAAGTGCAACAAACAATTGCACGTTTTAAGCACTCTGATTTTAGCATTAATGTCTAAAAACTGTTTTTTCGTACTAAATCGATGATGCTCTACAACTTCGTAATTCACTTTTTTCCACAATCTTGAACCATTTTTGAGATAGGAACGCTATAACTCCGCTGTTTTCCACCAGGTGGTGCTTATATATTTTTTGGATCGTAATGATATTACGATGGGAACTATTTCAGACCAAGATCTTTACAACAAAATAAAAAGTATCAAAATCAGTGCATTCGTTCAGAAATTATGAGCTTAAAAAAAAAAAAAAAAAAAAAACATTCGGTTTGAATTGAGAACTTCCTCCTTTTTGAAGTCGGTTAAAAACGATGTATAACGACAAATAATACAACCGATTTTTATAAATATTGTAAAAATGAAATATTTTAAGTGTTTCGCAAATGAAAACTTGTTACGCAGTTAAGTGTTATGCAAATAAAAAAGGATATTACTTTTTATATAAGAATTTAAAGGGACAAAAATATTTTAAAAGTTTTTTTTTTTTTTTTTTTTTTAACATTGAGAAGAATATTTTCTTTTCTGAAGCTTGCTATATTCACGGATAAAAGCTGAATACACCTTTCGTTTGTGCTTCTATAAATATTGAGTCTAAGTATGCAATTTTTTTAAAGTTATGAAAATGATAATGACGGCGATAGCTAAAGAGCTGTTAATTCATTTTATCATAAAGTTCCGTAGAATGTTTGTACAGCTTTATTAGAAAGATAATAAGCAGTTGCCTAGATGTTTTACATATTCTTTAACGTAGAAAACTCAGTTCTTAATTAATATTTACTGCAATTTTAAATAATTACTAAAATGTAAATTAAAGACGAAAAATTCTTTTATGATATAGATGCACAAATAAGGAAATTTTTAAATGAATATCTGATACGATCTGTAGTGATTTCAAATTATAAATTTAGTGATTTTTTCAAATAAATATTTTTTCATCTAGAATATATGATAATTACATACTTCAAAATGTGTTCTACGTAGAACTGTTTTCATTTGGTGACAAAATAAGCAAATAAATAGATGACTGATGAATGAAAAATAAAGTGCTACCAGTCATATAAAAAATGCGCTCTAGCAATTTCTATTTTTAGTTATTGAATAACCAATTTTTAGTGTCGTTATTTTTCGTTTCTTTGGCAAGAAGTACTCTCCAAGTGCTTTACCATACTTGCAATTTTATAGGAAAAGATAGCTAGTTGCAACGAATTTCGTTTTACGTCCTATTATTATTTTCTTACATTTTTTACCATATATAGTTTCGTTTATCACATTGGAGGAAATTGTTTACTTGAAATACAAAAGAATAATGAGTGATTTTTGTTTTTTTATTGTTTTATTATTACTTCCCTTTGGTTTTCGGCGTCTAGAAATTTGTTTACCCATTTCAGAGTAATTCGTTATTTAAAATGCCTTGCTTTTAATTGGTTTATTATTAAAAAAGAGTAATAAACGAATTTCCCTTCATCATCTTTATTATTGTTCCTTGATTTTCAGCTTCCAGAATTTCGTTTATTATTTTCTGAGTAATTCTTTATTTAAAATGCATTTAATTATTTTAAGAATAAGAAAGAGTAATAAAAGAACTTACTTTTATCATTTATTATTCTTTCTGGAATTTCGTTTATTATTTTCTGAATAATTCTTTATTTAAAATGCATTTAATTATTTTAAGAATAAAAAAACGTAATAAAAGAACTTACTTTTATCATTTATTATTCTTTTCCCTTTTCAGCTTCTGGAATTTCGTTTATCATTCTTAGAACAATTCTTTATATAAAATACATTTGATTGTTTATTGATAAGAAAGAATAAGAATAACAATACCCTGATCACCCTGTTCTTATTATCAAGAACAGAATAAGAATAAGAACAGGATGCATCCGTAATATGTTGAAAACTATAAAAATCAAAGCTGTTTCTCAATATACTTTCCATGAATATACTTGCTCAATATGCTTGTCATCAATACTATTAAAGAAGATTTCGCAGAGTTGTGTCAAAACGCTTCCTACTGTAAATCAGTAAAGTTTTCCCGATATTTATGCGAATAAGTGGCATTTTTTATTTTCACAGCTTTTTATTTACGTTTTCTGTTTTCTGTACTGCTGTACAAAAAGATGAGCTCGTGTGTTGCTGTTGTTTCTCATCCCCACCGGTCTAGCGGAGCTAGACCAGGTCCATGAGACCATTGACTCTCAGAAAATCAAAGAAAAGGACCGGATCGCGCAGGAAATTCTTCCTTGAAAAATACATTGGCAGGCATTGAAAAGTACAGGGCAGGTGGGCTGGACTAGCTGCACTGGAGGAACATTTATTGCAAGTAGGATAGACTTTTCGGTGCTGCTCAAATTCCATGCACTTAAGGTGGCCACTGATAAATCTGGTGAATGCAGTCTGATCACCTACAGGGACCCGGCTCATTCTAAGAGTACCAGTTATGAACTAGAGGGGTCTTCCATACAAGCCGCACACTTCTCTTTCTAATGGAATGAATTTCCGAGAAAGTAAGTGCCAAATTTTTCGGTAAGGGCCCAGTTGTGCCGAGCTTTGCGAGGGAGTCAGCGACCTCACTCGTGTTGTTGCATGTAGTGAAATCATCTTGGCATTCTATAACCACCATATGCATTCTATAAGCATCTTATGCTATAAACATCTTTTGGAACATCAATCTAACAATCCTAAAATAAAGAATTTTTTTTTTAAGCTAAGGGACGAATGAAACTTCTTCCTTGGCACTATTCAGTGTTTCACTTTGAATTAAATTATTTCTCGCCCAGGAAAGATATTTATATTCAACACCGATGTACTTCCAATTACGTACTTCCAAATATGACAAAATTCCCTCCGGAACACAAAATTTCGTAATATCTTGTTCGCAAGAAAATTGGAGTATGTGAATTTGGAGTATACGAAAATTGGAGTATGAGAATTTTTAATTTAATTTGATCAGTGTATGTAGAAATAATACATAACAAGCCTTTTCATGCATGGTAGTACCTACATACCGAATAACATTTTCAGAAAAATTTCATAAACAAAATCACTCAGAGAAAAATTTGATCTTTTTTTTTTTTTTTTTTTTTTTCACCTTTTTTTTTCTATAATAAAGATTTAAATCTTTGATATTTGCATTATAATTTCAATTTTAGAAAATAGTATTTTTTTTGCTGTTAAGTTAAAAATTCTTAAAATAAAATTATTGTTATATTAAAATTGTATCTTAATATGATGATTTTGATTTCGTTCAATAGATAGCGCCACCACCGTCCTTTCGAACAGCCAAAGATGAAATACGAGGCCTAACTGGCTTTAAATTTTTACAAATATACTTCTAAATACGAGAATTTTAGTATATGTTTCAGCGCATAAAATTAGTATTTTTTCAATTTCTTAAAAAAAAAAAAAAAAAGAAAAGAAATAAAGTATATTTCAAGTGTATTAGATTAAATTCTTGCAGCTGAAAATTGTAGTAGCTGAATTTCTGATTTCATGAATCCCATGAGGGTTGACCAATCAAAAAACACCTTACGTCACTATCGTATCGTTTCGACAAAATTTAGTCGCAATTGATCCGCGTTAGAGAAATATTATATAGACGATGCATATTAATAATTGCAATTTTTGTTTAGTTTATTAGACTTACTCATGAACAATTTTACAGTGCCTTTAAAAACATAATGTCTACATAATATACATAACATTGTTTTTCTTTTTCATTTAGCATTAAAAAAAATAAATATTTAATTAATTCTATTTATACCCTGATAAAAAAAGAATATAATTATAGAGATGGTACATGGAAAAAAAAAATCTATTTTACTCACATCAGAGTAAAATGTTTTAGAAAAATCCAGTCTTAATAACACGCATAAAAAAAAAAAAAAAAAAAATTAAACTTCTGAAATGGATTTTTTTTAGAACGCTTTAGTTGCCATTTTTAAGTTGTTAAAATTTTCTATCTTTTGTATTACCAAAAGGAAGATATCTTACAAAATAGGCATTTCAAAATAAACGTAAAATTATGTTTATGCTTTTAACCAAGCTTACATTTCACATACTTTGAAATTTATTTTAAAGCTTAAAGGGTATTAAAGGTAAAATGTCTCTTGACTCTGAGATATTTATGTTAGCTATTATGCCAGAAACAAATTTTAAGCACTTAGCTACTGCTTGAGAATATTTTTAAGAAATAATGCTCAAGTAATGTGAACTCTTGCCCATAAAATTTCCTTTTCACTAACACTTTATGAACTAGTTATGTATCCCTTATATTCGCACTTGAAAAATAAATATATATGTTTTTTTCTTATGAAATATGAGTGTCTAGAGAGTTTAGAGATAATAATTTTTTTTTACTTTTGATCCTTGAAAATTATTATATGTATAAGCACTATTTTGTAGACGATGCTTATATATAAACAAGACAATGGGCGCTTTTTAAAATATTTCTTTTAACTTTTAAGAATAATATTGAAAATATGGTTAACTTGGAATATAATTTATCTTAAGTTATAAAAATGCAATAAAGTAGGTTTAAAACATCTTTAAATATATTTTAAATTCGTATATTAGATTTTCAATAGTCTTTATCATTTTAGTTTCACATTTGAAGTAAAAGCTTTAAGTAAAGATTTAGTAATGAATAGTAATGAATAAAATCAAAGACAACCTTAAAAAATCTGATGTGGGCACCACATGACTTCCTTATACACTTTTAGAAATATACATAATGTTAAAAAACATTGTCACTGGACCCGAAACAGTTGGCTAAAAATATTTTTAAAAAATGCATGCATACGTAAATAAATAAATAAATAAATAAATAAAATTGTGCCTTGAGGGGACTCATGTCTAAGTTGTACCTTAGGGGGACTCATGTCAAAGTTGTACCTTGGGGGGGGGACTCATGTCAAAGTTGTGCCTTGGGGGGACTCATGTCAAAGTTGTGCCTGGGGGGGACTCATGTCAAAGTTGTGCCTTGTGGGGGACTCATGTCAAAGTTGTGCCTTGGAGGGGCACTCATGTCAAAGTTGTGCCTTGTGGGGACTCATATCAAAGTTGTGCCTTGGGGGGGACTCATGTCAAAGTTGTGCCTTGGGGAGGGGAGTCATGTCAAAGTTGTGTCTTTGGGGGGGGGGACTCATGTCATAGTTGTGCCTTGGGAGGACTTATGCCAATGTCATTTTGAAAAGATTTTGATGAAATTCTGGCAAAAGCAGAATTTAGGACGGAGGACTATTAGTTTTTTTTTTTCCTTCCCAATTATAACATCGCTTTCAAATTATTCAATTATATTTTCGATAAAGTTTAGATTTCGATAAATGTCCAACTATCGAAAAATGTCCAACTATCGAAAACGACAACGCAAAAATCGCTGTCTGAGACTAATAGGCCCTCAGTCCTAAAAATGAATTATCACCGTGTTCTGAGCTTTTCTAAAAGTTAGTTAAAAACTGATGCAAGATTTCTACTGGTAACGTTGACGAAGGCAGCAGGGACCCGAAAAAATTGGCTAAAAGTATTAAAAAAAATGCATTTTCACCGTGTTTTGAACTATTCTGAAAGTTTCAAATGTCTAGCTAGTCGGGAAGTTAGTTAAATAAATTTTCTGTTGAACCATATAAACGCTGTCGAAGGCAGCAGTCACCTGAAACAATTGGGTAAAAATATTTAAAAAATGCATTGTCACCGTGTTCTGAGTTTTTCCAGAAGTTTTAAATGTCTAACTATCTGGGAAGTTAGTTAAAAATCGATTGCAAGATTTGTACTGGTAACGCTGCCGAAGACAGTAGGGACCCTTAACAGTTGGCTAAAAATATTTAAAAAATGCATTTTTACCGTGTTCTGATCTATTCTGAAAGTTTCAAATGTCTAGCTAGTCGAGAAGTTAATTAAATAAATTTTCTGTTGAATCGCATAAACGCTGCTGAAGGCAGCAGGTATTAAAAACAGTTGGCTAAAAATATTTTAAAAAATGCATTGTCAACGTGTTCTGAACTTTTTCTGAAAATTTCAAATGTCTAGCTAGTCGAGAAGTCAGTTAAATTGCAAGATTTGTCCAAACCGTTTTTGAGCTATTACCGTTTTTTGATACATTTTGCCCATTATGAACCTAATTTTCCTAAATATCTCCAAAACGGAAAAACATACGAAGTCCAAAAAAGGAGGTGCACAACTAGATGTTATAACAAACCTATGTACCAATTTGCAACTTTCTACGTCGAACCGTTTTTGAGTTATGCGACATACACACACACACACACACACACACACAGACACACATACATACAGACGTCACGAAAAATCGTGTAAATTCCCTTATATCCCTAAAACGAGAGCTCGTGTTAAGACGACACTTGCAGGTGTACAACTAGACATCATGACAGTCACACGTATAAATTGGCAACATTCAGCGATCATTCGTTTTCGAGTTATGTGAAATGCAAAATCCATTTCGCAAATCGGGATTACTATACTTCCTTATACTTCGTATAAGGAAGTAAAAAGTAAAAATAAATAAATAATAAGAAGAATTTATTGTAATATATATATATATATTTGATTCACGTTATATATATATATATATATATATGTATAAAGCAGTTTGTATAAATTGTGATATTTTCAAACAAATTATGATTATACTTTGAAGTTAAAAAGCATCAGCATGTTTAATTTCAGCAGATTTATTTACTGAGACCTTATCAGTTGACAAAATTTTAAAAACAGTTTTATCTAAAACAAAAGATAAAATTATTTAATTTGTGTCTGTTATAATTAAAAAAAGTTTAAAATGTTTCGAAAATTTTAATATAATTTTGAAAGTTAAACGAATTCTGTGAAAGAATATATTTCAAAACTTAAATATTTTAATTAAAACAGAATTAAAAACAATTTTTATTTCCTTTCTGAGACTTATACTGTTTGTTAAAATCAAATTAACAAAAGAAAAGTAAAAGAGTACCTACTCTATAAAATGTACTTGACAAGCTTTAAACTATATTTTCTCGTAGGATCTATTTGAATGAAATATTTTATTAGGTGGGAGGGGGGAGAGAATGACTTGGGAATGTAATACTTGCATAAAATTGTAATTTTTTAAATTTATATATTTGCAAAACTTATTAATAAATTTATATTTAAATAATTTAAAATTTAAGTTGTATTTTATTAAAAAAGAATCAGAATTTTTGTAAACATTGTCTAGAAATGTTTAGATAATTTCTAAAATATGAAGAAATTTTGCTTTTATATTAATTTTAGAACTTTATAAATGGTTTTAAATAATTGTTAGTTGAAATTTTTTTTCTTCTGTTGTTGTTGTTGTTGTTGTTGTTGTTGTTGCTTATCCTCTTTGTCTGACGGAGTCAGACAAGATCCACGAGTTCGTTGACAGTTAGAAAGTCAAAGACCAGAAGAGGATTGATGAAAAGATCCTCCTTAGAGAGTCCCATGCAATCCAAAAGGTGCTCAGGAGAAGCCTGATGATTTTGGCACTTGGTGCAGGTGGCGAAGGTTTTCCTGCCCTCGATGAAAGTGAGGCACTTGATGTGACCGCTAGCGAGTCTTGACAGTACAGTTCGGGTACGTCTGTCACACGGGAGGTCAAGGGACAAACCCGGTTTTGAGCCCTTGTACCAAGTATGGGTGGGGGGAGTTTTCCACTCCTCCGAGATTTTTAAATTTTCCCGGGAGTATAACTCCTGAAAAGTAAGTGTGGAGGAGGGAGTTGAAGAAATCCTGCAACCCTCCTTAGCAAGATTATCAGCCATTTCATTCCCGTGGAGATTCACGTGTGAAGGTATCCATTGCAAATGAACGTCATGGTTTTGTGAAATGAGCTTTAATTTAAGCAGTATAGAGGTGCTGACCTTGTCGCCCACAAGAATCCAATTACTAAGATGGTGAAGAGAACTACGGCTATCAGTCAAGATTTTTTTTTTTTTTTTTTTTTCAAAGTCCTACTGTTTGCCTCATCGCGGCGGGAGGGTGTTCCTGGGCGGAATGGGCGAAGTACGTCGGGAGTTTACTCCTGGTAGGGCCACCCAAGGCGTGAAGGCCATTCCATTATGCCCAGCTAAATATCAGTAGGCGAAGGAGCCAAGACAGACTTCTACCTCCTGGTGCTCCGGTCCTCGGACTAACAGAAGCTGCACATTCCCTCACCAATGACTTCGTTGACTTTTTTCTTCTGCTTTATCTAACTGATCATGTTTCTAAATTATCTTTTTCTCTGATTTATTATTATTATTATTATTATCATTACTAGTAGATCTGCAGATCAGGGGCCTTAACGTCCTATTTGCATCCCACACTATTCAACAGGCCATTTTTATTGATTCCTCATCATATAATATTTACTATATATTGATTCGAATGATTTGCTATATAAACAGATACGTTCCTGAGGGGGGCTGCGGCCCCCTCAACCCCTTGCTGTATCTCTCTTTCTATACTTATCTGTATATCACATATATGTATTATTAGTAATTGACAGTCTTGTATTATATCCTTGAAATTCATAAACATTTGTACCAAACTTCATGCAAAAACAAATTATATGACCACACTTTGCAACAGAAAAACATGCCTTTAAAATTCTAATAAAATTCCATTATATTTAATGGGGTGTAACCATGTTAAAATACACTTTTTAAGAAATACCGACTATAGACCGGAATAGTACGAAATTCTTTTATGCATCCCGGAAAAGGAGCCACAGTCATTATGTACGCCATTTATAAGAAAAAATCTAATTAATTATAACGCATTAATTTTTTCAAACTAATTTGACATCATTTGGATGATTATAGTACGTCATTGGAATTCTTTTGTGTGGCCCCATAAATAAATTATTTAATCTATGAATGCCCTTTTTCAAGAGTAAACATGTTTCAAGCATCTTTACAATAATTTTAATGTATTTTAATTCCAATGTATTTTAATTCCATTGTATTCAATTCAGCATAAACGCATTAAAGTGCGCTTAAATAAAAAATTGTCCATAGGCTCTAATGTCATGAAATTCTTTTGTGTGTCTCTATTAACGAACTATAAACATTGTATACACCTGTAAAAACTATTCAGCTTATTTTGCGTTTAAAATTAATAATTGTTCCAAATTTAACATCGTTTAGATGACTACGTGACATTGTCAGAACACTTCTGTAAGGTCCTGTACATTAATTAGAAAGCTTAAGAGCACATATTTTCTTCAAACAACATAAGTTTAAGCATCTTACTTCACGTACGCTACTTTCATTTTCTTCATTGCAAAGTAATGATGTTAAAATGCCTTTAAACGAAATTCAACCCATACGTCGTAATGTTAAGAATTTTGTCGTGTCCTTGCACTCAATTCATAAACAATACAGACATAAAAAATCATACAGCTTTTTCTATACAAAGCCTGAATGTGTGCACAGTAATTATATACACTAAAAAGAATACACCTATTTAATTAATTATAACTCATTAATGTTTCAACCTAATTTGGCATCATTTGTATTATTACATTACGTCATTCGAATACTTTTGTGAGGGTCCCGTAAATAAATTTTTTAGTTTATACCTATCCATTTTCTAGAGTAAACATTCTTTTAAGCATCTTTATAATATATGTTAATTCCATTATGTTGAATGCAGCATAAACATAATAAAGTGCGCTTAAATAAAAATTTGTTCATAGGCTCTAATGTCACGAAATTCTTTTGTGTGTCGCAGTAAACGAACCATAAATATTGTATACCCTAGTAAAAACTATTCTGCTTATTCTACGTTTTTTATGAATAATTGTTCGAATATTGACATAATTTGGCTGATTACGTTGCATTTTCAGAACACTTTTGTACAGTCTTGTACATTAATTAGGAAGCCTAATAGCACATATTTTATGCAGAAAACATAAGTTTAAGCATCTCAGTAATGTACGCTAATTTCATTTTGTTGATTGCAAAGTAATGATGTCAAAATGTGTTTACACGAAATTCACCCCATATACCGTAATGATAAGAATTTTAGTGTGTCCCTGTACATAATCCATAAAAAATTATACAGCTATTTTTATTCAGAGCCTTAGCGTGTGTGCCAGTTTGCAAGTCAGTCGGAGGATTTTTGCGTTCGCTATTGCAGTACATACAAGTTCTGGCCATAGGCCGTAATGATAAGAAAAAGTTTGGTGTGTCACTGTACAGGAACTACAAGTGAAATACACATCTGAATCTACACAGCTAAAATTCCATGTGGCTCATAAATATGGGTACCAAATTGCAAGCTAATAGCGTGATTTTTGTGGCCGCTATCGCGGAACATACAAATTCTTCCCATAGGCCGTAATAATAAGAAAAATTTTGGCGTGTCCCTGTACACGAACTAGAAATTGAATACACACCCAAAACTATACAGCTGATTCTGTGAGGCTCATGCATATGTATACCAAATTTCAAGTCAATAGCGTGATTTTTGCGGCCGCTGTCGTGCGACAGACATACAGAATGACAGGATTACAGACACACAGACGGAACCCAAAATCCTTTTGAGTCTCAACAGGGAGGCCTCCCCTGACGTTTCGGCAATTATTTTTAATGCATGACTGAAGTTTCGTAACCCTTAAAAAAATATATTCTGTTTTCATTCGTTTACTTTACTTCTATGTACCGTTTTGTATAAAAGTTTAAGCTCATTTTAAACTTGCAGTCATGTCCTAACATCATCTGAAATGCAATACATGAAACATAGAATGATGTTGCTGTGCTTTCCTTTAAAAATTTATTTTGTTGAATTTATGAAGAGAAAATAATGTTATTGAATAAAACTTTTTGATATATATACACACACACATACATATATGCAACTTTATACACCATATAAAACACTGATTACTGAAAAGTACTTTTCTAAAAATTACACAGAGTCATTCAAAACTATGAGTAATATGCCAATAACGGTAGATGTATCATTTTTTCTAAATAGACTGGATGAAGAAAACTTCCTACTATTGTTTATTTGATAGTAATGTAATATTCTCTAGATCTTTTAAGAAGATTTTGATGAAATATGATAGACAAAAGTGAAAATTGCTGTTTCCTTCTACTTTTAAGAATTTCATTATACTATTAGAACTTTTTAAGCATGACAGAAATTTCTAGAATCCTGACTGGAAATTCGCACAAGTTGGTGTATTCAGGATATTCTGGAAATCTTACTAGATTTCTTATGCTCAATTTACACAGCAGTGATATGAGCTATTTAATTGAACAACGACAACATGGTTTGTATTTGAATGCTGCCGCCCCTATGGTGTGGTGGTTAGCGTCTCTAACTTCCACACAGTAGGAACTGGGTTCGAATCCCAGACAAGTTATGGATGATTCGCTCTGTGTTGTCTCTGTTAGGGGTAACGACGCCGTTCATTGGGTGCCCTTGTATAGCGAGGGATAGAATCCATTCTATGGCGCACGCAGGCAATTAGCGAAATGGCGAGAAAAATGGCCATGAATTCGGTGACTGCCGAGTACAAATGCCGCGCATTAGAGTAAAAAAGTACATATATTATCGAATTAATAGTATATCTGATGAATGAAAGTATTTTTTAAGAAATTATATTATAAATTGTTTGTCTGTTTATTGTTAACAAATATATCAGAACTGCATTCTTGACTCGAGTTCCGCATGTAAGTTTTCTTGGAGATGATGACAGTTTGCATTTGCACTTGGTAGGATTACAGCTCGAAGACTTGGAAAATCACCCACGGCAGCGAGGGATAGAATCCATTCTATGGCGCGCGCAGGCAATTAGCGAAATGGCGAGAAAAACACCACTGAGAAAAAATTCTGCAACTGATATCTAGAATCTAAATTGTGGCTCTAGAAAAAATAGTTCCATGTCATCTTTATAAATTCTAATCCCTTTGGAAAACGAGTTCTAGAAGCCCCTATTAGAATTCTAGAGCGTTTGCCTATATTCTCGAGGTGAAAGTTATTTAAAGATCTCTTAAAATAAATGAGACTACAAGAGGCGGGTTTTTGCAACTATAATCTTGGTTTATTACCAAATTCTAGAAAATCAAGCGAGAATTTCTCGAAATATAAATGATTCAGAATATTTAGAGTATTCAGAATATTGTTTCACCATCTAGAAATGTGTACGCTAGAAATTCTCGATAATTTCGTCTATTCAGTTTATTGGCCTGCCTTATGCGCATAGCCCGGAAATTTATACTTCTAGTTAAGGGATTTAGAAAATGGCCACTTATTCATTCTAGACAAAGGCGGTATATATTTTTTCTCAGCGACTCGGCCACGGAGGACTCTTATAAACTGTTTTGTGTTTTAACAGATTACTTTGTGAATACTTTTTAAATGTACCATGTTGAATATTACTAAATTTGTCAGCCTTGCTACAAGCTGAATGCTTCTGAAAAAGAAGGATGCAATTTTAAATATATTGGTATTAACAAATATATAACACTACCTATGATTTTGTTCAGAAATTTAATTAAAATTTAGGATGACATTTAAACTTTTGTATAGAAATTGATTTTAGGAGCATTAATATTTTATTTCCGTACTGTAAACTATTTTGTTATTTCACAGTCTATATTGGAAATAATTTTTTAAATGTATTATGGTCAATAGTGCTAGGTTTGTCAGCTTCGTTACAAGCTGCTTTTCAATAGAAGGCTTCTGAACAAAAAGAACATAGTTTTAAGTATATTGATAATAACAGAAAAGTAACACTTGATACTATTTAAAGAACTTATTTAGAAGTTTCACCAAAATCTAGGATATGATTTTATTTTTTGTATAGAAAGTAATTTTAGGAACATTACTATTTTGTTATGATTACTATTACTTAATTACTAAGCGTTGTTGTAAATGATTTAACTGATCATTTTCAGCAATTAAATAAACTAATAATAATAATAATAAAAAGAGCATTTGTACAAAAAAAAAAAAAAAAAAAAAAAAAAAAAATCCGTAAGAAAAGAAACGAAAAACTTGTTAGGAACATAAAATGAGCGAAGTTTCGATTTTTATCAGCTATGAAAAGCCAACTAAATTCGCACTTGCAGTGAAAAAGATATGTAGTTAGATCTCAAACTGCTTTTTGATTAAAAAAAAAATATTTTGCTTGTCTGTTTATGTTTTTTATTTTTTATTTTTATACCAATATGATTAATTAATCATCTACAATTATATATTTTTAATATTTCGTTTGTTAAAATTAGTTTAGTGCTTAAAAGGGAATGGGAAATGTCAAAATATTTCTACGTGGCGACTTAATATATAGAACCATTTTTATAAAACTCCAGCTTCTAGAATCCAGCTTCTATAAAGCTTCTAGAATGCTTTATTATATGTCCGTCTTATTCAGATATCATGAAACCGAATGATGTGGTCGCCTGTATAATTATATCTTCTCACAGTAGCTAGTTTTATTTAGTAAATAAGCATCGGATTGTAAGCAATGATATTATTCGGATGACAGCTTTTCTAAATATTAGTCTAATGGATAGTTAGTGCAGATGTTTATAATGCGAATATAACTGTGATGAAATATTCAGATACAAACTGAATGTAATATAACGCTTAAAATGAGACAGTGTTAATTCCTATTAACGTTCTATTTAAACATAGATGAAACGAAGTGTTGCAAATGGTATTTACTAAAGTTAATTTGTGTTTTTTGAAATTATCAAATTTCTTATAATTATAAATTAAGTAATTATTTTACTAAATAATTAAAAAAATATTATAAACAAAATTGTCATACTATTTAAAATCCTCATCAAAATTGTCATTGTTATAAAATTGTCGTAAAAATGTAATATTATTTAAAATGTACCCTTTAAATTGATTCAAAAGCCTTTATTTTAGTTTCAAAGTAAATTGAAAGCAGATATTATTTTATTTATTTTTTAATAACTTGACGCACTGGAATTGAACGGGGGGAGAAGAGGCGCGATAGCCCTCCTCACACAGAATTACTTGTCAGACAAAACTGTTCGTAAACCTATTTTAGATTATTTAAAAAGTACACTGAACTTCATTATCTTACGCTATTGGTCTTAAGACTTAATATACAATCTGTCATTATAGTATTGAAATCCAGGGTAAGAGAAAGCCGTGTGAGTGACACACCAGATGATTGAATTTGAACGAGCAAATTTTTAAGTACAAAGCAGAATCGGATTATATTGACCAGAACATCAAGAATACGTTGAAAAATATTCCTTGCAAATACAAGAAAACAAATTCTTCGAGGAATGTGTATTTATAATATTTAACAAAAAAGACATGAACTTTCATAGAAATATTTCCAACTTTTTTTTTCTTTTTACAAATGAATGATAATAATAATAATAATAAAATGGGGGAGGGGGGGTTAGCAAGGTTCTTTGATCCTTTTTGAGCAGGTATACGCAGTTACGCCAGTATACGCAACCTGAGTAGAATCCAAATATGAAGTCATATTTAGTTTGTGAATACGGCTAATGATTAACCAATCTTGTTCAGATAGTTTTGATAAAAGTAAACTAATTTTTACTTTCCGAACATACAGTATGTAAAGAAAGTATTGTAATCATGAAGAAATTTGAGAATGAGACGTTTGAGAATTTTTATATTTTAAGACTTTCTGAGTTCATTTTTGCTGCTTTTTCAGTGATTTAAATATGTATGTATGTGAGTGAGCGTGATAACTTCTGAACGTTTTGATCAATTGAGCTGAAATTTGGTATTTATATTATAATCCCCCATTGCACGAACTCTATAGATTCTAATGTCTAGTTCTATATATATATATATATACAGGGGACACGCACACACACACACACACAAAATTCTTTTTTACGGACTCAAATTATTTAAAGTGCAATAGCACTTAAATGCTTCATTTGATTGGTCTGGAAGTTAATAGGTAGATTATAGCTCACCGTCACAGGAATTGTATGGATTTTGATGAGTCCAGCACTTACAAGTTTTTACAGGGACACAAAGAAATATTCTTTATCAGTATGGCCTATAGACTCAAATCATTTAAAATGCAATAGCGTCGATTGAGTTAAAAGCTGTTAGGTATGCTATTGGTTATGTCGCGCCATTTGTATAGATTTTCATGGATGCGGAACTTATAGTTCTTTCACAACGACACAGAGAAAAATTCTTTATCATCATAGTCATTAGACTTAAATTATTTGAAGTGCAATAGAAATTGCTTGGTATATTAAAGGCTACTACTACACGATTTTTATATATATTTTTATGACTGTAAGACTTATAGTTTATTTATAGGGATTTGAATCTGACAGGTTATAGACCCGAATTATTTAAAGCGTGCAAGCATCTAAAATCTACTTTCGATTAAAATATAAATTAATCGGCATATTATAGGTTATCGCCGCATCACACTTGCAGATTGACATTATACGTACGTCTTACTTTTTTTTTTTTTTTTTTTTTTTTTTTTAAACCGGTATACGATGTAGAATTTTTATACATTGTTGTCTATAAGCTAAAAAAAAATTTTAAGTTTGCTTTTGTAATGTTAAATTGTTTAAATCTTAAAAGAATAGATAAATATTTTATATTATAAGCTTACTATTTAGAGTTCTTTCACAGGTACTTATAAAAGAATTTGGATACATTACGTATTATTATCCATTGAACGACATACAACTTGCGCAGAAATACTCAAATAAGCTACTGCGGTTTTCTGTTTTGTTTATCTAACTGCATCTCTTATTTTTAAAACTACTGTTTACTATAAAATATTTGGAATATCGAAAAGAGAATATATGGAATATTTGGAATAATATTTGGAATATCTCCAGATTTTTATACTCCCATTCTCTACGAAATGATGAGTTTTCTAGATGAACTTCTCAAAAAACGTTATATGTCACTGGCGTATGCATTAGATTAAAGTATAAATTGGATAAAAAACATACTACCTAAATTGTTCAAAATAAACGAAGGAAAAATAATTATAAGATAAAAAAATTTTTATAAACCATGTTTTTTAATTTTCTGTTGAATCATATAAACGCTACTGAAGGCAGCCGGAACCCCATCAATTGGATAAAAGTATTAAAAAAATTCCTTGCTATCGTCTTTTGAGCTATTATAAAAGTTTCAAATGGCTATCTAGCCGGGATGTTAGTTAAAAGTTGATTGCAAGCTTTGTACTGGTAACGCTGCCGAAGGCAGCAGAACCCGAAACAGTTGGCTAAAGGTATTTAAAAAATGCATTTTCACCGTGTTCTGAACTATTCTGAAAATTTTAAATGCCTAGCTAGTCGGGAAGTTAGTTAAATAAATGTTCTGTCGAATTATATAAGCGCTGCCGAAGGCAGCGGGACTTGAAATAGTTGACTAAAATTATTAGAAAAATGTATTGTCACCGTGTTGTGAGCTGTCCTGAAAATTTCAAATGTCTAGCTAGTCGGAAAGTTAGTGATAAATCGATTGCAAGGTTTGTACTGATAACGCTGCCGAAGGCAGCGGGAACCCGAAACAGTTGGCTAAAGGTTTTAAGAAAATGCATTTTCACCCTGTTCTGAACTATTCTGAAAGTTTCAAATGTCTAGCCAGTCGGGAAGTTGGTTAAATAAATTTTCTGTCGAATCATATAAGCGCTGACGAAGGCAGCGGGACTTGAAATAGTTGACTAAAATTATTAGAAAAATGTATTGTCACCGTGTTGTGAGCTGTCCTGAAAATTTCAAATATCTAGCTAGTCGGGAAGTTAGTTAAAAATCGATTGCAAGATTTGTCCCTGACAAACACACAAACCCACAAACCCACAAACAAGAATCGAAGTTAATAAAAAAAAAAAAAAAAAAAAAAAAACATGGTAAAAAATACAAGTATTTCCCTTAAAGTAAAAGACAAGCAGAATAAAAACCATTTGACATGCATAACAAGATTTTAATGTAAGATTTAAGACGAGATTTAGAATTTTTTTAAGAATCAGTCTATTCTACTTACTTTTACTTTTCAGTTTGCTTTTCGTTTTTTTATTCAACGATTATATTTTTCTCTCACAAATTTTTCAGAACAATTTAATGAAAGGGATTCTCTTGATAAAATTCAAAGAATCGTTTAAATCTTATACTGTAGATTGAAGGAATTCTTGGAATAGTTAAATTCGGGAGAAAAAATCTCTTTCTAAGAAATTCAAAATATTCTATTTAGAATTATCGCCATTCATTATTATTATACATTGACAAACTTATATTGAAATACTAAAATAGAATTTGTGCGTACTTTCTTCGAAACAACGAAATGTAAATTGTGACATAAACTTTTAAACATTCTTTCAAAGAATCGCTTTCTTGTAAAATGTATGCATAATTTAAATGGTTGGCAACGCTAGGAAAAATGCATTTTCTCGAGGAAAAAGTTACCTCTTCCTGTGAATTATTTCTTAAACTTTTGCTCGTATAGAATATGTTTAAAAGATTTTTCCTTATAATACGATATACTTTATATAATTCCACGGTTGAACGGATACGTTTTCTTAAAAATGCACATGGTTGGAGAAATACTGTATTTTAAAAATCTTATGTGATCTAAGTGTTTATTATATTCTGTTTACATATCGTAACAAATAATAATAATAATAATAATAATAATAATTCCCCTGCTGAATAAAGCCTCTAAAATTAAAAGTGGACATATGTATATGAGGAGCAGACATTCAAACCGTGTTTTCTCCAAAAATAAAAAGAATGAGTTAGTGATTTTTCTTTAATCTCAACATAAAATAGTACGAAAATATTATTATTGTTAATTAAAACTAATTTTGTCCCATTATAAACTTACTTAGAAAATTGAGATTTCAATCAAAAAGTGCTTCCTTCAGAGCCTGTCTCCATTCAAATGGTAATTTCTCCAGCCAGACAATCAGAGCTGTTCTTAATGGTCATGTGACCTGCACACGTACCAGTTTTTATGTTTGTTTATTTTGTTCATGCTATGTTGGTTTTTAATTTTTCATTCAAAAAGTGCTTTATCCACACTGGAAACATTCAAAACATGTTTCCTCCTCGGGTTTTCGATCAAAACACGATTTCTCGAAATTTCAAATGCATTTTTCTAATTAATTTTAAGTTCATTAAGTGAAGTATGTCCACATATCTTGCTAGAAACCAGTAATGCATCTAAATAAACAATAATTAGAGCTTAAATGTAGATAGTTCTTAATTTATTAGTTTTTTGTGTTTTTCTGATAAACTGTATCCGAAGGAGAAGACACGGTTTGAATGTTTGCTCCTCATATATATATATATATATATATATATATATATATATATATATATATTGAATGCAATGTATGAAAGTTAACGGAAGACAATATTTATCTGCTGTATTTTCAACAATACTCAAAGTCGTTCTTAAGTATGAACTAGTTGGTTGTAACTAATCAACTTTTGGAGGAAAATATTATTATAAATGATTAAAGGTTATCCATGTTATGGTAGGTTTCTCACATTAAATATTTTTCACACATCAACATTCTTCTGTGTTTGAATGTGTGTTTTACAACATTCTATTCTTAAAATTTTTATTTTCAAAAGTGAGCTTTCCTTTATGTGCTTTTCTATACGTAAAGGGATTTTCACTGCGAAGCATTATTTATCCGATATCAGCAATGGAATGATGTTTTCTGAAACCAAATTAGAATTACTGCTGTATTGCAATTGAGGAGGTATTGAATGAATTCACGTATTGTATGCATGCAATGAATAAATGATATTTTACATTTATTTAGGCGTGTATATAAAAGTTTGCATGGATTTTTGAACAGATAAATTACTAAATAATGGACGGATTGGCGGTTAAAAAAATATCAACAATTCTCGTGCGAAAATCAACAGTACTTGTAGGAAAAATTCGCGGTATATATAAAAATATACATAGAAATTACGTATTTCCTGTTTACTGTATATACCGTCATTTTTATTTGCTTCCAAATAATTTTTTGTACTTGTATGCACAGAAAAATAAAATAACCACAGTGACCCTGCAAAATTGGCAGATGACAATAAAGAATTGACTAAGTCAAATAGCGAAATGCGTAGGTAAGGTCAGATAAAAGTGTACTAACTGCGAACTAGTCTCCAATACAATTCCCCAGACTAACAACGTTAATATATCTGACAGAGCAGGCTAGTCGACAACAATCAAAGTTACCTGACCAGGAAGGTTAATCCACAACCACAATTACCAGACAAGGCAAGCTAGTCAAAAATTACACTTGACTACGGAGGTTACTCAGCAGTCACCAGGTATCTAAGTAAACTAAGTACCAGGTATCTAAGTCATTTTCGATGAATATTTGAAGAGGCAGGTTAGCCAAAGCCATTTTATTTGACTAACCACCTGCCTGATATAAAACTAACCTGATTCATAATATTTGGGACATATTAGTAAAAATTGTAATTGATTATCCTCTTTCATATTTCATGATGGAGTGGCACCAGGTTTGCCTTCTGGGGCCTTTGGAAAAGTCTTATTACCAGTATATACCTTATTACTTTTGTAATCGTTTAATAATTGTTAACAAAATGCATTTTTTCTTCTTTTTTTGTGGTGTTAAGCTCTGAAGAAAATTTAAAAATTTTTCTGGAATATATTACTTGTTTAACATTTGGATCAAAATACTTTTGAAAGTTTAAAACAAAACTATGGTTCATCGGTGGGGGAACTGCATCCAAGTGAAAACTGAAATGGTTATATTTCTAAATATCGAAAGCTTAATTTATCATTAGTAAAAAAAATCTCAAAGACTTAAATCCGTATTCAAACTCAAGTTCTTGCATCCATGAAATGAGCTGACTAGATTGTGCAAACATTTTGGCTTAAAAAAAGCATAACTAGAATGTACAGTCCAGAGTTGACAGATTTGGTCTTTTTTTTATTCAATAGTCACCAATAATTTTTATTTGTAACGTTTGGCTAATCATTTCGAAGATTGATAGTCAATTATGTATATCAAATGTCTCTTCTCAAAATTATTGGTGACTGTTGAATAAAAAAAGACCGCATCTGGAAACGCTGGTACAGTCAGTCTGTCATACCAAGATTTATGTTTCACGGAGTCAAATGTGTGTAAAAGTTAAGTTGTGTCAAAAATAATTTTACAAACAGATTTAGACAAACAAAGCAAATTTTTAGTTTTACAATTTAAAATTTCACAATTATTTTTTGTAGTTTATCTTGTTATTACTTCCTTCTATATTTAATAGAAGAAAGTATTGGATTCGTAAAAATTTTCGACCTCGGGTTTTTGATCAATTTACACGTTTTGAGAGCTGTAGAACACGATTTGACCATTTTTAGAAAATGTCTGTCTGTCTGTCTCTCTGTGTGTGTGTGTGACAAAATTTTGTGGCAACTGTATCTCAGGAACTACTGCACAGAATTTCATACAAATTGGTATGTAGTTGCACCTTGACATAAATTAGTGCCTATCAACTTTTGGTAAAAATTGTCTTACAGGTTGCGTTGCCATCCACTTTTTCTAAATGTTTAATATGGTGATATAGGACAAAATTTTGTATAAATGTGCATAAAGAGAATTATGTTTTAGTAATCATTATGAAATTTACAAGAATGATTTATAATAGAGATAGTCAACTGAGAAAAAATTTTTGTATGTGTAGGAGCCTCGTCAACCCCCCTGGGGGGAAAGTACCCCCTCGAGGGGAGTAAATTTTCAAGATGGGTATCTTTCGAAAGGTCTCGTCAATACCTTTAAAACGAATGGTTGAACTATAAATCTGTGATAATTGAAAACAAAGTTATGGATTTTTTTTTACTTTTTACGAAAAAAAAAAAAAACTTAGAAAAAAAAATCGTAATTTAACCCTTTGTTGCATCATGTCCACTGTAGTGGACAAAAGTTTTTTTTTCGTTCCACACAAATGGTTTTACAGATTTGGTTTCAATGTTTATTCTTTCTGTATTATTTAAGCTTTAAAATGTTGCTCATAGATAGCAGCATAATATAAAATTACAGATTGCATTGCTAGTTTGAAAATAGCGTCAATCTCTACTTCCAAGTAAATATGATTTCTCATTGTAAACGTTGTATATAAGTGCTAAACCTTTTTTATTTTGACATTTTGCATTTTAAAATAGTAATTTTAGGCATTTTAGAACACATTTGAATAGAACACTTATTTTCAGATGCTATTTTTATGAAAATTGATGTATTTTTCTTTTTGTCAACTACAATGGACGTTATGAACATAGGCTAACATAAGACTGTTTTTGTTTGTCCATTGTAGTGGTATAAAAGGGTATTATTTCATTTTATAGATGTTACCGTGATAAATACTTGGCTTCTTTACAAAGCTGTCATACCACAATGTTCTATGCAACTAGGATTTTTCAAGATGTTTATAGCCAGAGGACTAATACATGCACTATCAAGAGTAATTGATGCACAAGATACAGAAAGACTTACGTAAACAAGGGCTAATGTCAATATAAAAACCTACAAAAAAAAAAAAAAATGCCAGTCAAAGCAAGCTCTGTCCTCTACGATGGAGTGGATCATTTTGCTAGACAAATATCAAGTAGTGCTCAAAGGTGTAAGATGGGGTTATATTCAAGAAAATCTACATATCCATGCGTAAAATGCAAAGTTCATTTGTGTATTGATGAAAAAAGTGACTGCTTTTATTATTTTCATCACCACTTCTACTTTAGATATCCAGTTTCTATATGCATACTGTCCACTACAGTGGACAAACTGTAACTTTTAAAATAAACAAAATTTTGCTGAAACAATTTTTTCCCTGATTTCTGGGGCAATTTTAAATAGGAAAAACGCAATAATTTCCTTAAAAGTTTCCCAGGTGATTAATATGCAACAAAGGGTTAAAAATAAATTTTTTTTAAACAAAATTTAACCAAACTTGGTATTTAGTTGGCCCCTGCCATAAACTGGTGCTGATTAGATTTAGGGATCAATCGCACAACAGGAGGCGCTGTGATCGTATTTTTTCTAAATTTTTAACATGGCAGTATAGGACAAAATTTCGTATAAATGTACATAATGAGAGTTATTCTTAACCTGTGATTGTAAAATTAATACGAATTATTAATAATACAGTAGAACTTGGATAATTCGAAGTTGAAGGGACCAGAGAAAAATTCGAAATATCCAAAAATTCGAATTACATATACTATTTTGTCAGAAAGAAAACATAAATAAAAAATAAATAAATAAAACTCTACGATCAAAGATTTAACACATAAACTTTATATCTAAGAATACTGCTACATTTACCCCCCTCCCCAATTAAATCAATACTTTTTTACGAGCTTAATTATTCAACACTTTTTTAAAAGTAGTCAAATATTTTTGATTGCTTCTTTAAGTACAATCTTTGTGTCATGCCACATGACTTCAACCTATCAATTGATACAAAAATAGAATCTTCTACATGAGACATGACTTTCAATTAAAAAACCCCATCGAAATTCATGTACATGGACCATATATTCTGATGCACTAGTTAGGAAATACTCTTGCATTTCCTTATACTTCTTTTGAAAGACTGTTAAAAAAAAAAAAAAAAAAAAAAAAAAAAAAGCACTTTAGATGAGAAAAAATTCGGGAACAAATTTTACTGGAATATTTTAAAGGTAATCGTATGAAAAATTCGAATTATCCAAAATAGAATTCGAATTATCCATGATTTTTTAACATTATTTTAATACAAAATTCAAGGGACCGAGTAAAAATTTCGAATTATCCAGAATTTCGAATTAAACAAATTCGAATTATTCAAGTTTCACTGTAGTAGTAGTTAATTAGGAAAAAAATTTTGTGCATTTGGGGGGCATCGCCCCCCTCCTCCTGGGTGGGTGTGGGGTATATTTCCAAGATGGGTATCTTTCGAAAGGTCTCGTCAATACCTTTAAAACGAATGGTTGAACTATAAATATGTGATAATTTAAAACAAAGTTATCGATTTTTTTTACTTTTAACGAAAAAAAAAAAACTTGGATTTTTTTTTTTTTTTTTTTTCAATATTGTTACTGAGTGAATTTGTGTAGGAAAATATAGAAGAAAGTCTTGTGGTGGCCACAACATACTAGTTTAATACTAGTATTAGTAAATAACCAATCTTTACAACTTCTTTTTCTTTGCGAACACTCAATAAATAACTTTAAAATCAATGAAAAGTTTTAGTAAACTGCTAAATATATATATGATTTAAAATTAATTTTTTTGAGTCAATGAAATTATTTTTTTAAGTGTATCTAATATGTTGCGTATCTTTTTCTCTGCTTCACAAGTTTAAAAATTGCTATGATTTAATCGAAATTGAGACTGAGAATAAAGTCCAGACTTGTTTTTGTTATTTTATTTATTTATTTATTGTCTGTCAGCAGTTTTATTTCTTTTTGAAATTTTAGTAATTATGCCTTTTGGTCGAGATCATCAGAGTGAATAGATAAACATTTTAGCTTTATTCAAAGGACGATTTTATCCCGTTGGCTTGTGAAAATTCTGTATGGTAATTATTTTTCTTCATAGAACAAAAATTATTTGGATTAACATAAAGAGTGTTTCTTTGTTTTATACTTCAAGTTGTTTCAGTGTTATCTACAAAAAGAAAATTAGCAATCAATATTGTTACAGCTTTTTAATTAATATTTCACAATAAAATGATTGGTTATTATGAATATTTTATAAATATTTATAAATATATAATTTTCACCACAATGGCGAAACGATGAAAAGATTTAAGGTGGCACATCGTGTACTGTCACCAACAACTAAATACCAAGGTATTATGTATGAAAATTTAATACATGCTTTTTACAATAAAGAAAACATATATCAAAGAATTCTAGGGATCTTCTGGAATCTGATTGAAGACACTTTTCAAGTTAGAACAGTAGCTGACCAGAAAATTCTAACCAAACGACAACTGCTCTCCTTAATTGCTCAAATCTACGATCCCCTAGGGATTATTTCACCGTAAACAATAATTCTAAAATTACTTTTACAAGAATTATGGAAACAAAAAACAACATGGGATGAACCGATCCATCCAGATATTTTACAGGAGTGGAATATTTTTTGTGATGAAATGCATGAATTTAAATTTATGTCATTTCTGCTCGTTTTAGGATTAAATGCTACTGACATTAAAGTTGAGATTCATGGATTTTGTAATGCCTCTCTGAAGACGTATGCTGCAGTACCCTATTTAAAGGTCATCACAAACGCAATCCATATATCTTTAATCGCGTCAAAAACAAGAGTCATACCTGTAAAAGAAATTATTCTGTCAAAGTTGGAATTATGCGGTGTCTTACTGTTATCAGAATTAAGTATACTATAAAAAATTCAATTAAATTTATTCATTCAACCTATTATTATTGTAAGTCGTCCATTACATTAAACTGGATTAATAATCCTCCGAATAAAGGCAATCAATTTGTAGCTCATAGAGCAAATAAAATAAGAGATCTTACCAGCATAGAATCCTGGAGACATATTCCAGGCAGAGATAATCCTGCTGATTGTGCCACGCGAGAATTATCACCATCTAAACTTAAAGCCAAAGGTGATTGATGGAAAGGTCCAAAATGGCTTTATAATTTTGAAACACCTAACATGCACATACGGTTGCAGTTCACGAACAAACCATTGACATTCCAACGGAATCAATCTCTAAATCTTCCGTTGTTAATAACAACGATTTTTTACCTCATATTCAAAAATTTTCTAATTATCTAAAACTTTTAAGAACTATGTTCTGCGATTTATTCATAATCTCAAAACCAAGTCAAATGAAAGTGGTTCTTTCAAGGCCCTAGAGCTAGAAAAAGCTGAAATATGCATAGTAAAAATTACCCAAAAGGCTGAATTTGGGGAAGAAATGGCTTTACTAAATAAAAGCAAACCTTTAAAACCGTCCTACAACATTTTATCTCTTGATTCCTTCATGGATGAATCGGGTATTCTTCGTGTTGGAGGACGCTTGCGGAACCATCCTTCCTTACAATTCCATGAAAAACATCAAATTTTGTTACCTAAATCACACCATCTAACCTCATTAATCATAAAACCTACAACATAAAAATTGTAACTGCCAGAAACCTCATTAACATCCAATTCTCTTAGTCTTTCTTCCAGGTATAAGCTTCTCATGGAACTGAAAGATACCTGCTGGAAACGGTAGACCACCCAATATCTCTTGAACCTCACACAGCTGCCAAAACGAGCAAATAAATCCTATAGCTTCTATCCTGGACAACTAGTCATCTTGAGTAATAAACAAGCACCGTCACTCCACTGGAACTTAGCTAGAATCATCAGGCTAATTCCCAGACCCGACAGCCTCACCAGAGTTGTTGAAGTTCAGGCCCCATCTGCTGGAAATCTGATTCGACCGGTGTCTCAAGTTATTCCTTTTCCAAGCACTTTAAATCCTGTCCCGATACCTCCCCTGCCCGCGCAGCATGTGGAATCGACTGCAGCGGATATGCTAGAGCCAGTTTACCAGAAACAGATAGTCACGTGATTCGAAGAGCAAGAACTTTCATCCCTTTTTATATTTTTATTGTTTTTGGATATTCTTCATTCAAGTAAAACATACGTATTCGTTCGTAGTCAAACGATGTTGTAATCATGCACTATTATTCTGTGTGAAACTTTTATTCTTTATCTTGCTATAATTTATTCAAATCAGGAAAAATGTATTATGACGCTAATTCAAAACATGGTTTTAAAACCTCATTCGATGTAAGAATTTGGTAAAATTATGATCTTCTATTTGTTTTCATCAATATTCTGAATTGAAAGAATATGTCATTAAATTCAAGTTGATACTTAACTGGGATTAGTCTTTTAACATGGTCCTTCCTCTTCTTAGTTCAGTCATCATTGGAAAGGCAGGAGAAGGTGAGTCAGATTTATTTTAATCTTAAGTATGTTTAGTTTTGCTAGATTTATTATTCATTCGAATTGTTATTATTCTTGTGTAATCCAAAGTCTAATTAATCAAACAAAACATTTTGTGCGTTTGCAGTCCTAAAAATCCAATATTCAAATTAAATTAAGCTAAAATTAAATTCTGGTTTGTTGAAACTCCAAAATAAGTTGCAAAGGTAGCCAAATACAAAATAAAAATTTGAATAATCCTTTACCATCTCGTGTCCCTGCCACCTCATTTCGAGTTTTAAAATACACTGCTTTAACGATTATAAAACTACAGAGTTTTGATTTCTATCTTATTTTGGATAAATGTGGCAAAAAATCAGCTTTTTCTCAAAATTTTACTTTTTGGAGATGGCCGATTTTGGAACTAGATAGAACTTTTTATTCTAAAACAAAACAATTTAAAAAATGCAATCCTCTTCCGAGACTTCAAAATATACTTGAGACAACAAAGGTAATTTATTTTTAACACTCTTTTATTAGCTTTACCTGTATGTATGTTTGTATGTATGTTTGTATGCATGTTTATATGTATGTTAGTATGTTTGTAACCGCTTTGTGAGCAAACAAAAAATCTATATTGTAAGAAAAGACTTTATCTACGTGAACGCTGTGGCTGTGACGTAAAGCTCCGCGCTATGAACCTAAAGGTCTAGCGTTCGAGCCCAGTCAGGGGAGATTTTTTAAAAATGGTTTCTGTTTAATTCTAAATTATTTTAATTAAAGATTTAAATGTATGCAAATATTATGGTGTGCCACTCACGATTTTCTCTTTCCCTGCATTTTAATACCAAGATAGATATTTTGTGCTTTTTAGTTCACATTTCTATAAAAGCGTGTTCTTTAATTTTTTAAAACTATAATATTATTTACGTATTACTTCCTTGTTATAAATTTTGTAATAATAATAATAAAGTAAAGTAAAGTAAAGTAAAGTGAAACTTATTCACAAAAGAGTACTTGATATTAATACAAAAAGTTAAGTATACCTAATTTGCGTGTTTCATCCATTAATATTAGACTATACATATATATATTTAAAAAAAATGTGTGCTTCATTTTTAAAAATTCGGCTTGCTATTATAAAAACATAAGAGACAACTCAAAATAATACTTTGCCTTCCTTAAACAATCACTTTGCGTAAAAAAGAGAAAGAAAAGTAAAATAAAAAGTATTAGTTGTATTTTTGAAAATTGAAATTCATTAACTCCGAGTTATTCTAAAACGACAAATTACTACAGAAATAATGCATTTTTTAATAAAAAGTACAGAATATTATTACGCATTTATGAACAATTTTGATTCTTCTAAAAAATACATTTGTTTGAAATAAGATGATTGGTATTATTGGCCGTTTCTTCTTACAGGTTGTCCAGAAAAGGACTCACTGATTTCAAAATTATATATCTCTAAAACAAAGGACAATAGACAGGGACCGATTTACTCACTTGGAGGCCCAGGGCACTCAAGTTCAATGGGCCCCTTTTAATCATACTTTAATATTACAACAAACGAAACAAACTGCATATTTTTGAATCGCGAGTTTAAAAATTCTCTTCACTTCACTTTTCATTTTATTGTTAAGAGTAAGGCTTAACTAGATCTGATGCTTGTCTATCGGATCAGCGTGCATCGCACCCATGTATCTGTGTTGTAGTGCGTACCTCGGGTTTAATTAGGCTTAGTAAGAGTTTGGAATGCAGTATCGGTTGTATGCAGTTGTATTTGCGTTTAGCAAAATAATTGCAATTTTTCTGCTGATAGTTTCCTTGAAAGATCGTACCACCAATTTATAAAACAGTGCAGTAATACAATTAGTAGTATATATGCAGTAATACAGTGCAGCATAAGTTTTAATAATTCATTGACAGAAAAACAAAAAACAACGATCATTATGGCAAAATTCGGAAATTTTTCATTTTAACTATTTTTTTTAAATGTATGATGGAATTTCTTGGAGGCCCCCCTCAGTGTGAGGGCCCAGGGCACATGCCCCGAATGCCCTGCCTTAAATCAGGCACTGACAATAGAGGGATGAGACAAACTGTATATTCATTACGAAAGCTGTAAAAATTCGATACAGGAATTTTGAAAAAAGTAACAAAAGTTGCCAGCAGATGGCACTGTATACTGTACATGGTTAGGGACCCTATATAGAGAGAGACTGGACATTGACCGAAAGTCGGCCATCTTAGTGCCAATTCGGAGCGATCCCCGTAGAACGTAATGCTTTTTTCTTCGCGATTGACGCTTTACTATACAATATAAATGAAAGAAAACTGTACTAAATTTGTGCAGAAAGTAATGCAGAATATAAATATGTAATTTTTATTGTCTTAGAAAAAAAGAATTTTAAGAAAAACGAATTTTGTTTTAACCTTCGACATGATTACTTTTTCAACTCCGATCGGAAAACAGAGGAATTTTTGTTGTATATTTCTATATTAAGCAAAATACGTTGATTGTGAAAGTAATTCTACCTTAGTGAA
Source organism: Salticus scenicus (assembly GCA_963930645.1). Taxonomy (NCBI): domain Eukaryota; kingdom Metazoa; phylum Arthropoda; class Arachnida; order Araneae; family Salticidae; genus Salticus; species Salticus scenicus. Next base: position 176,604,867 of record OZ005654.1, read on the forward strand.
AGTAATTCTACCTTATTTTTTCTGAGGACATACATTCTCTATATAAAAAGTTTGAAAATTTTTAACAAATATATGGTAATCTTAGTTTTCGTCAAGTAATTCATGAGTAAATGTAAAACTAGAAACTAGAACAGAAATTATTTTTTATTATTTTATAAAAATATTTACGTAATATTTTTACAAGCTAAAAATACATATTTTATTTATTTCAACTACGCATTATTAATAATAATGACTTAATTAAATATTAAAAATAAAAATTTAATTAATAATAATTTGTAAAAATATTAACTATTATCTTTAGAAATTAAAAAAATGTTTTTAATTATTTTATTTACATTTGCTTATTTCATTGATTTTTTAATTTTTAATTTTTTTAGTTTTTTTTTAAATATTATGTAAATAAAAATAATAACTTATTTAAATATTATTTATAAAATTTATTATGGCAATTATTATTTAAATGAAATTTATATTTCATATGCTAGCAAATAATATAAACGTTATTTTCTGTTTTTTTTAACAATTTATTTACGAAATCTGATACATTTTGCGTGCTAGCAAATAATCAAAAAATTGCAAGCTAAAAATACATATTTTATTTATTTCATTTACGCATTAATAATAATAATGACTTGATTAAGTATTAAAAATAAAAATTTATTTAATAATAATTTGTAAAAATATTAACTAATGTCTTTAGAAATTTAAAAAAAAAAAAAAAAAATGTTTTTATTTATTTTATTTACATTTGCTTATTTTATTGATTTTTATTTTATTTATTTATTTATTTATTTATTTTTTAAAAATATTATGTAAATAAAAATAATAACTTATTTAAATATTATTTATAAAATTTATTATGGCAATTATTATTTAAAAGAAATTTATATTTCATATGCTAACAAATAATATACACCTTATTTTCTTTATTTTTATCAATTTATTTTAAGAAATCTGATACATTTTGTGTACTAGCAAATAATTAAAAAATATCTTTTTATATAGTTATTTTAAATATGTATTTTAAAATATATCAGAAAAATACATTGAGATCTAACATGTTAAATATATTGCAAAACAGTACTTAAAAACTAATAGCTAGAAAATAAATAATGTAATTAATCTCATATTTAGGAAATAAATACGTAAAACAGCGTACAATAAGAGAATTCAAAGTATTTAAAGCATGATATAAAATAAATAATTATGCATTTTTATCTTTTAAAAGTATTCCAAAATTAAAGCAATTTATCTTCCAACAAAGTAAAAATGTAATAAATAAGTTCTTTTTCGATTATGACGTAAAATAATCGAAATTTCTTCTCAGCGTAATGATAAGCAATGGAGCAACTGGCACTAAAATGGAGAATTTCGTCAGAAAGCCGGCGCGCCAATGTCCAGTCTCTCTCTATATAGGGTCCCTATACATGGTAGAAATCCTAGAAATCCTTCAGTAAACTAGAGGATTTCTATACATGGTTATGGGAAAGAAAATAAAAGCAGTTCTTCTGCAAGTAGTCCATAGAATCAACGCAAAATCAAACGTTCAAAATGTTCACCGCTAGCCATGGAAAGGTGGCGTAAACGAACAACAAAATTTGTCATCACTCCCTGTAATTTGTGAATGGAAATGGACTCACATGCCGCACTGGAATTGTTTGTAGCGATATCTGTTACCAACTTTTTTTACTATTTTCAGAATTCCTGTATCAAATTTTTACAGCGTTCGTAATAAATATACGGTTTGTCTTCATCCCTCTATTGTACTTTGTTTTCGAGATATTTAATTCTGAAATCAGTAAGTCCTTTTCTGGACACCCTGTATTAACAATCGATATGAATAGTAACAAAAATGTATTTTCTTGAAAAGAATACACAAAGACTTACGTTTTATAAGCACAATGCATTAAATTTGAAATGTGATGTATAAAAGAGGTATATGATAATGACATCTTGAATTTTTATGTAAGTATTTTTCCCTTCTAAACAAAATAATAATAATAATAATAATAATAGTAAAATTTATTTTATTAAATGTTTCTACAACACATATGTCTTTACACTATCTGCATAAAGGTAAAAATTTAGGTTAAAAAAAAAAAAAAAAAAAAAAAGCGAAATCATTAAATAAAACTCAAGATAAATTAATATCATATAGAAAACATGAATAACGAGTTTGAGTAAATATTTTTGAAAAACATTCGATTCCTTAGTAATTTATTTCTAAAGACTCTCAGATACTTATTTACTACTTTAAGTTCCTAGATTAAATAAGGAAACGAACTTTTATTTCTAAGTTTCGCAAGAATTTTGACGGCATGTTTACAGCAAATAAATGTGTTAGAATCAAAATCTTGAAGTTTCAGTTTTGCTTGATAACGAAATATTTGATTTTTGAATTAAACTTACAAAAAATATCTTAGGAAATTTTCATTATTTAAACAAACGCTATTGCTATGCAAGTATAACATAAAAAAAAAAAAAAAAACTTTTTTTTTTTTTAAATTAGTAAACACCTAAAATCAGATAACAGAAAACTTGTAATATGAACATAGTGCGAAATATTTACGTATAATCCAATAAGTGGGTATTCACACACAAACACACTCATTCTAAATTTATATAGGAAATGATCGAGATAAATAGGTATTGCTCAAATTATGTGCCTAAAGTGTTCCTATAAGGGGGCTAGGTTAACTGCGTCCCAAAATGACATTTTTATCTCCCCCATAGGTCAACTGCGACCCAGGAAATCTCCCCACCTATACCAAGTGCGACCCAGGAATGTTCCCCTGAAGTTTCCCGCCAAAGAACGTTTTTCGCCAAAATCGCCAAAGAATATTGCACATGGTTATAATTTAGTATGTGACTAGTAATTTTTAATTTATTACGTAATAAATTTTAATTTATAGCGTAAGTTGCTTTACTCAGTAATGGCTTTAAAAATTTACATTTCCATTTAATTTTTACTGATTTATTTTTTGGGGAAAGGATGGGGAGGCACATTAAATTACTATATAAGCATAGAGAAGAAAAAAAAAACTTTTAACCCTTAAATGCATAGTGATGCATATTTGTATCACACACACACACACACACACACACACACATATATATATATATATATATATATATATATATATATATATATAAATGGTTTTTTGTAATTCCTGGTGAAGTTTCCATTAATTAATCAATATATAATATACAAATTAACATATTACACAAAAAAAGAAACCTGATTTTTTTTTTTTTTTTTTTTTTTTTTTTTCCCCGTTGAATTTTCTGTGCAATAAAATTATCTTACATTTGAATACAATCTTTTGGAAGAAATAAAAATCATGCATTTAAGGGTTAATGCAGTTACATAAATATGAAAAAATCTAATTGAAAAATGCAGCACGCATATAGTTAAAACACACTCTCTCTCTCTCTCTCTCTCTCTATATATATATATATATATATATATATATATATATATATATATACAGTCGGTAACAAAAGTGCCCGAACACTAGCAAAAATTCCTATGTAAAAAAAGTACACTTAATACAGTTTTGTTAAATAAATCCTTGTCGAATCCTATTTTTAGTCTGTCTAAGAACATGATTCGATAAGGATTTATTTAACAAAACCGCATGAAGTATATTTTTTTCACATAGGAATTTTTACTAGTGTTCGAACACTTTTGTTACCGACCGTACTCGTCGCTATTATTTAAATAGCGACGAGTACAAATAATCTTTAAACATCAAATAAATAAAAAAAAAGTAATAGTTTTCTTCTCTGATATTTAAAAAGGATAAATAATAATAAAAAAAACTATTACGGAAAATATGTATAAAGTTTAACGCTCTCAAATATTTTAGTATGATTTTTTTTTTTTTTTTAACATATTGATTTCCTTTGTTTGGAAAGTATTGCATGAAAATCCACAGACAATGGCCAAAGAAAAATTTAACTGAAGACGAAGAAAACCAAAAGACAAAGAAAAATTTAACTGAAGATACTGACGTGAATTAATATTTTCTCTATACCAATTATGTTAGTACACAAATTACTTCAGGTATTAAGTATGTTTTTTGTATTAACATAAGTTCCATTATTATATCTGTCACCGTTATCATTTTTTTTTTTTTTTTTTTTTTCAATTAACTATATTTTACCATTATCCATAACGTATCCGAAATATTTTGTGAATCCCTGGACGCAACCCAGTCACATTAAACGCACAATTTATTTAAATCAATAAGAAATTAAATAAACAAAAAGAAACATATTTATAAATTTTATTTTTAAAACGGATATATGCAATAATAATAAAGATAAATATTAAAACTTTTCAATTGTTTAATTTTAAGATTATTATTAGTTCAAACAATCACCGTGATCAATCCCTGAAGGTACCAAAATCAAACTAATTACCAAATAAATAATTAAAGTAGCCTGAGAATGTTCATAAAATTAACATTATTTTTAATTGGATTTTTTAACATATGAGCATTTGTCAGCATATGAGCATAAAATTTGAATGGCATGTTAGTTATCATATCATTAATCGAATTTTATATAACTTTAGCATAAGTAATAATTTTTAAACTAATAATTATTTAATTTTTCTGAAACGTAAACTTTGGGAAAAAATAAAAAATTTTAACAATTTTAAAAAGAAAAGAAAAAATAGTGGTAAGGATGCATTACAGTTAGGTGAAGACGCACATGCCTTCAAATGTCAAACTTAATCCTGATTTTTCTTTCTCTTTCTTTCATTTAAAATATATAATTACTAATTTCTAAACTATGAACTTCATCATGATATTAAAATGTCGATAAATATATATACATATTTTTAACGAACCAGTTTTCATGTTTGTATGTATACTTTTGAAAATGTTATTCACATGCGAAAAAAAAAAAAAGGAAAATCAGGAAGAAAAATCTGGTTTAATTCTAACACATGCATGTATATGAATCTTCACTGTGTTAATTTGTTTGAAAATTACGCGCAAAAGAAGTAAACAAATTAAAATGTTATTTGTTAAAGTAAACAAATTAATTCCTGTTATTAAAAGTAAACAAATTATTGCCTGAATTTTGTATACCCGTGTACAGTAGAAGAAATTATTAGGTATAATAATTTTTTAACCTGCAGTTTTTGGTGACATTAGGTATTTTTAGTGTTAAAGTTAAAAAAGAATACAAATGTAACAAAAATAATATTTTTTGCAAATTTTTACATAGACATGCATTAAAGATTTCAAATCTCTATAAATTTGATATAAAAGTTATTAAAGTACGAGATTTATTGCTGAAATATTACTAATACAATTTTATTATTCTTATTTGGCGATTCGTCGCACTTGGCGAAATTTTCAGCGAACGCAGTTGGCATAAGGGATTAAAAAAGGCTGTCCGCAGTTGGTATAGGTGGGGGAAGAAGAAATTGAAACACCTGGTATGTCGGGTCGCAGTTGGACGACACCGCCTATAAGTGCCCGAGAGGCTCTACTCTCGAATTTGATAGACGGTAAGTGCTGCGTTTCGACCCAGGTCACGTTTATCGTATTAACCTAGAAATTAAGATTTTTCCATGGTCCAAAACTCATGTACGGTCTAAAACTCATAAGGGCTGAAAGCTCTTAAAAAAGAATCTCCCTAGACGGCAATCCACCAAGACCTAGGACTCAAGTGTAGACATTTGGTCTTTACACCTACACCAACTGTACACAACGTATATTCTGTACTTTAGCTAACAAAAATATACACTGTGTAATATACACACATATTCAATATGCATATGAGTATTTAAAAGTAGTTTAACTTTTAATGTTATCAAGACCAAGGAATTTCTGTAGAAACTGTATACTTTATTTTTTTTTTAAGAATTCAAATTTAGAAAAAAGTTTTTATATATCTATAAATTAAAGATTAACAACACTGATCTATTAAAAAGAGTGCTTTTTAAATATTAAAACGGAAAGCCCAGAAGGCTTTTACACATTTTTGGACAATCTTTCTGTATAAAACATATTTCAATAAAATAAAATTAGTAGCATGAAATTATAACAATAACAGCAATGATAAATATTATAAAAATTACTATTAGACTTTCATATGAAAATGTATACATATTTCATATTTTGTAAGGAAATTATGCTAAATTTTAAATCTGATTTAAAGACAAAATATAAATGAATATCTCATGTAAAATTCTTATTTAAACGTTTATTAATTTTAAATAAATTTAAAAGTACACTTTTGTATGTTTCGACATATATGTATTTATTTCTCTGGTGAAAGTATAATTTACAAAAGATGGATTAAAGATTAATATCGAAGATACATTCATACCAGTTGAATATCGTGAAAAAGTAGTTTGAATAAATATTTCCGAAAATCTTATATTTAGCCGTAATTTCTAAGAGAAAATTCTTAGATTTACTTTACTTTTCTTTTTCACTTTCTTTCATTTTAACAGTTCGTATATTAAATTAGGAAAGAAAATTTTCTATCGATATTTCCCGAACACTTTATCGGCATGTTGAGTGTAAATAAACGTGCTTATTTCAAAACCTCAAAGTTTCAGAAATGTTTTAACGCAAAAGATTCGATTCTTAAATTTAACTTTCAGAAAATAACTTTGGAATGTTTCAATATTCGAACATTATTGGTTAATGCCAGTAAGAAAAAAAAATATATTATAGGTTGTTTTCTTAAGAAATCGATCTATTGTAATCGCTTCGTTTCTCTCTCTCTCTCTCCCTCCCCCCCCCCTCTCTCTATATATATATATATCAGCATAAGTAATTACGGTAGTTACGCTCATCAGTGCCTGACTCTGTCACGCTTTAGGCTTAAGAGATTTCCCTGGACTCTGCCTGTATGTGAACGCAATTTGCCGCCTAACTTTCATACTTTAGTTAATTTTAAAAAATCTAATTTCCGATCGATAAGCTGTTTAATCCGACGGACTCAGAAAAATCGCCCCTTTCATTTGGTACTTTATTTGTAACGAATTTTTTTTTTTATTAGATTTTTAAAAAATATTTAAATTATGAAAATAACAACTTTGAAATGGATATTTAAATTTTTAATTGTTGCCATTTTTTTTTTCAGCATATAAAATAAAATATGCTTTCACGTGGAAAATTATATATATATATATAATATTAAATTAGCCTATGCATATGAAAAAATGCTTTCTATAAAATAATAATAATAATTTTAAATTTTAAAGATAACGAAGATGTAAATAAAGAGCAAAAATTTCGTACGGACTTGCTAGCAAATGAATTATTTGGAGTGAGAAATAAATAAAATGAAATGATCATTTTTCAACGGGCGGCTTAGTCGCCCTACAACTAACTAGTATATATATAATGGATAATTTGTCATTAACTTCCAAAATAATGGACCAAAATATACCAAAGTTGGAGAGTGAACTTATCGTACAAATGCCTTCGATTATTTTGCTGGGGAACTTGCTCTTCTGTTTCTTTCCAAGTGTCAATCTTAACTATACTATATAAAAAATGTATTTAATATCAAACTTATTTAAACTTCAGGGTCTCAACAAAATTTATCAACAAACTTGATCTGCCATACTGTTTCAAAAAACGCATTTAATATCAAATTTAATTAAATTTCGATGTATACAGGGTCTTAACTATATTTATCAACAAACTTGATCCATCACATTGTTTCAAAGTGCAGCCGCTTGAAATCCTTCTGCCACTTGAAAATTTGTCATTTCAATAACATTTAAAATATTGAATTAATTCGAATCAAAGTTGGACAATGGATTTATCTTAAAAATATGTTGGATGTGTTTGCTGAGCAACATGCTTCGTTCTTTTGTTTATAAGTGGCGACTACTTTAAAATTTTGAACTCACTTAGTAAAAAAGCAATTTATGACCGGATTTCTTAAATTTCTATGCATACGTAGCCCATATCAGGGTGAAAACCCAGTTTAAATAAGCTTGATTTGCCATCTTGTTTCAAAAGGGCGACAGCTTGAAAATTTGTCGTCACGATAACTTCCAAGATATTGAATCATTTCAAGTCAGAGTTGGACAGTGGACTTTTCTTAGACAGACCTCTGATCACATAAATTATCGCCCTCTGTCGGTTGAGGCTCAATGCCTGGCAAATTTTGTAAACTCTTGTCAATTCTTAATAAACGTTCGGAGCAGTTCCCTCTGTCTCGGACACTTGTTGCCCGAGACACTGAAGCGCTCAACATCGCTCCAAGAGCGATGAGTGGGGACTGTCCCCTGTTCAGACCTCTGATCACAGTAGCAAAAATTTATGTACCTATCCGCAGCAAAACAAAATTTATCTTTAATCCAAAAATACCTTATGAAGTCAGATATCAGAAAAAAAATGTACAGCACTTAATAAAGTATGTAAAATTTATGTCTAAAAAAGAAATAGAATTAAGAATTATGCAACAAGTACAGTAATCTAGAGACATAATGCAAATTATGCTTAAGAATTTTTAAACTTAGCATTTCTTTTTGAGCTGTTAAATTAATCTGCAGAGTTTTAAAAAATCTGCAGCGCTCGCTGCCGTGCTGCACTGTTTTTGCTACTGGACCTCTGATAAGTTTACTGGTAAACTTGTTCCGCCATTTTGTTTCTAGATAGCAGCCATTTGAATAAGTTTTAATTCATATTTTAAGAAACGGATTTGATTAAATTATGTACACATAACCCATATCAGGTTCTTATTAATTAATTTTATCCACCATCTTGTTTCGAAATAGCGGTAATTGGAAATAGAAAGCAATTTGAAAAGTTGTAATAGGGGTAAATTTCGAAATACTAAATTAATTCTAACAAATATACGGTAGATACAACTTAAGAAATAATTTTGAAAAAAAATCGATGGCCAACTTGATTTGAAAAGACGGAAGGAAGCCGTTTACCACTATACAGCGATTTGTAGCGATTTTAAGTCTCCCTCGTTGTTTTAAGGAGGGCTAAGAAAGGCCAAGGTGCACAAATGCGAGTAAAAATCGGATGATTGCGTGCCAAGTTCGAAGTGATCCTATTCGATAGTGAGCCATCATTGCTCGCTATCAAATGTGCTATAGTATCTTCTTTGCCATTACACACAACCTTTTAAATTTATGTTGGTTTTCTTCATGAACATTATTCTAGACCTGCTGGTCATACCTACCATCTCACCCCTTTGTTGTCTCTAATTCCCATTCATTCCGTTTCATTTCCCTCCCCTCCCATTATAGTTTTTGGTATTCTGTTAAAACTGTTCTAAAGCATTTTCATCCCCTTTCTCATTTGAGCTTACCATTCAGCGACAGTTTACATCGGCTAATTAGCTCCTTGGACAGTGGACCCAATTATTAACTCTAGTAAAGCTTTCTGATCATCGTATTAGCACTTTTAATTACACACCATCTGACTCACAACAAAGCTGTCATCCTACTCAAAACACAAAAACATTTCTCTTGCCACGTTTCTTGACTCTCACAATCTTTTTGAATTATCCATTCCCTCCTTACTCTGTTTACACAATTTTGTTAAAATCGTTCTAAACCATTTTTCATTCACAAAGTAAAACTTTCACCTTCTATCGACTTAATTAAACAATTTTTTACAGCTCGAGGGTCTGTAGTTCAAAACAAATCCAAAGTTCAGTCCTAGACTTACTTTCTACACTTTGTTTACGCACCAACACACTCACAATTAAGCTCTCAGCCTAACCCGCATCCCATTTCAGCACATCATTTACACACCTTCCGGTCAAGTTTTAAACCAGTCACGTAATAAAATAACTAATTTCTTTGCCACTAAATTCAACCTTTCCTATTAAAGCTTTTGAAGTGGTTGATCATACGAACAACTCTCAACGAAAGCTTGTCCAGTTATTCCTTTTAGCACATTACTTTAGTGCTCGCCTTCCCCTTCCTTGGGGCTCCAAGGGTTCGGACTTGGCAACCACTCCCCCCCCTCCCAGGCTCTTCCTTCAGCCTAATTTTAACATAATTCTTTCGATGACTCCAACTGCCATCTCCCCCTTCCTCACTCTAGCACCGACACCATTGACCTAACCTAATCTCATTCTGCCAAATCTCATACTCTTCAACTAATCTTCCCCTTTCTGAGCTCAGACTTCCCCCTATTATTAATTTTTTTTTTTTTTTTTTTTTTTTTTCTCTCTCTCTCTCACCACTCAAGAACAATTCTCTAAACTCTAAACCCATCCAATTCGAACTAAAATTAAAATCCTCATAAACTTTTTTTTTTTTTTTTTTTTGAGGCATGGTGCGACTGGGAAAGCCCCATCCATCCATCTGGAAGTTTTCTTTTCTTTACCAATAAGTTTTTAATTCTATTCAAATAGAATTCTTTCAATCAACAAAAACAGCTTTTCTCAAAGCTCTTCAAAACCCTGAAATATCAAAACTATTTCTCATTACAAGACAATCATGTCTGATGTTGGTGAAGAGACCCCAAACAATGAAGAGGTGCTGCTGTCGGAGGTGGACAGCGATTTCGAGCCTCCAACCACCAGATCCAGATCAAAGGTACCACAGGTTTTCTTCAATAAGAAAGAAAATTTTAGGACGTACACTTCCATCCAAGAAATAGCCAATGAAGCCATCAATATCATAATGAAGGTTAAGAACAATAAAATCACCCCAGCTCCACTAATCTTATTCAAACACGCCTTCCAACAAATAAAAGCACTAGACAACAGCAGACCATCAAACACCCAGTCAACCTCTTCTATCACTCAAGTCCAACAAGCACCCCATACTACGGATGGAGCCACACAAGACACATCCTCCCTGCAAGATCTCCGCACACTGATAACGGACAACATTGCTGGATTAGACCAAAAATTAACAGAAATTAAAACTCTACAGGAAAGAATAAATGAAAGAATCCTGCAGGAAAATTCAAGCTCTTCCCAAGAACCACCTCCACATCTGGATCCCGACAGAATATCACCCAGTTTCTCACAGGTAGCAGCCAACAGCACCAACAATCAACGCCCTATTGAAGCACAACCTCCCCAAAATAAAAACTTGTCAACAAAGCAAACATTCAAAACCTTCCAAATAGCCCTAAATACATACCAAGCTTTCAAGAAAATAGCTTACGTAACAACAACCAACTCCACAAAATCAGGCTCTCAAATCATGAACTACATCAAAAACTACAATATCTCAACGTCAGCGAAGATCATCAAAACTATAATATACCGAAGATCAGTCGATGTCCATTGCTCTACGGAACAAGATGCTCAACAACTAATGAAAGACTTGAAAGCGATAGATGAAATTAATGAACATCTCATAATCAAGACCAAGCCAAACCCAAAACATCGGTTCCTAGTGGTAGGCCTCCCAAAAGAGATTGAGGAACACCAACTACTTAAATACCTAACTGAACACTGTGGCATAGAAACAGAAGAAGATGACCTAATAGAAATAATCAGATCACAGCCATCAAGATACAATGAACTACAAAATTGGGTGATCCAGGCTCCGGCCCCCCTAGTAGAAGCTTTCATTAACTCAGGGGCAATTCAAATAGGTCTACTTTGCATTCCAATAAGACCCCTAACACAAGTTCCTAAGTGCTTGAACTGCCAAAGTTTCGAGCACTCAACAGCAGTTTGTACAAGTAACACCTTTTGCTCACACTGCTCGGGCAACCACAAAAATGACAAATGTGACCTGCGGCCAAACTGCATTAATTGCCAGAGGGAAAGCATGAGCAGACTAAGAAACGACAGGCTCCCACCACTACGGTCAAATCATCCAGCCTACTCTAAGACATGCCCAGTGTACATAGAAAAGTACAGACAGCGAAGAGAGGAGCTCGATCAAAGGTTCCCCCTGTCTACAAACAACCCACCTAGACTTTCCAGAAAGGATGCAGCCTTTAAAAAGAACCATGAGCTTCAATCTTCGTCCAGGCCCGGCAGCAACAGACGACAAAACCCATCCTCATCAAGATCTCGACTAGCCCAACGACAGCGCTCTCGCCCAAGAAGTGACAACAGAGAAGAGACCACCAGCCAAAGTAGAGACAGAACAGCCAACTCAAACTCCCGTCCGAACAACAACAGAGAACAGAATCAGCAAAGTAACAGCGAATTCACCCCTGAAGCAGACTTCCAGTACAATGGTCAAGAAGGAAGCCGAGGACCAGATCCAGCTTGGCCAACGCTCCCTTTACAAATGTTCCCCTTCTCACAGATGCAACAACCTGGTCCAGGCTACATGCCGCAGCTACTTATGGATTTCATGAGACAACAAGCTTTTTCCTCCTTCAATCAAGCCACCTATCCTAGAGCCAGTAGGTAAGCAGTATTTCTATGCCTCTTTCCCAGGTTTAACCAACAACTCCCAGTATAATGCTCTCTTTAAATGAAGAAAGATTGCCTTCCTCACCCCCCCATGATGCAGCATCCTCCTCAAAATCTAAATCAAAATCAAAAGAAAAAACATCTTTCAATAACCTTAGTTTCCTGCAGGTCAACCTCAACAATTGCAAGGCGGCTAACTCGGCGGCTCAGGAGTACATGGAGAAAAACTCCATAGACATTGGGCTGCTGCAGGATGCGTACTGCACTGTTGAGGGTGATTTGTACGGATTCCCATCCTCTTGGCCAAGTTTCAGCTCTAATCAACACTCAGCCCACATTGTCATCAATACACGAAACCTTAACTTTACCCATTTACTCACAGGGGAGAATTGCGTCTTCCTCACGTTGACCACGAATGAAGGTGAGCTGAGGTTTGGCAGTGCTTACGCTGCCCCGTCTGCAGATTTTGAGGACTGCATGCAAGAGTGGCAGCACATTATTTCACAAAAAACACTCTTTCTATGTGGCTGCGACCTAAACGCTAACTCCCCGCTTTGGTGTTCTCCAAGCGAGGACGCGAGGGGTAGCAGCCTCATAGAATTCATAGCCTCGAATAATCTCAGCATAGCAAACATTGAAAATTCACAACCAACATTCCAGAGAGACAATGCGAGAGGCTGGCCAGATTTCACAATCGTAAATCCTAAGACCTTCGCCAAAATTAACGACTGGTCAGTCCTCGACATACACAACAATTCAGACCACAATTACATCACATATTCAATCACCACTATTCCTACGATTACACTATCCAAGAGATTCGCCACAAAAAATGGCAACTTTAAGAAATTTTGCAAAATTCTTCAAGAATCCGCCTCAAACCTAGAACAACATATAACAACGGTAACCAACACAAATGAACTCGAACAATTCACAGTCAACTTAATCAACACAATCCACTCAGCAGCCTCCTCGGCATTTAAACTGAAGAAATCGGGTCGGCGGTTCACCTACAACTTCTGGTCCCCCCAACTCAGATCCATGCGGAACAAGCTTACAGCCCTCAGGAGACAACAAAAATACCTTGCTCCAGAATCCATCCCCCTTCACAAACAGAAAATAAAACAACTCTCAGCTGAATTCAAAAAACAAATCAACACGGCTAAAAACACCGCATGGAGAAAGTTCTGTTCAACACAAACAAACGCTTACGGCACAGCTCAAAAATTTTACAGCAATAAGTTTTTCACACCCACTGAGCTGAAACTGGAACGTCCTCCAGCCCAGTCCTCCAAACGTAACAACCTAGAGCACCTTACTGAAGCTTTATTCCCAACAAGTAAATACGCAAACTTCAACGCACCAACCTTCTCGTCTCCCTTGGATGACCCCTTCACGGAGGCAGAAGTCAAAGCCATTCTGCATAGTTTTAATGTTAACAAAGCTCCTGGTCCAGATCATATAGATTTCAAAATTCTTAGACATACCTATTACACAATCCCTCACGTTTTACACAGCTGGACCAACTCATGCCTTAACTTGGAGTACTTTCCGGAGACCTTAAGAAAGGGGGAAGTGGTGTATTTCCTAAAGCAAGGGAAGCTTCCCTCTGAACCATCCTCGTACAGACCGATCTGCCTCCTACCTACTCTTGGCAAATTATTAGAAAAACTAATAGTATCTCGACTAAATTACCATCTCGAATCTAACAACCTTCTCCATCCTAATCAGTACGGGTTCAGAGAGGGCAGATCCTGCGAACATGCTTTGCAACATATTAAAAGCTCCTGCGCCGTAAACTCAGAGTTAAGAAAATACACTACTTTGGTCTCCCTAGATATTAAAGGAGCGTTCGACAACATTGAATGGCCACACATTCTACACACATTAATAAAACTTAACTGCCCGAGAAATATCGCGGGGGTCATCAGCTCGTACCTCTCTAAGAGAAAGATCCAGGTCAACTGGGGTGATGGCTCCACAGAACTGCCTCAGACAAAGGGCTGCCCTCAGGGTTCCTGCCTGGGTCCGGTTCTGTGGAATCTAATAGCAAATGATATCTTAACAAGAATGAATACAGAAGGATATGACACATGTGCTTACGCTGATGACTTCTCGGTAATTCTCTCGGGAAGGGTGAGGACTGACCTGGAGAACCAAGCCAAGGGCGCACTTTTCCTCTTCAGTAATATTCTCAACGAACTCGACCTAACTTTATCTACCTCAAAAACACAAGCTCTGACCTTCGCGTTCCCCAAAGCTCTCAAACGATCTCCTGTGATGAGGATCAACGGCGTCAGTGTTCGCCACGTCCAAAACCTCAAAATCTTAGGCATAACCGTCGACAGGAACCTCAACTGGACGGCTCATATAAACGACCTAAAACTGAAAACTATGTCCCACTATCATAACGCCACAAAAATGGTAGGAAAGAGGTGGGGAATCTCTACCTCCTTCCTCAAAATATGGTACTATTCCATCATAGACAAGATCTTGACATATGGCGCGGGCGTCTGGGGAGGTCACCTGTCGGCGGCAAACAAAACCAAACTCGACTCAGTACAAAGACCTTTTATCCTTCAAATCACCCGAGGTTATAAAACTATCTCCACTGACGCCCTGACCGTTGTCACAGGAATTCCTCATGCCCACCTACAACTTCAATACTGCTATCAAAAAACTAATATTCTTCAATTAAACAATACTCAGATTGCAAACTCTCTTTTACCTAATCTAAATATACAATCCCTTACAAACAGCTGGAATATCCATCCGGCAAAGGATGTTGCATCTTCTCTCATCAACTGTAATATTAATAGCTTTTCTCCCCTAGCTCCTGTGGCGATCTTCACAGATGGCTCCAAGACTGAACACGGAGTAGCAGCTGCACTCTGTGTCCTTAACAACAATGAAACCATCTTCCAGTGGTCCTGCAGGCTCGAAAACCACAATTCAGTCTTTCAGGCGGAATTATTTGCCATCCTTAAGGCTGTCGAATGGGCTGAGGAAAATGCTCACTCTTACCCAAGTATTAACATCTTTAGCGACAGCCTTTCGGCCCTGCAAGCCATTGCCCGCTACAGGAGCAGGCACCCCATAATATTGAAAATAAAACATAAACTCTATAACCTAAAATCCATCATCTCCCTGGCACACGTTTCTGCCCACAGGGGTGTCGTCGGGAACGAAATGGCAGATCATTTAGCAAAAACTGCCACAGAACATGCAACGATTGATTTTCACTTACCCGCCCCCCCTTCTTATGTAAAATCTAGACTCAAGGACAAATTAAAACAAAATTGGCAATCCTTATGGGATAACTCCATCAAAGGCAGATATACTTATAACCTGATCCCAAATCTTACTTCAAACACTTGGACCCTTACTCCCCCTATCACGGCCTTTCTCACGGGTCATGGCCCATTTCAAGCATACCTTTATAGGTTCAACCGACGACGCTCACCCCTGTGCCCTTGTGGTGAGGAAGGCACTGCTTCCCATTACTACTTCAACTGTTCCCTTACCTCCAGTTTTCACCTACGAAACCCATCCCCAAGACCAGTAATCTGGTTAGATAATATTATCACCAGACCCTCCCTAATTCAAAAACTAAATAAAATCTACGCACTTTTAGAAGATATTACTAATTTAACAGATTAACCTTCAAGCTTCTTCCTACTGGCTCAGGTTGCAACCTACAATTGTGAACATCCCAAGTCACTCAGTTCTGCAGCACGACTCCAAACTGGTATAGCAACGTTACCAAATTAACCACTGTTGCCCCTTGTCGCGTGGGGTGAAAGCCCGGCAACAACATGCAAATGTCAAAAAGACTTTTATCAATGCTCCTAAACCAACGCAAAGACAAAAACGAATGAACTGTAATACTTATTTATGGACTCAGCTAATGAAATCATAGATTAAAACTCTCATTGCAAAGTTTAAAAAAAAAAAAAAAAAAAAAAAAAAAAAAAAAAAAAACTATTTATTCCTCCTTGTGCCCTCTGTCGCGTGGTGTTTAATCCCGGCACACCTGCTATAAATAAATTATCGCCCTCTGTCGGTTGAGGCTCATTGCCTGGCGAATTTTGTAAACGCTTGTTGAATTCTCAATAAACGTTCGGAGCAGTTCCCTCTGTCTCGGACACTTGTTGCCCGAGACACTGAAGCGCTCAACATCGCTCCAAGAGCGATGAGCGGGGACTGTCCCCTGTTCAGCCTCTTCCATATCACCCGTGGATTCTTCTACCATTTTAAGGTGCTTGGCTGAGGTGTGGTTACGGTCATATTCACCTTTAAGATACCTGACTTTTACCTCTCCCAACATCGCCGAAGTCTTCTGCAGTGGTGTCGTATCCGATCATCATGGCTGCCAGCAGACTGGCAACACATAGAATTTAGCGATGAATCCTCGCTTCTCTCTTGTAGCAGATGACCATCGCATCCGTGTAATGAGGGCCCGGGGCCAGAAGTCTCTATCAGCCTTTGTTTTACAGATGCATGCAACCATTACACCTGATGTGATGCTGTGGGGTGCTATCTCCTACAACAGCAGGTCGCCTCTAATTATCCTGCATGTAACTTTAACAGCGCAACGATGTGTTTATTCCATCCTGTGACTAGTGGCATTACCCTTTATGGCACGTAATCCTGAAGCCAGTTTAAACAAGATAATGCCAAGCTCCATGCGGTTCGCATACCTATGGACAGCCTCCGTGTAGTTAATACACTTTCATTGCCAGCAAGGTCTTCAGACTTTTCGCCCATCGAAAATGTCTGCGACATGGTAGGCCGCTAGATACAAATACGCCAAAATGTCGCAGATCTGGAGAACAATTGATGAATGCCTGGCAGAATGTATCGCATGATGACATTAAGCCGCTATCAAACGAAGAACCATACGATAGTCTTTAGCACAAAATACCTCATAAACAGGTTTTTCATGCGGGAAACGATCCAAATATGCCGTTTGATACAAATTGCCGAACGTATGCTCGTCAATCACGCATTTTCGACTGTTTAAATCACATACGGTAGTCTTTAAAACGAAATCCTCCAATCAGAGAATCGCGATTACAGAACACCCTCTATTCTTTTCCCTTTTAAACATCCTTGGGGGAGAATAATAGCCAAATGTTGGGTCCGTTGTTTACATTTCTGGATTTCGTTCTTCCGTTTATGCTTAAAAACAACCCCACTGAAGTCGTTTGGTCACTTTTGAGCGGCAATAGCTTATATTTTAGAATATATCGTCTTCCGTCTGATAGCACCTTAAGGAACATTTATCACTCCTTATACCTAGACATTTAGAACCATGCATCGCTGAGAGGGTCGGTTTCACCAACAACTTAATTGAACATTCAATATGCAGTTGTTAGCCGTTGATGGGTTCGATATCCTTGAAGTTATAATCATTTCATGATTTTTATGTAATCTGTGCACATATTTAATTTCAATAAAAACAGACACTTTCTTCAAGGCGCTTTTTTTTTCTTACACTGTAATTTCCTGGATATAAGGCTTAAAATACTGTAAAGACAAAGCAGGATAGCAAATCGAGATAAAACATGAAATAAAATCTCGTCAAAATCATCTTTAAACTTTAACTTGCCTTTCCGAAAAAATTCTGATTTAGTTTTACACGTATTGTGAAAAGTTGTTAAGAATCAACTTTCATCACTGTTCATCGATTTGTTATAACAGCCCAGTATAAATTTCATATAATAATAAAGAAATAAAAATAAAATTATAACTTTTCACGCTTAAAGAACACCATTCAAAAGTTTTAATTCTGTCTTGTTTGCCAAAGAAAATTTTAACATTAACAATTGACAAAAGATGAAAAATTCATCAATCTAAATATCCTCTTATCAATGAGTTTCATTTTTTATCAATTCTTTTTCAAGGCGTAACAAAGAACTTGACGGTGATGTATTGTTTTGAATACAGAAAAGATTGATTAAAGAATTTTGAATAGCCCTTTGTTTGTAACATATTAGTTTATTAAAATTATGTTTCTGCTCAATTTTTTGAAAGTTTAAGGTTATCGTTAAATATATATAGAGGACTTGTACGCTTTTTATAAAATAACTAAAGGAAACTATGCAAAGTAAATTCAGATAGTGGCGTAGTAATTCAAAGGTCATGAAAGTGGCTCGAAAAATTTAAAAATATCTCAAAGTTTTTAAAAAAATCAATAAATAATTAAATGTTAACTAATAATCACAATTATTAATAACATTAATAATGAACATTTCTTCGACTTAAACTATTGGTTTTAAAAGATAATAATTCTTTCATTTTGCAGTAAATGAAATTTCGCGACATCCAAATGGGGGAAGGGGGTTTGAGCCCCCTGACCATGTTGGGGGCGAGAAAGCTGCTATTGAAGGTAGCGCTGACACCCATATCGAGATCTTGAATGACTTCAATGGAATTTTTTTGAAATTTTTATATTCGTAAGTGACATGGAAATTTTGAGAATTTGTTTAAATATAATATCTAACTAAGAGAAAAAAAAAAAAAAAAAAAAAGCTAGTTACAGATGTCATTTTAAACAAATATAATTATAAATATAGATTAAATTATGAATATATATCTTCAAAACAGAAAATACAGACCAAAAAGGTAGGTGCGCAACTAGATGTTATAACAGAACTATCTATAAATTTACAAAGTCCAATCCGATCTATGTCCGCTCTACGTCCAATTATTCTAGAGATGTGCGAGATGCACACAGGTACATACAGACATCATGATAAATTTCGTAAAATCGTGACTATCTGTAAAGTAGGTGGTCGTGCTAAGACTAAAACTGAAGATATATTACTGGCCATTATGTCAGTCAAAAATATAAATTTGCATTATTCTACGACTAACGATTTTGAGTTGTGGAAGATACAAAATCCGTTTTTGAAGTAAATAAGCTTAACCTTTCTATTTTAACTTAAATTTCAATGTTTAGCGCACATGTTATTTTTAGCAGTTGAACTTTTTGTAAACAATTTTATTAGAGTTCATGAAAAAAAAACTTTTTTCGCACTTTTCCACAGTTACGTACAAGTTACGTAATCCATTTGAATTTATTACAAATTCACTGATTTCAGTGGTTTTTAAAAATCAACTTTGTACATGGATTACGTCAAAAAATAACTATGTGGAAAGTAATTCTATAAAAACCCTTGATCCTAAATTTAATTAAATATTATTTTTCTATAAAATTTGCAATTTTCAATCGAGATGGGTTGTGTGAGTGAATTATGTCGTATAGAAAAGCTGCCTAATATAAAGCTATCATTTTCAATTAAGAAAACGCTGGCTCGCAAATTATGAAACTAACGTCGACCTTAAAATTAACTAAATATTATTTTTCTATAAAATTTGTTATTTAATAGCGATTTATAAATATTTAGACTATGAATTTTAATATTTAATAATATATATATATATATATATATATATATATATATATATGTATTTTTTTTTTTTAATCCATTAAAGATTTGCGATTAATATTATATAAATATATATTTACACTTCAATCAAAAAATCGCGTAATTTTTCACACGGCAAATATTCACATTTGCTTCTTTGATATATTTCAGGTATACCAGAAACCTTTTACCTATTTTTCTATGAATAGCTAGAAAAAATATTTAACTATTCCTTTTTTTCTTTTCTTTTTAAGTATTTCCCTTAAAATAAAGTTGCGAAGTAATTTGTTCAATGAAAGCCGACAGAAACCTTCAAGTATAGGTGGGTGGAAAAATAATGTAAAAACTTTCGATTTTACACGTTTCGTCGATAACTTATGAAATATTTGACAGATTCTTCTAAAACTTTTTGTTGGTTGGGTTTTACAGTCGGTAACAAAAGTGTCAGAGCACTAGCAAAAATTCCTATGTAAAAAAAGTACATTTCATACGATTTTGTTAAATAAATCCTTGTCGAATCCTGTTCTTAGTCAGTGTAAGAACATGATTAGATAAGGATTTATTTTACAAAACAGTATGAAGTGTACTTTTTACTTCCTTATACAAAGTATAAGGAAGTATAGTAATCCCGATTTGCGAAATGGATTTTGTATTTCACATTGCTCGAAAACGAATGATCGCTGAATGTTGCCAATTTATACGTGTGACTGTCATGATGTCTAGTTGTACACTTGCAAGTGTCGTCTTAACACGAGCTCTCGTTTTAGAGATATAAGCGACTTTATACGATTTTTCGTGACGTCTGTATGTATGTGTGTCTGTGTGTGTGCCCGTATGTGGCATAACTCAAAAACGGTTGGTCGTAGAAAGTTGCAAATTGGTACATAGGTTTGTTATAACATCTAGTTGTGCACCTCCCTTTTTGGACTTTGTATGATTTTCCGTTTTGGAGATATTTAGGAAAATTAGGTTCATAGTGACCAAAAATACATAGGTTTTGGCCATAATGTATCAAAAAACGGTAATAACCCAAAAACGGTTTGGAGAAATCATGCAATTTAACTGACTTCCCGACTAGCTAGGCATTTGAAACTTTCAGAAAAGCTCAAAACACGTTGACAATGCATTTTTTAAATATTTTTAGCCAACTGTTTCCGATACCTGCTGCCCTCAGCAGCGTTTATGTGATTTAACAGAAAATTTATTTAACTAACTTCACGACTAGCTAGACATTTGAAACTTTCAGACTAGATCAGAACACGGTGAAAATGCATTTTTTAAAATACTTTTAGCCAACTGTTAAGAGTCCCTGCTGTCTTCGGCAGCGTTACCAGTACAAATCTTGCATCAGTTTTTAACTAACTTTCAGAAAAGCCCAGAACACGGTGATAATTCATTTTTAGGACTGAGGGCCTATTAGTCTCAGACAGCGATTTTTGCGGTGTCGTTTTCGATAGTTGGACCTTTGTCGAAATCATTTTTCGATGGACATTTATCGAAATCTAAAATTTATCGAAAATATAATTGAATAATTTGAAAGCGATGTTATAATTGGGAAGAAAAAAAAACTAATAGTCCTCCGTCCTAAACTAAATTCTGCTTTTGCCAGAATTTCATCAAAATCTTTTCAAAATGACATTGACATGAGTCCCCCCAAGGCACAACTATGACATGAGTCTCCCCAAGGCACAACTTTGACATGAGTCCCCTCCAGGCACAACTTTGACATGAGACCCCCAAGGCACAACTTTGACATGAGTCCCCCCCCAAGGTACAACTTTGACATGAGTCCCCTCCAAGGCAAAACTTTGACATGAGTCCCCCCAAGGCGCAACTTTGACATGAGTCCCCTCCCCAAGGCACAACTTTGACATGAGCCCCCCAAGGCACAACTTTGACATGAGTCCCCCCCAGGCACAACTTTGACATGAGTCCCCCAAGACACAACTTAGACATGAGTAACCCCAAGGTACAACTTTGACATGAGTCCCCCCAAGGCACAACTTTGACATGAGTCTCCCCCAAGGCACAACTTTGACATGAGTCCCCCCCCCCAAGACACAACTTTAAAATGAGTCCCCTCAAGTCACATTTTTTTTTTTTTTTTTTTTTTTTAAATATTTTTAGCCAACTGTTTCGGGTCCAGTGACAATGTTTTTTAACATTAAGTATATTTCTAAAAGTGTATAAGGAAGTCATGTGGTGCCCACATCAGATTTTTTTACATAGGAATTTTTGCTAGTGTTCGGACACTTTTATTACCGACTGTACGTCGTACTATTACTGCGCAATGAACAACTGGCAGCGGTCTGGGACTCACCCCGTAAAGGTGGTCCGGAGACATGCTATCATAATTTTGATCCTCCACAGCAGAGATGGTTCTCCCGCTTCGGTGACCCCCCAGAGGTATATTTTTTTATGGGAACATGGAGGACATTGCGGCCACGACAGATTTTACGTGCACCAGCCACCATTAGTGTATACGATGGTCTTTGGACGGCTCGCGTACCGAACCGACAATCTTCCAATTACGAGTCTGGCGCTCTACCGATTGGGCTACCGCGGCCCGTAAATCTTTTGGAATATAAAGCAGATGTTTGACCGTACAATTTCCGAATTTGGATAAGTTTACATCAAAAAGTTTCACTACAAATGCGATAAAAATATATCGTACAGTAGAGCCCCGATTCTCCGAGTCCCGACTAACCGAGTTCTGGGTTAACCGAGGTAGTCCCGAATAGGTCACGCCTCGGAAAGGGCGTGTCTTTTGGCATCATAATTTTGACAAATTTTACTATACGGTACTATATTTTATAATTTATGTATGTATGCATTGTATGGCATTTTTAACTGACTACATTTAAATATGTAATAGATGTATTATTTTACTTCACTGACTACGTTTTTAGCCATTTTAAACTTTGAAGTATGTTTTCCCCTCGATTTACGACAGAGTCTGCGTTATCGGAGGTAACATCGATCCCCATTACCTCAGATAAGCGAGGTTC
The DNA here is from genome assembly GCA_963930645.1 of Salticus scenicus. Taxonomy (NCBI): domain Eukaryota; kingdom Metazoa; phylum Arthropoda; class Arachnida; order Araneae; family Salticidae; genus Salticus; species Salticus scenicus. Next base: position 176,627,656 of record OZ005654.1, read on the forward strand.
TACTGTGTTTGTAATTACCTTATCCATAGAAATGCTCGAAATGGCTTACAACAGTAAAGCATTATTCTATGGATCTCTTACAACGTTTTCATTTATTTGTGATTTTAATCCAAAAATGTTATAGTACAACAACAACAACAACAACAACAACAACAACAATAATAATAATAAAATCAATAAATAAATAGATAAGTAAATAAAAATAACTTTTTGATTAGAGTTTTCAATTTTAAAGCTGGAGACGTGATTATCTGTTTTATAAGTGATTTTCTAAACGAAGGATCATTCATAAATAGATATCTTTACCTTGTTTTCGAAAGTTCAATAACAAACATTTTTTTTTTCGGTATATACATACGTAAGGAAAGTATTATAATCATGGAAGAAACCATCTTTGAGAATTTGGTGCATTTATACGATTTGAGGTCTCCTCAGTTCATTTTGGTAATTTCTACTGTAATGATGTATGTGTGTGTGTGATCGATTTGATCGATTGACGTAAAAGTTGATACGTTTGTTATAGGTCACCATCGCACAAACTGTATGGATTTTGATGAATAGATTTTTACACGGATAGAACAAAAAATTCTTTATCATTATGAGCTATGGGCTCAAATCCATTGAACTTCAATAATGTTAAATTAAACAACATATTATTTGGAGAAATATGCTCAAACACTGTATATAATTTTTTTCTTTTGTTTATTTCACGATTTCACTGTTTTTATTTTATTTAAAAAACCGTTAATTACTTAGAGTTCGAAAAGACGAGTGCAATCACTCCAGATTTTTTTTTTTTTTTTTTTCTTCTTATGTTCATAAATTTTAAACAAATGAATACGAAATTTGGTTAATATATTCCTTATCAAATAATTAACCAAATTTTATATTATTTTAATACCGTGAATAATTTTAAAACTGATATTAACGCATTTTTTCTTAAAAGTACGAAAGGAGCAATTAAACGGTATTAGAAAAGAAAACTAATAAGAAATGGTACTAAAAATGCATTACGAATAAATGAATGTGTGTGTGCACATTCTTTTAAAAAGTTAATTAAAACCTTTTCCTTCTTTTTTCTTTAATTTTCTTCATCTTATTATTATTTTTTGTATAGGGATAATTCAAAAAGAAGGGAAAATATAAGAACACGAATTTTATTGAAGTGCTGAGGCTTCATTTCATTATATATATATATATATATAAGTAATTAAACAATATCTCTAAAAAAGAGTTAATTAAACACGTGTTACGAGGGTTGCTATTTATATTTCTGGCCTTGGCAACAGGAAGTGTTGCTAGGCGACCGCAGACGATTTTAATCGAAAGTTTGATATTTTTAAACGTAAATTCAGCAGACGATTTACCATTATAGCTTTATTTGTGTTGTTGACAGTAAATTGAAAAGTTCTTCTCTTTCAAAAAATGGAATTGAATCGTGAAAATTTTCGTGCGATTATTTTTCATAAATTTCGACGTGGATTGTCAAGACAAGAGTGCTTCGATGAACTTAATTCTTTATACAGCGATAAAGCGCCATCCTACAGCACTGTAAAAAATTGGTATAACGAATTTAATCGTGGTCGATGTTCGATCCAGGACGAATCCCGTGCAGGTCGTCCAAAATCCGTTGTTGTGCCAGAAAAGATCGATGCTGTGCGTGAACTGATAAAGCAAGATCGTCATGTGACATACCGTGAGATTGAGGCGTCTTTGGACATTAGTATGACTAGCATCAATAAAATATTGCATGAACATTTGAGCGTAAAAAAAAAAATGTTCGCGTTGGATCCCGCATAATCTGACAAACGCTCAAAAAAAGGCTCGCGTCGATTGGTGCAAGGAAATGTTGGAAAAATACGTTCAAGGTACATCAAAGGCTGTGTATAACATCTACACAGGTGACGAATCATGGATCTATGCATATGAGCCGGAAACAAAACAGCAATCAACTGTATGGGTCTTCCAAGGCGAGGCAAAACCAACAAAAGTTGTTCGAGGAAGAAGCACATCGAAACAAATGATTGCCTGTTTCTTCGGCATTAACGGTCATGTGGCAACAGTGGTGTTAGAGCAACGCAGGACGGTCAATTCTGAATGGTACACGACCATTTGTTTGCCAGAAGTCATCGGAGAAATTCGAAAAAAGCAGAAGAACAGGCGAATCATTCTTCATCATGACAATGCGAGCTCTCACACATCGACTCAAACAAATGCATTTCTGACTGAGCGAAAGATCGAACTGATGGGTCATCCGCCGTACAGCCCTGATTTGGCACCCAATGACTTCTTCTTATTCCCACACATCAAAAATAAATTACGTGGACAACGATTTTCGACCCCCGAAGAAGCGGTTGATGCATTCAAAACGCATGTTTTGGAGTTACCTCAATCGGACTAGAAAAAGTGCTTGGAAAATTGGTTCAAACGCATGCAAAAGTGTATTGATCATCATGGAGAATATTTTGAAAAACAATAAAACCAATTTCGATCCTACACATTTGTTTTTTCATTATTAGGCCAGAAATATAAATAGCAACCCTCGTATTTGTTATTTTTATTAAAAACACTTTAAAAACACGTAAAATTAATTTTTATTTAAATTTTTTTAAAAATATTATCCTAAGCTTTTCGCTTTGAAATTTCAAAGCATCACCAGAGATTTTTATTACTGAATTAAATGAGCAGTTTTTTAAATAATTTTCCTTTTACAGTCAACAGTTAAGTCTTCTAATAACGTGAATAGCAGCAAAGTCAATTTGAAGTCTGGTGAAGGTTGGACCAAAGAGCTAAGGAAAGTAAGGAAAATTATTTAAAAAACTGCTCATTTAATTCAGTAATAAAAATCCCAGATGGTGCTTTGGAATTTCAAAGCGAAAAGCTTAGTATAATATTTTTAAAAAAATTTTAAATAAAAACTAATTTTACGCGTTTTTAACAAAAAATAATTACAAGATAAAAAGATCTTTTTATATACCATGTTTTTAAATTTTCTGTTCAATCATATAAACGCTACCGAAGGCAGCGGGAACCCGGAGCAATCGGATAAATTAAAAAAAAAAAATCATTGCTCTCGTGTTTTGAGCTATTATAAAAGTTTCAAATGTCTAGCTAGTTGGGAAGTTAGTGAAAAATCGATTGCAATCTTTGTACTGGTAACGCTGCCGAAGGCAGCAGGAACCCGAAACATTTGGTTACAAATATTTTAAAAATGCATTTTCACCGTATTCTGAACTATTCTGAAAGTTTTAAATGTCTAGCTAGTCAGGAAGTTAGTTAAATAAATTTTCTGTTGAATCATATAAATGCTGCCGAAAAGCTATAAAAAAAATGTATTGTCACTGTATTCTGAGCTATCCTGAAAGTTTCAAATGTCTAGCTAGCCGAGAAGTTAGGGAAAAATCGATTGCAATCTTTGTACTGATAACGCTGCCGAAGGCAGCAGGAACCCGAAACATTTGGCTAAAGGTATTAAAAAAATGCATTTTAACCGTATTCTGAACTATTCTGAAAGTTTCAAATGCCTAGCTAGTCGGGAAGTTTGTTAAATAAATTTTCGTTCGAATCATATAAACGCTGCCGAAGGCAGTAGGGACCTGAAACAGTTGACTAAAAGTATAAAAAAAAAGTATTGTCACTGTATTCTGAGCTATCCTGAAGTTTTCAAATGTCTAGCTAGTCGAGAAGTTAGTGAAAAATCGATTGCAAGTTTAATACTGGTAACGCTGCCGAAGGCAGCAGGAACCCGGAGTAGTTGGATAAAAATATTTAAAAAATGCATTTTCACTGTGTTCTAAACTATTCTGAAAGTTTCCAATGTCTAGCTAGTCGGGAAGTTAGTTAAATAAATTTTCTGTTGAATCATATAAACGCTGCCGAAGGCAGTGGGAACCTGAAACAGTTGACTAAAAGTATTAAAAAAATGTATTGTCACCGTGTTTTGAGCTATCCTGAAAGTTTCAAATGTCTAGCTAGTCGGAAAGTTAGGAAAAAACCGATTGCAATCTTTGTACTGATAACGCTGCCGAAGGCAGCGGGAACCCGAAACAGTTGGCTAAAGGTATTAAAAATATGCATTTTAACCTTATTCTGAACTATTCTGAAAGTTTCAAATGTCTAGCTAGTCGGGAAGTTAGTTAAATAAATTCTCTGCCGAATCATATAAACGCTGCCGAAGGCAGCGGAACTTGAAGCAGTTGACTAAAATTATTAGAAAAATGTATTGTCACCATGTTGTGAGCTGTCCTGAAAATTTCAAATATCTAGCTAGTCGGGAAGTTAGTTAAAAATCGATTGCAAGATTTGTCCCTGACAAACACACAAACACACAAGAATCGAAGTTAATAGAAACATGGTAATAACATATAAACAATCTTCTAATAATGCTAGATTTTTTTTTTTTTTTTTGTGTGTGTGCGTGTGTGTATGAAAATCTTTCTAATTTTAAACTTTTAACATAAGGTAATTCCGGGAGAGATGCCCCACTTAAGGAAAGGAAGCTATAAAATAAATTAGTAGTAACAATGACAACGAAAATTTGTGGTAAATACATAATAGATATCGTTTATTACTACTAAGAAGTTTTTTTGTACCATATTGTAAATTTTCTTTTAAAAAAAATAAAATTGCGGCAACACTACATTTTGCCATCTCTCCCGAAGTTGCGGGTGAGATGCCCCACTCACATGGGAGAGATGCCCTACCTGTAAAAAACATAATAAAAGGTTTTAGCATTGGTCAATAGTGATCAATAGTGGTCAATAGTGGTCAATGGTCCCCAAAGAGCTTGTTTTGGTATTATTATATGTTTTTCTTCGACGACGAACTGTCCGAGAAGAAATTTCATAGTACCTAGCAGCTTCAATGACACCAATTTCCCCTGCTTCTAGTCTCAAGAGCCTCTTTTAAATGGTCTTCTGTCCTGGTCCCACCAGCTGTTCCAGTATTTTTTCTTTTGTACATACTGTAGTCATCTTTCTTTTTTATATACTGTTTTCTTTTTATATACTGTAGTCATCTTTCCTGAAACAAACAAGTAGCATTGAACAACTGCATTAACAAATACAATACTATTCACTTACCGGCACAATTAACCGCCCACCTACAGTTTCGTTAGCGCCCAAGATTGTTTACGTTATAGTTTAAATGTCAAAGGTCAGTCTGACATACCTGAGCGTTTTTTGCTTTCATATCTGGATTCAATTTGCTTTTTTGTGATTTCGTTTTGAGTTGCCACTTCTAGAGATCACGCGAATTTGAATGTTATTTGATGAATTTTAATCTAAATTTATAATTTCAAAAAATATTTTTAAGTTAAAAATTTTAACGATTTACAAATATTACGCATTTTATAAAAACAATATTAGTTTAAAATTTAAACAATTAAATGACTTTTCTCCCTGTAAATGTATGTGGGGCATCTCACCCAAATATAATCTGGGGCATCTATCCTTTTGGTATGGGAGAGATGCCCCGGCAACTATCCAAAGTAAAAGACAGCAAAAATGGCGGCACAATGGCCGAAGTCGACTGATCAACTTCTTACTACAGATTTTTAAACTTATATAAAAAAAAAATCTATTTTTATTAACTAGTGCCAGCCTTACAATGCAACTTCACTCTTATAACAGAGTAGGAAAAACATGGTACTTACTTGAAATATTGTTGTGACAGCAGAACACAAAGAAATAAGTTCACGTAACTTCCACAGCACACCATTCAACATCTATCTGAAATAATAATCGGACTTGCTGAGCCATCTATCATTGCGTTTCGAAATTATATTAAGTGGGGCATCTCTACCGGTGGGGCAACTCACCCGAAATTACCTTATTAAAGTTATTAAGAATTCCGTGTTATTTATACCTTATTTATGTTTAGACCAAATTTTTACTTTCCGAACACTATAGTGAGGAAAGTTTTGTAATCATGTCAAAAATCCGAATTCGAGATTTTGATGTTTCTATACGTTTTGAGGTCCCCTGAGTTCGTTTTCACTATTTTTACGATGATGTATGTATGTGTGTGTGTATGTGTGTATGTGTGTATGTGTGTATGTGTGTATGTCTGTGAGTGAACACGCTAGCGTCTAAACGCTTTGTTCGATTAACCTGAAAGTTGGTACGCATATTGTAAGTCACCATAGTACGAACCCTATAGATTTTGGTGAATCTAGCACTTACAGTTTTTTTACAGGGACACAAAGAAAAATTCTTTATCATTATGGCCTATGGGAGCAAAATCTTAAAAGTGCGATAGCATCTAAACGCCTTATTCAATTGAGCAAAAATTTTATACACATATTATAGGTCACAAATACTCAATCTGTATAGATTTTGGAGAATCTAGCACTTATAGTTTTTTTACAGGGACACAAAGAAAAATTCTTTATCATTATGGCCTATGGGAGCAAAATCTTAAAAGTGCGATAGCATCTAAACGCCTTATCCAATTGAGCAAATATTTTATACACATATTATAGGTCACAAATACTCAATCTGTATAGATTTTGGAGAATCTAGCACTTATAGTTTTTTTACAGGGACACAAAGAAAAATTCTTTATCATTATGCCTATGGGGCCAAATTTTTAAAAATGTGATAGCGTCTAAACGCCTTATTAATCTGAGCAAAAAATTTTTACACATGTTATAGATCACAGTTGAACTAACTGTATAGATTTTGGTGAATCTAACACTTATAGTTTTTTTACAGGGACACAAAGAAAAATTCTTTATCATTATGGCCTATGGGAGCAAAATCTTAAAAGTGCGATAGCATCTAAACGCCTTATTCAATTGAGCAAAAATTTTATACACATATTATAGGTCACAAATACTCAATCTGTATAGATTTTGGAGAATCTAGCACTTATAGTTTTTTTACAGGGACACAAAGAAAAATTCTTTATCATTATGGCCTATGGGAGCAAAATCTTAAAAGTGCGATAGCATCTAAACGCCTTATCCAATTGAGCAAATATTTTATACACATATTATAGGTCACAAATACTCAATCTGTATAGATTTTGGAGAATCTAGCACTTATAGTTTTTTTACAGGGACACAAAGAAAAATTCTTTATCATTATGGCCTATGGGAGCAAAATCTTAAAAGTGCGATAGCATCTAAACGCCTTATTCAATTGAGCAAAAAATTTATACACATATTATAGGTCACAAATACTCAATCTGTATAGATTTTGGAGAATCTAGCACTTATAGTTTTTTTACAGGGACACAAAGAAAAATTCTTTATCATTATGCCTATGGGGCCAAATTTTTAAAAATGTGATAGCGTCTAAACGCCTTATTAATCTGAGCAAAAAATTTTTACACATGTTATAGATCACAGTTGAACTAACTGTATAGATTTTGGTGAATCTAACACTTACAGTTTTTTTACAGGGACACAAAGAAAAATTCTTTATCATTATGGCCTATGGGACTAAATTTTAAAAAGTACGATAGCATCTAAACGCCTTATTGAATTCAGTTGAAAATTTATATGAGTATTATAAATCACTGTTGCACTAACTATAAGCATTTTGGTGAATCTAGCATTTATAGGTTTTTACAGGGACACAACGAAAATTTCTTTATCATTATGATCTATGGGCTCAAAGTTCAGTAGCGTTAAATAAAACAACGTGTAATAGATGGAGAAAAATACTCAAACACTCTATTATGGTTTTCTCTCTTTTGTTTGTTTAACAACTACTCTTTCTTTACTTTATCTACGAGACTGTTAATTACTCAATGTTCGGAAAGTCGAGTGGAGTCACTCCAGATTTTTTTTAGATAATTTTGAATATATTTAGTTATTGTCCTAAAAATAGCTAAGGATATAGCTTATTAATTACATCGGGTTCAAGGCTTTTCAAAAGAAATTAAGACAATTTAAAAAACGTTTTAAATATATTTGTTATTTTTTTCAAACTGGTCTTAACTATCTACCTCTGAGATTGGCATTCTCACATGTCAAATTTCATAAAATTTGATTAATAATTTTACAACGAACATGTCATTCATATTCTATGTGCTTTTATTTACGAGGTATGCGCAAAAGAAGAAGCAGAACAAAGTGTTTTTGGAAACACTTGTTGGATGGAAACCAGTGTACAAACATCATATTATAAAGTACATCTTATTTATAATCATCAAATTCCTTAAAATATTTCACTCTATCACTGGTAACGTTTTGAATTTTCACAAAATCTATTTGCACCTTTTACATAAGTTACTTCATGCATTTTTCTATAAATTATGCAAAAGACAAATGCTCATATTTCGTGAATTGTTTGATTTATTTATTTTGTAATTGGAATCTATGAAAAATATGTGATGAAATACATACTTTACATATCTAATGTTTAACAAGAATTATTCAAGTACTTCTTAATTTGACGGTAAAACGTGTGAAATTATATGTGTTCATAATATTTTGCCACCTACCTGTAGATGCAGCCCTGTATTGCAAAAACAAAATATTTTATGAATCGTGCACTATACTAACTTCTCCTTATCAAGAAACATTGTTTTAATTGGTAACTTATTCTAGTAATTATTCCTTTAGAGTGCAATTAATATAATTATATCTATTTATTCAAAATTTGGAATTTATAAAATTTAAAATTTAAAATTATTTTTTAATTGAGTAATAATAGTATTATTATCTAAATGGTAATTTAATGGAAAAAGAGTTTGAATAAACCTAAGCGATATTAATCATTTTAACATAATACATAGCAAATGAATTAAGATAAATAACGATTAATCCGCATTCATGAAAACGTGAGAGCGCTACTGAACTTCCAATATATATTACAGAGCATTCTTATTAAATTAAGCCACTGTTTTAGCCTACTCCGTGAAAATTTGTAAATTAATGACGTAAGTTTATGTTTTCCTGAGTCAACAGGTGACGCAGCACTTGATGATATAAGTATCTCCATATCTCATTAGTACATTTTGGCGAGTTGCACTGTGATTTTATGCTGCTATTTGTGACAAACAGAGTAGTCATATGTAAATTACATATTAACTAGTACATATAAATATTTATTCTGAAACTTGCATCTAAGTCCTTTTCATATTTCTATGAGTTAAATAATTCATATGCATTCTTGACGCTAATGAATAATGATAACGATATATTTTGTTACTAACAAACGCGTGCGAAATATTCGCACTTTATTTCTTTTCTTATTTACCTTTAAAATTTGAAACTCATAAATGTTATACCAATTTCACCACCTAATTAAAATTTTAATTTACCAGAAGCAAAATTATTAATAAAACCAAATTAATATTGCACTATAGTGAAACCAAAATCAATCAAAGAAAGGTTTCCAAATAAAAATCATGGTTCACGACCCAATTTTCATACTTCCACAGGCAGTACAGTTTTAACATACGACTCCCACGACGCCTCTTATATTTTTGTCGCCATGTTGGCGATGACTTTTTATTAATTTTTTTTTAAATAAATAAATAAATAAAATAAAATAAAATAAAATAAAATAAAATAATTCCTATTTTGATTATATTTTTTATGATTGTGTTTTTTTAGTCAGTTTATGACACAAAAGTTCTGTATATATATCTTTAAAATATTGTTAGGTTTAAAATGACGCTTGCAAAGATTTTGATAAAACAACTGTTAAAAATACATTTTTTCGTAAAATAATCTCATCAGACAAATGTCGTCATTTTTTCTTATTAGTCCATTGAGCTAAGTCCACGTGCTTAAATATTGTCCATGTATAAATATTATTTTTTTTATTCTCGCGTATTGTATCGTTTCGACAAAAAATAATTGAAACTGGTTAGCGTTAGAGAAATATTATATAGATAGTTATTCTGGATTTACGAGTATATTATTTGTCGAACATTATTAAAAATAGAAACTATTATAGTCGAATTTTAAGCAGACATACATGGTGGCCAATTAAGGTCAATTAAGCCTACCCTAAAATAGTCCTTTTGGTGAAAATTTTCGAAATTTTCTGTTATTTGTTCATTTTATAGGCCACACATTTAGGATTCCAAAAATACTTTATTTTTGTTTTTATGTTAACTAGAAGCAAAGTTATAGTATAAATAATAAACCGGAATACAGTTATGTTTGAAAACTACATGGGAATAGACAAAGAGCGAATTCAGAAATCGAAACGACAATCTCTACAAGCAACAAAGTTATCCAGAAAAAAAAAAAAAAAAAAAAAAAAAACCTAAAAGCTAAAAGAAAGTCAAAATTAGTTAAAAATGAAGCAAAGGAGGGCTTAACATACAAATATAGCGAGTTTTAAAAGTGTAAAATGGCTACAAATTTTTTTTTGTGCTGTATTAAAATCTTTAAATGCGTTTTCTGAGAAACTGTTTTTTCGTTACTTTTGTTTGCGATTACATTCATTTTTGAAAATGTATTTAGAATATTGAACTGAAATTTTGCCAAAATGTTTTATTAATCTTTAGCTATGTTCTGTAGCAAAATCTAACCTCTTTGTATTTATTTATTGATTTTACTGACAGTTTTTTGGAGAAGTGAGGATTTTTCTCGTTTTAATTTTGAGCTTTTGTACCAAGTATGGAATATTTCAATAAATTTTATAAATACAGCAAATCTTTTGCTACAGAACACAGGAAAGTATGTTATATCTGCACTATGTAAAGCTTATTGAAATATAATCAATAGAATCTGTTATAGGAGATGTGGCATAAATGAAAAATTTTACTAATTTTTTTCTAAATATTGCCTATATTTTAAAAGTTAATGAAAATTTCTGTAAAATTTCATTTAAATCCATAGTTTTTTTATCCCATCTTAATTAAATACATGTGCGTTTCATTAAAATTTTACGTATTTAAAAAAAAAAAAAAAATGCTTCGTATGTAGGCACATTCCTTAAACTGACAATGTTCGTAGTGTTTTGTAGTGCTATTTATTTGCAAGAATGGCACCAAAATTTGCAAAAAGATTAAACTAGACGAAGGATGAACGATTCCGCAAAAATTAAAATGAGTAATTAAATAAATAAAGTAAAAATAAAGTTCCAAAATTTACCACTAGGGAAATATGTGGGGCCTTTTTTTTTTTTTTTTCAAGCTAAAGCTTTTGTCGCAATTTATAATTTAAAATTGATGATTGCGCGCATTTATTAAGCACTGCTTTCGTCCCATTTATTACACTCATGTTTGTGAAAATTGCAACACTTTGAACGAAACTTACAGGAAATGTAAAGTGAGGTAAGGCGTGCAAATGATTAGAATTACAAAGTGACTGAGCATGTGTTGAACGAGATACCACTCCTTATTAGTCGCTTGTTCTAGGTATATAAAGGACTGTAAAGGCGCGTTGAAATCTATTTATCATCCTCTGTCTGCGGTAAACGTTTCATTAGTGCCAATATGCCTCTTCAAAAGCGAAGGGTGCTATACCAACAATTAACGGAGTTCGTACGAGGCCGCATTGTTGGTATGCGAAAGGGTGGATTTTCGTATCGAGAAATCACAGCCCGCACGCAGTGTAAAGCCACAACAGCGATGCGTGTTTGGAAGAAATGGACAGAGGAGAATCAAACAAGCCAAAAACCTGGCAGTAGGGCACGCAATAGAACAACGGCACGAGACGACAGATACCTCATCCGCATGGCTGTGATGGACCGTACAACGTCCTCTCGTGTGTTAGCACAACGTTGGAGCACGGCTACAGGTGTTTTGCTATCTAACTCCGCGGTTCGTCGCTGTTTGCTGCAGCATGAACTGCGTGCAAGGGTTCCTCTACGCAGGATTCCCCTCTCGCTGAGTCACAGACGTCTCCGACTCAATGGGCTCAGCAACACAGCATGCCCAGTGGCAACAAATTGTTTTCTCCGATGAATTTCGCTACAATCTGGAGTGCAATGATGAAGAGTACGCGTCAGATGTTACAAGGGGAACGTCTGCTCCCACAGTGTGTTATCCAGCGTCATACTGCACAAACGCCTTGCATCATGGTGTGGGGAGCTATTGGGTACAATTGTCGATCCCATCTAGTGCACATTGCCGGCAACCTCAACAGTATTCGCTACATAAGGGAAATTTTGGAGTCAAAGGTCCTTCCCATTCTTCGATGCATTTCGGGTGCTGTATTTCATCAAGATAATGCCCGTGTACATGTTTCTCTGACTGCACAAGCCTTCTTCAGTGCACAACAGGTTTCGCTTTTTCCATGGCCTGCTTATTTCCCGGATATGTCGCCCATCGAGCACGTCTGGGATTTCATTGGTCGGCGAATCACTCGTACAACTGGTGGGGTGCTTAGTAAGATTGAACTTTGGCGTCAAGTCGAAGCCATCTGGAATACCATTCCCCAGGATTAAATTTAGAACCTGTATGATTCACATGTACAGGCTCTCATCGCTCAGCATGGCGAACACACAAAGTACTGATTACAGACGTTCCTTTTTTTTTTTTTTTTTTTTTCTTGTACATTTGATCGTTTATTTGTACCGCTATCAGTAATATGTGGAATAAATTTTGTTAATTTCTGAGAATTCTTTCATAGTGTTACAATTTTCACAAAAATGAGTGTATTTTGAAATTGGATACACCACGAGAAAAGCTTTAGTTAAAAAAAAACAGCGGCACATATTCCCCTAGTGGTAAATTTTGGAATTTACTATTATTATTATTATTTTCGGAATATTTCATCCCCCATTTTGCTTTATCTTATCACACAGTTTGGGGCTATTCCTGCAAAATACAGAGCACTGTAAGCATTGTAAACACTGTCTGCTTAATTATGGCCATCCTGTATATTATACGATTTAACATTTCTAGTGGCTTTTATATAAATACTAAATTTGTAAAAACTTTCCTTATGATCCTTTTAATAAAAAGCCAAGTTTGCCTGGCATAACGGTCAAAACTAACGTCATAGCTACAAAGAAGTATTGAAATAAAGGAAATAGATTTTTATATTTGATTTGGAGGAGTTTCTTTTTGTCGATCTCCTTGTAAAATAATTAAACTCTAAGAATAAAACAGTGAATATTTACCTTAACAGAAAGATGATATTTTCAGAGATGCCTACATTTTAATTTATTCCGTAGCTTTGTTAGTCCCCGCCTTTTTTTCACACCACTTTATTCGTAGAAAAAATATATTCAATATGTAATTACGATTAAATATGACGAAAATTATTCTTAAAATTTGGTGTTAAAAATAGGCAGGTACTGACTGAGAGTGCTACGGAATAAATTAAATTGTTGGTATCTCTGCATCTTTTACGGACTGGGAAGGTGTGCTTTAGTGTGTTAGAGTTAAGACCAAATCACTGCGCTAGGTTTCTGCGCCTGAGGGGGAGTACCCTCCGTCGGGGTCTTTTTATGGTGTCCTAGCCCGTAGTTATTTATGGACTGGGGATCACAGGGATATTAAATTTGAAAGCGCCGTGTTAAAAAATCATTGACGTATTTCTGAAGGAAATATAAATAAGGTATAATAGAATTAAAAATCAATGAAATATTTTTTACGTTATCATTAAAAAATATTTCAGTATGATAAATGAAGACTGATTAAAAAAATATAATAGTAATAACCTCATCTGTACGACAGTATTATTGTTTTCAGTCTGATAATTCCCGTCGTCATCATTTGTTTTATTTCACTTTGAATATGTCAGGTCTTTCGCTATACAAAGCTACGCTTTTCAACCGATCTCTACGAAAATTGATACACTTATTAATCAGGACAAAATAACTATACAAAATATAGCATTTTTTAGTTAAATCGGATAATTGGTTTAAAAAATATTAAATAAATACACCAGTTTAAGTTTAAAATTATCAAAAAGAAAAAAAAAAAGAAAAACGAGTTAATGAACAAAATAATAATACACGTTCATTATTTTCTGCTATAAAATAAAATAAAATTTATTTGTATGTGAATAATAAACATATTTTCTTTATGTTGAAAAAAAAATGAACGTATAACAGTTGTCTTTTATTTAAATTGAGGGACAAGACAATTATTGTATATATAATTATAAAAATTTTACATATTTAAAAACCGATTGTTAATAATTGGATTGACAAATAGTAAAATATTTATGTTGAAAAAAAAGTTTTCTATTTCCGAGGGGAAAAAATTCAAACCGTTAAAAAATTGGGAAAATAAATAAATAAATAAAAATTGGAATTAGCCATCTTTTTTACTTGCATCATCTTCTGACCTCATTTTCATTACCTGAAGCTTTTTGCAAACAGTCGGGTTAAAATCAAAGAGAAATCTATATTTTTCACACGTTCTTACAGTTAAATGAATAATAATAATAATAATAATGAATCTGAATTTAAATTATATGGTTTATTTGTTGGTGACAGTTTTTGATGTAGATTTTAATTCAGAAAGCGGGAAACAATTCATCGGAAGTTTAAAATTCATGAATCTTGATTTACGAACTAATCCAAAACATTGTACAACGAGAGGCCGTACGACAATAGACATAAGCAACAACAACAACAACAACACACGGTTGGAATTGAGAACCTTCTCCTTTATGAAATCGGTTGACAACAGTTATTCGCTAATTGATATGACTGTTTATAGTGAACGTAGTTTGAACTTTACATAGATGCGTGTTACCTGCTACGCTACAGCGTGTAATGTAGTTCAAGTGTCCATACGGTAGGAAATTGCGAACAAACAAGTGCGCGTTTTAAGCGTTCTATTTTTAGCATTAATGGCTACAATCTACAACCTGTCTTTTCGTACTAAGTTGATGACACTCTTCAATATTTTGTAATTCAATTTTTTCTCTATCTTGGACCGTTTTCGAGGTAGGAACGCTAACTTCGTTGTTTTTCACAAGGTGGCGCTGTAAGTGGTTGAATCACGTAGCGCGTGGCCCCTTTACTATACATACATACCACATTTATGACTATAGCTGCAGCCGTTCAGCAGTTAAGAAGGGTGGGACTGACTTTTGTGGGCATCCTGTAGTTTGTTTAGATCGTAAAGATATTACAACGGGACCTATTTCAGACCAAGACCTTTACAACAAGAAAGAAAGTATCAAAATCGGAGCATCCATTAGGAAGTTTTGAACTAACAAACAAATAAACAAACAAACAAACAAAATAAATAAATAAATAAATAAAAGAAAGAAAAACATACAGTTTGGATTGAGGACCTCCTTTTTGAAGTCGGTTAAAAAAAGGTGTAATATACAAAACAGTCCTGTCGTACTAAATTAAACTCTGTCTCTTACAGTTTTTTTTTTTTTTTTAATTCGCTTCAGATGTTATAATTGATTTTCTTTTAAATTTCTATTTAAATTTATGATATTGAAAAGAGGCATACTTCACAAGTTTATGAGTAAGCCTATCTTTTGATTAGTTTCACTAATGTCCATAATCACCTTTAGAGACTTTATTTTAAATAGTACACTACCAGGCTTTGCTCGCTTCTCTGGTCACCATATTGAAATTAATTCTCAAAATTTCATATCATTAATAATATTAATAATAATAAAAATATATAATAATAATAATAATAATAATAATAATAATAATAATAAACAAATAAAATAAATAAATAAATAAAAATAAATATAATAATTATAAATAAATAAATAAAAAATAATAATAAATAAATAAATAAATAATAAAAATAAATAAATAAATAGATAAAACTATTTGTTATAAATTATATCATTAAAAAAGAAATACTTTTAAAGCTATAATGGCGTCAATTTTACCCTACAAGTTTAAAATTTCACAATACTTCATAGCATTTTTTTTTATTTGCATGTAAATATATATGTATATATATATATATTTTTTTTTTTTCATAAAAAAGAAAATATATTTAAAAAAAAAAAAAAAAAAAAAAAAAAAAAAAAAAAAATCGGAGCATCCATTCAGAAGTTATCAGTTAAAAAAAAAAAAAAAAAAACTTTAGAGCTATAATGACATAAATTTTACCCGGCAATTTTAATTCTTCACAAAGTTTTATATCAATTTTAATATTTACGTGTAAATTTCTTTTCATAAAAAAAAAATAAAAAAATAAATAAAATCAACTCGTAAATTTTTTTGGCAACAATAAAAGGTTAAAATAAATTATGTATTTTTGTCTAAAAAAGGGCTTCTTCAACTTTTTTTATGCTGATTATTATTAATTTTTAGGACGGAAGCCTATTAGTCTCAATCTACGGATTAAATGTCTTCGCCAGTTTTACGATGGTTGAACATTCATCGAAATCAAAAAATTATCGAAAATATAATTGAATAATTTAAAAGCGATGTTATAATTTAAAAAAAAAAAAAAAAAAAAAAAAAAAAAAAAAACTAATTGTCCACCGTACTAAACTAAATTCTGCTTTTGCAGAACTTCATCAAAATCGTTTTATTTATTTTTTATTTATTTATGTTTTTTCAAAGAAAAAGAAAAGAAACGAAAATTAATAATAATCAGTATCGAAACGGACAGTATCGAAAATGTTGAAGAAACCCTTTAAAAAAAAAAAAAAAAAAAAAAAATACATAATTTATTTTAATTTTTAATTGTTGCCAAAAAAAGTTTACGAGTTGATTTTAAATATTTTTGAAATGAAAAGAAATTCACGCGTAAATATTAAAATTGATATAAATCTTTATGAAAAATTAAACTTGCAGGGTAAAAAGATTTTAGTGAAATTCTGGCGAAAGCAGAATTTAGTTCGGAAGACTATTATCATTTTATCCCCCCCCCCCAAATTATAACATCGCTTTAAAATTATTTAATTATATTTTCAATTTCGATAAATGTCCAACCATCGTAAAAATGACGACAGCGTTCTATCCGTAGATTAAAACTAATAATCCTCCGTACTAATAAATAATAATAATAATAAAAACAGTCAAAATATAAGTTAAAAATCCTGCTACCTTCGGTAGCGATTTTCCTGCTCGCCACACGTCGAATCTGGAGTCTCAATGCCTTCCAAAGTGCCTTACCTACTTTTTACCCCCCCCTCTCTCTCTCTCGCGGATAATGTTGAAAATTTTGCAAAATTCCTTCCCATCAAAGTGCATATTACATACACTTAATCAACACACACACATCGAAACTCGCCATTCAAGGTACCATTCTGGAGTATATTTAAGCTTGAAAACCTGTTTTTTATGGGTAATTTCGCGAAGTCCCATTTTAGAGCATCTTGCATACACATACCTAACCAGACAAAAAAATAATCGAGATCCTGAGATAATTTGAAGAAGAGTTATGTTTTAAAACGTGTTTTTTATCTCCCTCCCCATTGGTCTTAAAGGTGGGACGGGGGAGAGAATTTCCCAAAATCGTTTTATACTATGAGTTAGATACATATAACCCACCTACACATCAAAAATCACCTTCCTAAGATAATTTAGTGCATAATTACACATGGGTGTATGCTTTTTGTCCCCATCTCCCAAGAACGGTAGGGTGGAATTTCACAAAATCATTTTGTAGTGTGTGTGTTCAGTACGCGTAACCAACTAACATATAAAAAACTCGCTTTCCTGAGATAATTTGGAGCAGAGTTACTCTTAAAAACGTGTCTTTTCCCCTCACCCCGCCCTTGAAGGAGGGAATAGGAGAAGGAAATTTTGTAAAATCCCTTGATAGTGCGTGTTGGGAACGCATAATTAACCCACACATACAAAATTAATCTTACTGAGATAATTTGAAGCAAAATTATGCTTGGAAACATGTTTATTGCTCCGCCTTCCTTAAAGGGGGAATTTCGCAAAACCCCGCTACAATGGGTGTTGAATTCATGTAAATAAGCCACGCACTAAAATTTGTGGCCTCAGCTGCTATGGATTTCTCCGGACAAATTTTACTCGCTTTGCTGGTCAATATATACTACTGGCCATTAAAATTGCTACACCAAGAAGGAATAATAATTACGGAATTAAATTTGTTAGACACACGCATTATAGCAGGAAGAATAATTGATTAAAATTTCAGGAAATTTCGAGTTATATGTACTGAGAAAACAGTATATAACGCAGCGACCTCTGTGAGCAATAATAGCACTTATTTCCCTAGGCATTGAATCGAACAGCGATTGGATGACATGTACGGATAGAGCACTTCACGATGTTTTAACACGATGCCACAATTCATCGATCGAAGTTACTGGTGAGTGGTGGGGGGCCAATCGCTTTTCAACGATTAAACAGTCATTTTCATTGGTGCGAGATCAGGAGAAGCTTACCAGAGCAACAGTGGATAACAATCTGTATCAAAGAAGGTCCGAACAATACAAACAACTTGCGGTCGTGCATTATCTTGCTTAAATGTTGCGCTTCGGAGGCGACTGACCCCCCACCACTCACCAGTAACTTCGATCGATGAATTGCGGCATCGTGTTAAAACATCATGAAGTGCTCTATCCGTAAATGTCATCCAATCACTGTTCGATTCAATGCCTAGGCAAATAAGTGCTATTATTGCTCACAGAGGTCGCTGCTTTATGTACTGTTTTCTCAGTACATATAACTCGAAATTTCCTGAAATTTTAATCAATTGTTCTTCCTGCTATAATGTATGTGTCCAACAAATTTCATTCCGTAATAATCATTCCTTCTTGGTGTAGCAATTTTAATGGCCAGTAGTGTATTTAAAGGAAACTCGTCTATATCGCTTTATAGACAAAAAATATAAATAAAATCCATTGAAATTACTCAAAAGCTCGTTTCGGGTGTGTGTCGCAATTGCATGCGACAATGCCATACCAGTGGGCTTCCACTTCTGTGCTTATCGGATAACAATTTCGAAACAGACAGTATCGAAAAAATTGCAGTATCCCTTTTATATTTATATTTTAATTTTAATTACATATGAACAACACTATACGTACTGTACATAATTACTTTCACGTTATTCTGTATGTTTATTGGATTTTTCCAGTCGACCATAAATGACAGCAATTTACCGTCAAATATAATATTATAATATGCTATGAGTCAACTAATTTTTTGTGGCTATATGTATTTCATAGTTAGATAATAGTAGTTGGCATATAGGAAAATAAATAAATAAATATTTAACCTGATCGTGGTAAGGCCGTGACTTTTGAATGTTTGTCGCCATTTTAAACAAAAATACATAATTTATGAGATTATTGTTTCTGTTTCTTTCTTTTTTTCCCCCTCAATATTTTATAATTTATTTGTTTATATTTTTTATGGGCTACCTGGCTTAAGGTGGCTGTCGCGAAAGTAGACTGGGGGCCGAGTTTCTAAAATTCCAGAAATTGGCTTATAGGTATTTATGTTAGCTATATTTTAAAGCAAAAATTTTACTGATATTTATTTTTTTTTCTTTGAGATATGAAGGTTTTTTGTGAAATCACTTTTTGCGCAAGTGGAATCACATTATGCTACACACCCCGTCTTGTGGACCGAATTTCCAAAATTGCAGAAATTGACTTTTAGATATTTGTGCTGGCTTTGTTTTAAAGCAAAAATTTTACGGATATCTGTTTTTTTTTTTTCTTTGAGATATGAAGGTTTTTGCGAAATCATGCTTTGCCCCCCCCTTCACCCTTGGGGGGTGAATTTTACAAAATCCCTTCTTAGGGAGTGCTTACATTATATGTTCTATAATCTGACCCAGTTTCGAGTCAGTGGCTCCAGAATAATTTGCTGTGCTTTGATGAGTCAGTGAATCAGTGAGTCAGTCAGTCAGTGAGTGAGTGAGTGGAGGTACTCTTTTATATATATAGATTATTTTCGGACTAATGCATCTTTGCATAAACTTGTCGATTAAAATTCCTTTTTAAAATTATGTTGAATATTCAAACTGCACGTTTTCATGGTCTGTTTTAGAAATTTTTAAACAAGCTCAAATGTGTGTTTATTTCATTTCATTTATTTATTTATTTATTATTTTTTAAAGATTTGATATCTGCCTTCTTTGGCGTAAAAAAAAAAGAAAGTTATCTGGCGAACACGCTTAATTCCTTTCAAAAATTACAGTTATTTTAATAACATACAGTTGGCAAAATAATTATTTGTACACTACAATATTTTTAATTTATAACTGAATTAAAACAGATATTTTGACAGAAATTGTTATAATACAACATATTTACCGTACGTTTTAGATTAAAATACAAAACATTTTGATGAAGTTAAATAATGAGTTTTTAACCGGAAATTTTTTTTAATTTCTTGCAAAAGAAGTATTTGTACACTTCCTCAGCAAGGTACCTACTGCAGTTGATGCTGATGGTTTAAAGGAATATTGTACATTAGCTATAAATAATTTTTAACTCCGTGCAATAGTATTTTATCGCTGACATTTTATCTGCAATGTTCTTGAAGTAATTGAGAATGACGCCTAAAACTAGAGAGGTATCTCTAGTAATGAGAAATCGCATTATTGAGCTTCATAAAAATGGAAAATCATACCGAGAAATTGGAAAGGCTATTAAATTACCATCCACCACTGTTGGATACATAGTGAGAAAGTATGAAGAAATTGGAAGCATCGAAAACAAACCCAGACCAGAACGTCCCAATAAATTAACAATGAGGGTAAAAAGAAGTGTTGTTAAAACAGCTTTAAAAAATCCTACCATTTCAGCTCAAAATATTGTTGAAGACCTCGCAACATCTTCTAATATTATAGTAACACCTCAAACAATAAGAAATGTTCTACACAATACAGGTTTAAAAGGAAGAGCTCCAAGGAGAAAGCCATTCATCAGTGAAACAAACAGGAGGAAACGCCTGGAATTTGCTTTGGCCCACAGAAATAAACCAATGGATTTCTGGAAAACGGTTATTTTTTCTGATGAGAGTAAGTTTGAAATTTTCTCTCCACCAAGCATTCGAAAAATTTGGCGCAAAAATAAAACTGCTTTTGATCCGAAACATATACTCCCAACTCTCAAGCATGGTGGGGGAAATGTTATGGTTTGGGGGTGCATGGCTTTAAATGGAGTAGGAAATTTGGACTTTATTGACACTAAAATGACAACTTTAACATATATTGATGTGTTGCGGAATAACTTATTAAGCAGTGCTAAAAAATTAGGCTTAGAGCGAACTTTCCACTTTCAGCAAGACAACGACCCGAAGCATACTGCTATGGTCACTAGGACATGGTTACTCTACAATGCTCGACGGCGTCTGGTAACTCCTTCACAATCTCCAGACCTGAATCCAATTGAAAATTTATGGATGCAATTGGATGCACAGATTCGAAAAACTAATATCACAAGTAAAAACAGTTTAAAAGAAGCTCTGATTGAAGCATGGAATAACATAGACCCAACCGTTACAAAAAAGTTAGTGGAATCTATGCCTCAACGTCTTAAAGCAGTCATTAAAGCCAAAGGTCTTCACACAAAGTATTAATTTGTATTATTCAACTAAATTTTTCTTAATTATAGAACACTAATGAAGTGTACAAATACTTTTTTTGCTATATATATTTTCATATTTGTCTGTTAAAATGTAAAAAAATTGATAATTATTTTTTGTTTTTGCTTTTATGTTATTATAATGCATTAAATTAATGTACTACATTGTTGTTTGCTTGCATCTTTTATTTTATTATATTATAATTTAAGAAAATGAAGTGTACAAATAATTATTTTGCCAACTGTATATTAAGAAGCAACCAATAATATGAAATAATATTTCGTACAATACGAAAAATACACATCTGGCATGTATAATCTCGCATTACATTTTTGATTGCAACAATATGAAAATCTCAAAGGGCGACAGATATCAAATTTATCCCTTTTCAATAAGTGACCTCGGTGGATGCGTTCTGCTTATCAAAGTTTAAATGTAATTTTATTTTTATTCAAATGACGTCATTTGCGTTAATCTTTTATTTCACCAATCCCATTCTTTATCCGATTTATATAGATTTATTTCTTAAAAATTTATCATTGTAAACATTCTTTTCCAGATCTTGTGTTTAAATAGGTTGGGAGTCTTATTACTCCGTGGTTGGGATGTTAGATTAATAACGGAAAAACTTATGTAAATGAATGAATAGCAACTCGTCTCTAAAACCTAAAATAAAATAATTACTTTAATGTTAGATAAAAGTTTCTGTAGTAACTGATTTGATTAACATTTAAAAAAAGGTAACGTTTTAATTTAACTGAATTTTGAATATGGATAGCATAAAAAGAAGAGAACAAAGAAAAAAGAAAAGAATCCAATATGTTAACAGGACTACCTTTGAAAACTATATTCGAAAAATTTACAAATCACTTGGAACAGGTATTAGTATATCAACAAATTCAGTAGAAGTAATAGACTGCATTATTTTCGATTTATTTCAACAATTAGCAATCGAAGCAAAAGATCTCATGCTTGGTACACGTAGACGGACTCTCATGGAGCAGGATATTGGTTATGCCGTAAAGAAGTGTTTTAGCATTGAGATTGCTCGCCAAGCAATTGAAGAAGGACAGAAAGCTATTGACTTATATGAAGAATTTACCAGAAAAAAGATCAAAATGTAGGAAAGATTCCCACGATTAGCATTTATTCTGAAAATTAAGTTTGAGAAATGTATTTAAAAGATAATGTTTTTATAGCATTACTTAGCCTATTTTCTTTTTAATAACAATTCTGTAAAATATATAGTTTGTGTTTTCCATTTTAGTTTTCTATTGCCGATGTTTGGTATAACTAGTATTTCCTCACAACTGGATTTGGCGATTTTTCTTTGGCGCCGTTTTGAACGATAACGATTTCGTTCTGGATTCTTTGCAATATAATATGGTAGCCTGCATGCTGTTTATTTTAGATTTCTGATTTCTGATTTTGCTTATGATTTTATCATTTATTATTTATGATTTTTAGATTTATGATTTAGCCATAATCTCCAAAAATAAATCGCCAAATCCAGTTGTGGAGAAATACTATAGTTGTTCCTAAAATGGTGTTTACAGAAATTAAGGTGCAATTTTAAAAATACATTTGGAACAGCTTTAATATAGGGTTTTCTTAGTGTCTTTTGAAATTTAGCGTCAAAGTAGCTCGGATGTTTTACCCACTTTATTTCCACGAAAGCCATTTTAACTGCAACCACGAATTTAAAATAAAAATAAATTGTAAAATGCTGCAAAAAAGTAATGAAATATTGACAATTATAACATAAATTATCCATTGGGTCTAGTCAAGAATGAGCGACGGTTGCCAAATAGGTGATAATCACGTCATATGTGGTCTTTTTCTCGCCAAATCGCATACGAAGAAAACAACACGGCGTCCTATTGGCATCGTAGAAATTTGAAATTGCACCAAGGCCGTCGCTCACTCTTGACTATTTTCAGTGTCACAGAGTAGGTTATTTTACAGAAATAATGCATTCTACTGTTGGACCGCCGAAGATTGATACCTGGTAGGCAAATTGCCAGGAAGATTCCACTCACGCTCTGGGAGACACAGCAATGAAGAGAGAAGGGAAATTTTTCTATTATTCTTGTTTCCTCTGTTATGTGTAGAATAATTAATACTCCTGCTTTGTTTTCTTTTATTTCTTTCTGTATAACAGTCTGTTTATATTGGAAATGGATCGTACATGTGGCACGCGTTCTCGGATTAAACTTCTTCATAGTGAAACGAAGCGTATTGTATCTTTCTTGCGATAAAGAAGCTTTAGAAGGAGGAGCTATTGTTCCACTTTCCCAATCAGTGAAACGTACGAGTGAAATAACTAAGATATCAGAAGCCACGACGAAAAGAATACGTAGAGAATCAAAAGGAGAAGACAATCCAATGTTTGTATCACTAAAAAAGCGGCAAAAGAACAGTACCATCGAAATCATTTCTCTGGATAATTTTGATTGCGATATTATTCGAAGAACAGTACATGAGTTTTACGCAGTAAATAAGATCGTACCTACAATTCCCAAATTAATTCCTGTACTTAAAGAAAAGATAAATTTTAAGTATCAAAGAGAAACTTTGAGAAGAATTCTTCACGAAATAGGATTTAATTTCCCCGTCAGGTACGACTTGCACATTAGTCCCCTTTAAATATAGTGACCAGCGAAGCTGGCAAAGAATTCGTTGATTCACTACCTTAATTGATTTCACATTTCGTCATTTTTAAGGGGTTATATACTAGTTTGTAAATAATAATTGACATAATTTTTAAATTAGCGTTACACACTTCAAAGAACAACTTTAATATATCTCCGCAACGACATTTGGCAATTTTTTGTTGGCGATTATGGCTAAATCATAAATCTAAAAATGATAAAATCTAAATCATAAAATCATAAATCCAAAATAAACAACATATAGGCTGCCATATTATATCGCTGCCATATTATATCGCCAAAGAAAATTCGCCAAATTCAGCTATGGGGATATACTAAAGTTATACCTTAAAACTATCCCCTTTATAATATCAGTTTTTCTTTCTTTTAATTAATCGTAAAATATTTATGTAACCAGATATTCAAGAATCAGTTCAAAGAAGGAAAAGAAATGCAATCAGTGAGTTTATAATTTTTTCATACCAATAAACAAACACATCCCTAGGTACTACGGACATTCCTATTTTATAAATGGACCAACCCTTTTCACTCATGCGCAAAAGACGCCAGGGATCATCCTTCTGCGGTTTAACAGTACTAAACAAGAGATTTTCCATTTTCAGTAGAAGGCAAAAAAGAAAAGAACATTCTTATGTAAATCAACTGTAAAACTAGTAATAAATCTATTAATAAGTATAAATGCGAAATAGGGTGCCTTTTACATTCATTAGGGGGGAAATGCACTTATTTAAGCACTAAAAAGGTGTAATTTCTCTCTCTCTCTTTCTCACTTTATTTTTATTTATTTATTTCTTTTAAGCGCCGCTGTAAATAATGTTGCATTGAAGTTGCAATCATGTTCTTACACTAACAACAGGATTCGATAAGGATTTATTTAACAAAACCATATGAAGTGCACTTTTTTTACATAGGAATTTTTGCTAGTGTTCGGATACTTTTGCTACCGACTGTATGTTTGCTGCCATAAATGTGGACAGGAAATTTTTTTTAATCACCTAGTTTAATGTATAGTAGTATTTGGCGCTCTTTTCATTCAGATTGCCAGTGCCCTCTTTGTTATGTCCGTACGACCCTGCCCAAGGGGGGGGTTCTACATTTCACAAGGGGGTCCTAATCTTTTCCCTTTGTGAAGAGAATGTCAGTACGCTACCAGCATATCAAAGACTAATGATAATCCTTTTAATACAAAAAACAAAATAATGTTTACTTCAAATTATTCAAAAACGACTAAAAAATTATCAAGTCTATTCTAGATCCAAAAGTGTATTCAAAACAGCACAAAATTTTTAATTAAACTAATATATAAAATTATCAATATGTATACAAGCAATAAATTCATGAATTAGAACTAAACTAAAGGGGGGGGGGGGTAAAACTTAAAATTTTTTTCCATTTCCTAATAGAGTAAAATATAAGCTAGATGTCATTTTACCTAAATTAAATATTTGCATAATATTTTTAAAATCTTAGTTATTTTTAGACTTTTTATTCTGATTTCAAAATTATTAAATTTCTATTCAAAATTTCAAACCGAGATAAATATGTTAATTGGATTATTCTGCAAACATCAATACCTCCCGCGACGTTGATGATCCTCTCGTTCGGGATGATTTAAGATCGCAAACACAAAAAAATAAACAGCAGACTCAGTGATTTTTTTTACTTCCTCTTACCCATACGGTCGAGAAAGTATTGTTTTAGGGTCAAATTTTCGAACGTGAGTTTTTGTTATATTTACATGTTCTGAGGTTCCCTGAATACGAAAATCATGTTTTTAGCGAATGGTCTGTGTGTCTGTCTGTTATCAGCATACCTCAAGAACAAATAGTAGCAGAAATTCCAAACTCGGTATTCTAAATGTGTATCATATAGGGATGCTACAGTAAGCTTTTCGTTGAGATGAAGCAAATGGTTCGTGTACAGGGACATTCAAAAGTATTCAAATACATTACGTCTATGGGGGAAATTGCAGGTAAGTAGAGTTTAACATCTATAGACTGCACTAAACCAAATGAAACAAATATGTATTTTTAGTAATAGAGATAGTCAACTGAGAAAAAAAATTGTGTATGTAGGAGCCTAGATTCTCTCCCTATGGGGAAGTCCCCCCTCGAGGGGAGTAAATTTTCACGATGGGTGTATCTTTCAAAAGAGCTCGCCAATACCTTTAAAACGAATGGTTGAACCATTGATCTGAGATAATTTAAAATAAAGTTAGCTATTTTTTTTTAATGTAATACTGAGAATAAATTCAACTTTTTTTATATATTTAGTGTTATACTACTTCTCTAATATGGAAATCGTCTATATTATCATAAAAGATAAATTTTTTAAATAATAATTTTAATAAATTATTTTTTAAAAACAGAATCATTTTTTAATAACCGAATTAAATTCTATAAAAATGTAGGTGCATTAATAGAACGGGGGGTTAAGAGGGGCGGTAGCCCCCCTCACACAGAACTTATTATCATATAAAACTCTTCCGAAGCCTAATTTGAATTGTTTAACATAGGTTACATAACAGTACTCGTAATCTTACCTCTTAATCCCCAACCTGTATTTAAAGTATTAAATTTCAGGTAAGAGAAAGTCGTGTGAGTGACACACCAGATTATTTACTTTCTCTTACGCATAAGGTAGAGAAAGTTTTTTTTTTTTTTGTCAAATTTTTAAAATTAAGTTTTTGTTATATTTACGCGTTTTGAGGTCACCTGAATCCAAAAATCATGTTTTTAGCGGTTGGTCTGTGTGTGTGTGTGTGTCTGTCTGTTATCAGCATATCTCAAAAAACAAATTATAGCAGAAAGTCTAAACTTGGTATTCCAAATGTATATGATATAGGAATGCTACACTAAACTTTTCGTTGAGATCAAGCAAATGGTTCTTGTACAGGAACACAAAAGAAAATTCGAAAACATTATGTCTATTGGGAAAATTGCAAGTAAGTAGAGTCTAACATGTATAGACTGCACTAAATCAAATGAAACTAATATATATATAGGGGAAACCCGTGTACCTAGGGCCACTTTTTTTCAATGACCAAAAGCAGAGCCCTTGACCTGTTTAAAATTATCAAACTGATATGAACATATCTTTAGGACTAATTACTTCCAATTGGGATTAATATAAATACCTAAAATAATAAATTCCGACAAATAGAAGGTTTTTAAAAAATCATCACTCGTGGCCCTAGGTACAATACCCTCATTGTACCTGGGGCCAGACCTCACTGTACCTAGGGCCATTCTCTCAAAATTAGATTTAACTTTGTAATGAATAGAAAATAAGCATATAAACATGCATTTTGTAAAAGAAACAATATCAAGTAATATATTTATTTATCATATAATAATTATCATGTTATTGCCTCAATTTAAAACACGAAATTTTTCACTTTTTTTTTTTCTTTGAGATATTCTAACAGAATGCTTATTTTTCTTCAATCTCTCTTTTTTTTTCTCTCTGGACTGTATCTTGGATTTCTAGATCTCTCTGGTTTTCGGTCACATCTTTGGTGTGGGAGGTTTTGCTTTAGGTAAAGGTTTTACTTAGGTTCGTACCTGTTAAAGCAGGACACACGAAAAGGTGTTAGATGTTGAAGGTTTCGAAATTTCAACAGGACACGAAACAGAGACATCCAGTTCTATCATTGTTGGTTCACTTTCTTCCTGGATTTTTTTTTTAAATTAATTTTAATATATGGAGGGATCTTGTCTTTCAGTCACATTTGAACTTAAATATTCATCTTCAGTGAATATGTTTTGATTCATTGGCTATATGCACGAAAGCCTGATAGAATGTTTACAGGAGTAAAGGCCGACGGATAGGACTTGCCAACACTTTCAGCAACATCATATATAGTGATTGGTTTACCAGGGTTTGCCAGCATCCAATTACTATAGGCTGTACTGTGTTTCTTAACACTTTCTCGACCACTGATGTAGATTCGCGTCATTTGAAAATATGAAATTCCACCAGGGGGCGTTTCTTTTGCAATTTGTATGTTATTTGTTTCTAAAAAATATACACAATATTTATATTTGTACAATCAGTATACTATGGATGCAAATACTTTGATTGGAGAGAGAGTATGATTATAATGCATATCCATTTGTAATATAAATGTGAATACGGAAAATTTTGTTTTGAAAAATTGTAACTTATGAGAAAAACGCCCACAGGCGGACCTTACTGTCAAAAAGACAAAAACATGCGGTCGCGAAAGTGTTAAAAAGTCCAAACACACTGGCCCTAGGTACAAGGCAGCGATGTGGCCCTAGGTACAAGTTTTGGTAACTTCATTCAAAATGCCTTCCACTAAAAAATCCACATGAAGAGAGGACTAATTAAATATCTCATTTATTACTCAATATATCAAGCAAAATTATACACTAGAAATGAAAGAAAAATATTTGACTCGCCTTTGTAAAATAGCAAAAGAGATGAGCTGCAAAATTTTACTTCAGACCATGTAAATTCGTTTTCTGCATGTAACTTGTCAAAACTCTCTCCTGAAAAGTTCCAAAGTAGTTGTAAAAGTAGCAATTGGTGTTGTTACTCGCCCAATTGAGTATTAAAACTTAAAATTCAATATTATTCAAATAAAGTGGGTTGGCCCTAGGTACATGATGGCCCTAGGTACACGGGTCTCCCCTATTATACTTGAAAATTGATGGAAGTGTACTTCAAGTTGTGCCCTGATTATAGGATTATATTTATGTTGTCCACGTGATGTGTACATAACTTTTAGAAAATATACAAAACTGCCAATATCTAAGCGATAACATTCTGTATTATTGTTAATGGAAGTGCTTTACTGTAATATTTTACCATGTTCAGGAAAGCTGCTCAGGAATTGAGATCAATTCCTCATAGCCATATGGTAAATAATGTATTTTTTTAAGCTAAATATTTATCGTTTGGTTTTTTGTATGTTTTGATGTTTTGAGGCGTCCTGAATACCGAAGTCAAGTTTTTAACGTTTGACCTTTGTCTGTATCTGTCAGAATAAATTAAAAACAAATAAATTCAGGTGATCTAAATGTTGTATTTTGAAGTTAATTTTTTTGTTACTAGAAAGGTTTGATCAAGATTGAAAAGTTTCAAGGAATATTGGTGTGAAAGCTGTCTCAATAATTTAAAACTTCTGAATTTAATAACAGATTCGAATTCTATATAAATGTAGGTACAGTAATGAAACGGAGGGTTGAGGGGTTGGTAGCCCCCCTCACACAGAATTATTTGTCAAATAAAGCTATTCCGAAGCCTAATTTGATTTGTTTTAACATAAGTTTGCATAACAGTACTCGTTATCTTACCCCTTAATCTCCAATCTGTATTTATAGTATTAAATTAGGGAAAGTCGTGTGAGTGAAACACCAGATTATAATAATAATAATAATAATAATAATAATAATAATTATTATTATTATTATTTTGAAATATATAGAGATACTATAGGGCAGTTCCTTGTTTGTAAAAAAACATCTCAACTTTTATGAGTGGTTGGCAAAAAGGCTTGGGAAAAGCATAGCGATGGCGATTACTTGATTACTACCAACGGAAAATCAATGGTGGGCGGGGCGCGGGAAAGTCGAGCGCGCTTTTTTGCCAACCACATGACGTCACGAGGAAATGCTCTATAAATTAGACGCGTCGTTACTTTATTTATTCGAAAATAACCATATTTAAAAAAAATATTTAATGTAATTAAATATTTGTCGTTTAGCGCAATTTTGAGCGAAATATATATTGCTAAAAAATGAAGTGCTATTTTTATTACAATTTGTAAGGAAAAAAAATTTTCGTTGTTAATAAAATAAAACATTTAGCGATTTTTAAAAGGTTAATTTTCTCTACTGCAATTCTCGTCTGATGTAACAATGAAAAATGTTTTATTTATAATTTAATTAAAAGTTTATTTAGTTCACTTCTACAGTTCAAACTTTTTGTTAGCTGAATCTGAAATTTTTTCCGTCCAATGCATTGTTTCTATTAGCAACCATTTTCCCGACCTAAATTCAATTAGTTAAAAAAAAATTCATTACATAAACCAATTCCACTGAGTGATTCACTCAATTAAGTATTTTCTACAAAGTACTTTGGATTTCTTTTGTCTTAACGTGGTCTATTAATTAAGTCAAAGAATTTAAATTATAATTTTCAGAAACTATTTTCATAAAACAAATGACCTAAAAGTGAAAATTTATCAATATTACTAACATGTTTTATAGATTATTAACATATATTTTCTTGATTTGTTTATGCATATTATATGTATTCATTAATGCACAATCTACAGTCGGCTGCAAAATTATTCGAGCACTAGCAATAATCCCTATCTAAAACTAGTATGTTGTGGCCACCACAAGACTTTCTTCTATATTTTCCTATACATATTCAATCAGTAACAATATAAAAAAAAAAAAATTTTTTTTTTTTTTCTTTTTTTTTTTTTTTGTGAAAATTAATACATATTCAATCACTAACAATAATTAAAAAAAAAAAAAAAAAAAAAAATCGAATTTTTTTTCTAAGTTTTTTTTTTTTTGTTAAAAGTAAAAAAAATCGATAACTTTGTTTTAAATTATCACAGATTTATGGTTCAACCATTCGTTTTAAAGGTATTGACGAGATCTTTCGAATGATACCCATCTTCAAAATTTAACCCCCCCGGGGAGGGTACTTCCCCCCCAGGGGGGGAACCGATGCCCCCCCATGCACAATTTTTTTTTCCTAGTTAACTACTACTATCATCAATAATTCAAATTAATTTTACAATCACAAGTTTAAAATAACTCTCATTATGCCCATTTATACGGAATTTTGTCCTATGCTGCCATGTTAAAAATTTGCATAAAATGCGATTACAGCGCCACCTGTTGAGCTATTGATCACCAAATCTAATGGGCACCAGTTCATGTCAGGGTGCAACTAAATACCAAGTTTGGTTAAATTTCATTCATATGTTCGTGAGATACAGCGTCCACAAAAAAATGATACAGACAGACAGACAGACAGACACACAGACAGACAGACAGACAGACACACAGACAGACATTTTCTAAAAACTATCAATTCGTGTTCAGGACATCCCAAAACGTGTAGATCCGTCAAAAAACGGAGGTCGAAAATTTTCGCGAATCCAATACTTTCTCTATATTACATATAGAAGAAAGTAAAAAGTACACTTAATACTGCTTTGTTAAATAAATCCTTATCGAGTCATGTTCTTAGTCAGTCTAAGAACATGATTCGACAAGGATTTATGTAACAAAACAGTCTTAAGTGTACTTTTTTAATATAGGAATTATTGGCTAGTGCTCGAATAATTTTGCAGCCGACTGTATATACAAGGTGCTCATAATTAAACTGACAGTACTCACAATGTTATGTAACGCGACCTAATTACTAGAATCGCACCATATTTTCTATGAAGATTAAATAAGACGGAAAATGAAGAATTTTGTGAAAAAAAAAGTTTTAAAAGTCACTGCTGAGGGAGTATATGTGTCACTGTTGTTCCCAGGTCCATGCGCTAACCGGAACTTTGCCCCTGGGCCTCGGACATGAAGGACGCCCCCAAAAACCATGGTATTAAATTCCAAAATATTCCCTTTTATTTCAATAAAAATTTAAAATTTAAATATTATTTATTTATGTACGTATATGAAATTTCTTTTTAAAACGTATTGAACTTTCTCGAAAACATATTTTTATTTTTGAATATACACTCATTGCCATAAAAATTTGCGCACCAAGAAGGATTTGTCAGAATGAAACGAAATTTTACGTACGTAAGTGCAACGTTGATATAAGTAAATGATTACAAAAGCAAAGTGAAATGGTTATTTATTACAGGAAAAATTACGAAAGAATGGATGTTTCAGTACCCTGTTGGGTGAGCATTGAGACATGCAAGTTCCGTAGGATGTCCTGCGGCATCTTGTCCCACATTTGCTGTAAACGCGCCTCTAATTTGTCCAAACTTGTAGGCTGCCCAACTTGCCGTTCCAAATGATCCCAGATATGCTCGATTTGTGACAATTCTGGAGTTTGAGCAGGCCAGGGAAGGGTGGTATTGTGGCGGAGGCAGTCCTGTGACTCCCTTCATGAGTGTGGCTGAGCATTGTCCTGTTGAAAAAAGGCTCCTTGGAGTCCTGCCATGAGTGGCAACACCTATGGCTGAAGGATGTAACTAACGTACCGCTGAGCTGTCAGTGCCGTAAATCAATATTAGGGATGACCGCATGTCGTATGCAATATAATTTCAATCTATCACACCAGCTGTGGATGCGGTGTGTAGCTGTAAAGAAAAGGGTGGATTGAGGCGTTCAACCCGGTGCCTTCACGTACGTTCATGTTTGTCAGTCTTGCACAAATTGAATCTGGATTCGTCGCTAAGGACGACGTGGTTCCATTCGGTTGCGATCCAACACCTTCGAGCGCGACACTACTCCAAACAGAGGAAAGGGGGTGGGTATAGTTGGCAGCACACGTAATGGGCGCCGCGGTAGCAAATGTCCTTCAGCCAGGCGCCTTGCGATGGTACGTACAAATACAGGGGCAGGTCGTGTTGGTGCATATTTAAACATCCAGCCTCGAAAGTATTGTTTGTGCATTATGCATATAGCCTATCCTTTGTCGTATATAAATGATGTTGCGACGGTTTCGAGGCGGGTCCCCCAATTTTGCTTTGCCCAGGGCCTCAATCTGTCATGATCGGGGCCTGGTTGTTCCCAGTAAAGTTTTTGTTGCAATTTTAATTTAAAATTGATGGTTGTCCACTTTTTACTTTCTTCTATATTAAACAGAAGAAAGTATTGGATTCGTAAAAATTTTCGACCTTGGGTTTTTGATGAATTTACACGTTTTGAGAGCTGTAGAACACGATTTGACCATTTTTAGAAAATGTCTGTCTGTCTGTGTGTGTGTGACAAAATTTTGTGGGAACTGTATCTCAGGTACTACTGCACATAATTTCATACAAATTGGTATGTAGTTACACATTGACATAAATTAGTGCCTATCAACTTTTGGTAAAAATTGTCCAACAGATTGTGTTGCCATCCCGCTTTTTCTAAAATTTTAACATGGTGGTATAGGACAAAATTTTGTATAAGGAAAAGGAAAACTTCCACCATGGAGCGGCACATCTCACGATTTAGTGCCATAGACATGTATTTACCGTCGCCACTGAGTTCAATAGTGACCACGGGAAAGACACATCTACCCGCAGGGGAAAAATGCATCTTAGGCAGGCAGGCGAACCTGACTGCCACTATCTAGCGATTCTGCATCCCGGGCGACAGGCCCGGGGATCAAAGTGGAAGAGTTCCCTAATTTATTTAGAAATCAAATTTTTTACAAATTTTGGATCAAACACATATTAAAACCAAAACACTAAAAAGTAAAAAAGAAAAAAAAAAAAAAAAAAAAAAAAAAAAAGGGCAAGCCAGCTGCCAGTGAACGATGCTAAATCTTATATTTGATGGTGGAAAAGTTTTGAATTAGAATGTTGTAGATATCTTTTAATTTATTGTAGTTGTTTGTGTTTAAAAGAACTGTTTGCATGTTTTTACGAATTGTGTGGTTTCTGTTGAATCTGAAATTAATTGGGATTAAATTGCATTTTTCAAAGAGATAATGAAAAGGGGATCCTATTTTACTGTTGTTACATTTGCATTTATCTGATGTTAATACTTTAATTTTGTGTAGAAATGTAGGGAAGCTGCCATGGCCTGAGATAAAATATGTAACTATTTTATTTGGACTGATAAAACTTTTGCTTACGTTATTAAGGACTGAAAACGTATCCCTACCCTTATCGCTGTGCCCCCATTCTCTTTGCCAATCTGTGATAATTTTATTATTAATGGATGATTTTACTAGTGAAGCTGGAAGAGGAAGAGAGATCTGTTCATCGAAGATGTTTTGTGAAATAACCTGTTTTGCAAGTGAATCTGCCATTTCGTTGCCTGCCGTTCCCACATGCGCCTTTGTCCAAGTTAGGATTATTTGCTCTTTGTATTGATCT
The DNA here is from genome assembly GCA_963930645.1 of Salticus scenicus. NCBI lineage: Eukaryota > Metazoa > Arthropoda > Arachnida > Araneae > Salticidae > Salticus > Salticus scenicus. Next base: position 176,661,750 of record OZ005654.1, read on the forward strand.
ATGCTTTCATATAGTTCTCTAATAAGTTCGTATTTTGGATATGGTTGATTTAGGATTTTAATTGTTGATTGATTATCTGTGAATATTATTGGGTTTAAATTTTTGTAGGATGAATTTATGAGCCATTTAATTGCCTGTATTACTGCCAAGAGCTCAGCCTGAAAAATTGAATTTAGGTGGTGAAGTTTAATTTGATATGTGTGAATAATATTGTTTTTGTAGTAGACTACAAAAGCGCATGAGGTCCCGCCAGGCATTTTTGATCCGTCTGTATAAATTTGTAGCTCTGAAGATGGTGGGTTCTCTATTATTTTAATTTTGTTATGTTTATAGTAGTTCGGAAAAGTGAAGGTAGGGATGGGAAGCATTAAATTTTCTTTTGAAATATTTGTATTTTGTATTTGTATAGATGAGGTTCCATGGAGAATGTTATATTGTCTGAATTTGTTTGCTATGTAGATCGTGATCGGAGGGACACCAGCCAGGACACAAAGGGCGTCACTTGAAATGCTTTTGAAGGGTTTGATAACGCTCAAGAGAGCGAGACGTTGTGCAGACTTGAGGTTTCGTACCCCGTGGCAATTTAGGTCCTCCCACCAAATCTCGAAGCCATACTCAATCTGTTTTTGAAAAACTGTTAGATACCAGATTTTTAAGATGTCTGATTGAAGACCCCTATCTCTATTTCTTAGATATGATAGGCCACTAGTGCTGTTTAAAATTTTTTCTCTTATAGCTTGTAGATGAGGGATCCAGGAAAATGATTTGTCAATTGTTAGGCCTAAGTATTGAAGAGTATTTTTAATGTGCATAAAGAGAATTATTTTTTAATAATTTATTTGTAATAGAGATAGTGAACTGGAAAAAAAATTTTGTATGTAGGAGCCTCGCCTTCCCCCCCCCCCCCCCCTCGCGAGGAGTAAATTTTCATGATGTGTATCATTCAAAAGAGCTCGCGAATACCTTTAAAACGAATGGTTGAACCATCGATTTGCGGTAATTTAAAATAAAGTTATCGATTTTTTTCATTAAAAAAAAAAAAAAAATTTTTTTCAATGCAATATTGAGAATAAAAGTGAATTTTTTTAAAAATATATTTTGTGTTATACTACTTCTCTAATAAGGAAATTGTCTGCATTATCATGAATGATAATTTTTTTTAATAATAATTTTAATAAATTACTTCAGTGAGTGAATTTGCACAGGAAAATTAGAAAAAAGTCATGTGGTGGCAACAACATACTAGTTTTTTAAGTATTGCGTTTCTCCCCATTTCCTATTGTTAGGGCACAAAGGCACTTCTCCTGTGCCGAACGGCAACGCGAGCTCGTAATGTTTTTCTCTTTCCTTTATATCCTTATTTATATCCCTCTAAGCAAGAAGAGATACATGTTATGATTCATCCAAAGAGTCAGAAAGCGAAACACATATTAGGGAACAAATCCAAATTACTCGTGTCATTTGTGGAGTTAAGAAGTTAAAATGGAGCTGGTCTGGACACCTTACCAGAAGATACAATGATAGACAGAGCACGGACGTCTTTGGATACCGAGAGATAAGAAAAAACCGAGGAAGGTACCACAGTGTCGTTGGAGGCATAAAGTTGCAACGTATAGAAGAGTAAAATGGAGAAGAATTGCCGAAAACAGGGCAGATTGGAATCACTGAGGAGAGGCCTTCATCCTGCAATAAACTGAGTCTGAAATTGATGATGATAATATCTCAGTTAATATAAGTGCAATTATCTTATAAATTTATATCTATAATTAAAAGAAGACTTATAATTATATACTACAGAAACAACTCATTTCAAGCATTATTTTTACAGGGTGATCCTAAAGTATAGTTTTTGGTTAATTTGTGACTGATCCCTTTTTAGCCTTCGGGACAAAACTTTCCTTGGAATATATATGGTATAGCATGTTCTTTTTACCCCTAAAGTTTAAAGAGAATTCATGAAGTATTTTCTTAGATACTCGACAAAAACTTTTGGATTCGAAAGTGCGCCTTCACTTATTTTGGTGACTGTATTTATAATCAGAGAAATATATATATAATATTAGGTCACATCTCACTTTTGAAATTTGTTATTAAACGGAAAGACTACGTTGTTCTCTCATATAATATGTTCCCCCAAATGTACATTTATCTCATTTCTAATTATAATCGGGAAAATATGATGACAGTAATCTTTTCAAAATACCATATGCCGTCATTTCAAATCCAGTGTCTAAATTGATTCTCGGTTTATCTTTACCAAGTTTAATCAAGTTGTTACTTTCTGTTTATTTTAAGAGGCTTCAATTAAGATACCGGATGCAATGACATTTATTAAGATTCCCTAGACAGCACTTTATTCCTTGTACCTTCATCAATTATTTTGGACACAATCAAAGTGTTTTTGAAGCACTGCAATCATGTCAAAAGAGTCCAAAACTTTGCAACATTTATAATTAAATATTGAAAGTATCGTAGTTCGAAAAGAACTGATATTAAATGAAACTTAATTTATTTATGAGAAAAAAAAAAAAAAAAATTCTTTCGAGTTTTCATACGTTCTTTCTTTTTCCTTTTTAAGGAAAAAAAAAAAAAAACTTAGCTTGCGGTTATTTTTTAAAATGCTACAAAACTGTGATAGAATCTAAAGTGTAACCTCTATTTAAAATGAAAGAGCTAATTATTTTACATCAAATATGATCGAATGTGAATATTAATATTTGTAGTAGTTTAATATTTAAATTTATTTTATTACATTTAAGATTAAAAGTCAATAAAATTTTTGTATGTTACTATTCTAAAAATTGACGAATATTTTAATGTTATTTGTGTATCATGTGTACACTTATCGCATGGATGTTTATCCGTCTATTAGGTTACTTTTATATAAATGTGGATTTATCATAAATTAAAAAGAAATAAAATAAAATACTAATAATAAAAATTGAGCTATGGTATGGCAAATTATTTAAGATAAAAGAAAACCCTTTGCTCTGAAAGTATGAAAATTGAGCATTAAATTTACATAAAAAGTAACAGTGTTGACGAAAATTAACCCCTCTCCTTGTCCCTATAGGGAGCGTTTTTAGTGTTGGTGAGAGATTATGACCAACTGTCTACACATGGGACTTGAGCCTGGATGGGATGTCGAGTATTTTTCGAAAGAGTCCTAGCCCATATTCACACGAATTTCAAAGAAAAAAACGGAAAACTCCGAACAACTAGAACGGTGAGTGTGGCTTAAGTTTGAATTAGGCACTTTACGTATACCAGCTTCAAGAACTGATCCTCTCGGCCATTGGTGAAAACGTTTTCGAATTACATATTTGTTATTTGATGATAGTTAAAATAATTTGGAATATCGTTTAACCCCCCCCCCCTCCCTCCGTTTTACTTCTGCCAAATTAATGAATCTTGTTTTACAAAGGAATCACTACTACTTACTCTATTACCGTCTAACATGTAATGTGTTTTTTGATAATACAAAAGGTTAAAACAATGTAAGTTTAAGGCTAACTTTTACTTATTTACTAGCCGCCTTCAGCGACCAGCTGGTTCGCGATCATTGAAAAATCCGACTTTACGTAACTCCCGTTTGCTGTCGACTGCTGCACCTTTTCCCGTTTCATGTCCTACAACAGCTTATTGACATATAATGCAAATAGCTTTATTGAAAAATTCAACCGTAGTAAATTACCTCTCGGTAGCGCCTGCGGCGCCCTCTTCCCGTTTCAATATCTGGAACAGCCTGTTCGCTCACCGTGTAATGATCGTTGAAAATTCTGACATTAGCAAAGTCCCGCTGGGTGGCGTCTGCGTCACCTTATCCCCGTTTTAGAACTTTATGGTTGGTTAATTGCGGTTGGTTTATAGAAATAATAATAATAATAATAAATCTGTAAATAACATCATGGTACCTTTATTATAGCTCCTTTTGGCGACTTTTTAATTTTTAATAAAATAAAAGGGATCTCGCCAACATGTCGGCAAAAATTCAAAAGTCGCCATTGGAGTCTTTTGAAACTTTTCTTTGAATGATTTAGTTTAAGTATCATTAGTATTTCATCCCACAAAAACTAATAATAATTTGGCTCTGGTGAATTAAAATTTTAATTGGATGGTGAAATGGGTATAAGACTTATCAGTTTAAAATTTTAAAGGTAAAAAAAAAAAAAAAAAAGAAAGAAACATCATTTCTCCAAATTGATATCACTTAAATTTTCTTTATAGATTTAGCATCAAGTCTCTGATACATATTTCATTGAGCTTTTATTTTATGCCTAGCCTATTAAATATGCTATAAGGATAATGAAAATAGCAAAAGATTGATAAAACACATTACGATAATTCTTTTTATGCTTACAATTTTCAATATAATTTGAAGCGTTCGTACCAGTTAATTACTTCGTACATCTTAAAAACCTTTTTTTTTTTATTTATGTAGGAACATTTTTTATCAGCGATTGAGATGTGCTATATTATTTGTTTGAAGGTCGAAGATGGGTGGGTTTCATCACACTAGATGTATGCAGTGACGAATTTGCGACGGTCTGACATTAACCTTCGGCCGGAGACAAGCCATCACAATTTTTTTCCTCCACAAAAGGGACGGCTATCTCGCATCGGTAACCTCCCGACTTATTATTTTTATGGAACATGGAAAAAATTACGTGACACGACTGATTTTACGTACACCAGCCAACATTAAAGCTTATGATGGTCTTTGGTCAACATCTCCTATAACAATGCCTCCGAGCTTACATTTACGTCACGAAAAATAGGCCAATTACATCCAATCCGCATCATCCGCACCATAAATACGAATATATGAAGTGTTGATTGGGTGAAATCAACCGATCTTCCGTGACATAAACCTTAGTTTGGAGACATTATTATAGGAGGGGCTGCTTCTGCCGGCTCGAGTATCTAACCATTAACTACATATATAAACTACAAAATAGACCGCAGACTAGTAACCTATTTGTTATCAAACATCACGCCCCCTTCCCCTCCAATCCACAAATTCTTTCGCCAAACCGACATTCCCCTTCCATTAAAGTAGGTTTTCTTCACTTCCACCAAACCTTTTAAAACATGCAAAATCCCAAGGACCAGTTACCAAAAAAGCGATTATCGCCAAAAGAAGACTCCCATTCACTCAAATACCGTAGTGATGTTTGTAGAATTTTACTCCACAGCCAGTATAGGTCTTCTTATACTCAATGTATCTAGCCCGCAATACTTCGATGATGAGATGGTTGGTTGGTTGGTTGGGTTTTACGTCGCACTAGTGCTGCGCAGATGGGCAATTGGCGACGGTCTGGGACACACCCTTAGAGGTGGTCCGGAGACATGCCATCACAATTTTGATCCTCCACGGAAGGATGATGAGATGGACGTAGGGTTGGCTGAATTTTGCCCGATCCGAAAAAAAACGGGCGGATTTTTTCAAAAATACTTATTTAAAATCGCAGTTTTATCTAACTTATAATAAACATCTAAATATAAAACAAATATTATATACATTATTACAACATGAACAGAAAATTTTTAGAAATATTTGAGGTGCTCAAATTGCTCAAAGAAATTCCTTAAATTTTCCCATGAAATTTTTTTTTATAATTATTAAAACACCCCCCCCCCAAAAAAAAAAAAAAAAAAAAAAAAAATATATATATATATATATATATATATATATATATATATAAGCAAGAAAAAACAGAGTTGTTTGACAATGTAAAGATAACTATGGGAATCGAGGAATGTAAAATATAAATAAATAAAAATCAAATTTTAAAAAATTTCTGAAAACTTTAACAATGAAACACTCAGTAATGTAAGAGGGACGATAATTAAAAATATTTTATTAAAATTTATTAATGTGAAAAATTTAATAAAGCAACACTAAATAGTTATTAAAATCCATTTTTCTGTTAACTAAATCAAAAAAAGACATTAAAAATTTTAAAATTAAATTTTCAAAATTTTGATTTTAATGAATAATTAACATTTAATTTTTTAAATTGACTTATTATGCATGATACACTGAATGTTAAAAAAAAAAAAAGGAAGAAAGAAAATATTCCTGAATTGTTTGATAAAAAAAAAAAATACTCTAAAAAAATCCTGATTAAACCCGATAAAACCCAAAAAACCTTGATAAAACCCGAAAAAAGCCACTGGGCTGGGTTTTTTCTAACCCTGGCAGGATGATCTGCAAACCATGGCTGCTATTGTTACCTTAGCTACCGCGACTTATAGCTTTGGAATGCATATTTCTGATATTTTGTTCTTTTATTATAAATATTTGTAGTTTAGAAGCATAAAAAAATTAATAAGCAGTTGAAAACAATGAAGATTTAACATATTCTTCCTAAGATGAAGAACAAAATAAATATTAGAAGAAAAAACTGTAAAATATTACACGTAAAAAGCAATCTAATTTAAAGCTACACTCAAATTCAGAAAAAAGATTTTATATATGCATTTTAGACGCATTAGTTTACGTCAAAATGTTAAAATACATTTACATAGATAAGATTTTACTTATGTTCTAAGATACATTTTATCGCATTTTTGTGAACATAAAATGTCCCATTTTATGGAAATGGCAGAAAAAAAAAAAAAAAAAGAAAGAAAGAAAGTGCAAAAATATTCTTTTGTATTCTTCCTAAAATTTATTTCAATATGTAAATTTAATTTTTAAGTTGGCAAATTATTCTGACAGTTCCAGAAAGAAACTTGTGATTTTGTAAAAACGATGAGATAGAGGATGCAAAAAATATTTTAAAAACAAGTGGGAATAGATTTTGAATTTTACCATTTTTTTTTCTAGTACTTAATGTGTCAAAAATAAATTATTTCGAAGTTATACTGTATTAAAAATTTCAAAATTTTGTAGCCTCTTTTAAAATTTGTTGATCTTAGTTTATCATTCCTGTATAATTCCCGTATATATGACACTCCGAATTTTAAATCTGCTTTTTACAAACGAGTGAAAATTATCACAATGATTACAATGATATATGAATTTTCAAATTTTTCGTTTCATTATTTTTATTAATGCGTGCATTAATTTGAGGAATTTCACGTGTTGATGTAATTTATTTTTTATTCTTAAAAATAATTAAGAGGATATTTTAAACACCTTCCATCAAAATTTTATAGATTTTTATAGCTTCAGTCCGTCTGCCTGTCTGCGTTTTCATTTCAATTAATATTTTCAGCAAAAATAAATTCAAAAACTGGCGTACAGACAATAGCAAGAAATTAAAACTTCTTCACACACCATAAACTCTAAATCAGCACAACCGGTTTAGAAAGGACGTAGCCTTTCTTCATCAGGTGCAAACACGTGCAACTGCCTTGGAAGCAAAAGCAAGACTGAAAGCAGGGCAAAATCCGGAGGGGGAGGAGCAACACAAACAACCAATAGGAAGCATCATGCAGGGCAGGACCAATCAGAGAGGAACACACGTACACACACAACACAAAAAGGGGAGTGCGGGAAGGAGTAATCAATTATTATTATTACTGTTATTATTATAATAATTGATTTTGCCCTGCTTTCAGTCTTGCTTTTGCTTCCAAGGCAGTTGCACGTGTTTGCACCTGATGAAGAAAGGCTACGTCCTTTCGAAACCGGTTGTGCTGATTTAGAGTTTATGGTGTGTGAAGAAGTTTTAATTTCTTGCTAATATTTTCAGGTTTTCATAAAACTGTCTATTCAAGTTTTTAAGATTTATTGTATAATTATAGATGATCTTTGTAGAGTATCTTACACATCTCAACGCTGGTCTGCGTAGAAAGATTCGCAAAATAATTCGCATATATGCACATCTGTGAGACGTATTTCTTAAAAGCACATATTAATATTTTTGTGCTGAGCTAAACATACAAAATCAATTTGCAGGTGAAATAAAGGGTGTTTGTTATAAAAAAAATTTTGGATTCTTTGCCGGAAATTGCTGTAAATACAACACAAAATGTTTCAAAAACATAACAATTAGATAACATGGAAACATTGTGACTATAGCAGAAATCATTCAAAATATTCCAGTTTTATTTTCAGGTTAGTTTTGAACACGTAGAAAAACCCGCCATCGTAAAACAGAAAGTAAGCAGTTATGTTTCAACAAAATTTCTTTGTAACAAAGAAATATTTGTAAAGAGTTTCAGAAACACGACTGCAATGCAGAAACTCTTACGCCTCGTGGTTTATGCAACAACAAACACTATAAATTATCGTATGGGGTGCCTTTAATAGCCCTTTCATGGGCTCTTACAGGAGAAGCTCTAGTTATTTAGAGTTCACATTGGATAATGCCAACGCATACTAAGTATTCTTTCGCATAATAGCATAATACATGCATATTGTATGAAATTTTTTTGGCATCGATGTCATATTTCTAAACATATTTTTACGCATGAACTTTTTAGTTTAAATTCTTTAGTGTAAACATAAAATGCAAAGAAAAACGTATCAGTCACGTTAGATCAACAAAAAAGCTGAAAGTTTCAAGAAAAATTCCTAAAATGTGTTACGATAGATTAGATTGTAACGTCTCTGATCTTTCTTTTTACACCATTATATTTATATAGCAATTATCCCCTAAATAGATCGTGAAAACCTGCTGCAAACGATTACTATATAAATAAAGTGGTTGATGAGTCAGAAAAAAATTACGAATCGTAGCAATCCTATAGAAATATCGTTTAATGTTTTATGGAGATCAATTGTGTAAAACGGGTGCACTTTTTTTGTTTCTCTTCATAAATTTGAGTTGTTTTCTGTAATGATTCTCTAATTATTTTTCATTATTAAAGTATTTTCGGAAGTGAAAAAAAGATAATTGGTGACAAGAAAACTTGACAGGAGATCTGTTGTAGTATTGCCCTTCTACTCGATGTTGCAATGTGATCATCGGGCTACAACTATATATATATGACACATGATTAATATTTTGGGTAATAGCTTAATATATACATGGTTAATATTTTTCATAATTTTGCGTCAAATATACATGATTAATATTTTTCGTAATAAATTAATTAAAAACACTTTAAAACACGTTAAAAATACATTTATTAAAATATAAAAAACTTCCAAAGCTTTTCGCCTACATATAAGAAGGCATCATCAGGGAATTTGGTTTTACACATACTTCAGAGCAGTTATATGTACTTTTGAATCACATGGTTAACAGTTAAGTCCTTACATAAAATATATTCAACTGGAATTCAGAGGCTGGAGCTATTTCAGGAAGAGGAGGTGCTACACTTGGACGCTGGAGCTATTTCAAGGAAGAGGAGGAAATAGCTCCAGCGTCCAAGTGTAGCACCTCCTCTTCCTGAAATAGCTCCAGCCTCTGAATTCCAGTTGAATATATTTTATGTAAGGACTTAACTGTTAACCATGTGATTCAAAAGTACATATAACTGCTCTGAAGTATGTGTAAAACCAAATTCCCTGATGATGCCTTCCAATATGTAGGCGAAAAGCTTTGGAAGTTTTTTATATTTTAATAAATGTATTTTTAACGTGTTTTAAAGTGTTTTTAATTAATTTATTACAATATGACACGTGTTTTTAATTCAACTCTTAACAGGAGTTTGTTTATATTTTTCGTAATAGCTTCATTCAATATAGCGTGTATGATCAAATTATCTTAAATCTGCATTCTAATTCGTATTGCTTTTGGCTATTCCTAATTCCACGATCAACAATTCATGTCTTTCCAGACAGCTATTTACATCCTTATCCAACAATTATGCACGCAGCTCTAAGAAAAAATAATGCCAATTAGCCCCAATTCAAATGTTTAGTAACGCGTATTTTAATTAATTATTTATTTTTTAGACGCAATTCTACCAAATGATGAGTTTCTAACCATGATATAGTTTTTTTTTTTTTTTTTCTGATTCAGAGAAATCATATTAAAATCGTTTCTCTCCAGCTAATTTCTACTCTGTTAAACGTAACCACCAATTACAATGCTGTGAATAAGGCAATAACCTTTTGCAGTTTAACATTTGAAGAAATAAGCGGCTAAACAACTTGTATAGCTTCATAATTTAAAGCAAAATCATTTGAGGTTAAAACTGAAGGGGTTAAACTCGTACTAGAGCTACACAGTGGGCAATTGATGACATAAAAATGCCACTTTGTTATTCATCAAATTCCACTTCATTGTGTGCTTTAAATTGGTTTTTAACACCATCTTTGTAAGACAAAAACAAGTAATATTACTTTGCAGAAAACAATTTATTTGCTTTCTGCACTTTATACAAGCATTAACATAGCAAATAAATAGACTACTTGTATAATGAAGAAAAATCGCATTCTCTTTTTTTACTTCAAAAGTGTATGAAGATGATTAATCACAGCTCTAGTAAAAATAAAAATCTCGTCTAGATAAATGAATAGAGGACAAAATAATGTAAGTGATGATTGAGTTTGATACAAATAAAACGACACATTTTAAAGCATTTATCTTAGAATAATGTGGTAGTTATGAGTAATTGTATTAAATAAAATCTAGTGACAAGACATGCATATTTGCCCTAGTCAGAACATCGGTAGATGAACAAACACTTTACAATAATTGTTTTCCATTTTCCTTAAAAAGAATTTTAAAAATATTATGTTTATTAGCTTGTACAGATTAGTCATAATAAATTCAATCGTACTTATTAATTTTATAATTTTTAATTCAGGTTTGTAAACAATATTTAGTTTTGATGTCAACAGTGATGTATAGTGTATTTAAAGTGTATTTTGAATGGTGAAAAGCAAATAATAAAAAACTCAAAGTTATGTACAGATACAAAACTAAAATTCAATTCTATGATATATATAATATATATAATATATATATATAATACTGTGAAATTGCACTCTATTCGTGTTTTCAATTGCCCTCTATCCTTGTGGCCTACACCAGTGAATCGTGATACAAATTCCCTTTTTTTAACAGATCATATTTGTTTTATTTTCTAAACATACACATGTAAAGAAAGTATTGTAATCATGACAAAAACTCGACTTTAAGATTTTTATGTATCTATACGATTTAAGGCCTTTTGAGCTCATATTTTTGCTATTTTTACCATGATGTGTGTATGTATGCGTGTGAGTAAACACGATAGCATCTAAACGCTTTGCTCGAATGAATTAAAAGTTTGTACGTATGTTATAGGCCACCATACTACAAATTGTATAGATTTTGGTAAATCTAGTACTTTATTTATTTATTTATTTCACACACACACACACACACACAAAAAAAAAAAAATCTTTACCATTATGTCCTATGGGCTAAATTATTTAAAATGTGATAGCGTCTAAACGCCTTATTCAATCGAAATTTAAATTTTTATACATGTTATAGGTCACTGAAGTACGAACTGTCTATATTTTCCTCAATCTAACCCTTATTGATTTTTACATACACAACGAGAGATTATGTATCATAATGACCTTATGGGCTCAAAGTATTTGAAGTGCAATAGCATTAAATTAAACAACATATTATAAGAGAAAAATACTCAAATGTCCTATTATAATTTTCTCTTCTGATTATCTAACGACGTCTCTTGCTTTAATTTATTTATTAAGCCGTCAATTTCTTAATGTAAGTAAAGTAGAGTGGAGTCACTTCAGATTTAAAAAAAAATTACAATGAATGTAAATTAAATATTCCTTACGCGATATCAATATGTAAAAACTTAATAATTATTTAAAATATTTTATTTATATTTATTTTTATGCTACTTTATTATTTTCTTTCCACCATTCAAAACATTTTAAAAATATCGTACATAATTACTAACATCAAATCTGAACATTGTTAACAAACCCGAATTAAAAATTATAAAATTTCTAAGTACGATTGAACTCATTATGACCTTCACAAGCTAATAAACTTAATTTTAACACTTTCAAAAAAACTCAAAACAACTTTTGTAATGGGTTTGTCTGTCTCTCGATGCTCTGAGTAGGTTAAAAGTCATGTGTGGTCCTAAAATTTTATATAATATTACTTATACAGGTTGATTCAAAATTAGTGTGACCAATTTTAAAAGCATATTACTATTTATGGTAAATTTGAATCACTTTACAACCAGTTTCATTTTAAAAGTGAGACGCTTAAATTACCAATCTAGCTATTTTTATTAGCGGGAGTAAATTATGGCTCCGAAATTAGGTCCTCAAACCCGAAACAAAATTTTAAAGCTTTTGTAGGATGATTACTCAAATTCTGTTATAAATAAAGCATTTAAAAATCAGAAAAGTCATTTTTCTAATAGATTACTATCTAAACTTCGAAAAGAAGTAAAATTTTGATGGTAATCAAAAGCTCCAGAAAAAAAATGTGGACGAAAGGAAGCTCTCGTTAACAAAAAAAAAAAAAAAAAAAAAAAAAAGAAGCTGTAAAGACTTATCGCTGTAGAAAATCTTCTGCCTCAAAGAGCTTTAGCATAGAGAGTACAGGTATCGCAATCGACAATTTGTCGTGAGATCAAGAAAATTGGCTGTAAAAAATTGAATTAACCAGTCTATCATGAAATGTCTGCAAAGACAGAAAAACGAAGAAAACGTTCTTGACCTCTGTATTTAATGTTGCGCGAAGGTAGATATAAAACATGGATAACTTCGAATGAAGCACTGCTTTATCTGTCATACACAACTGCCAAAACGAAGATACAATATATTTCACGCAAAAAGCTTCGCAAAGACAAATTTTCGCAAAGCAGATCGCAAAGCTTTTGCAAAAGCTTCGCTGTTTTGCAAAAGGCAAGTTGACCGTCAGGTGTTATGGTATGGATGGGAAAGTCCTCTCAAGGCTTAACAAAACTATTTTTTGTAGAACCAAAGGCTAAAATTGATGCTAAATACTATCAGAATAATGTTTTGAAGCACATGATCAAAGAACGTAAACTTCTTTACCACTAAGGAAACTTTGTTTTTCACCATGATTCTGCACCAAGTCATACTGCAAAATAAACTATCAAATGGCTGAAAGATAAAAAAAATAAATTTTCTTCCTCCTGAGAAATGGCTACCAGCATTCCCTGACTGTGCTCCTTGCGATTATTTTTTATGGGGATACTTAAAAAACGATTAAGTAGACGTAAAGTAATAACACTTTAAAAGCTTCAAAAAGCAATCAAAGATGAAGTTAGGAAAATACCCTAAAAATGTCTTTTGGCTTGGCCTAAAGATTTACGTAAAATGTACTATGCTAAAGGAAACTATATTGAAAATTTCATGTAAATAACTTAATTCAGTAAAAATTTCTGATGCTTTGAAATTGGTCACACTAATTTTGAATCAACCTGTAATTATCATATCTTTCTAAGAAAAATGCTCTAAAATGTGTCATTTTACTTGTATAAGACTCAACAATTATCACTCACATTATTTTGTCCTCCATATCTCCATTCGTTTTTCTAGGAGAGATTTTGCCCTACTATTCTATTAATGATCACTATTACACATGCGTCAGGTCTTCGATTTTATCATAACAGGGGAGGAAAGAAATCGCCAGAGATAAAATTTCGGAAAATGCACAGCGCAATGACCGCGGCCATCCATTCATGGAGTAGAATAACCTTTGTTTGTTTTGGACTCGAATTGAAGAATGGACAGTAGCTATAATTCCCTGAGATTCTGCCCGTGCGAGCTGTAGTCCTCGCGAGATTTTGTCCTACGAGAGTATGACCGGCCCGGATCCCAGAAATCTTACATGATGACAGTGCAATTTCATTCATACAAGTTAAGATACTTTATTACTGCATCAAACTGCGTCGAGGTCGTTGAGTTTCAAACATTCGTTAATCTTTTACGAATACTTGAGTTTTAATTTTTCGAGCACCTCGATGCTTCAAAATATTTAAAATTCTTTTTGATATTAGAATTTGGGAATGCCTATTATGATATTTAATTCCTTTTGTTACACCTCTTAAGTTTACCGTTTTTTTTTTTTTTTTTTTTTTTTTTTTTGTACGCCTTCTGAATTTTTAGTTCCCCATCATACTATAGGTATGAGGAACTTAGGTAATCGTGAAAATTTTCGACCTCGCTTTTTTTTACTTTTTTACACGTTTTCAGGTGTGAGGAATCCGAAAATGACAAGATTTGTATGGTGTCTGTCTGTAGCACAGAGTAATTATAGGAACTAGAGAGAGCAATAAAACGGTACTTGCGGGAGGAAGATTGTGTCACGTGACTTCAGGCAAAACACTTTCCCCTGAGCATCACTGTAGCATTGATTTATATGGTAGTCGCTAATGTCCTTGATGTTTTAGATAGATTTTACCCAAAAATAAAAGTCATATATGTATGAAACAATAGAGCATAGAATCATTTGTCATCCTCAGTTAAAGTATTCCATGCATAATTATTAAAAACGCTTAATTAATCTGTAGTTTAGAAGATTTAATGCCTATCGAAACTTGGCGATAGAGTTTGTCGCCAAGAGAAAATTTCTTGCGTTTGATGAAATGCTCTACTTTCTTCCAAATAATCATAAAAATAACAATCTATATCATTATATAAAGCGCAAAAAATTGTTTGTTTGTGGAGGGTAATCTCTGAAACTACTGAACCGATTTAAAAACTTCTTTCACTGACCGAAAGCTACAGTATGCCATATTGTTATAGGCTATATTTAATTTTGATAAAATAAATTTTAGTTTAAAATCTGAGCATTTTAATTAAAATCCCCATAGAAGCCGTAATAGAAATGGAAATAATGAAATATTAAAAAAATTAGCTGCTGCCAACATAAAAGAAACATTTACATATTCATTTCGTTTTTAAAATATCTTGACGTGAAAAGAAAAGAAATATATTTGCACGTGCATTAAATTGAAATTCATATAAAGCTTTTTAATTGTTAAACTTACACGTTAAATCTGACGTCATTATAGAATTAAAAGTGTTTATTTTTCTAATAATTTAATTTGATATGATATAATATAATAGAGCATTTCCTCGTGACGTCTGGTGGTTGGCAAAAAAGCGCGCTCGACTTTCCCGTGCCCCGCCCACCATTGATTTTCCGTTGGTAGTAATCAAGTAATCAAGAGATCCCAAGCCTTTTTGCCAACCACTCATAAGAGTTGAGATGTTTGTAAACAAACATCTCAACTTTCATGAGTGGTTGGCAAAAAGGCTTGGGAAAAGCATAGCGATGGCGGATTACCAACGGAAAATCAATGGTGGGCGGGGCGCGGGAAAGTCGAGCGTGCTTTTTTGCCAACCACCAGACGTCACGAGGAAATGCTCTATATCTAAGCATCAATGTTTAAACCACGGAGTCTTTATTACTCCGTGGTTTAAACTGATGTGTGTAAACGAAATTGGAATTTAAAAATAAATAAATAAATAAAATAAAATAAAATAAGAAATTCTATTTTATAATATTATTTATTTTAATTTATAATTGTTGCCAAAAAGATTTACGAATTAATTTATTTTTAGACATATAATAAAATATATTTTCACGCGAACAATAATATAAAAAGTGAACTGGATTTTTTGTAAAAAAATAATAAAGATCGAGGAAAATTATTTCCCCATTTTAATCCCCATATTTGGATATAGATATGTATTAGTTATCATGTGCATCCGTTAGATTAAATTGTTTTTGTTGTAAAATTGATAAAATTGGAATTTTAAATTTCAAAACTCTAGAAAAAAAAAATGGCAAATTTCCATATTCGATTGAAAACATAAACATTTCATTTCAAAGGATGATATTTACACAATAAACATCCAACTAATAAACTAATTAAAAGGGAAAGGATAAATATTCTATCATAATTTGAAGTCAAATTTGTTTTCAAATGTCTAAATAAAGTATCTGATATAATATACTAATATGTTGCAGCGGAATAGATTTGATATCCGTCATCCTTGGCAGAAAAAAAAAAATATCGCCAAATTATCTGGCGAATATAATTTAATTCCTTTCAAAAATCATGGTTATTTTAAAAACTTACATTAAGAGTGTAACGAATAATATGAAACAATATTTCGTACAATACATATTACGAAAATATACATATGGCATGTATATTTTCGTATTACGTTTTTGATCGCCAAATACAAAAAACGCCAAGGGTGACAGTTTTGAAATTTAAAATTAAAATTTTGTCAATTTGACAGCAAAATAACTCAATCTAACGCATGCATACAATAACTAATACATATCTATACCCAAATATGAGGATTAAAATCGGGAAATAATTCTTCTAGAATTTTAATAAAAAAAAAAAAAAAAAAAGTCCAATGAGCGATTAACATGGAAAATCTTTTTCTTGCATCCACGGGCGGTCAGTGATGTCATACTTCGCTTGCGTATTGAGATGTTTAAATTTATTTGGCGACTATTTTTAGCAACTAACAGTTATGGCAAGTAGCTCAATATACATAGCGCATACAGCCATTACTGAAATGTAAATAGCATTTAATTATTTGAGTTACATTATGTTGACTGGAAACCTATTTAATATACCTATGCTCTATAGCTATACTAATATAAAAAAGAAAGAAAGGTTTATATGCATATGTAGAGAACGATCGCTAGAACTAAAAAGCCGATTGCTTTTTTTTTTTTTTTTCTTTCAATAATCAAAAGTTACACTGTCTCTCTCTAAGTGCTAGAAGCTATAATAAATTTTGGTAAAATAAATTTTTAATTATAATTTTCAATATTTTAATTGAAAACAAAGCATAGATTTGATATCTATCGTCATTGGCGATTTTTGTATTTGGCGATCGAAAACGTAATACGAAAATCTGTATATTATCGTAGTAAATACGAGATGTATGTGTTTACTTCAATTACCCTACTACCGTAGGTAGTGGAAGTATTGTATAGGTTTTGGCAATTGGTCAGTGTGTGTGTATATGTGCACGTGTGTGTGTAATCTTCTGGCTGTCATATCTCCAAAACTAATAAAAATAGAACTACTAAACTTCACAGGTGATTCAGGTCTGATGTACAGATAAATTTTCCAAATTTTCGTGAAAATTGAAAAACCGGAATTGGGTCATCGAAAACCAGAAATGGTACCCTAAGCCCATATTCAAAAACACCTCTAATGATTTTCTTCAAAGTTGCTATATAAATAATATATTAGATGCCCTTTCGATTGAAAAGTTGCTTAGTTCAGGAAAATTGATAGGCGTCCTCTATAAACAGCTCAATTTCAGACTTCGCAAGTGCGTTCCTTTAAAAACGCCTGTACGGATTTTTTTCAAACTCGACATGTTAACTTCCTATTAAATATCCTTTTGTATGTATTTATTGTTTTTAGGTCAATAATTGAGTATGTTAAGTTTTGGTAAAAGTTGGTATCTCAAAAACGGCTCTAACGTATTCTTGAAAATTTTTTCTTTAATCCAATTTAGATAACCTTTCTCAAGTATTACGTGCTTATTACAGGAATATTAACGGTCATCCTGATTAGGTAGTTCAGTTTTAGATCTCGGAAATTCGTGTTTAAAAAAATAACTATCTATTTTTTTCCCCTTATTTTTTAACTCGCTATGCAAACTCTGTTGTATGTGTCTTTATACGTGTATCAAGTTTCTCTTACTCGAAAATCTCAAAAAATGCAAGTAATATCTCCAAAAAATTGTATATATTACGTGTAATAGTGGGTAATGGAAGTCGTGTGGTTGTTTCACACCAGATTCTGTAATAGTATATATTGTACGAATATTGTTTCATATTATTGATTTCTCCTTTAATATACATTATTAAAATAATAATCAATTATGGAAAAAATTAAATATATTTGCGAAATGAAAAAATAAATAATAATTAAAGCTATTATGACGTCAATTTTATCAAAAACATTTTCATGTCATAGGTTTATTTTTCAATATTTTTTATTCATGAGTAAAGAAATGTTTCTTTTTATGAAATAAATAAATAAATAAATAAATAGCATTAAGTAAAAATTGCCAACATTTAACAACTAATTAAAAAAAATAATTGTAAAATTATATTTTGACTTTCCAGTTAATAATATTGCCTGACTATAACATATAAACTGATATATTTCTTGATTTTTTACATATCAATCCATCTTTAACTAAAATTTGTTCATCAGTGCGAAGCCGGACGGGTCAGCTAGTAAAAATATAAAATAAAAAGTACTTTTCCTTATTATTTTTGATTGATATATTGAAAAAAAAAAATCATTTTTAATTTTCAATACATGTGTGCATGTGTGCGTACTAAATTTGTATTGCTAAAATTAATTTAGAAATGTTATTACTGTATTTTATGCTAAAATGCTATTTTGCAATGCTTCATTTTAATATATATATATATATATGTGTGTGTTACAATTGAATTAAAAATATGTTAAAAGAAATAAGTTCGTTGAAGTTATATAACACCTATTAAATTACTTAAAAAAAAAAAAAAAAGAACATTGTAGAGGTTAGCATTAAATTGAATTTATTTAAGATATTTTATTTATTCATTTAATGAAATTTTTTAGTAATTAAGGTTTACAAGACATATTTTCCCGTCACTGATATTTAAAAAGATTGAGTAATTAAATTAATTTACCTAATTATACTTCTTCACTATTGTTATCTTCAATTTCTGTATTTATACTATAAGAAAACAATAATGCTTATTTGTGTGAAACTTTTTTTTTTTTCAAAAATAAAAATTTAGAACAAAATAATAAAAATTTAAAAATAAAAATTTTAATTTTGAATAAGTCACAAAGTTTTTAAAATAGAAATTTCATAGTTAGAGTTATTAAGAAACACCACAGAACTAGCGTTTTAAATTAAAAAGTACGAAACTTTAAAAAAAAAAAAAATACTATAAATTGCAACAAACTGGCAACAATTGTTTCAGGTAAAAAAAAAAAAAAAAAAAAAGCACAACCCTTCGTCAGGTGAACAAAGTAGGGACGAGTGTTGCAAACAAAGCGGCAACGTTTGTTTGATGTTATTTATTTATTGATAAAATATATTAAAATATAAATAAATAAATAAAGGCAAACATATTTAAATAATAATATAACGAGTGATAATTACATAAAATAATAGTAATTATAATTATGTTGAACATATCAGTATCAGTAAAAGTTCTATTACGTATCCCTTTTTTTTTTCTCTTTTCATCCGTTTGCCGCATATGAGTATTACACTCATGCCAATAACTGTGATAAAGCAATGGAACTGGCGTTAACAAGCAACCCCTTCATCGCCAAATGCCTAAACTCACGTGTTTCATCTTCGAGACACTTTCATTCGGACGACACAATAGGGGTGCGCTCTCTAGTTACTATATTTACTCTGTGGTCTGTAGGGTGTCTGTTAGTGTGTTAGTGGGTTAGTCCGTTAGTCCGTTAGTTTGTTAGTCTGTGTACACGATATCTCAAGAACAAGTTGTCGCAAAGAAGTCAGATCAGTTTTAAAAATATTACTTTCGACACTGGCAAGAACCCTATTCATTTGCAACATTCGAATTTAAAAACTTCGTAAGTTATTAGGAATTTATGATTTTTTTAACATGGGAGAATAGGACAAAAATTCACTTAAACGGGCATTAAATGGAAACTTTTTACTGTAAAAATGTCAGACCAGTTTTAAAATATCAGTTTTGATGCCGGAATGAACATCAGTAACTATAAATATGCTACTTTGAAAATTTCGCAAGTTATTGGAAATTTACGAATTTCTTAACATGGCAGATTAGAGCAAAATTTCACATAAACGTCTATCTTGAGGGATGTTTTCATCGTAAAGATGTCAAACCACTTTCGAAATATTATTTAGGATACTGGCATGAATATCATAGACTATAATTTTTCCAATTTAAAAAATTCGTAAGTTATTTGGAATTTACGATTTACTTAACATGTCAGAATTCAGAATAAGGCAAAACTGAGAATAAACTTCCATTTTGAGGATCATAAATACATTAGACAACTTCAAAATTACATTTATGGTATTTGTTTGAACATGATTGAATACAAATATTCTAATAGGAAATTTTCGTAAATTATTCGTAATTTACGATTTTATCAATATAGCGAAATTGTAAATTTTTCATATCAATATGAATTTTGAGGATTATTGCATTGGTAATAGTAGCATGAAAACTAAACAACGGAATTGACCCTGATAAAATAAATTAATAGATTAGACTACGATAAATATATCGAAGTGAACGGTGGATAGCCTGTTAGGCGGGGATTTCATTCTGTCACTGTATCAAGCTTTGGTCAAATTCATTTCTTTTAACATGATTATAATATGTCTCGCACTAGAAATTTATGAGAACATAAATATGATGGGGAACTGAGCAGAGTCCACCTATGCCAACTAGTTTAATTTGTATTAATTTGTAGCGACGCCATTAACACCATCTCTCCGTCAGAATATTAAAGCTTACCGATCAGCACGGAGTTAACCTTTTGTCCAGAGGTAAGTCTTTAGACTTCTATCTCTCATATCTGAGGTTCGAATACAATCTACCGCACGTACATCTGCATTGGTAACTACGGACGATCAAATGGAACACGCAAGGAGTTATCAACTTCACTATATACAGTGGTGGACATAATCATAAGACATCTATCTAATTTGACAAATAGTGGAAGAAAAGATTCAGAGCTTAAAAATGTTTTATCAGATACGCCAAAAGAAGAAATTTATTCTGTTATCACACGTAATTGTTTTACAGAAATGATATTTTTATAGAGTTTAATTAAAAATACCATGGACAAAATTATAAGACACCCTAACATTTTAATTAAAACACCTGCTTTTTTCGAAAATAATGTGCAATATGCAAATTTTCTGCACGCTGTTATGACGTCAGCAGTTAACTGAAGCAGACGATTACCGACTTCATGCATTTACAAACATGCCACGAGGTATAGAATTAAAAGAAAGTGAAATTCGCGATATTTAGAGATTAAATGGAACTGGTGCTTCAATTAATAATATTTCAAAAGCTATTAAACGCTCTAGATGTGCAGTTAGAAATGTTTTGAAAAGAGGAATTAATGGATCGGTGATTAAAAGATCTGGACGTACTCCTTGCTTGTCCTCGAGAGACAAACGCCATGTGCTTTCGCTCGCTACACAGAAAAAGATGACCACTACAGGCATTAAAAATGCTTTGAAACTTATTTGTTCAAGGGGAAAACATTCGCAAAGTGTTGCATAATGCTTCCTATGTGAAATATAAAAAATTGAAAAAAAAAAAAAAAAAAAACACCACTTCTAAGCCGGCACAAAATGGAGGTCTAAACTTCACTAAACAAACTATGGCCTGGACCTCCAAATGGTACTCTGTGTTATTTTCTGATGAAAAAAAGTTTAATCTAGATGGTCCTGACGGGTTTCAATATTATTGACATTATTTACGGATGTCTCCTGATGTACAAATGAGCCGCCAAATAGTTTGGGCCGGATTTTCGGCTCAAGGGAAAACGGATATTGTTTTTGTGCATTCAAGAATGAATTCCGAAAAGTATAAGAATCTTCTTAAAGATCAACTAGCCATATACGGTGAACTTCTTTGTGGCGAAAACTACACTTTCCAGCACGATAACGCGCTGATTCATGCATCACACGAAACAAAAAAGTGGCTTTCAGAGCAAAGTATCATTGTTCTCCCGTGGCCTTCTCGCTCCCAGACTTAAATCCCATCGAAAACTTGTGGGGGATCTTATCTTGTGCGGGTTACCGAAATGGGAGGCAGTTTATATGTGTCGAAGATCTAAAGAATGCTTAAAATGTGCTTGGGAAGAACTGTCTTGCGATACTTTCTCAGAGTTGATAGATTCGATACCGAATCAAATCTTTCATGCTATAAAAAACAATGGCGGCTCCACCAAATATTGAATAACTATGTTAGAGGATTTTCTTTTAGACCATTAGTGTGCTAATTATGTTGACCACTGTATTTGGTAAAAACGGTTGGTGTCTTATAACTTTGTCCATTATGTTTTTAAGTTTTTTCATTAAATTGTATGAAAATATCATTATTATAAAATAATTATATATGATAACAGAATGAATTTATGTTTTGGACGTATTTAATAAAACATTTTTAAGCTCTGAATCTTTTCTTTCACTATTTGTCAAATTAGATAGGTGTCTTATAATTATGTCCACCACTGTAGCAACAGATGGCAGTACTACACCTTCCTAGCAGCAAAGCCTTTGAAACGTTCACAGCACAAAGCCTATTTATCTCCACGCCGTGGAACTTTAAAGACGGTCAAGTGTCAGCACGATCTAGTAACTGCTACCGTCTACCGGGGAAGTACTGTAGCAACTAGTACTGGGCGATGTAGCGATTCTGTAAATCGATTTATCTTAAATCTAATATTGCGATATAGAGATAACTCGATTTAACACTGATTTAGAAAATACCTCCTCCCTACCCTCCTACATATACAAGTCTTTTTATCAATAGTATAATGACCGTAAAGGAACGCTGCTATTACTCATTTTCTGCGATTTCCCATATTGCTATAGCTCAGCATCTATGGCTTAAAATTACGCCAAACTGCATAAATAAAAATTTTAAATTATGCAGTTCAAACTGTAAAGTTTTTATTAAGAAAAGTTATGTTGATTAAACATTTCTGAATGATTAACATTAGGGGGCGTTGTTATAAATATTGATATTAAAGAGTGTTTTTGATGGCTTTTGGCACAACAGTTTTTGCAGTGTGCGTGGCCAATTGTTTGCAGCAATTGGGCCTACTTCGTTCACATGACGAAGGGTCGTGTGTTATTTCGACTCGAAACAATTGTTGCTTGGTGTTTTGCATTTTATGGTGTTTATTTAAAGTTGTTAACGGATTGCTTTTCAACCCTAGTCCATTGATGCATTTTTGTTATTGTTATTTTTTTTATAGGATTTTTTTTTCTTTTAAATTGTTTAGCCCTTTTTTGTGTGTTCCTGATGTATGATGGAATATTAAACTTTGTATTTTGATTCATAAAATTTGTCTTTTACCACAGTCAGTAAATTAAATTTCCACTTTCTTCTTATTATTTTTTTTTCAAGTCGATTGATAAATTTTACGCGATATTTTTGAATCAACTGCCCAGTTTAGCAATAATTTAGTAAACAATTTTTGAAAGCTGATTCCCAAATTTTTTATCATTTTACAAATAATTAAAAAAAAATTCTGCTTTTTTGTGTCATGTTGCCGAAATACGTTATATTCAGGCGGTCAATATCCAATCTGCCTATAAATAAACCACACATCATTCTGAAAGAAAAAAAAATCAAGACCAATTTGTTCGAAATTTTACAATTTGTTCGATGAAATAGGTAGCAGAGTTTGAAAAAGAAATTTAATTTTAAATGACGAAAAAATTTTTTTAACTCTGTTTCCATTTAATAGTATTTTAAAGCATTAACATTGTAGATTTTATTAACTTCAGTAAAGTAATGTTTGAAGCTTATTAATGGTATTATAAAGACCGTAATAAAAGGTACCAAATAAAGAGCACCTTTAGAATTTCTTGTGTACATTCTTTAAAAATCCCCCCTTACAAAATACTAATAACAGAAGTGTCAAACAAAGCCAAATTATTGAATAAATAATAACAATGACAAACAGATATATCGTATTGCATTATGAAACTATTTTTATCGTGATTTACTGTATTCTTAAATATTGTAAAAAATAAATTTATTTTCTATTTAATTTAATGGAAAAAAAATCTATATATTTATGTTAATATTTATTACAAAAACGCAAACTGTAATTGCCGAAAATAATTACTTATTACAAAAAGAAAGAAATCATTACTTAGCAAACAAATTGAAGTCTCCGTAAAACCACAAGAAGTTAAAAATTTGGAACAGACGATTCATCTAAAATCGCATTTTCTTTTCTCCCCGATTTAGCATAGCGCAAGCGCAGCACTACACCTCTCCTTCGGAATAAACGGAGCACACGACAGGCGATTTAAGCGTATCGTCTCTCTGGTATCTTCTTTGAAATGAAAAGCCGGCACGTATTAACACAATTCATATTACAATAAATCGTAAGACGGCTTTTGCACTTACTGTTAAATCGTTTTCGCTAAATCGATAAAACTTCCCTCGATGCGTTAACTCGCAAGCGTGGCGAGGAAACGATGCCTAGCTAACATTGGATTTTTATCTCTAAATCGATGCAGCATTAATCACCTAACATCGTCATTCCGAAATTTCGTAACAGATATTATCTTTAAATCGGATCACCGATTTTAGCTATAAATCGATTTTTGCGTTACATTGACGGAACGCCCATTCCTAGTAGCAAAGACTTTAAGGCCATCTTTCTTGATAGAATATCAGAGCTTACCGATGAACATAGGATAGGGTTGACCTTTTCTCCGGTGGCATGTCTTTGGACTCTTATCTCTCAGATCTCAGGTTCGAATACAACTTACTGCACGCACTTCTGAAAATAATTCATGTGTCCATAAACCATGTTTCTAGCATTTTCTTCTAATAAATCGTAGTAAAATGTTAAGTAATTTTATCACATCAATGCTTTTAAGCAGCAAGAAGAAAATATGTATTAAAAAATAATGAATCAGAATGTTTTTTTTTTTTTTTTTTTTTTTTTTTAAGTGATTCATTTATTTAAATGAAAATAATTTGGCAATAAATAAGCTTCATAATTAGCAACGTTAAATATAATTGTTGTTGTTTTTTACATGACTTTTTATTATTATTATTATTATCAGCATACAATTTAATTTATGGGCAAACATTTCTTGTTTCGCATAATTACACTTTTCTCCTTTTAAAATTATCTCACTACCTAAATTACAGCAAAAGCAATTAATCAATTTGATAAATTAGTCCTTAAACTTCACAGAAATTAAAATCAATTACCCACCATAAAAATCATGTTCAGTTTAAAAGAATGGGTATTTTTAACAATTAAATAAAAACAAATTCTGAGTTTTGCGAAATAATTTTATTAGCACGATAAGATTTATTTTTTGTGTAATAGAAGTTAATATTTCATTGAAAATGTGGAAAAATTTCATTAAATACTTTTACGGTTAGGCATTTTTTGATTTTAAGGCATTCATCATTATAATTAAGAATTCGTAATGAATATGACTTTACAAACTTCAAATTACTTTCTGACTTTATTTATATATATATATATTCTAATAATACGTTTAGAAAATATTTTCCTACGTTTTAATTAAAAGAAGGAGGGGGGGGGGGGAAGGGAATTCTGAGATAATCTCAAGTATTATTTTTCCATATTTAGCAGTAGTAAATCTTTTGAATGTAACTTGATTTTTTTTTTTTCATAAAATGCATTTATTAATGATATAAAAATTACCTTTATTTTACGAAATACGTATCCTTCCGGCATTTCTAATCATTGCCCATTTTTCAGTTACTACACAAACTTTTCAATAGTAGAAATTGATTATTTTGAAACGTGTCTGATATGAAACCCATTTTTGATTTCTACTTAGAACACAATTCCTTTTCAGAAAATATGAAAGCGTTAGAACGAAACAAGCAGAAATTTGAATAAACACCGATTACTATTGAATACATCAATGACAGAAATATATATATATATATTTTTAAACAAAGGATGGATTTTTAGTACACAATTAAATGCAATAAAAATATTTATACATTTCTTTTTTACACTTTATTAAATGTAAATTTTCATGATGGGTATCTTTCAAAAGAGATCGCCAATACCTTTAAAACGAATGGTTGAACCATCGATCTGCGATAATTTAAAATAAAGTTATACATTTTTTTCTTTTTTAACAACAACAATAATAATAATAATAATAAAATAAATAAATAAAATAAAATAAATAAATAAATAAAATAAAATATTTTTTTATGTAATATTGAGAATAAATTCAACTTATATATATATATATATAGTGTTATACTATTTCTCTAATATGAAAATCGTCTGCATTATCATAAAAGATAATTTTTTTAGATAATAATTTTAATAAAATATTTTTTAAAACAGAATTATTTTTTAATAACCGAATTAAATTCTATATAAATGTAGGTGCATTAATGAAACGGGGGGTTGAGGGGGTGGTAGCCCCCCTCACACAGAACTAATTATCATATAAAACTCTTCCGAAGCCTAATTTGAATTGTTTAACACAGGTTTACATAACAGTACTCTTTATCTTACCTCTTAATCTGCAACAGAGGCCCACCAGCGGCCGAGCGGTTCTGCGCTCAAAGCTGGTAGATGGGAGGTGCCGGGTTCGATCCCAGGTCGCGCTCATCGACCTAGCCGTTCGGAGTTTTCCGTGGTTTCCTCCGAAACTCGCGTAAATACGGGCTAGGATCCCTTAGAAAGACCCCCACGGAGGGCATTCCCCCTCTAGGCCTAGGACACATCAGGAGTCAATCGGCCTTAAATCCTACAACCAACCAACTTAATCTGCAACCTGTATTTATAGTATTAAATATCAGGGTAAGTGAAAGCCGTGTGAGTGACACACCACATTATTATTATTATTATTATTATTATTATTATTATTATTTTTTTTTTTACAAATGATGGACTTTTAGTACGCAATTAAATGCAATAAAAAATATTTATACATTTCTTTTTTACACTTTATTAAATTACATTTGTTACATTTGAAATCTGCATACAGGCTTCCTAAATGTCCAAATTGCGTGCTGACTAGTACTAGCATTACAATAACAACAGTACTAGGATAGTACGAGAAATACTCTAACTAAAATCATTAAAATTCTCTTAGGTAAAGAAACTAGCAATTCCCTGTAAAGAAACTAGTGGTGCTAGTTACATTACTTTCAATAGGGAACATATACCAGTGAATGAACATAAACTGTGAAATTAAATAACATATATTAGTTTTAAGGCATTCTAAAAATGTTTGTTGAATTTAGAGCGTGCACGGATAGACAGACAAACCAAAGCCATAAAAACTTTTCAACTCTGATGGAAAGTTTTAAAAAACGTGTAATGAGATATTTTTATATGTTTTATTATTATTATTTTTTTTAACGTTATTACAAAGAAAATTTGAATCTGTGTCCGGCAGTTTACCTCGAAGTAGGATACTGATAACAGATTTTGAGTTATTTGATTTGAGTAAAAATTACATAATAAAATTTCAGCATTATATATTTTTTAATTAATTAGTAACATATATTTTAATTATGTGAATTATTACTTATTAAATTAAATTAATATATATTTAAATGGCCTGACTGAATAAAATATTCCTAATATGTAAATTAAAGAAGCAATATAATAATTAATCCTACATAGATTAAAGTAAATAAAAATGACATAGTTGAATGTTAGACAAATAAATTAGAAGAATCTTTCTGATTTTATAAGATGAATGTAAATGAAAATTTTCTGAATTCCAATTATAATTGAGAGTTCATATCCGGTTTATTATAGCATCACGTAAAATTCAAATAAAAATGAATAATGATAATCTATATAATATTTCTCTAACGTGGACCAGTTTCAATTATTTTTTGTCGAAATGATACGATACGCGAGGATGAAAAAAAAAATAACATTTATACATGAACAATATTTAAGCACGCGGACTTAGCTCAATGGACTAATAAGAAAAAATGAAGACATTTGTCTTATGAGATCATTTTACGAAAGAAATGTGTTTTTAACAGTTGTTTCTTCAGAATCTTTGCAAGCGTCATTTTAAACCTAGCAATATTTTAAAGATACGTACAAAATATGAACTTTTGTGTCATAAATTGACTAAAATACACAATCATAAAAAGTGTAATCAAAATAGGAATAATTTTATTTTATTTATTTATTTATTTATTTAAATATATATATACCAAAATTAATAAAAAGTCATCGCCATCATGGCGATAAAAATTTAAAAGGCGTCGTGGGAGTCCTATATTAAAATTGTACTGCCTGTAGAAGTATGAAAATTGGGTCGTGAGCCATGAATTTTATTTGGGAACCTTTCATTGAATGATTTTGGTTTCACCATTGTACAATATTAATTTGGTTTTATTAATAATGTGGTTTCTGGTAAATTAAAATTTTAATTAGGTGGTGAAATTGGTATAACATTTATGAGTTTCAAATTTTAAAGGTAAATAAGAAAAGAAATAAAATCCGAATATTTCGCACGGGTTTGCTAGTGATTTAATAAAAAACTCTGTTATGTCTGACTTATTAAATATTTTTCTGATTTCAAGTAACATGGATGTGTGTGTAGGAGTCCAGAATACGTTTCAAACTATAGGGCTGTTGTTAGCTATAAAAAATTGTCCGGAGGAATGGTCTTGACGAGCAATAAATAAAAAAAACATTGTATAAAACAAAATAAGTTGAGAGAATAAATAAATAAATAAAACCTTGGCGTAATTGTTTACAGTCGAAGTCACTAGTATAGCAAAAAAAAAAAAAAAAAATGTCGGCAACACATTGTTAACTGCGCAGTTCGAAGAAGGAATGTTCAATTTATGGTGTTTTTATACAAAGTTTCTTATTTATTAAGACCCGGTCTAATAAGCCCTAACCCTAAGGGGCAAAAACTGAATTTGGAGTGCAAAAACAAATCAGATAGCAAATCTCAGGAAATTTTTAATGATATACACTAAGGAACAAAAATAAAGCAGCATTCGGATATTTTCCATTTCTCTTTCTGCAATGGCCAATTTTAATGTTTTAAAAGTAAATTTTCGAACAGATTTTATTACTTTGTGTTGCACGTACGACGTATAATTTGGGATTGAGCCAAGTATTAAAAACAAGATGCAATTGTTCGAAAAATTGTAATTTTAGAAAGTATTTCAATTTAACGATACCACATAAAATATTAGTTTTAGGGTGAAAATTAAAAAATATTTTAATACACAGAATGTCAAAATGGTTAAATGTTAACGAAATATTGGTGAGCTGGTTTTTAACAAGATATAAAATTTTTTAACTATTTAAACTGGAAATTTGTTTCCATGCGGCTACGTTGCTCGTCCAATCGAGATGACCGCGTTAAAAAGGCCAATGTTTAAAAAATCAGTTTTTATTACAATTAGAATATAGAAGGTATTCGGAAAAAATGTTTAGTAACATAATTTCTTAAAATACAGTGCAACAACGATTAAACAAAGCAAGTTTAAGTGCCAAGAAATCTGAAAAAAAAAAAAAAAAAAAAAAAAAAAAAAAAAAAAATCCATTCTTAACGAAATGAATTAGGAAAGCAAGACTTCAGAGGGTTAAAAAAATTAAAATTGTTCAGTTAGTTATTGGGTGGTTCTCTCTGATGAGTCAAGTTTGACTTATTTCGAGCTGAGGGAAACAAGCAGGTCTGATGACAAAAATATGACCGACTTAATGAAAATCGTACTTTTAAAACAGTGACACATTCTCCGTACATTATGATACGAAAGTGCCTAATTTTTCAATGAGTCATGCAAATTTTCATGTTCAAAGGATCAAATAGCCCGAAATAAAACTCGGCCATTAAAAAATTGATGCCTGACCGACTATTTTGGAGGTATATCAGACTTTTCCACAATTAACATTTCAAGATTATAATGCACCTTGTTACAAGGCGCCTGTGATACATTTATTTAATTCAAGCTGTTAAACTTACCTATCCATTCCCATAAGCATCTATAATTTTATAAGTTATCGTAACTTTTGTAACTTAAAGTTAAATCCCACAAAGAATATCGTATAATTTCTTCTTTACTAGACTTGAAAATAACACTAACCTGAATCCGCTAGAAAATATTTAGTCTATAAAAGTAGGTGTGGATTCGAAATTTGTAGCGTACTACTTTGCAAGAACTAGAAAAAAAATATTTATGATATTTGGTACAGTGAAATTTTTGATTTTCATGTTAAAAAACTGTAAAATACTATACCATTGTGCATAAAGCTGTAATCTATACTAATATATAAATGCGAAAGTTTGGATGGATGGATGTTTGTTACTCAATCACGCCACAACGGCTAAACGGTTCTGGATGAAATTTGGTACAGAGATGTAGAATAGTCTGGAATAGAACATAGGCTACTATTTATACCGAAAATTTGATTAGATAAAAAAAAAAAAAAAAAAAAACCCGGTAATTTTGAAAATAATAAACCGGTAATTGACTTAATAAAAGCCATTTAAATTTTTAATTGTTGCCAAAAAAGTTTACGAGGTATTTTTATTTATTTATTTTTCAACATAAAATGAAATATGCTTTCACGCGAAAAATAAAAAATTACTAAATGTTAAATTGGTCGATGAGAAAATGACACTTTATAATTTTAAAATAAAATAGTAATATTACAAATCTAAGATATTTCTTCTGAATTTTATTTCATAGCATTTTTTTATATACCTCAACTTCAGATTTTTTTTTTTTTTCTTTTTGAGTACGGCGGATGAACACGCTTGGCATAAAAGCTAATTCATCATTATATTAAAGGTATTTTGTTATTGATAATTCTGGACAACTTTTTTAATTTTGATGCTGAAGTAGATCGGACATTTTTCGCCAAGGAAAAGATAGAAAGAAATACGCAAGCGAAGTGATGACGTCACTGGCCGTTCGTGGATGCAAGAAAAATATTTCCTATGTTAAACGTCCATTGGAGTTTTTGTAAAAAATTATTAAAAATCGAGGAAAATTATTTCTCGATTTTAATCCCCATATTTAGGTATAGATATGTATTAGTTATCATGGCTATGCGTTAGATTAAGTTATTTTTGTTGTAAAATTGACAAAATTTGAATTTTTAATTTCAAAACTCTAGAAAAAAAATGGCAAACTTCCATATTCGATTGAAAACACAAACATTTCATTTCAAAGGATGATATTTGCACAATAAATATCCAACTAATATACTAATTAAAAGGAAAGTGATAAATATTCTATCATAATTTGATGTCAAATTTGTTTTCAAATCTCTAAATAAAGTGTCTGATAAAGATACTAATATGTTGCAGCGGAATAGATTTGATATCGGCCATCCTTTGCAGAAAAAAAAAAAAATATCGCTAAATTATCTGGCAAACATATTTTAATTCCTTTCAAAAATCATAGTTATTTTAACAACTTATATTAAGATAGTAATGAATAATATGAAACAATATTTCGTACTATGCATATTACGAAAATATGCATCTGGCGTGTATATTTTCGTATTACGTGTTTGATCACCAAATACAATAAGCGCCAAGAACGACATAGTTTTGAAATTTAAAATTAAAATGTTGTCAATTTGACAGCAAAATAACTCAATCTAACACATGCACATGATAACTAATTGCATATATATATATATATACCCAAATATGGGGATTAAAATCGGGAAATAATTTTCCTCGATTTTTAATAATTTTTTACAAAAAATCCAATGGGCGATTAAAATAGGAAATCAATTTCTTGCATCCACGGACGGTCAGTGACGTCACACTTCTCTTGCGTATAGGAACAATAATCGCATAAATTCTATTTTGGTCTAAAACGGCAACAAAAATTCAAAAGTCGCCAAGGGCATTAAGGCTGTACCATGATCAAGTTTACACATTAATTAATTTATTTATTTTTCTATATACCAACTACTATTAACTAAGCATGAAGTATATAAAATACTCTTACCAGACAAATGTCGTCATTTTTTCTTATTAAATTATTAAGCTTATTCCACGTGTGTAAATATTGTCCATTTATAAATATTATTTTTTATCCCCATGTATATCGTAATAGAGCATTTCCTCGTGACGTCTGGTGGTTGGCAAAAAAGCGCGCTCGACTTTCCCGCGCAATTTACTATATTGGTGATCCTCCATTGCTATGCTTTTCCCAAGCCTTTTTGCCAACCACTCATAAAAGTTGAGATGTTTGTTTACAAACAAGGAACTGCCCTATTGGACCACGTTAAAGAAATATTATATAGATAAGTAGAAAGCATCACACGTTCAATATTTTTGGTTAATTACTATTCTCATTTTTAACTTTTTATTTCACTTTGTCATTTAACGTGCGTTTTCTTACTTTTTTGAATTATAATTTACTTTTTATTTGTTAGTAGTTTTAATTCTTTTGATTTGTTATTATTTCATAGTAGTACTTTGTTTTTAGTTCCCTTTTAAGGGTTTTATTATTATTATTATTATTTGATAGTTTTTCGAAATGCCCGGGAAACACAAATCTAATCTTTGCAACAGAAATAATAAAGCTCGGGCTATGAAAGTAGCTAGAAGTCAAGAGACGAGTTGTATCACAGAGCTGGGTATTAATATTATAAAATGTACCATTATTACAGGAACTGCTAAAGGAGACAGCGTTTTGATTCCCCGCATACCTATTATTCCCAACAACTTGCCATTTCATTTCAAGAGATTGCAATTTCCATTGAAATCGGCTTTTACAATGACGATCAACAAATCCCAGGGGCAAACCTTAAAAGTGGCAGGCATTCATTTAGGAACTCCATGCTTCTCACACGGTCAATTATATGTTGGTTGTTCACGTGTTTCAAGTGCCCAGAACTTGCATGTGTTGACGGAAAATAATAAGTCATTTAATGTTGTATACAGATCGGTATTAAAATAAAAATAAATTGTATATTTTTCCCGTAGATCTTTCAATTAGTTACAAATTTTTTTGAGTGTACTTTATCAGACTCTATTTTGCACAGCACCACAATGATAAGGTTTCATTACATTACATATTATGATCAAACCGTCAATTCCCACACATACACATTAAAATTTCTACGTGAACGAAGTCTCGGGTAACAGCTAGTTCCATATAAATGTAAAATTATACAATGCAGAATACATGTTTTTATTAAGTAATTGTTTAGATCTAACAAATAAATAGTTTTATTTCATACATTAAAACATAACGTGTTTATTTCCTGTAATAAATCATAATAGAATACAAAGTATATGTTTTTTATATTACGTTTAAAAAGAACATTTCATGTAGATTTTTATTAAATACTTCGTAGAGTGTAATAAAGCGAATTATTAAGTCAAAAATGTACATAGGTATCATGTTATGACTTCCCCATTATACAAACATAACAGTTTTATTTGTTTTAATAATTAGCTTTTAAGTTATTACAAACACAAAAGATATAAGTCCATTTTTCAGCAGTGCGGCATTTTTTTCTTTTTCTTTTTTTTCTTTTTCTTTCTTTTTTTTTGAAGTGAAAACTTCTTTAGGCGCGTTGAGCACTTTTGGGTGAACAAAAATCTTTGAATTCGCGTCATCGACAGCTGACGCTTTCCATTTGAAGTGAAAACTTTTGGGTGAACAAAAATCTTTGAACTCCCATCATCGTCAGCTGACGCTTTCCATCCTTGTATGATACAAATAATGTATCATACAATTAACTTGCTAATGTGAAGTGTTAATGGTTATATACTGTATATTGTTTTACAATCTGGTGCGGCTCTGCACGACTTCTCTCATCTCCGGGCACTGTCTCTATTACAGTTAGACCTCACAAAACCGTGAGTAAGCCCAAAGCCGCCAATTTTCTCATGTTTTTACAATCTGGTGCGGCTCTACACGACTTCTCTCATCTCCGGACACTGTCTAATAAAGATTGCAGCCGGAAACGTTGCAATTAGACCTCACAAAACCGTGAGAAAGGCCAAAGCCGCAATTTTTCTCACGTTTTTTATAATCTGGTGCATCTTTACACGACTTCTCTCATCTCCGGCCACTGTCTCTGAAAGATTGCTGCCGGAAACGTTGCAGTTAGACCTCACAATACCGTGAGAAAGGATAAAGCCGCCATTTTTCTAGAGCGGCTCTAAACGACTTTTCTCATCTCAAGACACTGTCTCTATTGCAGTTAGCGTATTAAATAAAATTTTAATATAATTTTTGTAGTATTAGTTTATATTAATGAATAAAAAAACACTTCATTTAAAAGTATTTCCTGCACAATAAAATATTTCCTGACGATTCAAGAAATACTCACGTAAATGTTCAAGTTTTCACTTCTGTCGGCACTCTCAGAGTGCAACATTTTTTTTTTTTTTTTTTTTTTTTTTTTTTGTTCCTTAGTGTATTGTAGAAAATTATATAAAAATATATAACTGCTGAAATTTGTAAAATACATTTGTAAGTTTCATAGTGTAAAAAAAGAAAAAAAAGGAAAGAAACAGTGTTCACAGATTATTATTATTATTATTATTATTATTATTATCATCATTTAATATAACAAGATTATACTTTGTAGAAATGAAAGGTTCTTCAAAGATGTATTACAAAAATACTATAATTTAACTCAGAGACATATACATAGTCGGCAGTAAAATTATTGAAGAGCTGGCAATAATTCGTATTCAAAAGATGTGTACCTAATACTATTTTGTTAAATAAATATTTATCGAGTCATGGTCTTAGTCTTTATGCTGCTTATAAAAAGCAATCAAACTAAAAAAAAAAAAAAAAAAAAAAATGAAGAATATGTATGTGGGCTTCAATAATTTTGCTTCCGACTGTATATATATATATATATATACATATGAATAAATTAACGAATGAAATGAAGTAAAACCCCAAAAGACACAGAAGTTTTCATCAAGGAGACCCCTCCGTGTAGGGGTGAAAGAGAAGTTTCTGAAAGGATAGTAGCAATTAGCTAATTGGTTAACAGGAAAGTAGATATACAGTAAAGGTAATATACAGTTACATACAGTAAAGGATAGTAGCAATTAAATTGCTACTATCCTTTCAGAAACTTCTCTTTCACCCCTACACGGAGGGACATCCCTGATGAAGACCTCTGTGTCTTTTGAGGTTTTATTTCATTTCATCCATTTGTTAATTTATTCCTATATTTAATTTTTGCATTTCTTTTTGCAGCAATCTTGCGCATTGGTTTGTAATTCCCCTGTTTTTGTTTTTTAATCTTTAAACTTTTATTTTAATTTTATATCATATACGTATTCATTTCAAAAGTTTCCAATATATAAACATATATATATATATATATATATATATATACGCATGTTTGAATTCATATTTTCACTTTAATCATAGAAAATGTTTGCACAAAATTTGAAAAAACAGAAAAATATTTCTACCAACGCTACCTTTCCATAAATGATCGGACATTTTCGATTTCAGACGTTTTTTCAAATTTCTCAAAAAGTACCAGACGAATCGTTTTGAAACTTTAGAAGTGTGAAGGATTTCTTTGCCAACTTTAAATAGTAAATAGTATTAATAATTTATCTTAATGAATTTTCGTGTTCTAATATATCTGTATGTCTTGCTTATAAATAATATAAAACCTTCAATTTAAGACAAATAATTTACCGTTAATAAGATTAAAAAATGAAATGTGATAGATATGACAAAACATATATATTTAGTAACTCATTTTTAACAGTCAATTGCTCTAAATTCACACATATTTGAAGATCAGGAATTTAATTTTTTACAAACAAGACTTTCATCTGATAGTTGATTTAAAAAAAATTCTAAATTTAAATAAATATATAAAAGATTATTTAATAGCGTGACAGACATGACATGCGTAAATATTTAGAATTATCTTTTCTGCTTAATTAATTTAAAAATTTCTTTTTTAATTAATTAATTACTAATAATAATAATAATATTTTATTTGAAATATTTCATATTTTTTCTACCAAGAAAAATAATTGAGTTAGTTATAAAAATAACTGAGTTAATTGAAAAATAAAAAATGGTCTTGTTGTCAATTTTTACTTGAAATAACCATTTGCATTTACAGTAGCTATTATAGCTACTTACTTCTATGCTTTATTTTTCCTCCTAAGTACCTATAATATACATTCAAATTTATTAATTTTCCATAAGTAGTATGAACAGGAACACCCTACAATTTTTTAAACTAACGCATCTCTTAATATTATTAATACTAGGGGGCTCTGCCTCCTGCTCACTCCGCTCACCAACCCCCGAGGAAAGCTTCGCCTCCCCCCGACTCGCTTCGCTCATTAATCCCTGCGGGATTCTACACGACTATTCGCAACTTTGCGTTTCATTGAATTGGAATATTAATAATACATGACACAAGAGAAAAGTTGAACAATATTATAGAAATCCACCATATTTGGTATCGCTTTGAAATACACAATATTTAATATTATATCGTTTATAATATGTAAAAAATCTGTTATAACGTTCGACAATTTAATAACAATTTGCCATTATTTTGAGAGAAAACATATGCTAGACAGCTAGACACACAAAATAAACAACCATAGCACTAATTATTTAGAACAGAGAGAAATTCTTAACATCTAAACTATTTAGCTTTACAGCTTTAGTATATGATCGACTTGTTAATTTTTTGTCACTGTTTGACGATGAATTTTTTGGGTGTTATTGCTTGATTAAAGAAATTATGAACTTATTTTTTCTAATGCCTATATTTTTTTTCTATTGCATTTTTTTAGTTAATTTAGGACAATATGTAATACTCTGCATTTATTTCCAATGTACAGCAAGGTTTAAAATGGTGCTTCCAACAGTAAAGATGCAACTTTTTAAAGTGCATTTTTTCTAGAATATGATTTAGTCAGGTTGAAAATAAATATCTTATGTGATTATTGCTATTATTTTAAACATTTCATTAGTAGTAGTAGTACGACAGCACAATTTCTTTCAGATAGTGATTTTGCATTGTCGACACTTATTGAATTACACTATGAATTTGACAAGATAGATGACTGTCAATATCTGATTTTACTATTTAATTTCTTAAACTATATTAAATACTAAGTTAAATCGAAAAAAAAAAAAAAAAAAAAAAAAAAAAAATCACATTTTTCGAAACCTACTGATAAGTGAAAAATTCAATCTTGATTGTATTGTAAAAACGAATTGCTGGTTTGAAGCATTCGAGATAGACCATCATCATTCATAAATTGGATGGTTTTTGAATATTTGTTGACAATATTTTCTGAATAAGTATTGATGATAGCTCCTGAATACTTGTTGGCGATATCTTCTGAATAATTATTATTGTTGGCGATATCTACTGGATATATATTGATCATGACATCTTAATAGTTGTTGGCGATATCTCCTGAACTTGTATTGATGATGGTTCTGAATATTTGTTGGCTAAATCTTCTGATTACACCTTGATTTTTTTCTATGTAATGTTGAATTTAGAAAATAAAAAATCAGCGTGGAGAATAAAATATAATGATTGAACAACTTCGATATACACCCACAACGATATTTGGCGATTATGGCTAAATCATAAATCATAAATGATAAATGATAAAATCATAATCTAAATCATAAATCATGAAATCACAAATCTAAAATAAACAACATATAGGCTGCCATATTATATCGCAAACAGTCGAGAACGACATCGTTATCGTTCAAAACGGCGCCAACAAAAAATCGCGAAATATCGTTGTGGGTGTATATCGAAGTTATACCAAAAAATGTTTTTTTACCTTTTGAATTACGTTAAAAAATATTTAAAATAAAATTGAAAAAAATCGTGCTAAAGCAATGGTGTAGTTTAACCTTTTGGCGAAATTTTAAATTTGGCACCGAAGTAGCTCAGACGTTTCTTGCGAAAATCTTGACATGCATTATTGCGATAGATAATTTAAGTCATCGTCGAAATAAATGAAAAATTTAAAATCAGCCAGTGAGGTCCTGTATTAGATGTAACTAAAATATTTTAGCAATGCAGTTACTTTTACGTTACTCTTTTTTTGATAAAGAATATCTATTATGCTATCCGCGTATCAAAGGACTGTAAATACAAGATCAGAAAAAAAGAGGTTTATTCAAAAGGGAAAAGCATCACAGAATTCAAACTTTTAGCATCGGACAATTTTTACATTCGAACACAAAACAAAAAAACAAAAAAAACCTTTGTTGCCACTCAAAAGTAGATAAATGAAATTGTAAAAAGCACCATGGCCTTGACATCCTCCCACCTTAAGTTGGCGGAAGGCAACTTAACTATATAACAAAACAAATAATAAAATGAAAATTTCAAAATACAATAAAACAACACATTTCTACTTGATATTTCAAGGACTTTCACAACAATTTTAAAGTTCAGAAGATAAAGTTTTATAAGTCCAATTTTAGAGGAGGTTTAACCACTCTCCCACTTCTAGTTTTTAAAGTAACAGATGCTGTCTCATTGTTTTGAGTTCCACAAAAACCTTCATTGTTCACAATTTTATGTTTTGTTTCCCTGTAGCGATCTTTGAACCAAGATGAGGAAACTTCAAGTGGGAAAATTCTTTGTATTGGCCGTAATAATTCACCTTTAGATGTGCGCACACGTACTAGTCGAGTAACAGAATCTTTCCCAGGTAACAATTCAATAATTAAACCTAAAAGCCAGTCAGTGCATTTTGAATTATCACTCGAAAAATAAAAATAGTACCAACCTGAACTATTTCTATTCAAATACTCTTCTTCTTCATGTTTTTTATTGCTGCATTTATCATTTTCAGTTTGATTCAAAAAACAAATGATAGGCATGCTATTGGACGTTGGGCTCGTTTTTCTTCTTTCATTTAGAATAGCTTGTTCATCGAAAATGGGTTTGGTGACAGGCCATTTATCTTTAGTTTCTCGAAGCCAAGTAGGTCCCTCCCACCATTTACTGTCTGAGAGTTGTTGGGCAGAGCACCCCCTTGAAGGCAAGTCGGCTGGATTTTGAGCTCCAGGAAGATGTTTCCAAAGGGTAGAATCAGTTAATTTTCTGATCTCTTGTATTCTATTATTGACAAAAACAGCCCAATTTTCTTCACGCTGAATCCAGCTCAATACAGTAGTGGAATCTGTCCAGAAATGTTGTTCAATACCTTCCCACTGGAGTGCACTGAGTACGGATTTACATAATCGAGCTCCCACCGTTGCAGCTAGTAATTCGAGACGAGGAATAGTGATGGGTTTAACTGGGGCAACCCTTGATTTCGCTGCCAAAAGAGTTACATAAACATCAGCATATTCGATGCGAATGAAAACAGCTGCTGCGTAAGCAAATTGACTAGCATCGCAAAACGTATGAATGCTAATACTATATTGACTAGTTACATCAGGAAAAAAACAACGAACAATAGTCAAATTCTTCAAGATATTCAAACCTTCAAACCATCTTACAAATTTTTGTCTCATACTATCTTCAACTTCCTTATCCCACGGGATATTGTCTTTCCACATTTTTTGTAACATTAGCTTGGGAACTAAGAGGACGGTGCATAAAAACCCAATTGGGTCAAAAACTCCTTGCGTAACAGAAAGAATTACTCTCTTCGATACAATTTCAAGTCTGTATATATTCAACCAATCCAAATTGATCTTCAGTTCGTCTTCTCTGCGATTCCAAAGCAATCCTAAAACAGAAGTAACCTGTTCTGAATCTTCATCTCCTGTATACTTCCATCCTCTTGAATTGAATTTTCCTTCAGTCAAAATATGACGAGACTGTTCAACAAATGGTAATATTTCTGATTTGTTATTTAAACTTGTAACTAGATCATCTACATAAAAACTTCGAAGAATAATCTCAACAAATTTTTGATTATATTTTGAATTATTCAGATATTTTTTCAAATGATGCTCTAACACAGCTCCTAAAAGAAAAGGGCTACTTTTCACACCAAACACCACACGAGAATGCCGCATTATCTTAGGATCGTCATTTTCTTTTGCATTCCACCAAAAAAACTTAAGGTAATTTCTATCTTCTGGTCGTACACTCATCTGTAGAAATGCTTTTTCGATATCAGCAACAATTCCACATTTATATTCTCTAAATCTAAGAAGAAGATCAGGGATTAATTCTAATAAATTAGGTCCAGATTCTAAACATTGATTCAATGATGGTGATTCGACTTGTCTTGCAGACGCATCAAAAACTGGACGCACTTTCGTAGTTCCATGTTGTTTCACAACAGGTCTATGAGGAAAGTAGTGTTCAAAAGGGTGAGATGATGATTGGATTGGGTCATCTTCAATTACATCTAATGAAGCCCATTCCTTAAACACATTATCATAAGCTATATACAAATTTTCTTGATGTAATTTTCTAGTTGATGTTATTAATCTTTTCATGGCTAGTTCTTTATTGGTGGGTAGGGGAAGATGATCTTCTTTCCATGGAAGAGCAATTTCATATCTTCCATCTTCATTAATTCTTAATGTTTCTTCAAAATATAGCTTGGTCAAATGCTCGCTTTCTTTTTTGGTCTTCATTTCGACAGGATCCCTTATTCCTAAAACTTCCAGACTAAAAAGATCGGAAATAGTTGCTTCTCTAACAAACAAGGAAATTACCATCATAGTAGTATCTTCTTTTTCAGAAGGTGAATTGGTTTTCCCCATAAGTGTCCATCCTAGATAGGATTCCACAGCTACTAGCCCACTAGATAGAACTTTTCTCTTTCCTGTAAAAAGTCTAACAGCAACATCTGCTCCAATGAGAACATCAATTGGACCCGAATTATCTTCTGTATCAAAAATGTGTATATTCATAGATCTTAATTCATTAATCCATGGGCCACACGAAACAGAGGGAACATCATTGCAAATAGTTTCTTGATCAACTACATCAAAATTGCAGTAAAAATTTCCATTTAAGCTTCCTAGTTTAATTTTATATATATTATGAAGTTCGTTGTTGCTCTTTTCACCTCCAAAAAGTGAATGAGACAAACGTTGCTGACGCAGAGGTTTCAAATTTAACTTAGATGCTATTTCTCTTCTAACGTACGATTTTTGAGATACTGAATCATACAGTGCTCTCACAACTAAAATACTGTTCTTATATTTCAAATTAACTTTCTAAGTTTGCAGCAAAACTTGCGGAGATTTGGATATGGTTGCCAAATTCACAGATTTATTCTGCTCTTTAATTTCCTTTTCCGGATTATTTGATGTAGACTTATTTACACTTTTGTTTGATTCTGTACACATAATAGCAAAATGTGTTCTGTTACAAATAGTACATTTCACAAAACATCGGCATTTTTCTGCCCTATGGCCAATTTTTAAACATCTAAAACAATAACCTTTATCTTTTAAAATTTTTATTTTTTCATTATATGACATTTTTCGTGCTTTAAAGCAATTCATCGATTCATGTTTTCCATTGCAGAAAGTGCACAACTTCTCTGCACGTGCATTAGTAGTTAACAAACTAGCAGCGGTACAAATTTTTCCTCTGTTTTCTTTATTCCCTTTACAAGAAGAATCATTCATATGAAAACCAGCCATCGCTAAGTTAATTCTTTCCTCAGATTCTACTTCCGTTTTTAAAAAGGCTAACAAACTGTCAACCCTTTTTTTTTGGATCATTGCCATGATCAAAATGTGAGCTTCTCTGCCAAGCTCTAAGGAAATCTTCAGGCATACACGATTCAACCAAAGGATAAAGTAATGCTGCACATTTATCAGTTGTAACACCAAGTGTTTCCAGTGCACGAATTTGCTGTTCGAGATTATCATACAGTACACATAAATTGTTTGAACAAAATTTTGGATTGGCATTCTTCAAAACTAATTTTAATAATTTTCTAATATAAATTTCAGTTTGTAATTCATCACGACCGAAACGGGTTTTCAAACAATCAATTGCTTTTATATAATTATCGCCAGTTGGCGGAAAACTTTCAATAACCTCTCTAGCTCGGGATCCTTCAAGAGTAGCTTGTAATAGATACTGAAATTTATCAGAATTAACTATAGTAGAATCGTTATGAATTTTTTCAAATTGGCTCCAAAAATAAAGCCATTCTTTAACATTACCATCAAACCGTCGTAATTCTAATCTTGGTAATTTTAACCTTCTTTTCTCATTAATATTTTCTACAGAATTAACAATAACAGATTCACTCTGAATTGGACTAAAAGCAGTACTTACAGTTTGATGGCTATCAATTATTCTTCTTACTTTTGTTTCAATTCTTATTGCTTTATCACGATAATCTTCAATTATTTCGAATTCTGTGTCAAATTCTTTTTCAGAGAGAACTTCAAGAACACTTGCATGCGTTATTTCCAGGCGATCAACTTTCGATTTAAAAACACTCAATTCTGATTCCAGTTCTTCAAGGTCAACATCTTGTGAGGCTATCAGTTGTTCAACTTTATTATATGCTTTCGAGAAAGCGGCTCTTTCAGCCTTTTTAGCTTTTTTCAAATTTTCTAAATTAGCCATATTCACAATTAACCGCATTTACAGTCCCGCCGAGGGTACCAAAAATTTTACGTTATTCTTTTTTTGATAAAGAATATCTATTATGCTATCCGCATATCAAAGGACTGTACAGTCGGTAACAAAAGTGTCCGAACACTAGCAAAAATTCTTATATAAAAAAAATACACTTCATACGGTTTTGTTGAATAAATCCTTATCGAATCCTGTTCTTACGTTGACTAAGAACAGGATTCGACAAGGATTTGTTTAACAAAACCTTATAAAGTGTACTTTTTTTACATAGGAATTTTTGCTAGTGTTCGGACACTTTTGTTACCGACTGTAAATGCAAAATCAGAAAAAAAGAGGTTTATTCAAAAGGGAAAAACATCACAGAATTCAAAGTTTTAGCATCGGACAATTTTCACATTCGAACACAAAACCAAAAACCAAAAAAACCTCTGTTGCCACTCAAAAGTAAATAAATGAAATTGTAAAAAGCACCATGGTCTTGACAGTTACTACATTACTTTATATGGAAAAATAGACAAAAAAAAAAAAAAAAAAAGTCCTGTTGTATTAAATTCTGTTTTCTGCAAAAATTTATATCAATGCTTAAAAAAACAAAAATAGGTTGCGGATTTTATTATTATTATCATTATTATTGCACCATTTTATAATTTATCTCTATATTTAAGGCATCGCTAGAGTTAAAATGGCTATTGTGGTTGCGTAACTGAATTCCTTGGCGAAAAATGTACGAGCTTCTTCATTTCTAAATTTTAAAAATCGCTATAGTAAAGATCTATCCTTTTAAATATGTTTTGAGTTAATAAAACAAAATCTTTATATAAACTAATATAAATTTTTATCTCGTAAATTTCATTTTAAAAATACCAATAGTTGTTTAAGATAATCAGGGTATTCATTACTAAATCTTTTTCGCCTAACGTTAAAATAAAAACTTAACTAATAATATAAAATAATAATATAAACTAATAATATAAACTAAAATAAAAATAAAAACTAATTTTCGTTTCATCTTTATTAAATTGTTACTTAATATTTTAAAAATATCGGTTATTTATAAATGTTTTGCTATTCTAAATAATTTTTTTCTTCTCTCGAGCATCTCAAAGATGCCAATTATTCAAATTTTCTTATTTACATCATTGATCACATTTTAATTTTCCTGAGGAAAGTGACGTCAGAGACACACACAAAAAAAAAAAACGTCATAAGAGAAACTTTTTCTCCAGTGGCAAATAGAGTACCTTCATCAACCCGACGTTTTTAGCTAATAACTTCTTTAATAAAAATGATAGAAATTTCTAAGCAGCTGAAATGCCTTCCTTGAAGCAGTCGGAATACACTGATATATCTCATGACGCGGAGAACCCTGCCCTCCGCGAGAAGTTGCTGTCGCAGACAAAAAAAAAAAAAAAAAAAAAAAAAATGACGCCAGCGACAGTTACTTTTTTTTTAATATATAGAGAAATGAATTAATTAATAACAAATACCATGTACAAATAACTTTAGTAATTTTAACTCTTCTCTTTACCTAAAAATCCCCTTGAATATATCGATCCGGCAGGAGATCCTCGTGGACACTAATGGTGGTTGGTGCACGTAAAATCCGTCGTGGCTGCAGTGCCCTCCACGTTCCAATCTAAAATACACTTCCGGGGGTCATTGAAGCAGGGGAGCCATCCCTTCCGTAGAGGATCAAAATTTTGATGGCATGTCGCCGGCCCATCCCTAGGGGTGCGTGCCAGGTCGTCGACAATTAGCCACAGCGCAGTACTAGTGTGACGTTAAAACCTAACCTATCTACAAACACATTTAATATATATTAGAAGATAATAAAAAAATAAAAAAAATTATTTTTCTTACAATGGCACACGTTTTTATTCAATGCTTTAAGGATAAAAAGTATCGTTATTACAATTTAGATTCAATAGTAAAATTTGCGTGCAGTATCAAATGACAGGAAAAAGCATAATTAGTGGTTGGCAGGTTGATTGGATGGGTCTTTACGTCACTCTAGTGCTGCGCAATGGACAATTGGCGACGATCTGGGACTCACTCCTAGAGG
This sequence comes from Salticus scenicus, assembly GCA_963930645.1. Lineage (NCBI taxonomy): Eukaryota > Metazoa > Arthropoda > Arachnida > Araneae > Salticidae > Salticus > Salticus scenicus. Next base: position 176,706,052 of record OZ005654.1, read on the forward strand.
TGGTCCGGAGACATGCCATCATAATTTTTATCCTCCACTGAACGGATGGCTCTCCCGCTTCGGTGACTCCGAGAGGTATAATTTTTGATGGAAACATGGAGGACACTGCGGCCACGACAGATTTTACGTGCACTAGCCACCATTAGTGAACACGACGGTCTTTGGCCGGTTCGAATACCGAACACGCAATCTTCCAATTACTAGCTCGGTGCTCTACCGACTGGGCTACCGCGGCCCCATAATTAATGCAAAAAACAACATAATGTACAGTCGGTAACAAAAGTATCCGAACACTAGCAAAAATTCCTATATAAAAAAAAGTAGAGTTAATACTGTTTTGTTCAATAAATCCTTGTCGAATCATGTTCTGAGACTGACTAACAACAGGATTCGACAAGAATTTATTTAACAAAACAGTATTAAATCTAATTTTTTTTATATAGGAATTTTTGCTAGTGTTCGGATACTTTTGTTACCGACTGTATATACGAACTCCCTCACAAGTCTACTTTCTACTGCATTAATCTTCGCATTATTTGCCTCAACTGAATATACTAGTTAAGTATATTATTCTGAATTAAGGGGTTAGGGGTAGTCAGGATTTTCAAAAAATCAAATTTTTTTTTTTTTTTTTTTTTGCATTTTCTTAAAGTGTAATATCTTATAAATATTCTCTGAAAATTTGAAGTTGATCCGATAATTACTTTTCGAGTGGGTCTAATTCCCATCAGTATGCAAAAAAAAAAAAAGGATGCTGCACGTGTGAAAGTGGCAGATCAGCGCGCCAACGACAACACTCGGGAAGGCAGAATGCTTCGTAGGCAACGGCAAATTGATGTTTTGGAAACTTCCACAATGGCTGAAGAACTATTATATGGCCCAGGAATAGATGACTCAGTGTAAGTGATTAAATAATTCGTATTTCTATACGTAAATCTAGTGCGAAACTTTAAATGCGTTTTTCTCAAAACTATGTTTTTTGAACTGGTGACAACTGTAACTTGATAACCGCTTAGTAGATTTTAATGAAATTTATACAGCTTTTAGAATACATAATAAACTCGGGCCTGATCAAAGGATTTTTTTTTTTTTTTCAAAAATTTCGATTTTTTAAGACCAATTAACTGTTGACTTTTTCCCAAAAATTTAGAAAAAAATTTCCTGAGTCCGCCATTTTTTTAATTTTTGAAAAAAAAAAAAAAAGCTTCGATCAGGCCCAGGATTATCTATTTATAAAACTAATTTTTCTTATCCGATTGATTTTAGATGAATCTCCAAGGACTTATCATTGTCACCGCAAGGACCTTTTTTTTGGACTGGGTCAACAGAAACAGCTATAACTTTGGAAATTATAAATTTTTTTTTTTCAAATTTTCGTGACTTCAAGTCAAAACATTGTATAATAATGCCATATTATTACTTTTGTAAAATAAAATGATTTAATAGCGAAAAAAAATTACTGAAAATTATCATTTTTTCGTGTCTCTGACTACCCCTAACCCCTTAAGAGCAATTGTCTATTTCGTAGTTTTAGTACGACATAAAGCACACCAATAAATCCTCCGAGAACGATCAAAATGGGAATGGCATATCTTCGGACCCCGTAAGTCTACGCTCTAGTCCGACGTAAAACCCACTTAACCCCAATCTCTAAATTAAAAGCGAAAGCTCTAAATTAAAGGTTTGAGAAAAATTTTAATTTGATGTTGCTTTTGCAACAGCAAGTGCACAAAAACAAAGCGTGTGTGGTTTATTGTTATTATTACAGCATTTATAACTTAAAAATTAATTGAATGTATTGCTTAAGTGTATTGTTAAGAGCATGACGTCACATCCAAAAGTTCGAGAACAATTTTCATTTCACGTAAATTTTTCTAGCAGCAAGTAACAGAAAATTAAAACTCGGGATATTTTTTACTGCAGCTTTTAAACTTTTACAATAAAATGTATCGCTTCAATTCTATCACAGAATTTAAAGGCCTGGTTTTCTTTAGAAATAATTAATTTCCTGCAATAGTTCCTAAAGTTGAAACGAAATTAAAATAGAATTTAAAATGATCTGAATTCTTTGGGCAGAAACTAATTGAACTCAAATTAAAATTTTAAATGCAATGAATTGTTCTCTGGGTGCTAAGAGACTGAAATAAGATTCGTTAGGAAATACTCTATTAATAGTTTCGGAATTTCTATTGTTTAGAAGAAAAGAAAAGGGGAAAAAAAAAAAAAAAAAAAAAAAAAAAAAAAAACAGCATTTATAAGAATAATAGTTTAACTTCTTTAAATATATAGTAAAAACTTTTATTATGAATGAGAAAATATTGTAATTAAAAAAAAAACTGAAGGTTTCTTTTTCTTCTTCTTTCCCCCTAAGTAATAGTTATAAAATTGTGTACAAAATAGACATTAATTTAGGACAACAAGACTATTTTTATTTTATTTTAAGCTTATTCTTCCATATAAAGACATGTGGTAAGTGTGTTGAGTTCCTCATCAACGGTTACTACATTCATTTCTTAAAATACACTTCGCACATTTTCTTTCAATTTTATTTTTAACTTGGTGTGACAAAAAGAAAAAGAGGATCTTTTTCTAGTTTATTTAAATGTAGAAAAACTAAAAAGGGGGGGGGAGGGGACTTAAAATATGAAGTTTTTTTTTTCTTTTCAATGGTTATTATATTTATTTTTAAAAAATTTCTTTTTCACATTTTCTCTCAGTTCTATTTTTAATACACTTTTATAACTTGTTTTTAATATATTTTTAAAACTTGTTGCCAAAAGAAAAGAAAAAAAAAAAAAAAAAATCCTATGTAAATCCTGAAAACTTCTGCAGAACAACGCTACTTATGCTTGATACATACCAAAACTGAATCTGCATAATTTGTAAAAACTATTGTACTTATAAAAGTTTGGTACTTTTATACACAATAGAAGCTGAGATATGAATTTCTGAAAAGGGAAGGCCACCCAACTTGAAGGAAATTAGTTTCTTTTAAACTTACAAGAAATATCAAAACTTACAACGTTATGAAAATAGACACGATTAATTTTTTTTTTTTTTTTTTTTTTTTTTTTTAAATGCATGGTTATAAATATTTGGGTGGCAAAAAATTTTTAACAGAAAATAATAATAATAATAATAATAATAATAATAATAATATTAATAATAAAAATAAAATAAAATAAAATAAATAAATAGAAAATAAATAAATGTGTTAAAATTCGATTTGATAAAATTATATTGTCGTTATGAATGCTTTATGAAAATATGAAAATTAACCATATTATAAAATAATTGAAAATACTAGTTTTAAAACTCACCCAAAGATGGCGATAATAATACTTTGAATGAAAATATCAGCACAATGACTCCCAAAGTTGAGGTTAATAATTTTTTTTTTTTTTTTTTAATGAATATTTATATCAAAACAGTCCCAAAAAATTTAGTAACATAGATTCTTAACATATCCATTCATGTAAGTATCATTCATTTGTAATTTTTAGAATTACATTTTAACAATAATAATAATAATAATAAAAAGAAAGAAAGAAAGAAAAGAAAAGAAAACTTCAGAAATCGTATTTCAAACTTATTATTTTTTCTTTATGATTTTTTTTTTTTTTAAGTTTTACCTTTTTCCTAATCAACGGGATTTCTACTTTATTAAGTCCACACCGCAACATATATTATCACGGATACAATTTTATTCAATAAAACCCGTATATAACTGTCTGTTTAAACTTACACTCTATGCTCCAATACAGTAACAAGAATGATTGATCTTGAAGTCTTAATTAAAATCAACGGAAGAGTATAATTTGCGTTCACACTAAGTTTGCATTAACGTCTTGAAACTTGCTGAATTACTATGTAATTATTTTCTCATCAGCATGTGTTATTTCATTGTTACCTTAATTTTCTCCGGCAATAAGCATTGGTATAATCTTAATTAACATAAAAGTTTTTGATTATATTGTGAAGTTACAGGTACGGTGTTTGAAGTTGAACGCAAACACAACAATGGAAATAAAAGTTACTTGGAGATCAAAATCTAATTATAAAAGTAAATAGAAACTTAGTTTCGTATTCAAATTAGTAATGGAATGAGTATTTCCTTTGAAATTGTTTAACTTTTGTGAAATGGCTTATATAAAATTTTTATATTCACTTCATATTGTTGTTTAAGAAAATTAAATGAGAAGAAAATTGTTTCGTAAATTTTTATTTACGCGATCATAGCAATTATTTGACAAAATGATGCAAATATTGTAAATTTACAATTTACTGAAAAATATTATGCCATATTAATACGAGGTTTCTTTATTTCATAGATAAATAAAATGTATGTCCTTCAGTTAAATTTTAAAAAGAAAAAAAAAAAAAAAAAAAAAATCAGCAACGTTAAAATAAATTATATCTGTGTTTCGATAGCTGGTTGTGTTTTTTGTATGAGATACGGAAATTTTCTACATAAATTAAACATAAAAAAAATAAGAGGTTTTTATCGGGATAAAATTGCGATCTGCGTGTTATTTGTTGAGAAATTTCTTTCGAAAAGAAAAAGAATATTAGTTATAAAAATCATATATTGATTTCACAATCGTTATAAATAGGATGGATGGATTTTACGTCGCACTAGTGCTGCGCAGATAGGCAATTGGCGACGGTCTGGGACACACCCCTAGAGGTGGTCCGGAGACATGCCATCACAATTTTGATCCTCCGGAAGGGATGGCTCTCCCGCTTCGGTGACCCCCAGAGGTATAATTTTTGATGGGAACATGGAGGAAATTGACAGCCACGACAGATTTTACGTGCACCAGCCATTATTAGTGTACACGACGGTCTTTGGCCGGCTCGAGTACCGAACTCGCAATATTCTAATCACGAGGCCGGCGCTCTACCGACTCGGCTACCGTTATAAATAGGAAAATTTGATTTATATATAACATGTCAAGCAACTTTCTGTCGATGATTTTTATAACGATATAAGGCAACTGTACCGGTAGTGTACTGGCAGCACTTTAGACTATAGTGCGTGTTGGAAACGCATAACCATCCTGCACATAAAAAAATCGTCTTTTTAAGATAGTTCAAAGCAGAGTTACACATGGAAATATGTTTTTCGCCCCCCCCCCCCCCCGTTCCATGGGGGATAGGGTGGAATTTCACAAAATCCGTTTGTAGTGTGTGTATTGAGTACGCATATCCAATCGACGTATCAAAAAATTGCTATCCTGAGATAATTTGGAGCAGAGTTACTCTTAAAAGCATGCTTATGTTTGGAAACGTGTTTATTGCCCCCCCCCCCCCGCTTCCAAGGGGGAAAAGGTGGAATATCGCAAAATCCCGTTACAATGGTTGTTGGATACACGAAATAAGCTACACATTAAAATTTGTGACCTCGACTCCCTCGGCTCCTATCCCTGGACAAATTTAGTACTAAAAGGGGCGATCGAATTTGCTCCCTTGTAACATCCCCTCAAAAAACGAAAATCACAAAAAAAAAAAAAAAAAAAAAAAAAGGGAATTTTTAGAAATATTCTGAAGAAGACGCTTAGCGGGTTTTTATATCTTTGTGCTATGATTGGTAGATTTCTATTCGAAAATCCGTATTTTGCTAAATTTGCCTCCGAAAATCGCCCCCCTCCCCCTTAAAAATCAAAAATTCCAAAAACGCAGAAGATAATTTTTTTTGCTCAAGTTTAGTCTTCCCACCTGCAATTTCTTCACCGTGAAGTAATTTGGAGTCGAGTTATGCTTATAAAGATGTTTTTGTCTTCTGCCCCCACAGGGGGAGGGGACGGCGGGGTATTTCGCAAAATCCTGTCTATAGCGCAGTATCCACTACGGTTGGTACGAGCGGCGCTATTCAAAATCCTTTGATGTGGTCAAGCGGTTGGACGCGGTTCGACGTGGTTAATTGTCAGGGAGAAGTTCCTGGCCCTAACCCCCTGTTGAGATAATTGAGGGGCCAGTGGCAGATACCTTTGTCAATTTTGCATGCTTTCCTTTGATGTAACTGCGCAATCTGATAAAATAAAGTTATAGTTGATGACAAGACATTTGGCTCTTTGTGTAGGAAGCGTGATTAATGTTTTTTTGAGCCTCGAAGTTTCAACCCTAGTGGAAACCAGCCTTTAGGGGGTCAGGGTCCTAAAACGAACCTGCTCACCAAAATTTGTGAATCTATATCCCATAGAATCGCCACAGCTGTGTTGAATAAGTTAATCAGTGAGTTTACTCTTATATATATATATATATATATATATATGAATCTTAAATTTTTTTTAATTATCGCGCGTTGTTATATATCCCCTTTGTGTGATAATCTTATATATATATATATATATATATATATATGAAGGCTAGGCTAGTGAGTTTTTCTTACAGATATTTGCTAGAAATCTGTGTGTTATTTCTAAAACATGCAAACCTCTTTTATAAACATGGAAAAACAAAGAAAGAAAGAAACTGAATGTATGAACGAATTGAAGCATTCCAATGTAATTTTATGTGAAAAGAATTGATATTCCATTCTACATTTCAAATTTGGAAGAATAGTGAGCTGTGTCCAATACTAGATCTTTTTTTTAAAAGTCTAATGAGCCAATAGTGAATAGGGCTGTCCTCTACAGATTATGATAACATTTTGTGGTTCCGATAATGAACACTTAAAAATATATAATACGTTAATACAAAATTAAAAACTCAAAATAAGAAATGAATTCTACATATTTAATCATATAAAAACAAATGAGGAAAAAATATATTGATAAATAATAATAATAATAATTCAAAAGAAGAAAAATGGCAAACTGACAGAAGCAAGTAAAATAACCATTCTAAAATTGATGTTTTGAGATAACGCATATTTCAAGAACATTTGTACAAAAACATGAAAATATACGTATAAGTGTACAATATTTTGTAAAAATAATTTCTCAGCATCTTGATCTCTAAAACTTAAAGTAAAAAACTTAGTGTAAGAATGAGTAAAATACATGAAAATTAATCAAATATTTCTTTTAAATCTTTTTCTTTTTTTTTTCCTTGTCTAAACTGATTTAACAGTAATATCATATTTTCTCTGGAAAATAAATCATAGCATATCAGGAGTAAAGACAAAATGGGTTCAATGACGTCCTAATATATATTAGTAAAAAAAAAAAATATATTTATTTAAAATGGTATCGCTCAGTGATCGAAACTCGACCGCTTTTTTTGCAAAGCAAAGTAATTGCCTCCTCATAAACGAAATTAAATTGCACCACAGCAGCGCCACTTGTCAGCCGATATACACCCAAATTGAAACAGCATCGTTTTATATAATGTCCATATCATCTATCGTGTTTGGTGCGTTTATACATAGCAGAAGTTGAGATATAGCCTTGACTTAAATAGGATGAATCACAACAGAGCAGCATCACCTATTGGATGATATATTCCAGCACCAGCTTAAATCAAGTTCTAACCAATTATCAATCATGCTTAAATCCCGCCCATTGGTTCATGAGATACTACAAAATTTCCCATACACATCATACACACACAGACAAATAGTTATTCTCTAAAAATGAGCGAATCATGTTTAAGAAATCTGAAAACGTGTAAATTTATCGAAAACAGGGCAAAAATATTCATGAATCCAGTGCGTTCTTCTATGTTTTTTTATATGGCAGCACCCCCTACCGATTAACATGAACAAAAATTTAATCGATATAATGAATATAATGAATATTCAATCATGTTCAAAAAATTACAAAACATGTAAAGTCGTCGAAAACCGGAAAAATTCTGAATCTTATACCTTCTTCATATATATGCAGAAGATATAGTAATAAATCAACTTATTTAAAAAATAAGTAGTCAATTTCTTTTTGATGAAATGCATTATGTATTAACTAAAAAACGTGTCTTCAAATTAGAGCTGATGTAAATCCCACACACACACACACAAAAAAAAAAGATCATAAATAAAGAAAAAAAATATATATATAGAACTTTCCTAAATCAAGTCCTTTTTTAATTTGCGTACATGTTCAATAGTATAAAACTTCGAAATATACCACTTATTTATTCATAATCATTTTTACCATGCTAATGGCCATTGCCTCTTAAAGTGAAAAATCTGTAGTCAAGAGTTTTACAATGCTGCATCTATGTAAATTACTGTCCATGGTTTTATTTGAATTTTAAGTCATTGCCAGTTTTAACAACTTTCTTCTTTAGATTTTTTTTTTTTTTTTTACAAAAGAATATGTGTATGAAACGAAAAAGTGCATAAAAAATAAAAGTATTTTAAATTACCTTCTTGACATCGTAGGAAAATAATTTTTGTATTATCAAAATTTCTCTAATCATACCTTTCGAATGATACCATTTTCAATCCTTTACTCCCATAATTAATATGTTAAAAGTGTACCACAAATTTCATGTTTGTCGATTAATATATAGATTATCTTTATTTAAAAGAATTTTTTTTAAGTTGCATTTAACTTGAACACATGTATAAAATTACTTTTAATGTATGATATTTAAATAAGCTTATTATATTTATTTATTGATTTTTAAATAAAACTTAAGTTTTGTTTTATACTCGTATTTCTTGTTTCATGATTTAAAAATATCTTTAAAACATCTCTAAAAATATCTTTCTCATTAAATTTCTGTTACTTCTATTTTCAAAGTATATAATTTTTTAATTACAATGAATAATGTGAAATTATTTGAATGACATTAAAGTGAACTGCCATTCAGGATGTGGTAAATGGAAGCTACTGGTCTGTACATTGCTTTTTTTGTAATTACAGATTTCAACGTATATCGTCTGGTGTCTTACTTTACATGTCCTCAATTGACAGAATCGTTCTATAGTAAATACTTAGCTCAATAATACATATTAAATAAATATTAAATTATAACTCTTTATTTTACTCAGACTCACAGCTATTATACAAAAGGTAACTTGTAGATGAAAGATATCCAGGCCCCTGTCATGATCTAGTTATTCAGATTTTATTTATTGAATTTTTCCAAAACTTGAGTAAATATTCGCTAAGATCCTTAGAAATAACCTACGCAAAGGACTTTCGACCCAGGCCTGGTCATTTGCACAGACAATCTGTCTTGTAGTAAAATCAATTCCCTTTAGACGGCGCTGCGTAGCCACTGAAAGAAAAAAGAAGAACCTATATTTTGTTAAAAGATTTTGGCAACAGCCAATAAGTTTAGTTTTAGTGTTTGGATTCTTCGACTGCGTTCGAAGATGGAATTTTTCGATCTCTCATTATGAGAATTTATTAGATTTGGAATTATGTTCCTTTAAGTATTTCTTTTTTGTATATAATGTATAAAAATGTATATAGAATTTCTAATTTTATTATAATCATTAAATTTCAAGAAAAATAATGCCTCGTTGTCCCTTTTCCATTCTCTTGCTTAAGGCAACCTGGCATTTTGATTTTGTTCTTTTTTTCTTAGATTTCAAATACCACTGAACCGCAAATTATTTTTCAGTCTTAACACACTCATAATCTGTGAACTTATTTTTATTTATATTAAAAAACCCAAGAGAATTTAAATACGTCTCTGGGGGAAATTGCAGGTAAGTAGAGTTTAACAGCTACAGACTTCACTAAAACAAATGAAATGAATATATAATTTTTATATGAATAAAAACATGTCTTATGTAGAATATGCTTGGGAAATCATTCATTGTTTATTTACGGGGCTACACAAAATAGCTGAAACGACAATAGCTGAAAATTGATGGAAGTGCATTTCAGGTTGTGCTGTGTGTTATTACTATAGAAATATATTTAGATCTAAGAAACATCCGTAAGGTGCTAGAAAAACGCAGGATGGCTAACCTGAAATTGAATCCTAGCAAGTACAACTTGTTCCGCCGTGAATTGAGTTACCTCGGCCATATCACCTCTGCTGAAGGTGTGACAACTAGTCCTGAGAAGATCTCTGCAGTCGAGAACTGGAATCGCACCGAAAATGTACAACAACTACGGAGTTTCCTGGGATTATGCTCTTACTACAGGAAGTTCGTGAAAAGTTTCTCAAATATTGCCAGACCACTCCACAAGATGGCAGAAGCCAAACAGAAGTTCCTGTGGACAGATGAATGTGAAAAAGTGTTCAAAAGACTTAAAGAGGTCTTAACATCATCGCCTATCTTGACGTATCCACAATCCGATAAACAGTTCATACTTGATACAGATGGCAGCCATGAAAGTGTCGGTGCTGTTCCGTCGCAGGAAATGGATGGCCAAGAAAGTGTCATTGCCTAAGTAAATGCCTGTCTAAACCGGACCGAAATTACTGTACCACCAGAAAAGAGCTACTCGCCATCGTAAAAACCATAGAACACTTCCATCATTACCTCTATGGCAGAAGATTCCTACTCCGGACTGACCACGCATTTTAAACGTGGGTGCTTCAGTTGAAGAACCCGGAAGGCGATATTGCCAGGTGGATACAACGCCTCCAGGAATATGACTTCGAGATACGCCATCGTAAAAGGACTCTACATTGTAATGCAGATGCCTTGTCAAGTAAGTCTTGCTCGGAAAGCTGCAAGTACTGCTCTAGAGCCGAACAGAAATACCAGTCGATAAATCCAGTTGCCTGCAAAGCTACGGTCTCAACGCCACCGATACTGGACCAGTGGTGTGACCAGAAATTTAGACAAGTCCAGTTGGAAGATCCTGAGATAAAGCCAATATTACAATTGAAGGAGACGACCAGCAACAGATCTACCTGGCAGGACATTTCCAGATTTAGCCTCATTACGAAAAGTTATTGGCCACTCTGCGACTCTCTTCATATTAGAAACGGCTTACTATACCGAAAATGGGAATCTGACTATGGAAGGAGTTTCAGATGGCAAATTGTATTATTAAGATCGAAGATTCCAGATGTTCTAGAGCAGCTGCATAGTAGCTCTACCGGAGGCCATTTTGGGGTGATGAAGACTTTACAGAAAGTTTGAAAACGGGTTTTTTCATGTAAGGCAATTGAGGACGTGGAAAAATGTTGTAAATTCTGCAATGCTTGTGCGGCATGTAAAGATCCAAAGAAACAAAGCCGAGGAAGATTACAACGATATAACGTAGGAGCACCATTTGGACGGATTGCACTCGACATCATGGGTCCTTTGCCACGGACCTCCAGTGGAAGTAAGTACGTCCTCGTCGTGATGGACTATTTCAACAAGTGGCTTGTGGCATATCCCATTCCCGATCAAGAGGCACGCACAGTCGCAGAGGTCCTAGTGCAGCAATGGGTGTCAAGGTACGGCACACCTCTACAACTTCATACCGACCAAGGTACGAACTTTACCTCTGCCGTTTTCAAAGGAAGTTTGTCTCTGCCGTGTCAATTACTCGGCATAGACAAAACCCAGACAACACCCTTACATCCCCAGTCGGACGGCATGGTCGAGAGGTTTAACCGTACCATCCTGAATAACCTCTCTCTTCCAGTATCAAGGAACCAGCAAGAGTGGGACTTGAAGTTGCCATTGTTCTTGCTGGCTTACCGAAGTGCTGTCCCCGAAACCACCGGCTATACTCCAGCCCAGATGCTGTTTGGACGCGAACTTCGTCTCCCATGTGATCTCCTGTTTGGTTGACCACCAGATGCGCCTTCATTGCCCGAGGAGTACATCCAACAACTCCAGGCAGGATTTGAAGACTTACACAATTTTGCTCGGGAGCGGACTCACATGGCAACGGAGAAGATGAAGACAAGGTATGATCTAAAGGCTACACCACATAAGTTCCAGGAAGGAGAGAAAGTTTGTTTGTGGAATCCTGTTAGACGCAAAGGACTCTGTACCAAGTTACAGTGTAACTGGGACGGACCCTACACAGTTTTAAAAAGACTGAGCGATGTGGTGTTAAGAATAGCTAAAACACCTTCATCAAAACCGAAGGTGGTCCATTATGATAGGCTAGCCACATACCACACATAATGGTAATGTTCTAATCTGAAATGTAAATATTTTCTAAATTTGTGCATGTGTAATGTAAATATTTGTATATAAATATGGTGACGTGCCCTTAGCGACCGCGCCCTTAGCGGAATGGGGGTGAAAGAGAAAAATGAGGAATAGAAGAAGTCGTGCCCTTAGCGGAAATAAGAAGGTGTGCGTGTGGTAGATTGAAATATGTTAGTCAAATGCACAAAAGAATGCTTTCTATAGAATGTAGTATGATTAGTATTAATCACACAAATAGGTTCAGTTACACTGAGGGTTATTATTTGAAATTTGCTGAATCGCATTTTCGTTTATATTAAGCGTTTATTCTACCATTTTTTAAAAATATGAATATGATTTGAATTAGTGTATTTGTCTATTCTACTGTCCGTTTGTCCGCCTCCAGCATCCGTAAATATTTTAAGAATTTTTTACTTTCTTCTATATTCAATAGAAGAAAGTATTGGATTCGTAAAAATTTTCGACTTCCGATTTTCGACGGATTTACATGTTTTGACAGGTCAAAAACACGATTTGACTATTTTTAGAAAATGTCTGTCTGTGTGTGTGTGTGTGAGACAAAAATTTGTGGCAGCTGTATCTCCGCAACTACTGCTCAGAAGTGCATATAAATTTACATGTAGATGCACTTTGAGCGAAATTAGTGCCTATCAACTTTTGGTGTCAACCGCTCAACAGGTGGCGCTCTTATACAGTGATTTCCACAATTTAAAGGGAAGCTATATCTCAGGTTCTATTTTGTATAATCAAACAAAACATGATATATATGAAGGCCATTATGAGACATTATGCTGATTCAATTTGAATGCTTATAGACCGACAGGTGGCGCTGATATACAGCGATTTCTGCAATTTAAGGGAAAGCTATATCTCAAGAACTACTGAACAAAATTGCAAATAAATTTGTATGTTGATGCACCTTAACCTAAATGAGTATCTGTCAAATTTTGGTGTCAACCGCTCCACAGGTGGCACTGCTATACAACGATTTCCGTAATTTAAGGAGAGGCTAATATCTCAGGTTCTATTGCGTATAATCAAGCAAACCATGATATATGTGAAGGCCATTAAGATATATTATGCTGATTCAATTTGGATGGTTATCGGCCAATAGGTGGCGCTGATATACTGCAAATTTCCTCGATAACGAGAAAGCAATATCTCAACTTATATGGCATATAACTATATGAAACATGATGCGTGAGATAACATTTTTATAAATCACATTTAAATAACTTCATCAAAAAATCATAAAGAAATTTGCATTTATTGTTTATATGCTAAGAAAAGATTTGTATAAACTATAATGTGCTTAACCTTCAGATTTACAGGCTACGCAAAAATGTTTCGATACATTAAGGGGTGCAAATAGGAAATTAACAGCAGCATTTCTGTTTGTGTTAAGCATTTTTAACACTTTCCAACAATGTTTCAGAGTGATCATGTATTCAATTAATCTACAACTATAAGTCTGTCCATTGTGTGATAATATAGACAAAGAACATAGATTGTTATACGATACAATGAATACGTACAGTTGGAAAGTGTTGATAACCAGTGTGAACCTCATGATTTTTCGTTTTTGTTTAGTTTTAAAAAGTGTAATGCTTAATTATATTTTCGAAAACTTAAATAAAACCATAAAATGGCAATAATGTACGTTTTCGTATGGAGTACTGTGATTCATTAAACTTTATATGGTTACAGATCACCGTTCCCTCAAATAACGGATTAATCTACAGCATGCATACCTATTTTTGCGACAGGTTACTTCTGAAGCAAAATATAGCCAGTGCTAAATGTGGATAAAGTGTGGAGGAAAATTGAGAGTTAATTTTTTTATTTATTAATTTATTTTTAAATTTATTATACATTTCCGCTAAAGGCACGTATGCTAAAAGCACGCCACCGAGGGGGGATAACATTTCCGCTAAGGGCACGGATTTATGGATTTCCGCTAAGGGCACGGCCCCATAAATATTTGTACTTATTTGTAAATTTTGTAAATATTTCTCACTTGATTTTGCAATCTGTATTTTTATTTTATTTATTTATTTTATTTTTTACTGTTATATGCAATTTAGTTTTTGTATTTCAAATCGTTTAGTGTGTTTAGTTTCACCTCCTGACCAAGGGTAGCACTGCCCGGGACGTGCAGTCCTTGGGAGGGGGGCAGTGTTGAAAAATTGTAAATAGTGAAATTTATTTTTGCATTAATTATTTCAAAGAGGCTTAGTAAGTTGATAAAATGCCAATGATCTGCATTTCCAGCTCTTTTTCGCGTTAAAATAGCTTAATTTCCCCTTTGAAATGCATTAAAAAGCTCCAATAAGGCAGGTAATGGATTTGGCTCCAAATTTTGCGAGTTTTTGCCCTTGGCGATTTTTTTGACGGCTTTTGGCGAGAAAACCCTTATTATCGATATACCAAATACGGAAGCTGAAATATGATTGGCTGATGAGATACGGGAAATTTCTCGAACAATCTGGGTTCGATAGAGAAGTATAAAAGGAAGTCCAGCGCGACAAATCAAGGTCGGAGTCAGTCAGTTCCGCCAAAGGCTTGCATTGCTATTGAAGGAGTTCTGAGCCTATTTGAAGGAGATTTGCTTTATGTATAATTGCTATACAGTTTGTACTGTGGATTCTTTGTTGACGGCTGTTATTTAAGCTGTGTTTACTGGTGGAATTGAAATTGATACTTGGTTTATAGACTTGCATCCTTTTTCTTAAACTTTCTGTAAATAAAACTCCTGAATCTGTACAAGTTTCGCCTTTAATTCTTGGACAATTTACGAACCCCCAAGTACGCAACAATAAGTTATTTACATTTGTATATATTTTTATAATATATTCGAATATGTAAAAGAAAATTCCAAAACAGTTAATTATTTCATTTGTACGTTACAAATGATAATGAATTAATAAATAAAAAAATCGACTCTACATTTGAGAATTCAATAGTGTATAAAAAATTTATTGAAAACTCTTCAACTTGATAAATCGCAAAATGTTCTCTTTAAGAAGAGCAAATTTTGTTGACGGTGACAGATTTCTTTCCTCTTTCCTTTTCTTCTTTTAAATGTTATTTTTCAAAACTTTCTCCGGATAAACGTTGTTATGCGATTTGCTTTTTTTGCTCTGTGCTGAAAACTTCAAAAGAGAGCTCGTTATTGGATAAAATTTTTTGAAATAATGAATAAATGAAATTCAGAAGTTTTTTTTTTCTGTATTTCGACTTTTTCGCTTTACAAAATTTTCATTACGCCGTATTATGCTTTTGTCATATTTCTTTATATGATTAATATCAATTTCCTATTAAAAAATTGTTAATAATAATTATTTTGAATTATGTATTATTATTATTGATTAATTTGAATATTATCTATTTTGAATTACTATCGCTATGAAGAAATCAAAATGCAGAAATTGTTTACACAGATACGGTTTAATTTAAGTTTTCGGTTGAGTATACACATAAGAAAAAAAGTCATTATTTGTAATATGTATTTCTCATGTAATAAGTTTTAAAATATCAATTCATAATTTTTATTATATAAATATACATACATATATATATATATATATATATATATATATATATATATATATATATATAATCAAGAATATTAGAATGTTATAAAATTACATTATATGTGGAGTTAAAGTGGATTATTAAAGCGTTATTTTAAAGTGGAGACCACTTTAAAATTTCAAATTCAAATTGTAAAAAGCGTATTCCGAATTTGTTTGAATTTTGATGTATACATAGACTATAAAGTGCCTCAATCAAGTTTATTAATGAACTTTATCCGTTATTTTTAACAGAGTGGCGGATACCTTTAGTTAAGCGGGGCCACTTGAAATCAGGCTACCACTTGAAAATTTAAAATCTCACGATAACTTCCAAAATAATACTGCAAATCGAACCAAATTTTTACAGTGCTTATTTTTTAAAAAGTTTGGATGAATTTGAAACCAAAACGCTCCACCATTTGTTTTTCAAGTGGAGCCCACTCGAAAATTTCAAATTCACGCTGCAAAAAACGTATTTGAGACCGGATTTGCTCGAATTTTGATGTATACATAGACTATATAAGGGTCACAATCAAGTTTATTAATAAACTTTATCCACCATTTTAAACAAAGTGCGGATGTTATATTCGAAGCGAAACAACTTGAAATTAGGCTACTACTTGAAAATTTATAAATATAATTTTTAAATTTCTGATTCAATTCAAAATAAAGTTGAACAGTGCTCTTATCATATAATTGTCTTGGATTAGTTCACTGGAAAACTTATTCCAACATCTTGTTTTCAGGTTGCGGCCACTTGAAATCACTCTGCCACTTAAAAATGTGGCATTAAGATAACTTTTAAAACACTAAATTGGTTCAAACATGAGTTGGACAGTGAACTTATGGTTCAAATATCTTGGATGCGTTTGCTTGGTAACTTGATCTGCAATTTTATTTCCAAGTGGCGGCTACTTGAAAAATTTGTTATGATAACTTTTGTAATACTGAATCAATCTGCATCAAATTTGGGTAGTAGATTAATCATTCAAATATCTGAGATAAGTTCGCTGTGTATCTCACATCCCCCTTTTTTTTTCAAGTGTTGGCCACTTGAAATCACGATGCCACTTGGAAATTTCTTACCACGATAATTTTTGAAATACTGATTTAATTTTAACTAAAGTTGGACAACGAACTTCTCATAGAAATATCTTGTATGATTTTGCTGGACAAGTCGCATCGCCATTTTGTTCCCAAGTTGCAGCCGCTTAGACTGCCGCTTGAAAATTTGTCATAACAATAAATTTTGAAACACTGCACGGATTCGAACCTAAGCTGGGCAGTGAACTTATGCTTCAAATAACTTGGACGAGTTTGCTGGGCAACTTCCTCCATTATATTGTTTCCAAGTGGCGGCCACCCTTAAAATTTGTTATCATGGTAACTTTTGAAATATTTAATACGTTCAAACCATAGTTGAAAAAGGGATTTATCATTCAAATAACATTAAGCCCATTATCTATCAAAAAGTCCATTAATAATTTGTAGACGTCATTTTGAAACCAAATGGCGGCTACTTCATAAGGAGAAAGGAATCAACCTATCCTTCCGAATGGGCCGGAAGGAATTGTTCAATTTTAATTTAATGGTTAGCAATCTTGATTTGATTTCTTTAACTATTTTATAATTTTTTTTTTCACTAAATTCTTGAATTTTTTATTATTAAGTTTATTTTTAAATCTTAAATTTCTCACTTTTTTTTTTTCAATTATAGGATAAATTCGTGTAGATTAACCTTAGCAAATCACCAATAGATACTTTATATAGAATTGAATTAAATTATTTAAGGGTTAAACTTTCATAAAATCAACCAGAAAAATATGTTTCTAAATTTATTTCATTAATTTTTCGTGACATAGTTGAAGTTTTCTTATTTATTACATTATTATTTTTCCCTGAAGTATTAAAATTCTGCATAGCAATGGAAAGAATATATTTTAAAAATAGAAATTGCTTTTGTGAAAAATAGAATTTGTTTCATCCATAAACTTTGTTTTATAGATGAATTAATTCTGGTTAATCAAGTTTTCTTTTCTGAGATGATAACAACTATTATACTTTATACTGAAGTAAATTTTTAAAATAGATTTATGTAAATGGACCAATGAATTTTGTACATTTGATTCATTATTTGAATCAATGAGCGAATCATCCAAAACCATGCAAACAATGAATAAAATTTAATTTTCTTTATCTCAATACGTTGCTGAGATTGTGGTGTAAGTTTTACCGTTAAATTATCCCTTTTCATTTTTTTTTTATTCAGTTGAAATGCATGCATGGAAACCATGGATAAAATTTTATTTTCTTTATTCCAATAAATTGTTTTAGCTATGACATGATTTTCAGCATTAGTTATGCAAAACTTGGACTTTTATTAATAAGAAGAAATTTTATTTTAAAGAATTTTCAGGTTTCTTGAATTATTAGTCAGGGTAGTTTGCATGCAGATTTTCTGTGTATAAAATATATTTTGTTGGAATACAGAACTATGGTGATACTTTGGAAACATCAGTACTTTCATTAAACCAGTGGTTCTTTAAGCCATAAATATTTGAGAAAGAGATAACTTTAATAAATTTCATAATGTTGGAACTTATAACTAGGGGATCTGCAGATCAGGAGCCTCAACGTCCTATTTGTATCATTTATTATTCAGGAAATCCTTTTCAATTATACTGATTCCTTTTAACTCATAAAAGTACCGAATTTCATGCAAATTGATTGCTTAGATTATCAGATATATTTTGTGTAGCCCTGTAAACTAATTAACTATTCTATGCCGACCATTTTTCAAAGATACGTTTCTTTTTAACATTTATTAATTTTTGTTTATTTAATGAAGTTAAAGCGAGTGCAATCATGTTTAAATGCACTTATGAGAAATACCGTTTATAGACCGTAATGGTAGAAAATTCTTTTGAGTATCCCTGTATACGAGCTACACTAACAAAAAGTATAAACTAATTTATTGGAGCTCTGTAAAGGAGATTCTCTCACTAAAGTTTATAAGGATGAAATTCGTCTGGAGCTATTTAAATGAAAGCCGCAATCCCAGGAACAATAGATAAATAAGCCGTGAATAAAAACTATCTTCTTGTCTTACAGCACTTTATTTTCAAGTTTAACATCTCAGCTATGAACTGTAGATTATTTTATAATACTAGCAAACCTATGCGAAATATTCGCACTTTATTTCTTTCCTTATTTACCATTAAAATTTAAAACTCATAATTGTTATACCAATTTCACCATAGCAAACTTATGCGAAATATTCGCACTTTATTTCTTTCCTTATTTACCATTAAAATTTGAAACTCATAAATGTTATACCAAATTCACCACCTAATTAAAATTATAATTTATCAGAAGCCAAATTATTATTAAAACCGAATTAACATTGTACAATAGTGAAACCAAAATCATTCAAAGAAAGGTCTCCAAATAAAATTAATGGTTCACGACCCAATTTTTATACTTCCACAGGCAGTGCAGCTTTAATATAGGACTCCCACGGCGCCGTTTAAATTTTTGTCACCATGTTGGCAATGACTTTTTATTAATTTTGGTATAATTTTTTGCTTAAAAATTAAATAAAATGAACTAATTCCTATTTTGATTATGTTTTTTATGATTGTGATTTTTAGTCAATTTATGACACAAACGTTCATATTATGTATATATCTTTAAAGTATTGCTAAGTTTAAAATGACGCTTGCAAAGATTCTGAAAAAGCAACTGTTAAAAATGTATTTTTTCGCAAAATAATCTCATCAGACAAATGTCATCATTTTTTCTTATTAGTTCATGGAGCTAAGTCCGCGTGCTTAAATATTATTTTTATCCTCGCGTATTTTATTAATTACACCAATATCATATCCTTTCGGCAAAGAATAATTGAAACTGACCCACGTTAGAGAAATATTATATAGATAATAGAAAATATACATAAAAATATTGTCTTTAAGACATTCAGGTTGTGTAAAATAAATTTTCAGGTAGAGAGAGAGGGCTTAATGATCTCGAGCTACTTAGGCAGTGGTTTGGGAGCGATGTCCAGTAGTTCGATTGACTACCGTCTCACGAAGACTGCCGAAATTCGCCAAGAGTTAGAAAAATACCGCCAATTCTATAGCGAAACACATTCCTTTTTCTCCCGAATAATTTAATATAAATATTTTAAATTTAGATAGTTCGTTATAGAAATTTATGCCAATCACTTACGCCAATCCTCACGCCATAAAAAATCGTCTGTTTCCAAGAAGACATTGAGTCTGCTTCCTGTCATTAAAATTATATAAATTACCCTTGGGGCCGTGCCCTTAGCGACCGTGTCCTTAGCGGAAATCTATAAATCCGTGTCCTTAGCGGAAATGTTATCTCCCCTCTGTGGCATGCTTTTAGCATACGTGCCTTTAGCGGAAATGCATAATAAATTAAAAAATAAATTAATAAATAAAAAATGAGCTCTTCAATTTTCCTCTACACTTTATCCACATTTAGCACTGGCTATATTTTGCTTCAGAAGTAACCTGTCAGAAAAATAGGTACGCGTACTGAAGAATATCCGTTATTTGAGGGAACGGTGATCTGTAACCATATAAAGTTTAATGAATCACAGTACTCCATACGAAAACGTACGTTATTGCCATTTTATGATTTTATTTAAGTTTTTGAAAATATAATTAAGCAAAATACCTTTTAAAACTAAAACAAAAACGAAAAATCATGAGGTACACATTGATTATCAACACTTTCCAACTGTACGTACTCGTTGTATCGTATAACATTCTATGTTCTTTGTCTATATTATCACACAATGGACAGACAGAAAGACTTACTTATAGACTAACTGAATTCATAACCACTCTGAAACATTGTTGGAAAGTGTTAAAAATGCTTAACATAAACAGATATGCTGTTCTTAATTTCCTATTTGCACCCTTTAATGTATCGAAACATTTTTGCGTAGCCCTGTAAATCTGGAGGTTAAGCATATTATAGTTTATACAAAACATTTTCTTAGCATATAAACAATAAATGCGAAATTCTTTATGACTTTTTGATGAAGTTACTTAAATATGATTTATAAAAATGTCTTCCCCAAAGCGCAAGGCATTGCATTTTTCGGATGTCCCTGTACACAAACCAGTGGCATAGGTTCTGTTAGAGCCATTTTAAGTAGGGAATAATCAATAATGAATGTGAATAACACATATCATTAAAAAATAAATAAAATAAATAAAAATAAAAATAAAAATAAAAACTAGTATGTTGTGGCCACCACAAGACTTTCTTCTATATTTTCCTATACAAATTCACAAAGTGCAAATAATCAATTTTTATCTTAGAGAAAATTAACACTAAATATCCAAAGAAAGACAGATTTATTGTCTATAAATGACATCTTAAAAAATGCATTTTTATAATAGTTATCTCACATATCAAGTTTCGTACAGTTATATGCCATTGAAGTTCAGATATAACTTTCTCGTTATCGAGAAAATTTGCAGTATAGCAGAGCCGATAAGCATCCAAATTGGATAAGCAAATCGGATTGCCGATAAGCATCGAAGCCGAGCTATTGGCTGATAAGCATCAAAATTGAATCAGCATAATGTCTCATAATGGCCATTACATATATCACGTTTTGTTTGATTATACGCAATAGAACCTGAGATATAGCCTCCCCTTAAATTGCGGAAATCGCTGTATAGCAGCGCCACCTCTTGAGCGGTTGACACTAAAAGTTTATAGACACTCATTTAGGTTAGAGTGCATCAGTATATAAGTTTATGTGCAATTCTATGCAGTAGTTCCTGAGATATAGCTTTCCCTTAAATTGCAGAAATATCTGTATAGCAGCTCCACCTGTCAGTCCATAAGCAATCAAATTGAATCAGCATAATGTCTCACAATGGCCTTCTCTTATATCAAGTTTTGATTGATTATACACAATAGAACCTGAGATATACTTTCCCCTTAAATTGTGGAAATCGCTGTATATCAGAGCCACCTGTTGGCATCAAAAGTTGGCGGTTGGCATCAAAAGTTGGCGGTTGGCATCAAAAGTTGACAGGCACTAATATAGCTCAAGGTGTAATTTTTTATGTGTAATTTTTTATGTAATTCTGAGCAGTAGTTCCAGAGATACACTGTTCACAAAATCCCCCCCCCCCCCACACACACAAGGGCTAAGTTATTAAAATCTGGTTTGCAGAAATACCTCTCTTAGAACGAAATGCTTTGGAATACTTTAGACTGTTCCTGTACATAAACCAATAACAATATTTACTCCAATTTCTCTAGCGAACACTCGATAATGAACATATATCCGTTCAAGAATGAACATCACTTTTTATTTCCGCTAAGGGCACGGCTTCTTCTATTCCTTCTTCTTCCCTTTGACCCCATTTCGCTAAGGGCACGTTCCGCTAAGGGCACGGTCGCTAAGGGCACGACACCTTACCCTTTAATGATGTTACAACGGAAATTTATTACTTAATTTAGCTATAATAAATAGACTTACGTAATTTAAAAGAATGAAATGTAATTTATGGAAACAGTTAATACATGAAACGAATATTCTTTATATTTTATTTTATTAACGATTTAGCATTGGCAGATTAGAATTCCGAGGAACGGATATTTGATAAAAAGACCTTTAGGTTTATTTATTGAAAATATAGCATTTAATTTTTAAATTTATTTGAGAATGTAATTAAAACTAATATATGTGAAGGAACTCCTTGACAAGCTCATTAATATTGAACCAAATTTGATATCACTGGATCATTACAGAATGTCATCGGAATTCTTTTGTGTGGCTCTGTAAATAAATTATTTACTCTATACATACCTTTTTTCTAGAGAAAATATGCTTTCAAGCAGCTTCAAAACGTATGTTACTTCTATTTTGTTGAATGCAGCATAAACGCGTTAAAATGAGCTTGATGAAAAATCTGGCCATAGTCTCTAATGTCACAAAATTCTTTTCTGAGTCCTTACCAACGAACCCTAAACATTATATAAACCAATAAAAAATATACAACTTATTTTATGTAGCTCATGAATGGTTACAAGAAATTTCACATAATTTGGATGATTATGTGATATTGTCGAAACACTTTTGTGAAGTCCTGTATATTAATTTTAAGTCTAAGCAACATTTTCTACAGAAAAAATGCTTTTAAGCATCTCAATATTGCACGTTAATTTCATTTTGTTGAATGCAGAATAACTATGTAAAAATGAGTTCAAATGTAATTCTTCTCATAGACCGTAATGATAAGAAAACCTTTGGTGTGTCCATGTATACGATCCATAAACAATATAGCCCTCAAAATCTATACAGCTATTTCTGTATAGCGCCTAAACATATGTAACAATTTTAAAGTCAACCCAAGAGTTTTTGCGCTTGCAATTGTGGCACAGACAAATTTTGTCAATAGGCCGTAATGATAAGAAAAACTTTGACGAACTACAAATAGAATACACACTCAAAACTACACAGCTGTTTTTGTATGGTTAATAAACATGTATACCAAATTGCAAGTCAATAGAGTGCTTTTTGCGGCTGCTTTCGAGAGACATACATACATACCGACATACAGACAGACAGAACCCAAAAACTTTTTGGGTCTCCACATGGAGGCCTCCACTGACGTCTCGGCATATATATATACAAGTATATAAATATATATATATATATATATATACATATATACATAGCTGCCAAGTTTTTTAATTTATTCCGGAATGTTGTTATCCCCGCCCTTTTTTCTCACCGGAATCTTTTTAGAGTAATATTTTTCATGTTTAATCGTAATTAAATAACGAAGAAAAATTTTCTATAAATACTACGGTGTGAAAAAAGGGTGGGGCTAGCATCATTCCGGAATAAATTAAGAATCTTGGCAGCTATGTATATATATATACATATATATAAAATGAAAATAAAATTTTCTTTGCAGATGTGCTTTCATTATAGCACTGTGCATACTACCAGTAATAAAAATATATACACTAGTAAATATAAATTGGATATATGGAGATGGAGTAGAGTTATTCTTTCAAAAATATATACTTATTTATTATGTATATACTAGTTTCGATGTGAGAAAATCTTAATATATATTTAAAAAAAATTATAATTAAAATTTATTATTTCACGATTAAATTAAATGATTTTAATACTTAAAAAAAAAAAAAAAAATCTTTTCTCACAAAAATAGATATATAAATATAAACAAAAATAAAATAAACCTGTTTTTCAAAATTCTCTCGATGTGAATTATAATGTTTATCTTTTTTCCCTCCAGATGGCACAAGATCACATCTAATACGTAGAAATTTAAAAGAAAACAATCCGTAACTGAAAGTTGTAATTAAACTCCAATTCTTGAAAGTTTTAAAGGTTTAAGAATTATTACAATAAAATATATTAAAATAGTGAATTTAATTATTAATGAAATTGCTCATTCATAGAACCTTTATCGATTAATCGGGATCGGTCTCTATATTAATTTTTCTTTTCAGTATAGTTCTGTTGGCAACTTGCTATGTGTTACTCTCTGAATTTGGAATCCGAATGATATGTGCATAACTATTATTCTTTTATTTTCATTCATTGTTGGGTTATGGTAATGATTTGTTTAAATTTAATTCATTACTTTTTAAATTTGGGTTTTGTCACAAGATGGGAACATGAACTGTATTTTTGGTTTGAATTAGCTGTAGAGTTTCCCGACATCTTGCAATCTCTCTGCTCGTAGAAGGACATGTTCCCTGAAGTGTAAATCCTTCTATTTTTAAGCATTTCAAATTCCAATTCTCACATCTAGTTATCTTTTTTTTCATATATATATATCTATTTTTAATAAAATTATTGGTTTTCATTTGATAGATTTCTGTAATTTCGCATGATAAAAATCACACTTTGTTGGACTTAGTGCTTATGGTCCTAATTGCTCACATCAGCGTAAGTAATTTAAAATGAATTTATCTATTCATTGATATACTGTAAATGAATCAGAGAAAAAATATGTCTAACATTTAAATTGCATTAAAATTACAGTAACTTTTATTTGAGTATTGTTAGTATTATTGCTAAATTTCATAACGTTATTAAATTCTTCAATTTATATATATATATATATAAGTTTAACAAGCAAAAATCTAAATTATTATTATTATTATTATTAATATTATTATTATATTTTACATGATAACAAAATTGACAAAAATTGTTTTATGCATTTTGATCTAAATTACAATACATTTAAATACAAATCCGTAATCAACGAATGAATATTTATTTATGTAAATTATATATTCGTTATGCAAATTCCAATTTAAGAAAATGCAATTTTTTGTGCTTTTATTTCCTTTGGATTCTTTAAAATTATTTAATTATCTCATATTCATAAATAATATATAATGTTAAAAGTATTTAATGCCTCATCGGAAATTTCATCAATTTAACTAAACGATAATCTTAAGAACTTTTTATCGAAACCTAATAAAGTTAAATGAAACATAAAATTCGTAATAAAAAAGATAATATTAAATACTGCAAGTTCATTTGAATATACATATCACAAATCACTCATATAAACCCAATTAAGAATCAAGCTATATCCTTTGCATTATTTATTCAGCAAAATAACGTATGAAAATATTTCACTGTCAACAAGTTACTGATGATAACATTTGTTTAAATTTTAATTAGTTTGTTATACATTGTCAGTTAAAATTTTAAACTAATGGCAAGTTGAAACTAAATATTTATAAATTAAGATTATATCTCAGAAGATTGGCTTATTAGTTAAATTGCTTTCTGATAATATTTGTTGATTTATCCGATTCATTTATTGCAGAAAGAAATTGTGCAATGAAGTGAATAATTAACTGATTATCGTAAATTTATTGAAAAAAATTCCACAAAAATCAAACTAATACTTAATATTGTTACGATAATAACAGGAAACTAATTAATTCGTTTCATGGTTTATTATATACATCAAAGACATATTATCCACAACTATGAAATTATTTTTAGTCAAAAAGCTAAAAAGCTGTATACATATTTCAACTTTTTTTCTATCATATATTCATAAAAGCATTTATTGGATTCGTAAAAAAATTCGCTATTTGATTTTTGATAAAATTACACATTTTGAAATGTTCTCAATTCGTTTTGAGCATTTTTAGTAAGCGTCCGCCCTTCTGTGACTGTCTGTCCCTGTCTCTGTCTATCTGTGTTTCACAAAAAAAAAACCGTGGCAGCACTTGATGAAGAACTAAATTGCAGAATTTCATATAAATTTACATTTAGTTGCACCATGACATAACTCTGTGTCTACCAACTTTAGTTAGAAATCTCAGAAAAATGGGCGCTGCTATGCTGTGGTATCGCCTTTTAAGGGAAGGTTATATACTAACTCATAGAGCATATAACTGCATAAAGCTTGATGTGTGAGAGGGCCATTAAATATATATAGTTATATATTCTGTTCAGTTTATATGCATATCTACCGAAAGAGGGCGCTGTTATTCGAAATTTTTTTTTCGCGTACTGGAAAGTTATATCTCAGCTTCTATAGCGTAAAAATGGACTAAACATTATATGTGAGATAGACATTGTGAAGAAAAAATGCTACGAATATATATTTTTTGTAATAGAGATAGTCAACAGGGAAAAAAATTGTGTATGTAGGAGCCTCGCCTCGCCACCTGGGGGGGAGGGAAGTTCCCCCTCGAGGGGAGTAAATTTTCATGATGGGTATCTTTCAAAAGAGCTCGTCAATACCTTTAAAACGAATGGTTGAACCATCGATCTGCGATAATTTAAAACAAAGTTATCGATTTTTTTTTTTTTTTTTTTTTTTTTTGAGAATAAAATAGATTTTTTTTTTTCATATTTGGTGTTATACTACTTCTCTAATATGGAAATCGTCTCATTATCTTAAAAGATAATTTTTTTAAATAATAATTTTAATAAATTATTTTTTAAAAACAGAATTATATTTTAATAACCGAATTAAATTCTATATAAACGTACGTGCATTAATGAAAGGGGGGGGGGGGTTGAGGGGGGCGGTAGCTCCCCTCACACAGAACTAATTGTCATATAAAACTCTCCCGAAGCCTAATTTGAATTGTTTAACATAGGTTTACATAACATCGTTACCTTACCTCTTAATCTCCAGCTTTTTTTATAGTATTAAATTTCAGGGTAAGAGAAAGTCGTGTGAGTGACACACCAGATTATTTTTCTTATTGTTGAAACTTACTTTCCTTTATAGCATGTCTTTTCAAGAATAAACTTATTTTACGCTTTTTAGCACTCGACAACAAAAAGCTTCTAATGCTAAGCTTTAGCTCAAGCTAAAGCTCTAAGCTTTTTTACTTAATTTTTTATTATGTGCTTTTTAGTTAGGGAAAAAAATAATCTGGTGTGTCACTCACACGACTTTTTCTTACCCTGAAATTTAATACTATAAATACAGGTTGCAGATTAAGAGGTAAGATAACGAGTACTGTTATGTAAATCTGTGTTAAACAATTCAAATTAGGCTTCGGAAGAGTTTTATATGATAATTAGTTCTGTGTGAGGGTGGCTACCGTCCCCCTCAACCCCCCCCCCCGTTTTATTCATGCACCTACATTTATATAGAATTTAATTCGGCTATTAAAAAATAATTCTGTTTTTAATAAATAATTTATTAAAATTATTGTTTAAAAAAATTATCTTTTATGATAATGCAGACGATTTCCATATGAGAGAAGAAGTATAACACTAAATATCCAAATATCCAAAAAAAGTCCATTTTATTATCAATATTAAAAAAAAAAAAAAAAAAAAATTTGTTAAAAGTAAAAAAAATCGATAACTTTGTTTTAAATTATCGCAGATCGATGGTTCAACCATTCGTTTTAAAGGTATTGGTGAGCTCTTTTCAAAGATACCCATCATGAAAATTTACTTCTCTGGAGGGGGGACTTCCTCCCCCGGGGGGGAGGCCAGCCTCCTACATACACAGTTTTTTTTTTCCCTGTTGACTATCTGTATTACAAAAATATATATTCGTTTCATTTGGTTTAGTGCAGTGTATAGCTCTTAAACTCTACTTACCTGCAATTTCCCCCATAAACGTAAATGTATTTGAATACTTTTGAGTGTCCCTGTACACGAACCATTTGCTTGATCTTAACGAAAAGTTTAGTGTAGCATACTTATATGATACACATTTAGAATACCAAGTTTGAACTTTCTGCCATAATTTGTTTTTGAGATATGCTGATAACAGACAGACACACACACAGACACACAGACATACACAGAGACCATTTGCTAAAAGCATGATTTTCGTATTCAGGGGACCTCAGATCATGTAAATGTAACAAAACTCGCGTTCGAAAATTTGACCCCAAAACAAGGTAGAAAACCTTGAGGGTAAGAGAAAGTAAAAAAAAGCTTCTAAAAGAACTAATAAAAAATTTTAGGGTATTGTGTAGACATTGGAAGATTTTCTTTCATTAATTGACATTTTTTTTTTCTATTAATTATCTGGGAAAAAATCGGCCCTTGTAGGATCGAACCCATGAACATCGTGTTATCAGCATGACGCTCTAACCAAAATTCACAAAACATTCTAGAAAATCCTAAAAAATACTTATACAAAAATTAATGACTAAGAATATCGTTTTCGAATTTTTAAAAAATATTTTGAATATTTAAAATGTTTTTCATCTTTTGCAAAAGTCAAATCTCTATATTTTTCTCTAAAATTTTCTTACTGCTGAAACTTTTATTTTTTTATAGCGTGTTTTTGCAATAATAAATTTTTATTTATTCTTTTAGAGTTCAACAATAAAAAACTTTTAGTGTTTTTTTTTTTTTTTTAACATAAATTTTTATTTTGTGTGTATTAGTAACGAGAAAAAACTTCTCAAAGAAGATAAAAATTTCTTGGTATACTGTGCAGACGATGAAATATTTTCTTCTATCAATTGAAAACTTTTCTATTAATTCTCTAAAAAAAGTAACACATCAGGCCTCTGAGGATCGAACGCACAGACACCGCGTTATCAAAATGATTCTCTAACCAACTGAACTAACAAACGACGAAAAAGGTTTGCTTACATTTACTTTAAACTGGAGGCGCCTTGTTTTTACGCTAAGAGACGATGACAAAAATCCAATTAAAAAAAAAAAAAAAAAAAAATTCTTACTTAAATTTTTATTTTATGCTTTTTAGTAACTAAAACAAAGCTTCTTAAAAAAAAAAAAAAAAAAAAAAAAAAATCTTGAAAAATTTGTAGGAGACTGTGTAGACAATGAAACATTTTCTTTAATCAATTGGCACAATTTCTATTAATTATCTGCAAAGTTTACCACATCAACCCTTCGAGGATCGAACTTACGACCATCGCGTTATTAACATAGCGCTCTAACCAATTGAGCCAACGATCGACAAAAAGAATTGCTTACGTTTTCTTTAAAGCGGAGGCGTCTTGATTTTTAGTGTGACACGAAGACTCGATAACAAAATGAATTTTCAATAAAAAGCTTCTAATACAGATTTCTGAGTTATGCGTATAATGTAAACAATAACCTGCATAGACGAAATGATCGATAATTTCTAGTCTACACTTTTCTACATGGTTTTCTAGAAACAACATTACGAATATTATAAATATTGAGAATCCTTTGAATTGAGAGAAATTCCAAGATTTCCTAGAATTGGGTCATGAAAGAAAATTATAGCTACTAAAACTCACCTCTTGTGTTCGCATTTATTTTCAGAGATTTTTAAATAAAATTGACCATGATAATATAGTCTAGAATTCTAATAGGAGTTTTTAGGACTCACTATAGCAAAGAAAAACAGAATTTATAAAAATGACATAGAACTATTTTTATTAGAGCTACAATTTAGTTTCTAGATGTCAGTCACAGAATTATTTTGAGTATACACGTACACACACATACACACATATATGTATATATATATACATATGTTCGGTATTTCCCTATAAAATTTCACGCAATACTAATTATTTATTAAAATTTGTTTTTACAATGAGTGCAGACAATTTTCCTCTCAGAGAAGCGAAATAATAAATGTCTAAATAGAGTCAGTTTTATACACTACAGATGACATCTTAGAAGTTGCATATAAACAGTTTATATATATATATATATTTCAAACTATCACAAATTTATGGTTTAATCTTTCGTTTTAGGGTATTAAATTTAATTAACCAAAAATTACAACTCCCTCGCATTTCGTCTACTAAATCAGTGTCTTCTAATATCAGTATTGTTTTACCCTATTTTCCTAAATCCAGTCAAACCATAGCTAAAATTCTCAGACAGTATGATTTTAAAATAATATTTTCACCTTCCAATGAACTCACCTTTTCTCAGTTAAAAGATCCCATTGATATGCATAATTCTTGGGGCATTTATAGTATTTTCTGTCAGTGTGGTTTATCATATATTGGCCAAACTAAACGCAGTTTTAAATTTCGTCTAAAAGAACATATGAATTACGTCTGCAAACAAGAAACCAATAAATTGGCTATTTCTAAACATTGCTGGGAGGAAAATCATAATTTTAAATTTAATTCAGCTAAAATAATTTTCAGACCTAAATCCCTTCATGAACTCGATTTCTTTGAAGCTTTTCATATTTATAAAATTTTAAAAACCTTGTAAGTCGTGATTTCGCTGTTCCCTATTTGTCTGATTGTTGGATATTTCACATTCAGTCCACATTTTCTTAATTTTTTTACTGTTTACACTGCTAACATTCCTAAATTCCTATTGGACACACTCCCTACCTTTCCCGTAATCCTATTGGTCGAACTAAATTCGGTCCCTCTCCTATATATACGAGCACTTCTCCAGATTCAGAATTCTTTTTGCACTGAAGACGGTACGCTTAAGGCTACCGAAACAGCTGTATGCATCTCAAATATTTTTCTTTGGCGTTTCTGACGTAGTAGTTTATTCGGGTTTTAATATATCATTCACTGATAAAAATTTCTGTAAATTTGATGTAAATATTTATCCAGAGTCTCTGTAAATTTACAGTAATTCTTAGTTAAAAGTGTATAATCGAGATTCTCAATCTTTATTATGTAATTTTAGATAATTTTATTATTTAATTTTTTAATTAAAATTAAAAATGACTGTTTCTACTTTAGAAAAAGTATTCTAAGTTCGATATATATTCTCAACAATAATTAATTAAAATAATATTAATTATTAATATGAATGTATAAAATAAGTTTTTTAACATCTCCGTTTATTTTTCTCTGTAATTTTACGTAAGACTTAAGATAGTAGATTACACAGAGTTTTCTGTTGAAATTTTTAACACTGTTGTGTATAAAATCTGTATATCATCGAAGCCGAGACATAGTCTTTCCATATCCAGAGAAAATTGCTGCATAGCATAGCAACGCCACCTGTCGCCACCGAGCTATATGCCTCCAAATTAGGTTAGCATAGATTTTAATATTGATCATCTCTCATTTCAAATTTAGTTAATTTACACACTAGAGCTGTAGAAGCTGAGATATAGCTTTTCTGTAAACGGTGGAAATTTCAGTATTAGCCGCACCATATGGCGGACTTATTTACCCAAATTCAATCAACATTGGTTTTCATAAAGGCCCTCTAACATACCAAATTTTATTAAATTATTACATAATAGAAATTGAGATATAATCTTCCAAGGAAATAGAAGAAATCGCAAGAAAACAACGCTACTTCTTGGAGGATAAATGCAAAAACTAATGCAAATCAATTCATATCAAGGTCTAACCATATAAGAAGTTTAGAGGAATTCCGTAATTTCCTACAGAAGATACAGCGCTCACGAAATTTTTACAATACACAGGCGCACATTCAGACATATTCTAAAAATGGTCAAATCGCACCTACTACTTCTCCAAACGTGTAAATCCATTAAAAACAGGAGGTCGAAAATTTTCACGAATCCAATACAGTTTCTTACGTAATAAAGAAGTTTTTTTTTTTTTACAAATATATATTAAGATAATCAAGATTTTAAAATATTTTTAATTCAAAAAATCCATTTCACAAATAACGCTCATTTTTAAACTTTATGAAAATTAAATAACTTTTCGATTTTATACTTTATAAAAAAAAATCTTCTATAAATATTTAAGGCGTACGATGCAAGTGTCAAGTTACATGATAAGATATGAAATAACTATTTATTCCGAATTAATATTAAATCAAAATATGGTGAAAATTCTTTGCGTAAATATTTACCGAAATCTTCAAATTTAACATTTATTATTATTATTATTATTATTATTATTATTTTCATGGAATATGTTTTTTTTTTTTTTTTTTCCAGTTTATTTCTTCGACTTACAGAAACTCAAGTATTTAATTTCAAGGAACGAAGAAGTAAGAACTTTTCTAACTATGTTTTGAAAGGTTTCCGCAAACATCATATCTGCGAAAAAATATGTTGCTTCCGAAATCTTGAAGTTTAAGAATTATTTGCTTACATAACATTTGATACTCATATTTAACTTTCAGAAAAATAGTTTTAATACTCTATTTAGTAATACCTATAAAACTTGAAACTTGAAAATATATTTATCCTAAAACTATCGGAAACATCAACTATAAAATACAGAACAAAAAATTCAAGAAATATATTTTGATAAATAAGTTTTTATACTTAATAATTCCGAAAATTTTCATCCTAAATTTTAAACATATACCTAACAAACGATTTTATTTAATAACTAATTTAATTATCCTTTTTTAAAAGATAATGTTTCAAACCTGTTATAATTTTGCTTGTATATTATGCTGTTATTACACACAAAAAGTTTTCACGCAACTTTTATTTTAGCCAGTTTTCGCTCCAATTTCTGGAGGCCGAAATCCGAAAGAGGGCTACAATAGTTGAGTCAAAGTTTGTCTAAAAAACAAGTTTTCACGGTGTTCAGTTCATGTCAAGCACATTTATCGCTCTTTTTCGGACCTATGTGAAGGCTTCGTATAGAATGAAGATAACTATGAAAGACTTCACCCCGCCGCGGCTCTGGCCCCGTCTTTCTCTGCGCGAATAAGGAGCTATCACCTCATTGGTTTATCATCGGGAGAGAAATTGCTCGTACGAACAACTTTTTATGACAACTTTATATTTTTAACATTTACTGGCATACATACCTAAGTATTACCTTTAGTTTAATTTGTTAGTTGTACCTTTTGAACCTTTGGACAAAATCTTTGCTGAAATATATTTCGTATAGCATACATCCACGAAGTTTCAAAGGAATGCATCATATCATATATTTCTTTGAATATTCGACAAAACTTTTAAATTCGAAAGTGTCATAGTGTCATCCATCTGTACATTAGACTAAAAAGTAATATTTCAATCTAATTTCCTAAAATGAAATTTTTCTACCTTAAAAGATAATTCTGTTTCCTGGGAGAAATCTTAAAATCTTCTATTCATTGAATTTCGTGGGAAAATATTAGGTTATATCCTTTAAAGATTTACTCTGACATACATGCTCTGAATCCCGTCATAGTCTGTTTCTTTTAATGATGTCGAGGAAACTTCAAGTAATCATTTGCTAAGTTTTTAAAAGTTTTTATGGGCTTAGTAATCGAATATCTCAGTAAAAGAACCTGATTTTACAAAAAACTATTTTTTTTTTTTTCAATTTTAAAGAAGAAATGGTTTTTTTCGAAAATGTTTAGAACTATAAAAATTAAAGTTCTTTCCTACAAAATTGCGTAATATGCAACAGGATTTAATAGATTGTAAAAGAACTGAAAAAAAGAAAAACTGTAAAACTCTGTTTAAAATAAGATAACGTTTTATAAATACTCAGTGAACAACAACAAACATGTCAGTATTCAAATCGTTTTATGTGATAAATATTACCATTCCTGGGTTTATTTCTTCTGATAAACACATCATTTTCAATAATAAACGTTCTTTTCTTTTCTTTCTTTCTTTTCTTTATTATTTTTTTTAAATGAAATATTTTGAAGATTTAAAAAGAAAGATTAAAATGTTTACAACAAAAACTAAAGCAAACAGAAACGAAAAAAAAAAAATAAATAATAATAATAATAATAATATTATTATTTAACACGTTGAGCGCCACGCGAATTCTTAAGGAAACCCCAGAATAATAAAGTAATTTTCTTTGTTTCCCTGTAAAAAAACTATAAGATTTAGATTCACCAATATATATACGTTCTGTGGTACTGTGATTTGTAACATGTGTATGAATTTTCAGTTCATTCAAATAAGAAGTTTAGACGTGATCACACTTTAAATAATTTGAGTCCATAAGGCATAATGATGAAGATTCCTTTTTTTTTTTTGGTGTGTGTGTGTGTGTGTGACCCTGTAAAAAACCCATAAGTGCTAAATTCACCAAAATCTGTATGGTTCATGTGTGCAACGGTGACCTAAAGTACGAATATAAATTTTCAGCTCAATCGTATAAGGCATTTAGACGCTAATGATTTCAGCCCATAGGTCATGCTCATGATAATGATTTTTTCTTGTGTACCTGTGAAAAAACAATAAGTACTAGATACACCAAGAGCTATACAGTTCGAGCAACGATGACCTTTAATACGTATGTAAATTGTCAGGTCAATCTGATAAGGCATTTAGACGCTATCGCACTTCGAATAATTTCAACCCGTAGGACATAATGATAAAGAATTTTTTGTTGTGTCACTGTAAAAAAAAAAAAAAAAACTATACATGCTAAATTCGCCAAAATTTATGCACTTCGTTCAGCGGTGTGTAAATAGCATGTGTATAAATTTTCAGCTCAATTAAATAAGGAGTTTAGACGCTATCGCACTTTAAAGAATTTTGGTCCATATAGACCATAATGATAAAAAATTTTTCTTTTTGTCGCTATAAAAAAAAAAAAAAAAAAAAAAAAAAACTATAAACGCTAGATTCATCAAAATTATACAGTTCGTGTGACGGAGACTCATAACATATAAATTTTGAACTCAGTCAGGTAAGTCATTTAGATTCTATCGCACTTTAAAAAAATTGGGCCCATAGACTATAATGATAAAGAATTTTTCTTTGTGTCCCTGTAAAACAAACTATAAGTGCTAGATTCACCAAAATCAATAGGGTTCATGCTATTGTGACCTATAACATACGTACCGTCTTACTGATCATTCCAACAAAGCGCTTAGACGCTATCATGTTCACTCACATACATACACACATACATAATCGTAAAAATAGTAAATATGAATTCAGGGAACCTCAAACGTGTAGAAACATCAAAATCTCAAACTCGGATTTTTGACATGATTACAATGTTTTTCTCACTATAGAGTTCGGAAAGTAAAAAGTTGAGCTCAGAATAAGGAATTTTTCTTTGTGTCCCTGTAAAAATACTATTAAAGCTAGAGTCATCAAAATTTGTACAGTTCGTACGATGGACACTTACAACATTTGTATACACTTTCAGCTCAGTCGAATAAGGCTTTAGACGCTATCTCATTAAAAACATTTGGCCATAGGCCATAATGATGAAGAATTTTTCTTTGTGTCCCTGTAAAAAATCTATAAGTGCTAGATTCAAGAAAATCCATTGAGTTCGTGGTATGGTGACCTATAACATACATACCAATTTTCAGCTCATTCAAACAAAGCATTTAGACGCTATCGTGTTCACTCACATACACACATCACAGCAAAAATAGCAAATATGAACTCAGGAGACCTCAAAACTTATAGATACAACAAAATCTCAAAGTCGGATTTTTGACATGATTGCAATATTTTCCTTACATACTTGTGCTAAAGTAAAAATGCGAAATCGTTAGATATATTATTATTTATATTCAGCTGATTTGTTATGAACTATTTTACATACAGAAACATTATTTCTTCTCACTTGTAAAAAGCATCTGACAAAAAAGAATAAAATGTTGTGTTTTTACATAAATCGCAAAAAACTATAAATTTTTAGGGATAATTTTTAGGTTGAAAAATTTGCCATAAGTTGCATAAATAGAATGGCTTGAGGAAAAGTATATCTAGAGTGATATATATTAACAATAATTGGGGGAATCAATCCATTTTACATATCTAATTAGTTATATTTAGTTTCTCCAATCACTTAATTAAATGTATAAGAAATACAAATGCCTTCCGGATAGCAAAAAGTAGATTTAATGATGTAAAGCATATTCATTCCCCTATTTTCATCAATACAGAAAAACATAAAGATTTCCAATGGTAAACTTATATCTTAAGTAGCGAATAATGAATCCTTGGGGTAAATTCACGTACCAAAGATGTAAATACATTTGCGAAATATTTAGATCTTGATATAAAAAAAGATATTCCATTAAATAATTTAAGAAAAAAAAAAAAAAAAACGATGCCAAATCAATTTAACAAATCAAAATTAGATTTTGAAAAGCTTTAATAATCTTTAAATGTTTAAAAATTGTTTATTTTTAATACAAGTTATGTAGAATAGAATAAAATTAAATAATAATTAAAAAGAAAAAAAATGTATATATGGTTTCTGTGTTGTGGGTTGGGGTCAATTGTCTGCACAAAGGATTTAGGCATGGATAAGATGCTTATCATGGAGTGCCATCACCCTAAAGAGCCTTAGCCCGTATTCGAGCTGGTTTCGGTTGACGAAAAGCTCCGGACGACTAGGTCGTTGAGTGCGACCTGGGATCAAAATCGGCACCTCTCGTCAACCAGCTTCAGGAACAGAACAGAATTTCTTGACCAATGCTGCAACGAGTTTACTGAAGGTGAATCAAATATTGTACAGTAAACTACCACAAAAACGTCTGGTGGAATAATGAAGAATAAGAGCTTTAGAAAACACTGTTAATCTCAAAAATACACAACAATTGTTTTGACTCAAAATAATTAAGCACAAACTTTAATCTGGCTAAAATAAAAATAGACTCAATTGCAGCGTAACAGCAGCAACACTAAGAGCTTTTAATTATGTTAACATAAAATGAATAAAAATTATTTAATGTGAATTAAATTAAATGAAAGTAACTGTATTTACCTGTTCAGCTTTTGAATTTTTCTTAAAATATTAATAACACAAATCTCAATTGAAAATGACACGTATAGCAATTTCCAATTATATACAAGAATATATCTGAATATTTTGCTTTAACCGCTAAACTAATCAATTATGTTAATGAGACCCTGTTCTATTGAAAATATGCTTGTTTGCATTTTGATTATGTATATTATTATTATTATTATTATTAATATAGAAATATTAAATATGCTTTCAAGAAAATTTTTTAAAAAACTGTAATGTTCCTAAATTATTTTATTTTTCCACCACACAAATCTGCAGTGCTATTTATACCATTTGTTTCAATTATGGGAAAATAAAATCTTAAATATATATATATATATATATATATATTTAAGATTGTTTTTGTGTAGTCCTGTATATTGTCAAAAAATAGAATACGTCTCATATATTAGGGGGACAGGAAAGTAATATTCTTTTTTTTTTTTTAAACAAATCGAAATGGATAAATTTTTGAGAAGTTTTTATTTTCAATCGATTATGTAATCACCCTCGTTATTAACAGCCTTTAGGCATCTAGTGTGCAAATTTTCAGTGCCGGATCGATAAAAATCAATTGATTTTTCAGCAAAATCTGGAGATTTCAATTTGGACATCATCCTTTTTGGCACTTAGAAAATATTATAGCGGTCAAAGTGAACAAATATTCGATGGCGTAATATCGGACTAGTATGGTAGCAGAGGCAATACTTCCCACCCCAATTCATTATTATTTATTTTATTTTTTTTATTTATTTTAAGGTTTGTCTTGAGCAGTACAGTCTTGTGTTATCGTTCTGCAGAATAACGCCTTTTTGTTGACAATTGCTGGGCATTTTTTAAATAAAGATAAATCACAAAAGCTCCTATTTGTGGTGTAAACCTGGCTTAACAATATTTTGTGGCTTTTTATTCGAAGAGATCCACTGCTTTTTGCAGTTTGGGTTATCTAAAAGGACCTTTTTCAATCTCCAGTGATCAAGTGATCAAAAAACCTTCTATATTGTTCTACTGAAGCAATAAGTGCACATGTGCTCGATCGGTTTACTTTGTTTCCTTCGGACAGATTATGCAATACCGAAGCACTTGTTCTGCTTACTTTACCAACTTCCTGCAAATGTTCTTTGATGGTACACAAGGTTTTTTTTTTAAGTGTTTGATAACTTCTAGAGCTGTACCGAGTACTCGGTATATACTCGGCACTCGACTTACTCGGTCTATTTGCTGAGTACTCGGTACTCGGCCAAATTTAGGCTATGTATTCGGCCAATACCGAGTAGTTGTGGGAATTTCACTATTTTCATGCATTATTGAAAGAAATGTGTTAATGAGATATATTTATTTTATAACTAAACTATGAAAATATAAATACAGAGTCATTATAATTAAAATTTTTGCTGAAACAGCTTTCTGCAGTTAAAACGGGCTGTTACCAAACTTAGTATAGAGATGATTTATGATATGCGATTTTAATTATAACTACCTTGTATGAATGTAATACGCATTATTTTATAAAAACTTAGTACATAAAATTGTATCTATAAATCAGACAAAAATAAAATATTTTAGAAAAAAAAAAAAAAAAAGAACCTCTATCTCTATATAATATTAACACAAAATTTTCGTTATACATTTATGCAAATAAAAGTAAGATACTTTCAAATCGGTAAGAAAAGATTGATTTTGAATTTTATACTATAAAATAACATAAAAAACTATCACTTATTCAGATACAGTCTATTGTTGAGCAAAAGGTGCATTTATTTAGTATTGTAAGAACAACAAAAAAAAAAAAAAAAAAAAAAAAAAAAAAATGTGAAAACGGGAGGGGGCATTTAACTGAGTTAAGTCTTTTATGGCATTTTACGTTATACATAAAAAAGGTAAATACACTAAAACATTATTTAAAACGTATTTTCGTAATCAAATCTGTTGTTTTGCCAATTATGGCCCAAAACCACCTGTCATTTTACATTTCTACGATCTGAAGATTAATGAAGTCTATCATGTTTGAAATTGTAAAATATTTTAATGTTCCCCTTTCATATGTGAATTTCATGTATCTTAAATTAAGCCTTAGTGCCTAGTAACTTTTATATTCTCTAAGAATTATCTGAGGATGATAATTTCATATCTAAAAAAAAAAAGATGTTAAGAATAAATTATCAGTTATGGTTTTAGTAATCCACTATGCTGAAAGTATCAAAATATAGCAGTGAACCTAATTATGTATACACACTACAAAAGTTCTGCATGAAAGCATGCTGTTTACCATTTACTAACTAAATTTTATGTTCAAAAGCCTTTTTTTTTTTTTTTTTTTTATTTCAAGATGTGCAAATTTCTTCATATATGCATCAATTATTCTTTCTTAGAACTACTCGGTACGCGGCCGAGTAGTAAAAGGCCGAGTACTCGGCATTCGGCTACTCGGTGCAGCACTAATAATTTCTCGATTGTTTGACATGGATTTTCTTCCACTTCACCCTTAACATGTCATAGATTAAACTTGTTTGTCTTCCTGATCGACACGAACCGGAGAGATCAAAATTGCGAATTTGAAATTAAAAAACAACTTTTAGCATTTATAAAGGTTTAATGCACTTGAATAAAAATCGGAAATGATTTTTGTAGCAACTGTTGCGTTACTACTTTTTGGAAACTCCAAAAGCATACAGTGCCGGATATATACCACTTTTTTTATTTCCTGGCCATTTCACTATGAGTTACAAAAGAAAAAAAAGAAAAAACTTTAATAATTTACGAGTAAACATGTCACTCTAACCTTGAAATGTCTTTGGGACTAGTTCAAGCACACAAAGAGCAGATAAGACAATCGAATTTCGCCCTGCGCAAAAACGAAATTACTTTCCGGTCCCTCTAATAGTATACGGCATAGGTGGACTCTGCTCAGTTCCCCATCATATATATGTTCTCATAAATTTCTAGTACAGGACATTCTCTTACCATGATTATCATGTTAAGAAAAACGAATTTGACCAAACGCTTGACACAATAACAGAATGAAATCCTCGCCTAATAGGCTACCTACCGTTCAGTTCGATATATTTATCTTATTCTAATCTATTGACTTATTTTATTGGGGTCAATTTTGTAGTTTAGTTTCATGCTACTATTTCCAATGCAACAATCCTCCAAATGCATATTTATATGGAAAATTTTCAATTTTGCTATGTTCATAAAATCTTAAATTACGAATAACTTACGAAATTTTCCTATGAGAATATTTGTAGTCAATCATGTTGAAACATGCATCATAAATGTTATTTTGAAGTTGTCTGATATATTTATGATTCTCAAAATGGACGTTTATGCTCAATTTTGCCCTATTCTGCCATTTTAAGTAAATCGTATATTCCAGATAACTTACGAATTTTATAAATTGGAAAATTCATAGTCTATGATATTCATGCTAGTCTGTTAAATAATACTTCAAAAGTAGTCTGACATCTTTACGATGAAAATATCCCTCAAGATTGACGTTTATGTGAAATATTGCCCTGTTTTGCCATGTTAAGGAATTAGTAAATTTCCAATAACTTACAAAATTTTTATATTGGAAAATTCATAGTCAATGATATTCCTGCCAGTTTTCTAAATAATATTTCAAAAGTAGTCTGACATCTTTACGATGAAAATATCCCTCAAGATTGACATTAATGTGAAATTTTGCCCTGTTTTGCCATTTTAAGTAAATCATAAATTACAAATAACTTACGAATTTTTTAAATTGGAAAATTCATAGTCTATGATATTCATGCCAGTCTGTTAAATAATATTTCAAGAGTAGTCTGACATCTTTACGATGAAAATATCCCTCAAGATTGGCGTTTATGT
The DNA here is from genome assembly GCA_963930645.1 of Salticus scenicus. Classification (NCBI taxonomy): domain Eukaryota; kingdom Metazoa; phylum Arthropoda; class Arachnida; order Araneae; family Salticidae; genus Salticus; species Salticus scenicus. The sequence goes on from OZ005654.1 coordinate 176,746,633, forward strand.
GAAATTTTGCCCTATTCTGCCATGTTAAGAAATTCATAAATTTCCAATAACTTGCGAAATTTTCAAATTAGCATGTTTATAGTTACAGGTGTTCATTCCGGTATCAAAACTGATATTTTAGAACTTGTCTGACATTTTTACAGTAAAAATTGTCCATTTAATGCACGTTCAAGTAAAATTTTGCCCTTTTCTCCCATGTTATGAAAATCGTAAATTTCCAATAACTTACGAAGTTTTGTTATTCGAATGTTGCAAATGAATAGGGTTCTTGCCAGTGTCGAAAGTAGTACTTTGAAACTGATCTGACTTGTCTGCGACAATTTGTTCTTGAGATATCGTGTACACAGACTAACATACTAACGGACTAATGGACTAACACACTAACGGTTAACAAACTAACAGACACCCTACAGACGGACACCATGCAAATTTTGTCATTTTCGGAATCCTCACACCAGAAAACGTGTAAAAAAGTAAAAAAACCGAGGTCGAAAATTTTCACGATTATCTGAGTTAACCATACCTATAGTATGATGGGGAACTAAAATTTAGATAAAAAATAATCCCTCAGAATACAATTGAAAATGCTTAACAAGCAATTTCCACTTATATTCTAGTAAACGTCTGAACAATTTAATGAAGTGCTGTTTGTACCGTATACAAATATTAAAACGCCACTTTTCAAAGATTACTTTATAAAACAAGTAGAAAGTTTGTAGTAAGATTAAATTTAAATTATTCTCTCTAATTTATCAAACTGTTGAATTAGAAACTAAATTTAGAATATAAATTAAGAAACTTTTAATGTTTTAATATGAGTATTCCAGAGAAAATAAAAAGTCGTGTCTTATTTCCAACCCGAAACAACTGTTGCGAATTTTTTGCATTTTATGGTGCTTATTCAAAGTTTTTAATATATTATCAGTATTTAAGGCCTGTTAAATCTTCCAATATACAAGTTATCTCTGTGTTACTAATTAGCCACCAAAGAAGCAAACCTATAAACTGTTAAAATATTATTTTAAGATGTTTCTACTTTAACCGCTTATTTTGTTGTTTTAAGAACATTTTTCATCTGTCATTCATTGTTAATAGAAAGCACCGCAAAACTGGTGTTTTGAAATAATATGTACGAAACTTTGGACTTATGGTGTTTATCCGAAGTTTTGTACTTATTATCATTCATCGTGTTGCATGGTGTATACCTTCTTGACAAGTAAACCATATAACTATATACGTCAGTGAATTAGTGATGGAGTGGTTTTCACATCACACTGGTGTTTACGCTATGGGCGATTGGCAACGGTCTGAAACACACCCTTATGGGTAGTCCGGAAACATACGGTCACAATATTGATCCACCGCGGAAGGAACATATATATATATATAAAGGAAATAAAGAAATTTTTGTCCTTTTTATAGATAACCACTATTATTCTGCCATCTTGAAACTTTTTTATGTATCATTCTACATAACAGCACCGTCTACCAGTTAACATACACACAAAATTTAATCAACATAGCTTCTCACAATAGAAATTTTAAATATGCAGTTTAGTACAATTTCAACCAACAGATGCCGAGATACAGTTGTATGCAAAATCACAGAAAGTGAATATGAACAGCGCCACCTTTTCGTCCGACATACATCCAAATTTAATCAACAACACTATTTATTTTCATCATATCAGTCTTTTGTATCACGTTTGGGGTATTCATATATTATAGAATCTGAGATACTGCCTTCCCGTAAATAGATTGAAATTTCCATAGCAGAGACACCTCTTGGCCCACTACAAAGGAAATCAACACTGTTTTTCCCCATGGCCCTTATACATATTGCATTTTGTATAATTATACAGTATAGAAGTTGAAATATATCCTTCACTTAGAGGAGAGATAGTTATAGCAAAAGTTCTATACCTGTTGTATAATATATCTAATCAGTTCCTATTTAAATCAAGAGCTAATTAAATGTAATGTTCTGTTGTATTTTATCCATTGCTTCGTGAGATACAGCTAATGAAAAATTTTTGATAACGTACTCACACAGATATTATCTTTAATGACCAAATGTTTTTCAGGATATCTCAAAACATGTTAATCTATTGAAAACCGGAAGTTGAAAGGTTTCACGAATATAATACTTTTTTTCTTGTGTATGTAGAAGACAGTAAAAATTTAGTTATAATTTTGGAAGTTTCAAAAGAATTTGTTAAGGCATTTTTAAAACTTTTATGTATCAATGAACTTTTATTTATGCATGCGCTTTTAATAGACTCGTAGTAAGCTGAAATAATCCAAATTACTTTCAGATATCCTACATGCATTTATATTTATATATACATACATACTTATTTTACCATGTTTTTATTAACTCGTATTTTTGTTTGTTTGTTTGTTTGTCTTGCAATCGATTTTTAACTAACTTCCCGACTAGCTAGGCATTTGAAACTTTCAGAATAGCTCAGAACTCGGTGACAATGCATTTTTTAAAAATACTTTTAGCCAACTGTTTCGGGTTCCCGTTGCCTTCGGTAGCGTTTGATTCAATAGAAAATTTAACTAACTTTCCGACGAGCTAGACATTTGAAACTTTTAGACTAGCTCAAGACACGACAACAATGCATTTTCTAAATACTTTTAGTCAGTTCTTTCGGGTCCTCTCTGCCTTCGGTAGCGTTTATATGATTTAACAGAATATTTAAAAACATGGTATATAAAAAGGTCTTTTTATCTTGCAATTATTTATAATTTTCATAACGGTTTAACGGAATGATGAAAGCTTTATCACATATAATGTCGAACCATAGATTGTTACCTTTACTCGCGAAATGCTTTTGTTTATAAATTATTCTGATCGGACAAACTTCAGTTTTTTATAACAAAATAAATTTAATATTATTACGATAGTTGCAGTATAAGATAAAATCGGAGCGTAAAAAAGGGGCACCTATAAATAAGAGATAAACAGACAAATAGATACATACAGACATTAATATAAATACTTTTACCGATACAGTAATAGAATTTACATATTTTTCTACTTAGACTTATTTGCATTTAAATTTGCAGCGGTGTTTAGGAAGAGAAACATATTCTATTGTTTAAAACTCAAAGTTTATCTGAAATTAAGAAAACAAAGAGTTTCTTCGAATTTCTCATTTGCATTATTGTAATTACCATCACTGTGAAATGAAATCTGAAGAAAGTAGAGCATCGATTTTCACACTCCTGATTACGTTAAGCGGTAATGTCTGATTTTAATGACGATGGAAACTGCTGTGACTAAAGTGTTCTCCCATTTTAATAGGCTTCATTTGAAAGTTGTTTCTTTTCACGCAATAAGTTCATTAAGGACCAGTACTCATTAAATTTCTTTAACATTGAGGACGCAGATTTGAGCTTTATTGATTGAAAAGCAAAAATGGAGTTAACGTATTTTTCATGCAAATTTTACAAGAATTAATATTCTTTACGCAAAAGTGCAAGAAGTATTAGATTCACAGACTGAAAATTTATAGAAAATAAACTATAAAACAATTCTTTAAATATTTCTATTACAACTATGGTTTAATGATAATGTTTTTTATTGAAATATTTCCATTTTTTAATAAAGAGTATTGTGTTTTACAAATAATAAATTTTTGTGCTGATTAAGACGCATAAAATGATGCAATTGTTTTCACGGTAAAACAAGTGATTATTTTTACAGATACCGTAATATGATATATTTCAAAATCGAATCAGCGCCAATATAATTCAAGGCACAACTAAATATTAAATTTTCGTGAATCCGTCAAATTGTTGATGACATAGAGGTTTCACAAAACTTTGCTGACACACAGACAGACAGTCATACATTTTCTAAAAATGGTCAAATTGTGGTCTGAACATCCCAAAGCGTGTAAATCTATCGAAGACTGAAGGTCGAAAATTTTCATGAATCTAATAAATTTTTCTTATACTTATAGAAGGAAGTAAAATTCCATCTGTAGTGTTTGAAATTTTGAGGTCATTTGTCAATACATTTTTTAAAAAATTTTATTTATTAAAGAGTAAGCACGTTTCTTATAACTGTTAGGAAACAAATTGCAAGCTGAAATATTTTTAACAGTTTTTTAATATCCTACATATATATATTTAAATGTTTAGTGAAATGATGAAAGTTTTACCACATCTGGTATCAAATCATAGATTGTTATCTTTACTTGCGATATGCTTTTATTTATAAACTAGCAAACCCGTGCGAAATTTTCTTTCTTTCTTTCTTTACCTTTAAAATTTGAAATTTATAAGTGTCATGCTAATTTCACCTTTCAACTTAAATTTTAATTCATCATAAGTCAATTTATCATTAGTTTTAGTGGGATGAAATGCTAATGATAGTTAAACCAAATCATTCAAAGAAAATATTCAAAATAAAATTCACGTTTGACGACTCAGTTTTCATACTTACCCAGGCAGGACAGGATTAGTATAGGACCCCTATAGCGACTTCCAATTTTTTGCTGACTTGTTGGCGATGCCTTTTAATTATTATTTTATTTATTTGTTCAATTTCGCATAATTTTTTGTAAGGAAAAAAAAAACTAATACCTATTTTTATTCTACTTTTTACTATTGCGTTTTTTAGTCAATTTATGACAAAAGTTCCTATTTTATTTATATCTTTAAAGTATTGCTAGGTTTAAAACGATATTTGTAATGGTTATAAAGAAGCAACTTTGAAAAATAGATTTTTCTCTAAAATAATCTCATCAGACAAATGTAGTCTTTTTTTTTTTTTTTTTAATTAGACCACTGAACTAAGTCAGTCCGCGTGCTTAAACACTGCTTATGCATTCTTTTTTATCCTCGCGTGTTTTATCAAATCTTTATCGCATCGTTTCTACAAAAAAATAATTGTAACTGGTCCACATTAGAGAAATATTATATGGATTATTACAATCGAGTAGACTCTTGTCTTTTAAACAAAATAAATATAATAACAAGAAAATAATACAAAATCATAAATAAGCGAAGTATAAGTATGCTTATATAAAAGTAGACAGATAAATAGGCAAATAGGTAAATATAGATATAAATGCATATACAGAGACAGAAATATAATGTTCATATATTTTTTTTAGTTAAACTTATTAGCATTTAACTTGTAGCGACGTTTAGGAAGGAAAACATATTTTATTGTTTGAAGCTGAAAGTTTATCTGAAATCATGAAAACGAATTTCTTCGAATTTCTCATTTGCATTATTGTTACCAACACTGCGGAATTAAATTTGAAGAAAGTGGAGCATCGATTTTCACATTCCTGATTACACTATTGGTAATGTCTAATTTTAATGACGATGGAAATTGTTGTGACTAAAGTGCTCTCCCGTTCTAATAGGTTTTATTTGAAAGTTATTTCTTTTCACGCAATAAGTTCATTAATGACCTGTACTCATTATAAATTTCTTTAATGTTGGAGACGCAGATTGGAGCTCTATTGATTGAAAAACAAAAACGGAGTTAACGCATTTTTCATACAAATTTTGTAAGAATTATTGTTATTTAGGTAAAAGTGGAAGAACTTTTAGATACATAGACTGAAAAATATAGGAAAATAAACTATTAATTTATCATAAAATACACTTTAAATAGTGATTTAATGATAATTTTATTATTAAAATATTTAGATATGAATTTTTAGTCAACCACATTCTTCTTTAGAGGTAATGAATTTTTATTCCGCTAATCATATACATGTAATGATACAATGTTTTACATAACTAAAGCAAGCAATTATTTTACTATAAGTATAAAATTGAATTTCATATTTAAAAAACTGAATTTTGTACATCCTGATTAAGCTTCATTTTACAAATTTTGGCAGACTTCAAAACATCAACAGGAGATATTTAAGTAAGCTTATCGTTAATAACAAGTCAAAATAAAATAAGATTAAGGAAACTTTGAAGAAAAAAAGTCTCTTTTGTCATTGAGTACAATGTATACACTAGCGAAGAAAAAAACACCCCGAGAAAAAATTAGTTTAGAAGAAGGAAATTTAGATAAATGAGTATTTAAATAGCATATTTACTTGGTGAAACTCAATGGTTATAAAATATTATCTACAAGCCATAGCTATTCAAGTATGCAATGATCGTACATTAATGTCCAAGGAAGGCACTCCGATTTTAATTACAATCATGCATATGTGCATCCATTCTGTATACATGTGCCATGTCTTTTTGTAGAACAGATTTCTACACTGTAACTAAGGCAGTTAAATTATTACGTAACAGTTAATGTTAATGCTGGTTGTGGTGGTTGACGCTGCTTTTGTTGTCCAGTCGTGTCTTATACGTACACGATGGGAGAAAGCTACAGTGGTGGCCAAAATTATACGAACAAGGGAAAAATCGTCAAAACTTGGCTACAAGTGACTGGAAAATTATGCAAATTTTACGGCTGGACACAAATGATAAATTAAGCATTTTTTATTAGTTTTTCTTGAAATACATGGGAAATTCATATTCATAAAAAGAGTTTTGGGTTTAGATAACCTTGTGATATGAACAAAATTATAAGGACAACTGTATTTGTGTGTTCTAAAAATCAAAACCTGCATGTTTTTCTGTTCTGCAAACGGCACTGCACGATGTTATAAATGCGATGGGTATGTAAGCGATTGGGAACATCGTATTCTGTTTTTGCAGACATGCCACTAGGTACCAAGCTTTCTGAGCTTGAGAAAGGGAAAGTGGTTGCTTTTAGAATTTCAGAACTTAACTGCACGTCAAAGTTTGACAAAGCGTAATAGATTGAGGATGTTTTTTTTTTTTTATAATTTTCTTTTTCAATTGCCGGCAAATGTTAACGGCAAAGACATACAGGTAGGCCAACTTCTGCTTCTATGCGCGAAAAAGAAGGATAAAGGCCTCCAAAAGAACAAACATCGACGGAAATTAAGCGGGAATTGAGCTTACGATGCAGTGCTCGACGTGTTTTACCAAAAGTAAAAACGATTTGTTACGGAAAGCTTATGTCACGGCTGCCTCTTACAAAAGTTCATAAAAGAGTGAGGAAGGAGTTAATATATATATATTAGTAATATGGATAAAAGGTGGTGTTATATTCGCATTTCTTATAAGAAAAAGTTTAATTTGGGTGTAGCAGATGATTTACTTCTGGTAAGAAAATTTTCATAAAGAAAAAAAAAATTAAATATTCAGTATTTAATTTCTTTCATTAAGTAAAGAAAATAATTTTCGTAAAGAAAAAGAAATTAAATCAAAGCGTACATTTGGAGCGGGCTCCGAAATGGACGAGCTTGCGAAACCTCCTGAGGAGGTTTCGCAACTGATCCTGACGGAACTACTCCAATATAAGTTTTGTACAAGGCAGAATGAGCTCTGAGTGTTATGTTGATATATTGGGAGATAATACTTTAGCGGAAGTACCATTAATTACGAGTGGAGACTATTTGTTCCAGCAGGACAATCCCTCAGTGCATGTTTCTCAGACTTTGAAATCATAGTTTGATGTTAATTTCGTGAAATTACTTGACCGGCCAGCCAGAAGCCGCGATCTACATCCATTAGAAAAGTCTGTGGAGTATTCTGGCACAGAAAGTATACACAAACAAGGTATTGAATATCAAAATAAGCAAGAACACATATCCTCCATCGCAATAGCCCGGATAAAAATTTCCAAGAACGTTCTGAAGGAAATGTCAAACTCCAGGACGTCAAGACTGATAACAATGATTGAGAAGAATGACACCGATTATTAATTATTAGTGTATTTCAGGCCAAAACATTGTCCTTATAATTTTGTCCAATTTTGACAATGGCATTTTTTGTTACTTACAACAGAACATTTATATTTTGCATTTTCCAATGTTTTACAATTATTTTCAGCATAAAAAAGCATTTTATGTATGCATTTCATTTTATTTGCATCAAAAGTAAACTTTTTATGTGCAATTTTCAGTTGTCCTTATAATTCTAACTACCACTGTATGTGGTTTTGCACGCTAAGACAACCCATCGATACTCTCTAGAACTGCTAAAAAATTCTGTTAAAAATTTCTTCAACTTTCCCACGGAGTTTTTTTTTTTTTTTTTTTTTTTTTTTTGTTGTTTTCTAAAACTGCACAAATTTGCTTCAAAAACGCATCTCAGTCGGTCAGTAAAAGCAATTTTTCCACAAACACATAAAATCTGTAATCATTGCTACAGATTTTGCATGAAGAAGCATGTTTTACTACTTAGTACATTAAATGAATATCACATTCATTAATGATCATGTTTTTCTTCTGTGTGTACTTAATCGTTTATACCTTATTTATTATTAATATATATATATATATCTTTTTTTTTATTAAGAAAATCTGATAAATTTCTCTGGCTGTGTTCCTATTTCGTTTATCTTTATTTCTTGACATGAAGTATAAATACATACATCTGTGTGTGTGTGTGTGGGGGGGATATGACTGTTTAAATATACGGGATACTCACAAATGTCTTTACCCACTTTTTTAACTGCTGAACGACTGCAGCAGATTCTCCATGAAGGGAATGGTACCCCCGTTTTGGATATTATTTTGGATGTAGACATGGTAGATACAGCGACCGTGGATTTTACGTGCAACAGTCACAATTAATGTGCATAACGGTTTTCTGCCCACTCGAAACTCGAAATCTTCCAATTGTGACTCCCCCTCTCCTTTTACAGAAGGAAAAACATATTTTTAATTCATATAAAATTAGAAAAAAAAAAACTATAATATAAACAATACTTTTTCCACTGAGAAATAATTATCAAAATCAGAGCACACGTTCAGGTGTTGTGCATGAATATGCATTTAAAAAAGAAAGAAAAAGAAAATGGTAATTTATACTTGATTTCTTTTTTCGTCTACGGCTACGTATTTAAGAAAATATGTTCAATTCGTAAAGGAAAAAAAAAAAAGTATTTTTAACTCTTGCTTAATTTATATATTATAAGAAGATTTGACTATCTTTATAAAATGTCAGTTTATATACACACAAGTTTTGTGAAACTTAGACCTGCACAATTGACGAGCGAAATTTTATGATATTTTCTACTTTGAGGTAAAAATATACCAGTTAGATTTTTGAGCATAATACAGAAAAAATTATGCTTTTGTATCAGTATTTATAAACCTCCTACATTAAGAGAGACTGGGCATTAAGCCGGCTATCTTTGTACTAGCATAGTGCGATCCCCGTAGAACCTTATGCATTTTTCTTCGTAGTTGACACTTTACTATACAACATAAACAGGGGAAGGTGGTCTAAAATGATCCTCTTAAGGGAAAACCTTGTGTAAAATAACATAACTGTTTAAATAAAACTTTGGCCTTTTGCTAGTGTATTCTACACTATAGTTTGCGTCATAAACGGCTTTAATAATATTTTTAACTTAAACTGTATAACGAAAAAAATAGATTATTGAAAAATTGTCCAAAGGATCATTTTATCTTCACCAAATGGCAAAATGATCCTTCTATTAAAAATATTTACAAACTGCTTGTTATCTGCAAAATAAAGGATATATAAGTACACTCATTGCTATAAAAATTTGCGCACCAAGAAATAATTGTTATACCGTAACGAAACTTGGCATGAAGGTACATGCTAGGCATATATGCAAATGATTAGAAATGCAGCGTGATTGCGCATTGGGTAATGCCACCAGAGGACGTTGAACTTCGTTCTGCTTGGAGTATAAAACAGGTAAGGTGAGCTTGTTTGGCATACATAATCTGTTGCAGGGGGACGCTTTTTAAATAGAGATGACGTTTCGCCGCCAACGAAGATAATACGAGCAGCTGTCAGAGTCCGAGAGGGGAAGAATCATCGGTATGATGCAATCTGGGTGATCAGTTCGGCGAGTAGCCAGCCACCTAGGCCGTTCTAATTTTACTGTCAGGAGGTGTTGGGACCAGTTGGCAAAAGAGAGGTCGCTTACATGGCGACCAGGCTCATGACGCGCTCGACAGACCAATAATCGAAAAAACTATCACATCATACGAAACATGAGCATAGCACCAACTGTCTCACTTTCTGCTATCCTGATATTTGCAGCACCAACGACCTGTCCCTGTGTATGTACGTACCATCGAAAGGCGCTTGGCTGAAGGATAATTTGCTATCGCGGTGTCCATTACGTGTGCTGCCAACAATACCCACCCCTCTCCTCTGTCTGAAGTGGGGTAGCGCCCAAAGGGGTTGGATTGCAACCATATGGAACCAGGTCGTCTTCAGCGATGAATTCAGATTCAATTTGGGTTGTGATGACAATCATGTACGTATGTGGAGGCACCCTGGTGTACGCCTCAATCCTGCTTTTGCTTTACAGCTTTACAGCGCACCCACAGTTGGTTTGATGGTATGGGATGACATAGTATACGACACACCGTCATCCATAATATTGATCCATGGCACTATGACAGACCAGAGATACATTCGTGACATGTTTAAGCCACATGTGTTGCCTCTCATGGCAGGGCTCCAAGGAGCCATTTTTTAAAAGGACAATGCTCAGCCACACACAGCAAGGGTGTCACAGGACTGCTTCTGTAACAATACCACTTTTCTCTGGCCTGCTCAACTCCTAAATTTGTCACGAATCAAGCAAAACTGAGATCATTTGGGACGGCAAGTTAAGCAGCCTACAAGTTTGGACGAATTAAAGGGGCGTTTGCAACAAATGTAGAACGATATACCGGAGAACATCACACGGGACTTGTATCCATCAACGCCCAATCGTATCGCATCGTGCATGCCCGCTAGAGGTGGCCCAACAGGGTACTAAAAGCCACATTCTTTCGTAAGTTTTTCTCTAATAAATGATCATTTTGCTTTGATTTTGTAATCATTTACTTATATCAACATTGTACTTACGTAAGTAAAATTTCGTTACATTCTGACAACTCTTTCTTGGTGTGCAAATTTTTATGGCAATGAGTGTGATTATGAAAATATATAATGAAATAAAGTAAGTTTTACAACCAGGTAGCATACATAATTTATTTTATGAAAAAAAAAAATTTAAAAAAAAGTGTCTCAAATAATTAGTAATTAATAGTAAAAAGAAAAAAAAAAAAAAAAAAAAAAGAAAAGAAAAGAAAACAAGAAAATATAATATTTGAAAATTATGATCCAAAAATAATAGATATAATATCAGACCCACAAAAAAGTCAGAAATAAATTGAATAGTATCTATTTCCGCCGCATCCGATCCAAATAATAAATCATAACGATCCTTATAATGGATCCAAAACTATTCACATAATGGATCATTTTACCCGACAACATGGACATCTATTTTAGGTCATATTACTGGATGACGACAAGAAGCATAACAAAATTAGCAAGTGTAATATACATCTAGCAATATACTTTATTAAGTAAATCAAGTCATATTTCTGGCCATGAAAGACTATGTATCTAAATAAATAGGAAAGTTAGAGCTTAACTTATAACAGATTTCATAAAACTCGAATAACTTAATACATGGAATTTAATTTTTCTCTTGTTATACAATAATAATAAACTGAAAAATTTATTGGTACAATTTACTATCATTTGTAAAAACGAAGTTATACGGATTTGCCTAAAATTAAAATTAGAATGTTCTAGCTTAACTTTCTTAACAAATAAATATCAAACATTCATTCTACGTAATAAATAAACAATAATACAAAGTACAATTATTTCATTTCTTATGACATACGATTCTTTTTCCTTTTTTACGTCATAATTGCTTATGTTATGACACTAATAACTGTTATGACCTATTGGCAAATAATAGTAATTTCTTCATACTTCAACATAATGACTCTCGTTAGTTTGAAGAACTATCGATGTCGAAGAATAAAAGATCATATTATTTTTATTAATGAGCAGTTAGAAAAGATATTATTTATCCCTTCTAAGTAGCTGAATTACAAATATGGTGTACGTTTATTCTAAAATGGTAATTTCATAAACTTTTATCTAATAGGGGTGGCAAATACAAAATAACATTTAAAAGCTTTCCAGAAATTAAACGAAATCAATTTTTGTGTTCTTAAATCTTTATTCAGATTTTAATAGCGTGTTTGCGGCTGATAAATTGGACGCTGCAAATAAAACACGATATTAGTACGTAATTAATAATAGCATAACCTGTAAAAACTAGCATGTTGTGGCAATAACTAAATATTCTTCAAAACATTCACCATAACAGTGCAAAACCTACTGATTAACATGCGCAAAAATTTAATCATGATTTCTCACAATAAAAATTTTACATATGCAGTTTGGTGCATTTTTAAATAACAGATGCTGTGATATAGCCACGTGAAAATTTTTTGAAGGTGAATAATAGCAGCTTGATATTTTAGCCGATATACACCTGAATAAAATCAAGATACTTTTTTTATAATAGCCATTTCAAGTCTGGTGCAATTATGTCAAGTTTGATGCATTTAAGTACTGTAGATGCTGAGGTATAGACTTCCTGTTGAAAATTACAACATGGCAGCACCCCCTTCAGACTGATATGCACCCAAATTAAATCATAATAGTTTTTTATAATGGCTCTTACATATAAAGTTTTGGCAATTAAACCATAGAAGCTGAGATATGTACTTCCCGTAAATGGGGAAAATCGCAGCATAGCACCGCTACTTGTTAGATAATATATACACACACAAAAAAAAAAAACACTAATAGGTACCAGTTTATGCCAAGGTGTAATAAAATATAATTTTTTATAAAATCCTGTACATGAATTCTTGATCTAGAGCTGCCACAAAATATTTGCTGCTGACAAGTATACTTTTAATTTTTAAAAGTGGTATAATCGTATTCAGGGTACATTAAAACGCATAAAGATATCTAATACTAGAAATTTAAGATTTTTACAAGCCGGATAAATTTTCTGTGAATGTAATTGAAATTATTAAGCCTTTTTTCTTTTATATCTACCAAGCTTGTTTTAGAATCGGTTTATTTTACTTAAAAAAAAAAAAAAAAAAAACTAGAATGTTGTGGCCACCACATGACTTTCTTCTATATTTTCCTATGCAAATTCACTCACTAAAAATAATTTACTAAAATCATTATTTAATAAAATTATCTTCCAAGATAGTGCAGCACGATTTCCATATTAGAGAAGTAATATAGCACTAAATATCCAAAAAAAAGTTCATTTTATTCTCGATATTACATTAAAAAAAAAAAAAATCGATAACTTTATTTTAAATTATTGCAGATCGATGGTTTAACGTTCGTATTGGCAAGCTCTTTTGAAAGATACCCATCATAAAAATTTATTCCCCTCGAGGGGGGGGGGGTCTCCCCCAGGGGGGAGGCGATGCTCCTACATATACAATTTTTTTTTCCAATTGACTATCTCTATTATAAATAATTCTTGTAAATTTCATAATGATTATTAAAAAATAATTTTCTTTATGCACATTTATACAAAATTTTGTCCTATACCACCATGTTAAAATTTAGAAAAAGGATGGCAACGCAACCTGTAAGACAATTTTTACCAAAAGTTGATAGGCACTAATTCATGTCAAGGTGTAACTGCATACCAATTTGTATGAAATTCTGTGCAGTAGTTCCTGAGATACAGTTGCCACAAAATTTTGTCTCTCTCTCACACACACAGAGACAGACAAACATTTTCTAACTAGTATGTTGTGGCCACCACAAGACTTTCTTCCATATTTACCTATACATATTGAATCAGTAACAATATTTGAAAAAAAAAAAAAAAAGTACGATTTTTTTTTCTAAGTTTTTTTTTTTTTTTGTTAAAAGTAAAAAAAATCGATAACTTTGTTTTAAATTATCACAGATTTATAGTTCAACCATTCGTTTTAAAGGTATTGACGAGATCTTTCGAAAGATACCCATCTTGAAACTTTGCCCCCCCCGGGTGGGAACTTCCCCCCCCCGGTGGGGGGGGAACCGATGCCCCCACATGCACAAAAATTTTTTCTTAGTTAACTACTACTATTATCAACCTGATCTTTCGAAAGATACCCATTGTGAAAATTTACCCCCCCTGGGGGTGTATTTCCCCCTAGGGGGGGGGGGAAGTGATGCCCCCCCATGCAGAAAATTTTTTTCCTAGTTACATACTACTATTATCAATAATTCATATTAATTTTACAATCACAAGTTTAAAACAACTCTAATTATGCACATTTATACGAATTTTTGTCCTATGCTGCCATGTTAAAAATTTAGATAAAATGCTATCACAGCGCCACCTGTTGAGCTATTGATCCCCAAACATAATCAGCACCAGTTTATGTCGGGGACCAACTAAATACCAATTAAATTTCGTTAAAAAAAAAAAAAATGCGATATTTTTCTAAGATTTTTTTTTGTTAAAAGTAAAAAAAATCGATAACTTTGGTTTAAATTATCACAGATTTATCGTTCAACCATTCGTTTTAAAGGTATTGACGAGATCTTTCGAAAGATACCCATCTTGAAACTTTGCCCCCCCCCCCGGTGGGGGGGGAACCGATGCCCCCACATGCACAAAAATTTTTTCCCAGTTAACTATTACTATTATCAACGAGACCTTTCGAAAGATACCCATCTTGAAAATTTACTTCCCCGGGGGGGGTACTTCCCCCCCAGGGGGGGGGGGGTACCGATGCCCCCACAACCACAAAATTTTTTTCCTAGCTAACTACTATTATTATCAATAATTCATATTAATTTTACAATCACAAGTGTAAAATAACTCTCTTTATGCCCATTTATACGGAATTTTGTCCTATGCTGCCATGTTAAAAATTTGCATAAAATGCGATCACAACGCCACCTATTGAGCGATTGATCCCAAAATCTAATCAGCACCAGTTTATGTCAGGGTGCAACTAAATACCAAGTTTGGTTACATTTCATTCATTGGTTCGTGAGATACAGCGTCCACAAAAAAATGATACAGACAGACAGACAGACAGACATTTTCTAAAAACTATTAATTCGTGTTCTCCATATCGCAAAACATGTAAATCCATCAAAAAGTGGACGTCGAAAATTTTCGCGAATCCAATACTTTCTCTGTATTACATATAGAAGAAAGTAAAAAGGGTCAAAACGTGTTCTACAGCTCTCAAAACGTGTAAATCCATCAACAACCCGAGGTCGAAAATTTTTAGAAATCCAATACTTTCTTCTATTGAATATAGAAGAAAGTAAAAAAAAAAAAAAAAATGTTAGGTGTATTCAGATTAAGATTACGGATACTATGACCGAACATTAAATCAGCCATTTTGTTAGTACCAGCATAGTGCGATCCCCGCAAAACCTTAAGCTATAACACGTAATACAGAAGCTATAATACGAACCGGAGCGATAATAGCACTACTAAAGGAAAACTAAACGGCTTCGCAAGTATAGTAAGCAATACGTATGGATTAATCAATAAAATTGTTCTTTTTCCTTGCTATATAATTTGTGGAATCTTCAATAGTTTTCAAAATTACAGTAATATTCAAATGATATCAATAAAAATTGTTAAATATTTGCCATTTTCCTGTTTGAATTATGAATCGAAACATATTGGGAAAAAAAAAAAAAAAAGTTTGATTTATAATTTCAAAATTTATTTGCTTAATATCTGGTACATAGTATTAATTTTTTTTAAGTAAATTACGTCAAGCCTGTTAAACAACAACTATTCACGGTGACAAATAACAAAACTCATATAATATTAAAAGAAAAGATAGATGTAATAAAAATAAGACGAGCTATTGCTAAAGCGAAAAGTTTTAGAAGCTTACAGTCATTGCCCATATGATGCGTAACAGTCGCATTTTAGTTACTATTAAGCCTTCGGAAGTGTCCTATAGTATAGTAATCTGTGATCCAATTAAGCGTATTTTAATGAGCATGATTTGTGATAAGCAGGGCCCTGATTAATGCAATGTTAGGCTATTCTAGTGCATTTTGATGCCCTCTACCCATATCCCACCTGCAAACAAACAAAAAATATTTTCAGAGTTACAAATCATTAATAAACTTCGAAAGGAGAATAGTTACGAAAATATATAAAGTTGTTTTGCTAGTTCTGGTGTAGTTTGGGAGCCTTTGCTTAGGAATTTATACTAAAAATTTTCCTAGACTTGTTATTTTGTGTTAATGTATGAAATTTCACCTCCCCTAAAATTTTGATGCCCAGTTTCTCAAGATTGTTTTTTGGGCAAAATTTTAATATGTATCCCAATTCACTTTAAACTTACATTATTTAAATTTTATATTATTGTCATTAAGGGTGTGCTTTATGATGTTAGTTGGCGGTAAACTCTATTATTGTAGATTAATTGTGAAAATACAAACATGAAAATGCTAAGAACATTTAACACACACATACTTCATTTTATGGTTGACAGGATATCGAGCTTATTTTATGTAATATACTTAAGCAAGTTCCGTAGATACACTGCTGTACTACTCCGATTCAAAAAATTAGAATAATGAAAAGAAATATGGTCAAGGGAAATGAAAATCGAATTTATCAAATAAATAATCAACAATATCAAATATAAAGTACTATAATATGAATCTGCATATTTTGCAGATTATAAAAATGTAAACACATTACAATGAAATAGAAAATATATTTAAATCAGCTAACAACAAAAAATTTAAAATATTAGAATACTTTCTAACATGGTTCAAAAAATTAGAATAATGAAAATATATTGAACATAATTTAAACTCTAAGTATTTTTACTTGCGTATACCTTGTACGTGTCTGGAGACTCAAACATGAAGCTTATAAGAAAGAATGTTTAAAACGTTCGTTTAAATTTGCGACCTCTGTTATGGTATGGGGCTGCATGACTGCTGAAGGCCCAGGCAGGTTGTGTATTGTTTCCACAACAGTCAATTCAGAAGTCTATCAAGAAATTCTTGAACATTTCATGATTCCTTCAGCTGAGGATTTATGTGATGACGATTTCTTGTTTCAGCAAGATTCAGCTTCTCCCCACACTTCCAAATCAACAACTAAATGGCTCAAAGAGAAGGACATACCTGTACTCCCTTGGCCTGCAAACTCACCCGATCTAAATCCTATCGAGAATTTGTGGGGAATTATGAAGAAACGACTTCAAGAAGTTGCGCCTAGAGACAAAAAAGAACTTATTTCTAGTATAAAGAGCATATGGGCGAATTTGGATAAAAAAGATTGTGAACCTTTAGTTAAAAACATGCCAAAACGTTTAAGAGCTGTCATTAAAGCTAAGGGTGATGCAACAAAGTACTGATTAGCAAGTAAAAATACTTAGAGTTTAAATTATGTTCAATATATTTTCATTATTCTAATTTTTTGAACCATGTTAGAAAGTATTCTAATATTTTGAATTTTTTGTTGTTAGCTGATTTAAATATATTTTCTATTTCTTTGTAATGTGTTTACATTTTTATAATCTGCAAAATATGCAGATTCATATTATAGTACTTTATATTTGATATTGTTGATTATTTATTTGATAAATTCGATTTTCATTTCCCTTGACCATATTTCTTTTCATTATTCTAATTTTTTGAATCGGAGTAGTAGATATATCCCCTTAACGCAGAAACATCGGAGCCTGTAACTGCAGTTGGAACATAGACATAGAGACTAGTGTATATACTGACAAAAAGTGGTTTTATCTTATGAATCCCGCTTTAATTTGTAGTATAATGATGGATGTATCCGTGTTAGGCACTATAACTGTAAACTCGAAGTTTTGAAGTGCTTTAATCAACGCATAGTGGACGAATCCCCAGTACTATTGTTTGGGTGCGATTGCGTTTCATGAACAATTTCATCTACCACTGAGAATTATGGGTAATTTTAACAGTGATCCGAACATCAGTGAAGCTCGGTAGTGCGATATTCTTTCTTTCCTTCAAGACATTTCTGAAATAATATTGAAACACTACAATGCTCGTCCACATATTGCTAGGAATTTTCCAGACTTCTTTTCAGAACAATAGTTATAGATTCTTACTTGGTCTGCCATTTGCCGGATATGCCGTCGATTAATGTGTATTGAATTTCAGCATCTTAATATAGTTATCTTCGTTCCATAGTCTATAGTACAAATAAACTGTGTGTCGCATAAAAACAATTTGAAATGCTCTTCCTCAGGCACACATACCAAATCCGATTCCATGACGCGTCGTATAATAAATAGTTTTCTTTACTGCACGTGATGGCCTCAGCAAATACTAAATACATTAATATATATATATATATATATATACTAGCAGACCCGGCCACGCGTTGCTGTGACTAAGTTATACGTTGAATTATACGGCTGTAAACTATTTAGTACAGTTAAATTATTATTTACGAACAAAGACGAAAACGTTGTAGCCGATGTAAAAACCCACAGGGTTGAGATTTGAAACTTAGGTCAAAATTTGGAAGCGATTGATAAAAATTTTCGTAGTGTTGATATTAAGCACAAATTAATTTTATTGTAGGGTCCTATAAATTTTAATGGAGAAGTGATATATATTATTTCTAATGCTACTTTGGATAAAATTGCTAAAATGACTAATATATAAATTAAATTCTATTAAAATTCTATTAAAATAAAAGTATAAAAGAAACAGACGATTTTAAAATCAATTTTTATGGAGGAGTGAAATATAATATATGCTATAATGGATAATTTTACTATTAAATGACCTCATCATTTTAAATATTTTAAAGAGGGCAACAGCTGTAGTTATAAAAGGGAAAACAATAAGGCTAAACCAGAAAAATAAGTAAATTTGATAAATATTTTAAAACTTTAAAATTGGAAATCTTATGAAATATTGGACATTTAAAGTAAATACATGTATCATTTTAAATACAAAAAGATTTTGGAAAAGTTTAGTGTATTTTAACGAAGTGATGAGAAGTTTTTGAGTATGTTAAAATTTTAATAGTAAATTCAAGTCAATAAAGATGGGAAACATTGAGGATTAAGATAAGAATAATTATAAGATTTAAAAAAAAAAAAAAAAAAAAAAAAACTTTTTATATACCATGCTTTTAAATTTTAATATACTAATAATATACAAATTAAAAGGAAAATGATAAATATTCTATCATAGTTTGAAGTCAAATTTGTTTTCAAATGTCTAAATAAAATATCTGATGTAAGATACTAATATTTTGCAGCGGAATAGATTTCATTTCTGTCATCCTTGGCGAAAAAAAAAGAATATCGCCAAATTATCTGGCGAAAATATTTAATTCCTTTCAAAAATCATGGTTATTTTAACAACTTATATTAAAAGAGTAATGAATAATATGAAACAATATTTCGTACAATACATATTACATGTCATACATACGTACAATGAATAATACATATTACATTTCGTACAATGCATACATCTGGCATGTATATTTTCGTGTTACGCTTTTGATCGCCAAATAATAATAATAATAATAAAAAAAGCCAAGGGCGACAGAGTTTAAAAATTTAAAATTAAAATTTTGTCAATTTGACAGCAAAATAATTCAATCTAACACCCGCGATAACTAATACATATCTATACCCAAATATAAGGATTAAAATCGGGAAATAAATTTCCTCGATTTTTAATAATTTCTTACAAAAAATCCAGTGGGCAATTAACATAGGAAATCTTTTTCTTGGCTGCACAGACGGTCAGTGAGTCACACTTCGCTTGCGTATAGAACTCATAGATATAGTATAGCATATATAGAATAGAGTGATCATTGGGGAGAAAAAAGTTATTCCTTTTCATTTGGGAAAAGACGACGTTTTTACCAAAATATGGCCGTCTTTCCCCGAGTGAATACACACGGGAATACATACTAATATTTTAGCAAATAAAATTTATGAATAATTTATTTGCTAAAGGGGAATGGAAGACTCCAGATACAGTTTCAAATTCATATTTCTTTCTTTCTTTCCTTTTTCTTTTCTTTTTTTTTTTTATTTTTTTTCAATACCACTTAATGGCTGTTTCCAAAGCTTTTATTTTTTATCTTTTTTCGGCATCAAAAATCTTTCTACGATAACATGGGGATGAGAGATCTATATATATTACTATATCTATGATAGAACTACATTAGCACTTTATCAATGTGTATAAAATCTTTAAATTGATTATGACGTCAATTTTCGTGAGATGCATAATTTAACTTTTTATAATTTTTTAACGTTCACGTTTGATTAAATGTATTTATTTTTATGTCGAAAGAAAATGAACTCGTATTTTTTTTTTTTTTTTTTTTGGCAACAATTAAATTAATGGAACTCACAGATATTTTGGAGCAACTTTAATAAAGGTCTATAATTAACAAATAATTGCAATAAAACAATATTGTGACAATAAATTGAGATAAAAACTATCCTATCTCTCAAGTTGGATCAAACTGCACACAGTGTGCAAAATTTCATCAAAATCAGTTCCTTAGTTTAGGAGTTTACCCCGGACAAATATCGTGACACGTAATTTATATATATATACAGATTAAATTATAAAGTTTTGATCAATGAAGCACAAATAAGTAAAAAACAGGATTAATTTCACTGTATTATCTTCATTATAATATGAATTCAATTTACACTTCAGTCTAAGTAACACGTGGCCGGCTATGCTAACACCAAAAATTTAAAAAGTGGAAATAATTGAATTATACGAAATTTATTAATAGGTTAAAAAGTTGAAGATTCTTTGTGTAGATGGCAGCACCAAATATATTTCAGCTTTCATTTCAACCCAGTCGAAAGGTATCGACATCTGTTAGAATCATTTGGAGTTAACAGATAATTGTGACTGTCAAATAATAACAGACAAATAATTAGCAATAAATTAAAATTGCGACTATAATTTGAGATTTAAACTATCCTATCTCTCAAGTTGGATCGAACTGCACATGGTGTGCGAATTTTATTATAATCGGTTAAGTGGTTTAGGAGTCCATTGAGGACAAACATTGTGACACGAGATTTATATATATATATATATATATATATATATATTCTGGCTTTGTAATTTAAATCCTTTCATTATATCAGCACAGGTTGGTTGAACATCAAACTTCATTTATCATTCCGGATGAGTCCTTCATGGTGTTGCAATTTTTATAGACATGAGTATACTTATAATATCATCTGAATCTTTTTAATCACATAATACATGAATTTTTAAACATGTATTTTTAAATTGTCTACAGACTTACAGGACAACCGGTACAAACATTGCTATAGCAGTATATACTATCCTTATTGTATATCAAAATACTATCAGAATAGGAGGTATTAACATATAAATATCACCTTAAAAGTATTTATAGTATCTTATATTATTTTGATCACATAATTTTTGTATTAGCTATATGAATGAACATTGCTATAACATTGCTATTCATGATCAAACAGTCAAAAGAAAGTAGATATTCTGTTTCTATATTTTTTCCCACGTAAATATGAAACTTATTCTTCTTTGCCTCCAAATTATGTCTAAATTAATATTTTTTTATGCTTATAGCCCATTGAAATATAAGTTTTCACCTTTTCTTATTGCAATAAGAAAAATAAAACAAAAGATGCAACAGATCAATTTTTCTTTATGTTCTCTGATTCGCATTAATACATCATCCTTTTTTTTTATTTTTTTTATTTTTTTTTTTAATAACCAAACTTTATTTAAGTTTAAATACAGACAAATATATTTTGTTCTTAAGTTTTTATTTTTGTTATTATTTGAATGTCACTTTATCTTAGAAACAATAAAGAAAGAGCTTGAGTTTTTTGACAGTGAAATATTTTATTATATATATACACATATCTTTTTATCTTTTTGTGAAATAAATGAAAACTAACTGACAAAAAATGTGAATAACTACTTCAATATCTCAAAGTGTTGGAACAAAGCAAAAAAGGTAATGGAATACAAGGATAAACGAAAAACTCACTGAATATTTAAATACGAAGTTACAAGAAACTTGTCAACTAAAAGAATAAAAATATTTTAAGATTAGGCAAAAAAAAAAAAAGTTTGACAACTTAAGGCACTATAACTGTCACATTCTTTATATATGACTGTTGGGGATAAAAAGATTTATTTTAAAGAAACGGTTAGACGAGTTTTTTTTTTTTTTTCCTTTAAAAATATTTTGTATGCATCTTATGAAAGAAAATCGAAACAAATTTATGCTAGATGTTTTTTAATAATTTGCCCTTTTTAACTATACTGCTTTTTATGACGTTTCTTATACGAACCCTGTAAAAACCTAAAGCTACCACGTAAGTTCCCTTTTTAAACACACATACACACACATATATATGAAAAACCTTTTCAAACGCTCCACAGGAAACTACGCATCAAGAAATAGAAGATTTATTTAAAAAAGGTATTTAAAATCCATGAATGAAAACATTCATTAAAACAATACTTCTTCAGGGGTAGTGATTGAGTAATGTGTGCAAATAACAGGTGAATTTCTCTCTCTGTCTCTTTCTTATATGTATATGTATATAATTTTTATATAACAACAAATGTTTTTACACTATCACACTTTAAGTGCTATATCATTTAAAAATATTGTGAATTTTTAAATTGTGCATAAGCGTTCATTTACTGGTCAGATTAACCTATTCGTAAAAATCATATTTCATAACAAAACATTTATAAATAAGTCAAAGAATAATAACTTTTGTGTTCCTGTTTGTAATAAGTTAATGTTTTCCTCAAAACTAAGCGACAAAGCTATAGGGCAAACTCTCAAGATGTTCGTTTTTATCGTTCTGAAGTACGAACTACAAAGCCGACATAAAGAAAAAAAAATTCCTTTAATGTAAATGCACTACTTAAAAGAACAACGTGAATTAACATTCAAGTGGAAAAATCTCAATGAATTTCGCTATATTTGAAAATATTGGTACGCAGAATGGACAAAGAATAGATGCACGCAGCAGATATTCTTGGAAATTCTGTCGCACTTTATTGTATATTAGCAAACCTGTGCGAAATTTTCGCATTTTATTCCTTTTCTTATTTACCTTTAATATCTGAAACTCATAAATCTTGTACCAATTTCACCACCAAATTAAAATTTTAATTTACCAGAAACCGAATTATTATTAGAACCAAATCAATATTGTGCAATAATAAAACCAGAATTATTCAAAGAAAGGTTTCAAAATAAAATTCATAGTTGAAGACCTAGTTTTCATACTTTCGCAGGCAGTACAGTTTCAGTACCAAGACTTCCATGATGGCTTTTAAATTTTTTTCGCCATGTTGGCGATGGCTTTATATTTATTTTGGTATAATTTTTTTGTTTAAAAACACTACTAATTCCTATTTTAACTACCTTTTTTATGATTGTGTTTTTTAGTCAATTTATGATAATAATTCATATTCTGTATATATCTTTAAAGTATTGGTAGGTTTAAAATGACGCTTGCAAAGATTCTGAAGAAGCAACTTTTAAAAATACATTTTTCCATAAAATGATGTCATCAGGTAAATGTCGATATTTTTTCTTATTAAGTTCACTGAGCTGAATCCGCGTGCTTAAATATTGTCCATGTATAAATACTATTTTTTATCCTCGCGTGTTTTAATAATTACACCACTATCCTATCGTTTCAATAAAAATTAATTGTAACTGGTCCACGTTAGAGAAATATTATATAGCTTCCTTTTATTATTATTATTTCATTATACTGCTGGTGCTTTACTCTGAATGATTTTTGCTTTCGCAAGAATCTTTACAGCAATGTTACTAACTGGTACAGACTTTTACCTTCCATACCCATCACCATTCACTAATTTTTAATTGCAATGCTTCTCGAATTATACAATGCCTGTCTAATCGAGTACCATATACATTAAGTACCATTCTTATTCTTCAAAAATTAGTGATGATTATTGATATTGAAGTTAAAGGTTCCTAAAAGTTGGCAATACTGTTTTACTGAGGCAAAGTTCTAAATTCAAGCGCTTTTCGCTTATTTTCTTTACAGAAAATTTCTTTTATGTTTTTTTACATTTTCGATGCATTGTTATTGTTGAGGTTAAGGCCGATTGACTATGCTAGGTTCTTGGGCCTATGCGCGGAAAGCCCTACGTGGGAACTTCCTAAGGGGTCCTAGCCCGTATTTATGCGAGTTTCGGAGAAAACTAAGGAAAACTTTGAATGGCTACATCGACGAGTTCGACTTGAGCACTTACGATGGAAGTACTTATTTTCAGAATTTTCTCATACTCTTATTATTATCACAGTAATTACAGTCGTCAGCAAACTTATTGTAGCACTATCAATAATTCCTACTTAAAAAGTGGGCACCTAATACTGTTTTATTAAGTAAATATTTGTCGAGTCATGATCTTAGTCTTATACTATTTATATAAAAGTAAGTCGATGGTAAAAATTAACGCTCAAACTAAAAAAAAAAATATCTACAAAGTTTGGATGTGTGCTTTAATAATTTTGCTGCCGACTGTAAGTAAATGTCTAAAAGAATGGATGTTACTTAATGTTCCGCTATAATAATATATAATATATATATCAACTTATAGCATATTTGTATTTATTTAGACTGAATTACTCTAAGGATTAGAATGTGATTACTGTGTATTCGTTACATCAGTAATTAAACACAGTCAAATTTTTCGAAAGGGAATTATTAAAAATATTATATCAAATTTTATCTAAAGTATTTTTGCAATTGTACTACAGTTCTGCCTTTTGACGATGCGCTGAAAACGATAAATAACGTCTCCGGAATGACGGCTGCATGCCGGTGGCTAGGAACGGTCCGTTGTCATGAAAAGAATGTTCATCTGAATGACTGTTGAAATGGCGTCACATCTACGTATTGTTACTCAAAATATGCAAATCAACAAATAAGATGAATAAATTTTCCATTACAATGTACTGGTTTTAGACCATCGTATGGAGATAACTCTATTATTAATAATAAGTTTTAATTCTTAATAATAAGTTAAAACGAAGTTTTTTGGACCTTCAGAGACTTTTTTTAGTCTTTTACGTCTAAAATTAAAGTTGCAGGTTGCAAGTTGCAGATAGCATATTGATTTTTAAGCAATATTATGAAAACTATGACATAATGAACAATACAGATCGATTCTCAAAGTAGTCAAGGCAAGTATAAAGACAACTCCATCAATTTTTGCTTAATCAGTTATTACTTTTCCAAAGTTTTTCAGTCTCAGATTGCTTTTCTAATTTCAAAGTGCTTCCTCCGCGCCATGACAATCACTGTGTTTTTCAGTTATAGAATCCACTTGAAAAGGAAATAGATAAACAATGAATTTACCAATCAAGAGTCGGATTTCAGTATTCTGCTCGCAATTAAAGATTGTTGATGCATCTATAACTGTGTGCATTAGCCAGTGTTGCCATCTGTAGGGATTTGTCATTAAGCGTGGAAATTTTTAGCAGTTTTCTTCAGGAGGTAGAAATGGACGGTGAAATCGTAGGAACTTTTTCGAAGATTTTTGATAGGATTTTCCATGGATTTTGTTAACTATTTCCCTTTTTTCATGATTCTTTACCAAAACAATGAATTCACCAATCAAGAGTTGGATTTCAGTATTCTGCTCTCAATTAAAGATTGTTGATGCATCTATAACTGTGTGCATTATCCAGCGTTGCCATCTGTAGGGATTTGTCCATAAGCGTGGAAATTTTTAGCAGTTTTCCTCAGGATGTAGAAATGGACGTTGAAATCGTAGGGACTTTTTCGAAGACTTTTGATAAGATTTACCATGGATTTTGTTAACTATGTCCCTTTTTTCACGATTCTTTACCAAAATACGAGGGCTGTTTTTTTTTCAACCTCCGATCGCTCAGTATGAAGGCCAGACATGAAGCAGGTGATTGGTGTGCGCAGTATGTGACTGCGCATCTCCTCTTCTACACGCTCTGTCGCTGCCGAGTGCAACACGCTAATTCGTTTTCAGCTGCAGTCACGTAAACATGGCCGTCTTTATTGATTCTCCCGCCAAGTGTGAATTGCGAAGTGTTATACACGTTTCTTGCAGGCAGAAGGGAATAGTGCAGCAGAAATTTATCGAAGAATGAGTCGAGTGGTGGAGACAGCTTTATGAGTGAGGGTGTTGTTCGTGAATGTGTCGAAAATTTAAAGATGGCCGAACTGATGTGCATGATGAAGGAGGTCAAGGACGCAAGTCTGTCGCTACAGACGATCTTGTTCAACGAGTTGACCAAGTGGTTAAGGAAAGGTGTAGGTTCACCATAAGTGAATTATCGATGAAATTTCCGGATGTTTCAAGATCTGCCTTGTACTCGATAGTTACTGAAGAGTTGCGTTACAGAAAAATTTTTGCTCGCTGGGTTCCAAAGATGTTAACGGACAACCACAAAACTTGTCGAATGGCAGCAGCTTTATCATTTCTTGACCATTATAATATTGGTGGAGAACATTTTTTGAAATCCATTGGGACCGGTGATGAGGCATGGATTCAATATGACACGCTCGAAATGAAACGGCAATCTGAGCAATGGATGCACACAAATTCTCCAAACAGACCTAAAAAATTCAAACAAACCTTCAACAACCGTAAGATTATGGCAACTGTTTTTTGGGACAAAAAAGGTGTGTTGCTTGTGGAGTTTATGCAGCCGGGGACAACAATTTCTGCAGATTGTGAGACTTTGCGACGCTTACGGAGGGCTATTCAAAACAAAAGAAGAGGCTTGCTAATTTCCGGAATTTTTCTGATCCATGACAATGCCCGTCCTCACAGTGCTCGTGTAATCCAACGGCTCCTTGAGATGGGGACATTAAATGGGAAATTATCGAACACTCACCATATAGTCCCGACCTAGCGCCCAGTGATTACCATCTTTTCCCGGAACTAAAGAAGCGTCTTGGAAGGCAACGCTTCCAAACTGACGAGGAGCTCAAAGAAACCGTCATAACTCACTTCAAGTCACTGGCGGCAACATTTTATGAAGAGGGTATTTCAAAGCTTGTTCACAGATATGACAAATGCCCCAATCGTCAAGGTGATTATGTAGAGAAGTAACCTTTAATCTACATTACTTTTGGCAATAAAATCATTTTTTTATATTTACCCGTTTTTTCTTTATAGCCTATCGGAGGTTGAAAAAAAAAATAGCCCTCGTAAGTAATTTTGTCGTCAGTTGAGCTGTCAGTAGGGACATGGCAAAATTTGACAATATTGGCAGTTAGATAGTTTTTTTTTGCGTTGCAACATGAATGATATGTTTACCCTACGGGGTAACATATAGTTCTAAAAGAAGATTAACGTTTCTTCAAAAAATAGTGCCAGTTTAGTTGTAACAAATATTTTTAGAAATTTCTTGAAAAGTTTCACCATTTTATCATTGCTTACTACCAAAATGGTACCACTGAAATAGTAAAATTTAGTACCAAATTAAAAAAAATATATTCGTTGTGCATAAGCGAAGTGAGCTGTTTTTTGTTTCTTCTTCTTATATTTTGTGAAACATCGAACTTTACTTTTAACGGTGTTTTGAAAATTATGTATTTCTGATTGGAAATTTTACTTAGTGCCCAGATCATGTCGTTCAATAGCTATTTCAAAATCTGAGCTGATATAATACAAGATGATTTATACGACAAAGGGAACACATGACATTATTGTTTTTTTTTTTTTTTTTTTTTTTTTTTTTCCTGCTTTAAAAAGGACAGTATTTTCAACAATTATTATAATTGCAATTTCAATGTTAACATAATATCGTAATTTTGTATTGTAAAGTGAAAATAAAACTAAAATTAAAAACTATTTTTCTCTTCTAATAATAGCAGGAGACTTGGCGTTGGAATATTAAAACAGGAATAAACTACTACGTCAGAAACGCCAAAGAAAAATTATTGAGGTGCATACAGCTGTTTCGGTAGCCTAAAGCGTACCGTCTTCAGTGCAAAAAGAATTCTGAATCTTGAGAAGTGCTCGGATATATAGGAGAGGGACCGGATTTAGTTCAACCAATAGGATTACGGAAGAGGTGGGGAGTGTGGCCAATAGGAATTAAGGAATGTGTAGCTGTGTAAACAGTAGAAAAATTAAGGAAATGTGGACTGAATGTAAAATTTCCAACAATCAGACAAATAGGGAACAGCGAAATCACAATTTACAAGGTTTTTAAAATTTTTATAAATATGAAAAGCTTCAAAGAAATCGAGTTCATGAATGGATTTAGGTCTGCAAATTATTTTAGCTGAATTAAATTTAAAATCATGATTTTTCTCCCAGCAATGCTTAGAAATAGCCGATTTATTGTTTTCTTGTTTGCGGACGTAATTCATATGTTCTTTTAGACGAAATTTAAGACTGCGTTTAGTTTGGCCAATATATGATAAACCACACTGACAAGAAATACTATAAATGCCCCAAGAATTATGCATATCAATAGGATCTTTTAACTGAGAAAAGGTGAGTTTATTGGAAGGCGAAAATATTATTTTAAAATCATATTGTTTGAGAATTTTAGCTATGGTTTGACTGGTTTTAGAAAAATAGGGTAAAACAATACTGATATTAGATGTGACTGATTTAGTAGACGAAATACGAGGGAGTTGTAATTTTTGGATAGCTTTGTCTATAATGGAAGGGTCATAACCTCTGTCAATTGCGATGGCTTTCAGGAATTTAATTTCAGATTTCAATAAAATAGGATTTGAACAAATATTAAGGGCACGGTTTACAAAAGTATAGAAAGCAGCCATTTTTGGTTAGGTGGGTGACATGAACGCGCATGGGGAGGAAGGGAGACTGCAAAATTTTTACGATAGACAGTGGTTGAAAATCCATTTACAGTGCGAGAGACGAGGGTATCAAGAAATGGAAGGGAGCCATTATTTTCTATTTCATATGTAAACTGGATATTACTGTCAATTGAATTTAAGGTTTCTAAGACATGGTCAATATTGTGATGAGATATGTCGATAAGCGTGAAGGTGTCGTCAACGTAACGGATCCAAAAAGGAAAAGGTATTTTCTTAAAAAGCTTGCTTTCGAAATTGTGCATGTAAATGTCTGCGAGAATTGGGGAGAGAGGGGAACCCATGGCTAAACCTTCAGACTGACGATAGAATTTATTTTGGAAAGAAAAAGTGGTTTGTGATAAACAAATGCGGGTACGAGAAATTAATTCTTGTATTTCGAAAGAGGTGAAATGAAACTCTTTTAATCTATTTTCGAGACAGCAGAGGGCGCCACTTATTGGAACATTAGTGAAAAGAGATTTTACATCAAAAGAAACCATAGTGAGATTAGTGTGAGGGCAGTTTTGAATATTTTTTGCAAAATTTATGGAATTCTTAACAGTATAACTATTAGCAGCAAGAAGTGGAGCAAAAATTGTGGTAAGAAATTTAGCTAGATTATAGGAAGCAGTACCGATATTAGATACTATTGGACGAAATGGAATATTGGGTTTGTGAACTTTTGGTAAAGCATAAAATCTGGCACAATTAGCAATAGAAGGGATAAGATGGGATTTAGTCGAGTTCAATAACAAGGGGCAAGATTTTATAGCAGATTTAATTTTATTTAATTCTTGAGGAGAGGGGTCACGGGGTAGAGGAATGTATGGGCCATCATTAATTAGTACGGTAACACTTTCGATGTATTGTTTTTTATCCAAAATAACAATCTGACCACCTTTATCAGCTTTAGTAATGATGATATTTTCATTAGATTTTAATTCCTTCAAGGCGTTTTTTTCTGCAGGGCTGAGATTTGATTTAAAATTTTTAGAGTTGAAATTGGCATTATTACGGATTAAATGACGAAGATTTTCTTTCTGTTGGTCAGTCAGTCGAGAATTTTTGAAAGCTTTTTCAACCGGTGCAATTAACTGAGGAAAAGAAGGAGGTTTAGAAATGGCAAAATTTGAATTGAGTTTGAGAACAGAATATTGACTATTGGAAATATCAGTACTGGAAAGATTAACGATTGCATTTTTATTGACAACAGGTAAGTCGTTCGAATGAATAGGACTCTGTGAATTACGAAGCCGGGTGAATTTATCATGTAATTTAATTGTGTGTTTACGAGAACGGTTGTCACAATGAATCCAGGAATTGTGATCAATCAACATAAAATTAGGACGTTCAAAAGCTAACTTTAAGTGGAGAAATAATAAATCTTTTTCAATTTTGGCGATGTTGGTACGAGTTTCCTTAATAACTGCACGGAGAATATTAAAATGAGACCTGAGTACTGCTTTGTTTACAAAACTGGAACCAGAAATATTGCATTTCAATTGAATGAATTTAGGGATAATGCGGTGTCTCTTGCATTGTAAAAGGAATTTTAGATGGTTGAGGGCACGAAACTTTTTAGTACGTAGACGGTAGAAACGATTAACTAAGCCTGAAAGCCATCGCAATTGACAGAGGTTATGACCCTTCCATTATAGACAAAGCTATCCAAAAATTACAACTCCCTCGTATTTCGTCTACTAAATCAGTCACATCTAATATCAGTATTGTTTTACCCTATTTTTCTAAAACCAGTCAAACCATAGCTAAAATTCTCAAACAATATGATTTTAAAATAATATTTTCGCCTTCCAATAAACTCACCTTTTCTCAGTTAAAAGATCCTATTGATATGCATAATTCCTGGGGCATTTATAGTATTTCCTGTCAGTGTGGCTTATCATATATTGGCCAAACTAAACGCAGTCTTAAATTTCGTCTAAAAGAACATATGAATTACGTCCGCAAACAAGAAAACAATAAATCGGCTATTTCTAAGCATTGCTGGGAGGAAAATCATGATTTTAAATTTAATTCAGCTAAAATAATTTGCAGACCTAAATCCATTCATGAACTCGATTTCTTTGAAGCTTTTCATATTTATAAAAATTTTAAAAACCTTGTA
Organism: Salticus scenicus; assembly: GCA_963930645.1. NCBI lineage: Eukaryota > Metazoa > Arthropoda > Arachnida > Araneae > Salticidae > Salticus > Salticus scenicus. The sequence goes on from OZ005654.1 coordinate 176,777,572, forward strand.
AATTGTGATTTCGCTGTTCCCTATTGTTGGAAATTTTACATTCAGTCCACATTTCCTTAATTTTTCTACTGTTTACACAGCTACACATTCCTTAATTCCTATTGGCCACACTCCCCACCTCTTCCGTAATCCTATTGGTTGAACTAAATCCGGTCCCTCTCCTATATATACGAGCACTTCTCAAGATTCAGAATTCTTTTTGCACTGAAGACGGTACGCTTTAGGCTACCGAAACAGCTGTATGCACCTCAATAATTTTTCTTTGGCGTTTCTGACGTAGTAGTTTATTCCTGTTTTAATATTTTTCTCTTCCTTAGTGCCCGGACCTCATCATCCTGTATTAAATACTAAAAATGCCTATTTAATATCGAAACTTTTACACTGGAGTACATGTATGTGCGTGTGTTAATTAAAGAACCGCAGAAACTTATTAAGTTAGGTAAAGTATTTACAGAATTAAATTCAGTTATTACATTCATGTCAAATATTTAGCGAGGTAAACGAAAAATCACGAAATCATTAAATTGCAAGATGCCAATCTAAAATAGATTAAAGAAAAAGATTGATATGAATAAGAAATGAGAATAAATATTTCTTTCACTTCCAAAGAATCTACGTTTGGTATCTGTATCTGATTTACCTAACCGATATGATCAACAGGATATAATTAAACCTGGTGTGATTGCTTTTATGTTTAACTGTGATTTTTTTTTTTTTTTTTTTTTTTTTTTTGGCTGAAGATAATCACAAAATTAATTAGATTTTGGGACATGTTATATTTACAAATCTATGCATTTGTTTCTTGAAAAGAATTGAAATTTTCTTGTGTTATGAAAAAGCCTTTTGTAATAGGTGATAATATTCTTGTTAATAGTTGATCTTTATTTTATTTTTATTTATATTTGTAAAAAAAAAAAAAAAAAAAAATTAGACATTTTCTTCTGCGTATAAATGATCGAATCCGTTTTAAATCACGTTTTAACAATTACAAGCCGAAAGATATTAAAGAAAAAAAATAAAATTTAGTAAGATTGCTTTTATATTTATTAATATTTATTTTATCGACTGCAGGAAATTAGAAAATTAATTACACTTCGGGACATTTTATGCTTACCTATCCATACATCTGCTACTTGAAAGGGATTAGGAAAAAAGGAAAAAAAAAAAATGCATTTTTAATGGAACTATATTAATGCATTCAAATGAATAACATTATTGTTGAACAGGTTATCTCAATTTTTAATCAATGTGATTGAACAAAACATTTCACAAAAATATAAATATATTATCGTATGTATAAATGAACGAATCAGTATTATAATAAATATATAATATATATTTTATTGCGTATAAAAGAACAACATTTAAACATTATTTTACAAAGTTTTTCAACCGTTAGTTCCTGGTTTTCCTTCTGAAAATTGGTGGTCAAGATTCCTCAAAAACTAATGCACGGATCATACTGGAATTTTGAATACTTATTCAAAATATCACTGATTAGTGCTTGGGTAAGTGATTAAAAAAAAATTAAATTTTTTGCAGAGTTGTATGCAAAAACGATACAATTTTCAGTACATTTCTCCTAATGTACAGCCCTGTAAAATTATCTTTTTAAAGAAGAAAGAAAAATTCTTTTTTCACGTAAGACTAATTATTTCTATTTTGAAGATGTGTGCAAATTTTTAATAAGATCGTCGAATTAGTTTTTGAGAAATCATGTCCACCACTTTTCTGGAGTGTCTCTGGAAACTAGGACCCTCCGACTGAGTTTTCCAAACTTTTCAATGAAAATTGTATAAAAATATTACTTAAATGTTCCTCTTTTATGTGCTCAAAAATTTGAATAAAAAATTTATTTATTACATTTAAAACATATATATAAGTAGAGAAGAATATACATATGTATATTAGTTTTTGAAATCCGTGTAACTTCAACACAAATGTGTGACAATTATTAGAATGATGGTAAAATAGGTAAAATATTTAATATTACTTACTCTTTGGTTTTAATGCATGCAATAAATCAAGTAGGTTCATTGGTTGGTTGGGTTTAACTTCGCACTAGTACTCAGTAAGGCTCCTATATATACGAGCTGGCGCATCAGGCATTTTGTTGACTTAGGGTTGCCACATGTGCCCAGCGTTTACCATAGATAAACAAACGGCAGCCAGTATTTCTATCGTTTTGTATTACTTTGTTGTTACTTTTTTAATCATTTTCATAATTTTAGCTCGGTAAATTATCATATGGGAGTTTGTTTAGTGATAAATTGCTATAATCACCCAAGAAAAGAACATAAAATGTTCAGATTTCCATAAGATAATTTAGGAAGAATAAAATAATATAACTTTTATTTACTTATATTTTTCTCTGTGTTTTTCACATGTTCAAGCGTAAAAATACAAAGAATGTGCTATTTTAATCATAATATTTATGTTAATAACCATAAATTAATTAAAGAAGACTTTTTATTACTGCGCATTGGAGTTTTGGGGACATTTTCTGGGGTCGCCAAAGTTGTTTCATTTCCGTGTCGTAATTACAGTTTATTTTAAGTTTCGTTTAAATGAATAGTATATGCTAGAAATAGCAGAAAAAGTAAGTAAATAAATAAAGATTTTCCATTTTTAAACAGTAAGTTTTTCTTTTTTTCAAAAAGTTATGATTTGTATTTGAAACAGACAGAAATAGTCATAACAACACATCTTATCCCCAGTACATCCACACAATATCCTGAATATGAAAAAAACATACCAAGAATGTACTGCATATAAATGTGTTTTTAGGGATATTATTTGTTTCATATTGCTCTTGACCGATCGTAGCTTCAGATCAAGATTTCTTAAAATCGTTAGTCAAGCGATAAGGACGCCAAGCGGGAATGCTTTGCCAGGTCTGGCGGATTTTTTATTCAGTAATCACCAAAAATAGACTATCGATCTTCGAAATTATTAGGCAAACTTTAGAATTAAAAATTATTGGTGATTATTGAATAAAAAATCCTCCAGATCTGGCAACACTGCCAGTATAAAGTAACATTTATTTATGTTTTCTAACAACTAAATAATTTGAAATGAATAAAGTTGAATTTAACAAAAAATATGACATCAGAATTGCAACAATGTACTGTAAAAAACAAATTTTATCTGTGATTTTAAATGAATAAAATAACAAGAACGAAAAATCATGCAGTACGCATTAATTAGTAACATTTTCTAACTGTACGTACTTGTTGTACCGTATAACTTTCTTTGCCTTCGTTATCACACAACAGACAGACAGAAGGATTGAAAAGTATACAGATGGTCTAATTGAATTTAAAATCACTCTTAGACATTTTGGAAAGTGTTAAAAAAACGTAACGCAAAAGAAAATTCAGCCATTAGATTATAATTGCAGTCGTTAACCTATCTGAGTATTTTAGTGTAGCCGTGTAAATCTGAAGGTTAATCATATCATGTTCCATACAAAAAATTTTTTGTAGAATATTAAGGATGTATGTCAGTTTCTTTATGATATTTACAGTAGAAAGTTTTTGAATGTGATCTTCAAAAATGTCTGTCCTAAAACATAATGCATTGGCAATTTTTTTGTTGTTGTCCCTATACACAAACTAGTTGTACAGGACCTATTAATGTCATTTTAAATAGGGAACATTCCATAGTGAACTTGATTAATATATATCATTTTTTAAATATTTACGGACACTGGGAGTGGGAGACACAGAAATAGGAAGTTAGACAATCGGACAGACAGATACACAAATTTAAATCATATTCGCACTTAAAAGTTGTTAGAAAGTGTTAAAAACTCTTAATATAAACGAAAGGGCAATTCTGGCAAATTTTTATTAATAAATCTTAATGTAACCGAATATTATTGTTTGACGCTGTAAATCTAATGCTAATCATAGTAGTCTATTCTATACAAAGCATTCTTTTGTGCATATAAATAACATATTTGAATTTCATAGATTTTCGTGTAAAGTGAAGCTAATTAAAATTTGGTTTATAGAAATAACTCTCATAGAACGCAATGCTTTGGAATACTTTTGAGTGTCCCTGTACATAAATCAGTGGTGGTATTTAATCCACTTTATACAGGAAACATCTGATAGTGAACTTGAATAACATATTTCAATTTCATTAAGATTTGTGCGCAGTAAAAGTATTAAAATATGGTTTATAGAAATACCTTTCATAGAACACAATGCTTTGAAATACTTTCGGGTGTCCCTGTGCACAAACCAGTGTATAGAGAGGTATACACTATTTTCAATAGGGAACATCCGATAGTGAACTTGAATAATATATATCAGTTTCAAGAAATTCCATGAATATTTATGGGAGTTAGAGCGCGGACAGACAGACAGACAGACAAACCGAAGTCATTAACACTTTCCAATCTTCTTGGAAAGTGTTAAAAAGAAAAGATGCACAATTAAAAACAAAGGATTAAATTAAACACATCGTTTGTGTTATGTAGGGCTAAGCAGGTTTGGACATAGCATTATAATATAGATATTATAAAATAATGCCACTATTTTAAGAAATATGATGTAAATTGATGTTAAACGATTTAAACTTAATTACTACAGTAATCAATGTCTATAACTTAATTAAACTTTAATTTAGGTCGATGATCGACTATTGCTTTAAGAATAGTTAAGATGATATACATATATATATATATATATATTTTTTTTTCCAACAACGTTTATAACGATGTTTATAACTTTGGTTAATTAATATGTTTGTCTGTCCGTATTTTCATATCCATAAATATTTTTAGAATTTCATAAAACATATTTTACCAACAGTCACATTATAAATGCTAATTCAAAAATGCTTTTTTCCAATATTATTGGAAAGTGTAGAACGTATATGAAACCAATGAACATACACTTCCAACAATTTCCTCCAATAAAGTCGAACGTTTTTGTGTGGCCTTGTAAAGAATCATTAATGTTAATCACATTATTTTCTGCAGCATTTTTTATTGCACCTGAAAAATGCATGTTGGTTTCGTATGTTTAGTACAGTATATACAAAGATGTAGAAATGTGGTTATACCAAATGCGTTTGTTAGATCGTAATGTATTCGAATTCTTTTGTGAAACTTTTTGTATAAACCAGTTGAAGTATACGAAATTTCTTTTATAAAAGCATTCTATAGTAAATTAGTAAACTAGAATAGCCTGTCTAACTTTTGTGAAATTCTAACAATAGTTAAGTAAATTGAAACATAGATAAATACGTATAGCAAAAACAGACGAACCAAAGTTATAAAAACAGTAAAACGTTTTTTGCAAAATGTTAAAAAATATCCTTCAAACAGTTCTTACATAATAAAAAATAAATCGTTTGTTGAACAATTACCATAATATTATTATTTTAAAGAAAACTGACTCCGAATGAAGCATGCCGAGTTTTATACATTCGTTATTGTGCAGTTATTTACTGAATTTTAAGATAATAAATAAAACGTTAAACATTATTAAAATGCTTAATTACCTTAATATTATGTACAACAAAAGAATTTTTAAGTCATAATGTACACTATATACTTTTATGGATTATTGCAGCATTTCATCTTTTCAAATTAACATTTTAGCGCATCACTTTTTTTTTCCGACATTTACAAACTCAGGGATTAGAATAATTACCTAATAAACATTCAAAAATTATCTCTTTCAAAATACTTTAAACATAAATTCTGCCACGCACTTTATTTTAACAGTTCCGATACTTCAAGTCCCTCAGTAAATATTTAACAGACTAAAATAATCGACCAGACTTTAGTCATTAACTTCTCGTCCAAATCACAGATCTTTAATTAATATTTTACATCACTTCTGTAAGTAAATATATGGTAAACGAAAATCTGGTGCAACATTCTTCTAAATGAGGTGGTTTCGTATATAAAAATGTTGAAATAAAGGATGGAAAATTAATTTTCATGAAATGAAGTTACACAATCACAAATTCAAACGCTGTCACGAAAAAACAGTCATTGGAAAATCTTCCCTACAGCAGTTATTTGTTTTTAATATTTTAATGATGCACGAAAAAAATTAAAAGGACAATAAATTTTCATGATTTTCACTTTCGCTTATCTATGTATTGAAGAGAAATATTGTTTCTGAGTCAGTTTTTCAAAATAGAGATTTTAATGTATTTACACATTTTGAGGTCCCTGAATCTGGTTTTTACCGGTTGGTCTATTTGCTTGCTTGTGCGTGAGTCTGTAATTAATATATCCCAAGAATAAATATTAACAGGAAATCCAAACTCCATATTTTAAATCTATATCATAGGGAGAAGCAAATGAATTTTTTTGTTAATACCGAGCAAATATTTAAGACAAAATTTCTGTGTTTAAATAAGGAAATAATTGCTGTACAAAAATAGTGGTATTAGTTTTTCTAAGCTAACATTTTTATTCCTCCGGGAGAGGGCACTGAAGATTGTTTGCTGTAGTAATAAGTCTAGTTTTCAGTTAAGATGCCTTCAAACTCTGGCTTCAGCAGAGCTTCAACGGCGGTCTCTTTTCATATTCCTTTGATGTGGTATTTGAGTTGACGCTCGCTGGAATCGTCGCTCACAAACCCCCTAGTGCGATAATTGAATGGGGACTAGGTCTCTTTTGTAAAAGAGCAATAAAAAGTAATGTCCTTCATTGCAAAATTTTAAGGGTCACTTTCGGACAATGGATAATTTATGACGCTCTACTTCTGTTGCCACAGTTTGAGGGCAGCTTCAGTCTTTCTTGTGATATTTCATACCATTGAGTAGTGATAGAAGTAGAGTACGGATTCCTCATACTGGTGATGGAGAAAAATTCCGCGAACATCACTGCGGTTTTTGCACTTTCTTTTGGCGATAATCGCTTCCTTGGCAACTGTGGTTCTTGGGATTTTTCATGTTTTAAATGGTTTGTTCCTCTTACCAACAAAACTCCAAAGGAAAATCAAACAGAACAGCTTTAAAACAACAACAAGGATTACTTGCTTTTCATTTTATATAATGTAGGTTGTGGTTTGTGTTTAATTTATCCCTAATCGAAATATAAAACTGTGATAACAAAGGTGGCGGAAACTGACTTTGGTGGAAGTGGAATGTTGGTTTGGCGAACGAATTGGTGGCATGGTAGGGATGTGATGTTGGGACACAGAAAGGTTACTTGTCCGGTGTCTACTTTAATATCTAATCGATGGTTCATACAATGACAAAAGGCGTGTTTGCAGTAAAAAGTGAGTTCACATGTAAAGAAAAAAGTTTAGCAAAATGCGTTTTTTTTTTTTTTTTTTTCTTTTAATTATAGTATGTATAATTAACAACATATTACTTTTAATACAACCAATTCAAATATTTCACTATATAACTGCTAAAAAAAGCCTTTATAAAATATAAAAATCCTATAAAAACATTCTCTGATATATATAGTAAAACACTTCAATTAGTTACAAATTTATCCTTAGCTTTCGATTCCTCTCGTTGAGCCGAATTCAGAGTTATGTTTATAATAAGATTCCATTAATATATATAGAAGTTCAAATATACATATTCAATAAAATAAGTCCATTAATTTAAAATCCATAAGAGTCAAAATACTATAATAGAATATAATCCACATGCAATGTCTCTTTTTTTTTAAACATCCATAATTTAAACTTTTTCTGTAGAGACATACAACGATAATTCTGCAAATTACTTGAATAAACTCCTTAAAATAATATATGCAAATTATATACATATTAAACTAATTACGATAGTCATTGAATTGCATATTTTAACACTAAATATATACTGCTAAGAAGTACTATATAATTATATGTTGCTGCAATATAAAGACATATTTAAGAGTTATCAACTATGCTTTAACACCCAGTGCATATTTCAAGTTACAATATCAGGTTTAAACTTTTGCTAATTATTTTGAAAAATGTTTCATTAGATTATTGCGCCCTCTAGCAGAAAAATAAGTCTTTTTTTTTCCCTTTTATAGTAATTTGACTCTTATAGATTTCAAATTAGTGGGATTTTAAATTAGGAGACTAATTTTATTGAATGTATATCTTTGATCTTATACAATATCTTAATGGAATCTTATTATAATAACTCTGAAGAAGTCAACGAGAGAAGTGGAAAGCTAAAGATGAATTAGTAACTAATTGAAGTGTTTTACTATATACATAAGAAAAATAGGTTTTTTTATACTTTATAAAGGCTTTTTTTTTTTTTTTTTTTTTTTTTTTTTAGTAGCTATATTGTGAAATATTTGAATTGGTTGTATTAAAAATAATACATTGTTAAGTATGCGTACTATAATTAAAATTAATTTATACAATGCAATTGAATCATAATTTTACAAAATGTTAGAATGAAGCACAATCTTGTGGCGAAATTTTTAACTAATTTTAACAAAATGTATTTTTCTAAATTTCTAGCTTTTCTAATAACATTGCAGCAAGCAGCGCATTTTTATCTCAAACCATATTTTTATTATTTACTTTTAAAATGGATCAGTCATTTATTGGACACCCTGTATTTATTCCATAAGATACAGGGATAACCTGTATAAGGTAAGATACCATAGATAAGACCATACCTATATTATGTTCGAAATTTTTATTAAAGAGCCTATGACTGTCCAAATCTAAAAGAACTGTACAACTTGTTTTATCTTCACTGCATTTTAATTAAGAAATCGTCTCTCCGCAATTTAAATTTTCTTTAGATATTGCATTAATTCAAAGTAATTTATTTATTTAACAGCCGAAATTAAAACACGAATATAATAAAGAGAAGGCTGTTGGCATTAACGAGTAACCAATGTAGATTTAGAGTCTTCATTTGATTGCATAGTTAGTTTTCATATAAGTTTGCAGTTTGAAAGTGTCTTTAAACTAGATTTCTAAATTACATATCCATTATATTACATAAATAATGAGTTTGTTAGAAAGATTTTAATCAGATTATGGTTGTTTACAAATATTTAACAATGACGTCAGTATAATTGCAAATTGCATAAACATTTAATTTGTGTGAAACAAATTGTATAATTATTTGATATTGTATTACATATACGTACATAGATAAAAGGAATTAAACTAAAGTAATCTACAATTAATTAGGACATGAGGGCCATTTCGTTCAGGCAAAATAGACCAAATAAAAACAGCTTTTCTTTTTCTTTTCTTTCTTTTTCATCACGTCAAAATGTACTAAAAATAAAATTGTGAGAAAATATGACAAAGAAATTTTATGAAATTAATATAGTGTGAAGCAGGGTGTGGTAGCAAAGAAAATTAATAAATGTACTTATTTTAATTAAAATGCATTTTATTTAATGAATAATAAATTTTATAACTATAACTATAATTATTGTGCAATGGGAGATGGAAGAAAAATGTTTATATTATCCAAGGAACAGGAGGATCGTAGCTTTATGGTGCACTATAACATCGGGATCCTTTACGTCGGTCACTGATACAATAATCGAAGATCGTATCAAAAACCACGACCTTAATTCAAGTCAAATCAAATCCAGTTTTAAATCACTACAAAATCATGTCCTCCCTATATTATTTTTAAAACGTATGCTTATATGTTTCTCTTATTTTTTATCACAATACTGAAAATTGAACTCTGTATATTTAGTAAAGATTAGAATTCTGCGATATTTGAGGTACATTCGGCAGCAAAAGTATCCGAGCACTAGCAGAAATTCCTATGTAAAAAAAGTATACTTATTACTATTTTGTTAAATAAATCCTTGTCGAATCATGTTCTTAGTAACTCTAAGAACATTGTTCTACAAGAATTTATTTAACAAAACAGTATTAAGAGTACCTTTTTTATATAGGAATTTTTGCCAATACTCGGATCCTTTTGTTGCCGACTGTAATATGAGAAGGCGCATGTCCACCATTCACTTTCCCAGGCTCCAGTGAGCCCATTCGATCCTAATCAATAGCTTCCAAGTCCAATCTGAAGTCTAGCCGCCACGACACCAACCCAGAACCTATCTGAGAAAGCCCCACAGGCACCGGTGCTGAAGGGGGGGGGGACACTGGGAGCAGTGCTGTCTGACTTGAGGAATTTCCACTACTTTCAGAAGTTTTAAAGATTTGGGGAAATTTAGTGGGGAGCAGTTTGAGGAAAAGAAAAATATTACTTTTCAAAAATCAAAAAAAAAAAAAGAGGGCGGAGGGGGGGGGGGGGTAAAATTTATCAGAAAATAATGCATAGATTCTAGATGCTATTTCAGAATTAGAAAAGTAACATTTTCAACTTTTCATTATAAAATTTATCCTGTTTTTTCCTTTTTCATTCCCTGATTTAAAGAATTATTTACTTTATGTGTGCTGTAACAAGCATAGCGATTACTTAATACGTATTGATTACCCCTTAGATTGAATAATCAAGTAAATAATAATCAGTAATATCAGTAAGCTGAACCAGTGTAAACTTGGATGTTTTTGATATTAGCTTGAATTAAACTTGCAGAGGTGAATTATCAAGTTTGATGCAAGCACTTTAAGTTGTCTTTTTTTTTTTTTTTTCCATGCATTTTATAGCCCACAAAACCTATATATATATGTGTTAAGTACAAATGATTAGAGGTGAGGCCTCAGAAAATTACACATATTTAAAATTTTCCAAAACCATGTGTGTTGAAAGTTATTTTTGTAAATGGGGATTTTTTTCTATAAAAAAGCATTCTTTAGGGGAAAATGTGAACTTAAATTTATTAAATATTTTTTAACTTTTTCTGAAAAATCGATATTTTTAGAATAAATTGAGTTGGGGATTTTCTGGAAAAATCCCTTATTTCCGGAAATTTGAGAAATGCGTGGGGGAATTGACTTTCGACAATCTGGCAACACTGACTGTGAGTCTATACTTGAGAATCCTAGGTTCTCCTTTCACTTGGCAATTAATTGATTTACTCGTAACACGAGAAGACAAACCTCATTTGAATGAGGGAGTGGTGGGACATGAGCCTACGAGATGTTGTTGGAAGAGAAATTTAGGGGAGGACTGCTTGCTGAATATTTATACACCTCCTGCGAGTACAAATCTCCGAGCTTCGAAGGGAGAATGCAGCTCCAAGGTATTCACCGGCCTGTAAGTGGCGCAGTGTGCTATGCAACACCCTGACAGCCTGTGGAAAGAGGAGACGCGGCTAGCTATTGCCCTAGCGTGTCGCAGAATGCCCGCTTTGTAGCAGTTGCTACTTATCTAAGGTCGATGAGGAGCCTCCCGTCTGGGATGCTCAGGCACGGAGGAGACGCCCGCTTAGCTAAAAACGCACAACTGAACCTCCTTGAACAGGTCACTGCTCCATGCTCACTTCTACGGTCGAAATTGCACTGCAGACGCCCCCTACCACCTTTCTTCTTTACGCCACATGAGGAGACTTTCAATTCCTGTAATGTGTCCTCCTCCTTGGAGGAGGAATATGCACTACACCAAGGTGTTTGGGTCTTGTTAATGTGTCGGCTATGACAGCGCCCTGGTCAGTTCGCTGCAGCTGTTGCTCCTCAGATCTGACTCCCAGCAATATCATAGTCATCTGCAGGGCCTGCGCTGGCTGACTTTTCGCCTGCTCCTAAGTGACACCACATGAGAGGTGGCGATCCCCCAACAACCGATAACTGTACTATACAAGTCTGGCTTCCGATTTCCTTACCTATTTAAAGGTCCGGTTCGGGACCACCAGGAGCCCACGCTCCCCGATATTTGAGTTAAACTTGATCTTCTATCGTTTCGGGATGATGAGAGAGTTACGATCTGCACGATAAGAACTATTTTCAACAAATCAGTATGTAATAAAAAAGAGTTGTTTATAATAGTTACAATCAATTGGGAAAAAAAAAAAAAAATTGTGTATGTAGGAGCATTAGTACATTTTCAATAGGGGTATCTATCATACCTAGATATTTTAGAACTAGTCAATACCTTTAAAATGAATGGTTGAACAATCGATCTGTGATAATTTAAAATAAAATTATCTACATTTTTAATTTTTAATACACACACACACACACTTTCTCTCTCTCTCTCTCTCTCTCACACACACAAAAAGAGCGTTTTTAAAAATATTATTTATGGAGCATAAAATTGACTTTCATTGGATATTTTGCGTTATACTTCTCTATGTTGAAAATCGTCTGCATTCACCATTGAAGATAATTTTAATAATTTTAATAAGTTATTTGTATTGAATGAATTTTCATAGGTAAACATAGAAGAAAGCTTTATAATGGCAACAACATAGTTTTTACATGCTACAACACTGCAGAATGAGATAAGGAATGGGAATAAATGAGAAAGATTAAATAATAAAAAATTAAACCCTATTAAAGAAAAGCATTAGCTATAACAAATTTTTCTTAACATATCATTAAAAAGAATAAAGGGATTCCTGAACAGTTTACTATCTCAGTCAGTCACCTAGGAATTCCTAAAACTGGATTGTTATGCCTTTTGAATTTTTTTCACTAAGTGTCTCAACAGACCTGAACTATTTTATGGTTTTCCAAACGTAATTTAATTTCATTTGATTAAGATATTGTTTCACTTGACTGTGATTTGTTTCAATTTATACTTTTTTTTTTTTTTTTTTTTTTTGCATTTATATATTTTTACTTCCTCATTCTTCTACATCTAATCGTACCAAAGTAAGTATTGGATTTGTGAAAATTTACAACACCTGATTTTCGATGCGTTTACCCGTTTTAAAATGTTGTGAACTTGAACCGACAGTTTTTAAAAATGTCTGTCTATCTCTGAGTGTGTTAGCAAAATTTTATTTGTGTAATATCTTTATATATATCTTTATATATATATATATCTTATATATTGGGTGAGTGCAAAAGTTCTACCCGTTTTTATTACCTTTAAAAAAGAGCAAATAAGCGTAAAATGAACAGTACCTATTATTGTGCATAATCCCTATTGCTATCTATAAACCTCTTGCCACCTTTCTGGTAGGAGATGAATCCCACGGCGGTAAAATTCCGACAGTTTTGAGTCAAAAAAGCCTTGGATGGCAATTTTCACAGTATCAAGATCATCAAAGATATTCTGACTGAAGGAATTGTTCAACGCACGAAATAGGTGATAGTCAGTTGGTGCCAAGTCAGGAGAATAGGGAGGGTGAGGTAAAACCTCCCAACCAAAGCCCAGTAACTTTTGGCGAGTGATGAAAGCAGCATGTGGCCTGGCTTTATCGTAATGCAGGATAACACCTCGACGATTGATGAAACCTGGCCGCTTTTCTACCCAAATTTGAATGCAGCGTGCCTAACTGTAGACAGTAGAAGGCAGCATTGATGGTTTGATTGAGTGGCAGGACCTCCAGAGAATTATTCCCTGCACATCCCACCACACACTTAATAACACATTCTTGGGATGAAGTTCAGCTTTCGATGTTGATGCAGGCGGATAAGAAGGGCGACACACAGTCCTACGGCGCTTTACGTTACGGTACGGCATTTACGTTACGGCGCTTTACGTTACCCACTTCTCATCTCCTGCCACAATCCGTGTCAAGAATGAGTCATTTTTGTACCGGGAAAGCAAGGGAACACAGACGGCGATTCGGTCATCCCGTTGATTATCTTTCAGGTTATGTGGAACCCAACGATCCAACTTTCTCGTACAACCCAACTTAACCAGCCATCTCTCGACCGTTGTCCGGTGTACGTTGGAAGTCTCCTCTAATTCTTGCACGGTTGGGTTCGGGTTGTTCAGTATGGATTGGTCAGTAGCATCGTCTCCAACGTGTGATGGCCGTCCACTGTCTGATCTGGGCAGCTTCTGTTTCCTTCACTAAATTTACGAAACCATCGACAATATGTGCTTTCGTCTATTGCATCCTCCCCATAAACTTGAAAAACATTGCGACATGCTGCGGCAGCCTTTCTCTTTTTATTGAACTTGTATTACAAACAATGTCTTATATGCTCGTTCTCGCTTTCCATGTTACATCCTGTGATTTTTTTTTTTTTTTTTTTGTGAGATGATTAACTTTGTGAGACACAATGCATTTATATGTGAGGCATCCACATGTTTGATTGGCCGACAATTTGCGTCATTACAATGTCATGTGTGATGTCAATTCCACTGCAAATTTGTATATCCAAAAACGGGTAGAACTTTCACTCTCACCCAATATATAAATATATACATATATGCAGTCGAACCTCGTTAACGTGAATCTCAAGGGGGGAAAAATGTTTATGCTATCACTAACTAATCTTCATATATCTAAACTAATCTTCATTTTGACGGGGATTGTAATAACCACAGACTAAGGAAACAGTGTTTCTTTAGTCTGTGGTAATAACAGTTCATGTTAAAAGTAAATTATGTTGAGCATGTTCACGTTAATGAGCTTCGACTGTATATATTATATATGCATGTATGTAGTTGTACCTTGATTTAAATTGGTGCTGAATAGATTTTGGAATATATTGTCCAATTGGTGCCTCTGCAATGCTGCAATTTTCTCCGTTTAGGGATGGCTATATGTCAGTTTTTATTGTGAATAAGTGCACAAAATTTTTATATGCATTAGGATTTCAATGAAAAACTATATTTTAGCAACTGGGGTACTTATCGGTAGACTAGTGGCATTTCTTTGCCACATTTTCACCATTTAGCGCGAAGGCATAACATCAGCTCCTATGATATATTAATGTACCAAACTTGATATTCGATTTAGATATTAGGAAAAAAATATCGATTTAATTTAGGTGCATATCGTATGATAAATGACGCTGCTCTGTTGCAATATTTTCCTGTTTATGGAAAAACTATATATCAGCTTTTATGATACATAAATGTATTATATTTACCATTTAAAGTATATATCGTAAACATTACGCTTATTTAATTGGTATACATATAGAACCGTAGGTGGCTGCTGTTATTATTTTTTTGAATTTTCAGAAGTGTGCTAAGTATATTTAACATAAATAAAAGCAATGTGAATTTTTTATATACTAAGATTTAAGTACTGAAAGACAGTATACTTATTTTTTATTTTTACTTCATACTTTTATAGGTTATTGTTATTATTATGAGAAGAAGGCGAAAGCATTGGCGTCGCAAAAATTTTCGCCTTCCGTTTTTCTGTATGTATTTACACGTTTTCAGTTGTTCTGTACACAATTTGTCCATATTTAGAAATTGTCCGTCGGTCTGTGTGTTTGGATGAATGTGACAAAAAAATTATGGTAACTCTAAATCAAGAGCTAATGAACAGAATTTCATGAAAAGTTCTAGCCAGTTGAACTTTGACATAAATTTCGATTTATTAAGATTTGATGCATACCACTCAACTGGTTGACATCCAATATTTTCACAATTTTTGAAATAGTCAGTCATTGTTAAATTGAAGAATTTATTTATGTTAGAGCAATCAATCAAGAATTAAAAAAAAAAAAAAAAAAAAAAAAAAAAATTGAACATGAAGGAGCAATCCTCCTTCACATACAAAAGTCTCGACCCGCCTCGGTAGTGTAAGTTTTTAATGTGAATATATTTCAAAATAAATTGTCGATATCTTTCAAACGAATGGTTGAACCATATATCTGTGATAATTTAAATCAAATTTATTGATTATTTTAACCACAAATTTAAAAAATACGATATGAAACAACAACACAACTTCCATGACCCACTATTACAGATATTATGTGCTTTTTTTGGAGATAATGTGATTAGAAGACATGAAATTGACCTAACGAAGTAGAAACCAAAAACTTTTCCAGTCAGAGAAACTTAATACACGTGTAAAGACATATGAAACAAAGCTTACATAGTGAGTTAAAAAATAAGAAAAATAAAATAAAAATGTAGAGTTATTGGAGAATTCATCTGTACACCAGACCTGTCTCAATTCTGAAGTTTCGTCAGTCTGTCATTAGTTTCGGAGATATGATAGCCAGAAGATCCCCCCCCCCACATACATATACACACATACACACATACCGTCGGTAACAAAAGTGTCCGAACACTAGCAAAAAGTCCGATGTAAAAAAAACACACATCATACCGTTTTGTTAAATAAATCCTTGTCTAATCCTGTTCTTAGTCAGTGTAAAAACATGATTCGATAAGGATTTATTTAACAAAACAATATGAAGTGTACTTTTTTTACATAGGAATTTTTGCTAGTGTTCAGACATTTTTGTTACCGACTGTACGTACACACACACACATTGATGAATTGCCAAAAACTACTTTTTTAAACTCAGGAGACCTTAAAACGTGTAAATCAGGTGAAAACTTGGTATCGCATTTTTAGATCGAATACAATACTTCCATTACCTACGGTAGTCGGATAATGCAAGTAATAACATATTTGCTTAATAATTATCTTAAAATCTGGTGTGAAACAGCAACACGACTTCTATTACTTACTATTACAAATATTATATGCTTTCATTTTTTTTCTTTTTTGTGGAGATATTGTGATCAGAAGACATAAAATAGACCTAACGAAGTTGACACCAAAAAATTTCAGGTAAGAGAAAGTTGATACACGTATAATGATATATAAAATAGAGTTTACATAGCGAGTTAAAAAAATAAGGAGAAAACTTTGTACAGTTATTTTTTGAAACACCAATTTCCGAAATCTAAAACTGACCTACTTATACAGGATGGCTTTTAATTTTCCTATAATAACCACGTAATACATGAGAAAGTATATCTAAAATGGATTCATGTAGGAACTTTCAAGAAAATCGTTAGAGCCGCTTTTGTGATACCAACATTTACCAAAACTTGGTACAATCATTATTGACCGGAAAACAATAATGACATAGAGTTCTAAAAGATGACGTCACGAGCATGTTTGCTGAGGGACAGTTGACCCCACTGACCCATTTTATCATTGCGAAATAGTGTTACAAATTTATTGTAACACAGTGTTGTATATGTATTTGTAAAAGCATAAAAAAAAATCGACCACTACACTTCCAAAGGCATGGAAAAATGATCATTGTCCTTCAGCAAAGTACGGTTGGGATACATAGGAATTTTTGCTAGTGTTCAGACATTTTTGTTACCGACTGTACGTACACACACACACATTGATGAATTGCCAAAAACTACTTTTTTAAACTCAGGAGACCTTAAAACGTGTAAATCAGGTGAAAACTTGGTATCGCATTTTTGGACCGAATACAATACTTCCATTACCTACGGTAGTCGGATAATGCAAGTAATAACATATTTACTTAATAATTATCTTAAAATCTGGTGTGAAACAGCAACACGACTTCTATTACTTACTATTACAAATATTATATGCTTTCATTTTTTTTTTCTTTTTTGTGGAGATATTGTGATCAGAAGACATAAAATAGACCTAACGAAGTTGACACCAAAAAATTTCAGGTAAGAGAAAGTTGATACACTTATAATGATATATAAAATAGAGTTTACATAGCGAGTTAAAAAAATAAGGAGAAAAACTTTGTACAGTTATTTTTTGAAACACCAATTTCCGAAATCTAAAACTGACCTACTTATACAGGATGGCTTTTAATTTTCCTATAATAACCACGTAATACATGAGAAAGGATATGTAAAATGGATTCATGTAGGAATTTTCAAGAAAATCGTTAGAGCCGTTTTTGTGATACCAACATTTACCAAAACTTGGTACAATCATTATTGACCGGAAAACAATAATGACATAGAGTTCTAAAAGATGACGTCACGAGCATGTTTGCTGAGGAACAGTTGACCCCACTGACCCATTTTATCATTGCGAAATAGTGTTACAAATTTATTGTAACACAGTGTTGTATATGTATTTGTAAAAGCATAAAAAAAAATCGACCACTACACTTCCAAAGGCATGGAAAAATGATCATTGTCCTTCATCAAAGTACGGTTGCTAAGAAGAAAGTCACGTGGTTGTTAGAACTCTATACAAAAGGATATTTAAAAAGGTGTTAATATGGCGAGTTTGAAAAAAATCCCTACAACCGTTTTTAAAGGAACGCACTTGCGACACCTGATATTGAGCTATTTATACAGGACACCTATTAATTTTCCTGAATTAACCAATTAAGTTTTAGAGAATTTAGAGAATTTTAGAAAATTTTTTAGAGAATTCCATGCAGATTCCCGAACATTCCATAAAAATTCTAGCTATTTTCAGGAAGATTCTAGAAGATTCAGTGAAGTTTCTAGACGTTTGTATAAAGTTTCTATAAGAATCCGTGAAGTTTTTGGAAGCTTTCATGAAATATTTAGACGTTTCCATGAAGTTTTTAAAAGATTCAATGAAGTTTCTAGACATTTCCAGAAGTTTCCATGAAAATTTTACATTGAATTCATATTAAAGAAGATTGGTGACGTACAGAAACAAACTGACAGACATACCGATTTAATGTAAACATATTCTATAAAAAAAAAAGGAATCTAATGCTATATTACCTATTGTAATTAATTTAATTAAGTTTTCTTTATAAAAAAGTTATTAAACTGCAATCAATATATATATTATATATATCACTACTACTAAACGTTTTCTTGATACCTATCGTTATCTTTAATAATTGTTTTCATTTAAATGTTAGAATTCCTCTCTCTGTATTCTATTTAATTTCCTTTTCCTTATCTTTCCTTTAAAAATAAATAAATAAATTTAAATTAATGTAAATAATGTCTCACTGAGTATCCCTTACATCAATAAAAAAATCCTTTTTATATATAAACTTAAAACTAACAGAATTCCACTTAAATTCTTAGCTTTTTGCAGATATATTCTTATATATAATGACATTTTCACAATAGCCCATTTCTTGTTTAAATACAGTTTAAAGAGAAGAAACGATTTGTCCTTACTAGATAAAATTTCAAAAGCACCAATCACTGAATAGTAATATCTTCAAATTCATCCGTCGAGTTTGTGTCCTGGTGAATTGTATTTTTCTTTTCAATGTTCGGTTTGAGCTGACAACTTGATATAAAATAAGCGTAAATGTTTTAAAATATTCAAGTGTTGTATAACTTTAGCATTTGTGACAATGGAACTTGAACTGATTGATAGGTATTGAGTATTTGATGAAAGAGTATTTAATGTTTTAACATTAGGTCCGTTAGAACTGTGTATTTAATTTTCTTAAATAAGTCGAATAAAAGTTAATTTCTTCTGGATAAACATTTTAATTTAGTATTACATTAAAAGAAGTGAAATTAATTTATTATTATTATTATTTTAAAAACTTTTATTTAATTGGTGACACAAATATTTTTTCTTTATAAAAATATTACTAAACTGCAAAATAACAAAATCATTTTTTTTTTTTTTTTTTTTTTTTTTTTTAAAGGGCTTTGGATGTTTTAAAGTTAAGTTCCATAGAACTGCCTATATTTAATTTTCTTAAACGAGTCATTAAAAGTAATTTCTTTTAGATAAATATTTTAATTTACTGTTATGTTAAGCGAAGTGTAAATTAATTTATTACTACTATTATTATTGTTATTACTATTTATTTATAATTTTTTAATTAATGATATAATTTTCTTTGTGTTATTAAAAAATCACACAACTACAAAATAACAAAAATAATTATTTTAGCAAAGAGTCTTCGATATTTTAAATTTAGATTCTCTAGACTCTAGAACTTTTATGTTTAATTTCCTTAAATGAGTCGAATAAAAGTAATTTCTTCTAGATAAATATTTTAATTTAATATTATGTTATGCGAAGGGAAATTAATTTATTACTATAGTGCGACTACGTTTCCTACGACTAGCAGCGAGGCCGAGTCCAAAAGTTTAGAGGGATGCAAAATTGGCCCAGAGATAGTTATTTGGCAAACATCCAGTTATTCGGTGTTCCCTTATCGCTTGTTTTCTCTTAGTCACCCCTATTTTAACACTGGACTCGTTCAATCCGCACTTGCGCAGAGGCTTCCATGATCGCGAGAAATGTGGTTAAAGAATACTATTATTATTGTTGTTATTATTATTGTCTGTTTACAATTTTTTAAATTAAGGATATAATTATCTTTTCATTATATATAAAAAAAAAAATTAATAAACTGCAAAATAACAAAAATTATTATTTTAGGAAAGAACTGTCGATGTTTAATAATTAGGTTCTCTATAACTGTGTATTTAATTTTGTTAAGTGAATCGAATAAAAGGAATTTCTTCCAACAAATATTTTAATTTAGTATTAGGTTATGCGAAATGAAATTAATTTATTACTATTACTATTATTTTTATTATTGTTATTTGTTTATGTATTTTTTAAATTAATGATATAATTATCTTTCATTGTTAAAAAATTACTGAACTGCAAAATACAAAAAATAGTTACCTTAGGAAAGAACTTTCGATGATTTAAAATAAAGTTCTCTTGGAACTGTATACTTAATTTTCTTAAATGAGTCGAATAAAATTATTTTCTTCCAGATAAATATTTGAATTTAGTATTATATTATGCTAAGTGAAATTAATTTATTTTTTGTATTATTATTATTATTATTATTATTATTGTTATTTATAAATTTTAAATTAAGGATATAATTATCTTTTTAATATTGAAAAATTACTAAACTGCAAAAAAAAAAAAAAAAAAAAACTTTAACAAATTCCTTTTATATCTAATGATACTTTTCAGATATAAAGATAAAAAATTTCATGAATTACTTACAATTTAAAATGTTGGAAGGTCTCGCTTTTCTTTCTTTCTTTTCTTCTTTTTTTAAATAAGTATAAATAATATCTCTCTGAGAGTATTCTTTTTATCAAAACCTTATTCCTAAATATAAACTTAAAACTTAAACAAACATACCACTTAAATTTGAGCTTTTTTGCAGATACTTTCTTATATATAATGACATTTTCAATAGGTTCTTTTCTGAAATGCAGTTTGGATAAATGAAAGGATTTGCCCTTACTAGATAAAATTTTAAAAATCACTGAATAGTAATATCCTTAAATTCTTTCTTTGAGTTTCATCCCGATGAAGAAGATACTCTATTCTTTTTTTCAGTACTCTATTCCAGTTGACAACATGATATAAAATAAGTGTAAAGGCTTTACAATGTTCATGTGTTATATTACTTTAGTATTCCTGACAATGGAACTTGAACTGATTGAAAGATATTGTGTATTTAGGAAAGTGCGTTAGAATTTTTAAGATTAAGTTCACAGAATTGTGAATTTAATTTACTTAAATGAGTTGAATAAAAGTAATTTCTTTTAGATAAGTACTTTGATTTGTGTATTTAGGAAATATATGATAATCTTACAGGAAAGATATGATTTCTGTATCTAGGAAAGATATGATTATGATGAGTATTTGAGATGTTGTGTAATTAAGAAAGATATGATTATGATGAGCATTTGAGATATTTTGTATTTAGAATAGGTTTAAAATTAAGTTCTATAGTATTATTAATTTAAAATTTTCTTAAATGAGTTGAATTAAAGTAACTTCTTTTAGATAAATATTTTGATTTGTGCTTTTAGGAAAGATATAATAATTTTATAGGAAAGATGGTATTTTTGTATTTTGGAAAGATATGATTATGATGAGTATTCGAAATTAAAATATTTAAAAATCATTAAGTCTCGTACAGTTATATTAAATTTTAATTACAATAAAAATCTTCTCAGCGTTTACTTTTTGATGGCTTTACTGATGAGAAGCCTGTAAAAGGCTCGAAACGTTTAAATTTATGTTTTATGTGTATTTTAAATTGAATATTTTTTAATGTATATTGTCTCGATTTTTATTGTAATTAAAATTTAGTATTCGAGATGTTGTGTAATTAAGAAAGATATGATTATGATGAGTATTTGAGATATATTGTATTTAGAATAGGTTTTCAATTAAGTTATATAGAATTATGAATTTAATTTTCTTAAATGAGATGAATAAAAGTAATTTCTTTTAGATAAATATTTTGATTTGTGTTTTAGGAAAGACATGATAATTTTATAAGAAAGATATTTCTGTATGTAGGGAAGATATGATTATGATGAGTATTCGAGATGTTGTGTAATTAGGAAAGATATGATTATGATGAGTATTTGAGATATTTTGTATTTAGAATAGGTTTTAAATTAAGTTCTATAAAAAGTATGAATTTAATTTTCTTAAATAAGTTGAATAAAAGTAATTTCTTTTAGATGAATATTTTTAATTTGTGTATTTAGGAAAGATATGATAATTTTATAGGAAAAATATTATTTCTGTATTTAGAAAAGATATGATTATGATGAGTCATTGAGATATTTTGCATTTAGAATAGATTTTAAATTAAGTTCAATAGATTTATGAATTTAATTTTCTTAAATGAGTTAAATAAAAGTAATTTCTTTTAGATACGTATTTTTACTTGTGTATTTAGGAAATATATGATAATTTTATAAGAAAAATATTATTTCTGTATCTAGAAAAGATATGATTATGATGAGTCATTGAGATATTTTGCATTTAGAATAGATTTTAAATTAAGTTCAATAGATTTATGAATTTAATTTTCTTAAATGAGTTAAATAAAAGTAATTTCTTTTAGATAAGTATTTTTACTTGTGTATTTAGGAAATATATGATAATTTTATAGGAAAAATATTATTTCTGTATCTAGAAAAGATATGATTATGATGAGTATTTGAGATATTTTGTATTTAGAATACATTTTAAATTAAGTTCTATAGAATTATGAATTTCATTTTCTTAAATGAGTTAAATAAATGTAATTTCTTATAGATAAGTATTTTTATTTGTGTATTTAGGAAAGATATGATAATTTTGGAAAAGAATGAAAGATATGATTTCCGTATTTAGAAAAGTTATGATTCTGATAAATTTTTGTAATATTATCTATTTAGGAAAGTGCATTAGATGTTTTAAGAGTAAAGTTCTGTAGAATTAGGAAATAAATTTTCTTGAATAAAAGTACTTTTGGATAAATATTTTCATGTAGTATAATGATATGTGATGCGAATTTAGCATATTGGATATATATTACACTAGCAAGCAACGCCCGCTTCGCTGGTCCCTATTTTTAAATGAATCGCTATAATTACTGAATTCTCAAAATTGCATTAATTTTTATCACGTGAAAAAAAAACAGAAAAAAAAATCTTATTAGGAAAAATGTAGCACCGGGTTCTCACTGTCTTCGGAAAAAATTCCCAAAATGCTCTAATTCTTATTTCTATTATTTTCCCCCTTCGCCCCCCCCCGTCTATCCTAATAATTTTAAAAATTCGAAAATATCCGCAATCGATTTGTAGGTATCGAAAACCTCTATATACCAATTTTGAATGCTCGATCTCTATTCTATTTTTTTTTGCCCCTCCGCCCCCCCCTTCCCGGCCCTCCTAATAACTATACACTTTCGAAAATATCCCCATTCGACTTGCTGGCCTCTAAAACCTATCTGTACCAATTTTGAACGGCCTAACTGTATTTCTATTTGTTTTTGCCCACAACCCCCCTTCCCACCTCTCCCAATAATTTTAAAAATTCGAAAATATCCGCAATCGATTTGTAAGTATCGAAAACCTCTATATGCCAATTTTGAACGATCTAACTCTATTTTTAATTTTTTGCCCCCCCCCCCCTCTCCCCTTCCCCCTTCTCGCTCTCCTAATAACTTTACACTTTCGAAAATATCCCCATTCGACTTGCAGGCCTTTAAAACCTATCTGTACCAATTTTGAACGGCCTAACTGTATTTCTATTTGTTTTTGGCCATAGCCCCCCCCCCCATACTGCCCCCCTTCCCACCCCTTCTAATAATTTTAGAAATTCGAAAATATCCGCAATAGATTTGTAAGTATCGAAAACCTCTATCTACCAATTTTGAACGATCTGACACTATTTTTATTTTTTTGCCCCCCCCTCCCCCCCCCCAAAAAAAAAATCGGAAAAAATCAAAAAATGAGTTTTTGGAAATATTTTCAAGAAGACGCTTGGCGGGTTTTTTTTTTTTTTTTTTTTTTTTTACATCTTTGAGCTATTACTTTTACTCGAAAATCCGTATTTTTTTAAATTATTTATACCCCCTTCTCCCGTTAAAAATCCAAAATTCCAAAATCGCAGGAAATGATTTTTTCGTATTCAAGTCTAGTCTCCCCATCTGCAATTTCTTCACTGTGAAGTTATTTGGAGCCGAGTTATACTTATAAATGTGTTTTTGCCTTATGCGCCTCCGAAAATCATTTATACCCCCTTTCCCCCTTAAAAATCCAAAATTCCAAAATCGCAGAAAATGATTTTTTTTGTTTTCAAGTCTAGTCTGTCCCTCTGCAATTTCTTCACCGTGAAGCAATTTGGAGCCGAGTTGTGCTTATAAAGGTGGTTTTTGCCTTCTGCACCTTCGAAAATCATTTTCAGCCTCTACCCCTTTAAAAATCCAAAATTCCAAAATCGCAGAAATTGATTTTTTTGTTCTTATGTCTAGTCTCCCCATCTGCAATTTTTTCATCGTGAAGTAATTTGGAGCCGAGTTATGCTTATAAAGGTGTTTTTGCCTCCTGCGCCTCCGAAAATCATTTTCACCCCTTTTCCCCCTTAAAAATCAAAAAATCCAAAATCGCAGAAAATGATTTTTTTGTATTCAAGTCTAGTCTCTTCATCTGCAATATCTTCCTCGTGAAGCAATTTGGAGCCGAGTTATACTTACAAATGTAATTTTGCCTTATGCGCCCCCGAAAATCTCATTTTTACCCCCTACCCCCTTAAAAATCCAAAATTCCAAAATCGCAGAAATTGATTTTTTTGTATTCAAGTCTAGTCTCCCCATCTGCAATTTCTTCACCGTGAAGCAATTTGGAGCCGAGTTATGCTTATAAAGGTGGTTTTTGCCTTCTGCCCCCCCGGGGGGAACGGGGGGGGGGTATTTCACAAAATCCCGTCTTAGTGAGCGTCAGGGTCCTAAAACCAACCTGCTCACCAAAAATTGTGACTCTATCTCCCATAGGATCGCCACAACCGTGTTGAGTCAGTGAATCAGTGAATCAGTGAATCAGTCAGTAAATCAGTGAGTTTACTCTTTTATATATATAGATTACATATACATGATATGTAAATATTATTATCATTCTCTTAAATACTTCAATATCTTATAATAATACTTTTAATTTAACTGCAAACTAATATTATTTTAAATAACCGAAAAATTCAGGGGTTTTATAAGTTACTTAGACTTCTTTTCAATAATTTCAATTATGTTTATTCCTAAGCTTCACTAATCTCTTATTAAATATAAAACTGAAACTATAGGTTGTAACACATACAACAATATAAACTTCTTCTGTATACTTTAAACGAGTTTATAATTTAACTAGTAAAGCTGATAATGTTCATTACCTAAAAAAATAGCCTTAAAAATTGATCATATTAAAACTCTAAAAAATATTGACAATATATTAAATAAATAAATTTGGATTACATATTAGTAGAAAATGATTTTTATAAATGTATAGGACATTATATTTCAGTGAATAGTTTTTTTTTTTTTTTTTTGCACTGAAAATGGAAAAAGCTGATACTTTTGCTGAAAGTGTAATTATTTTAAAAAATAAAATACGCATAAAAAACTTAAAATACATCATTATTTTTTTTTAGTTCATTGAAGAAGCTAAAATCTAAAGAGGCAGTATTTCGGTGTTAAATGAATAAATATGGATTAAATATTAATAAAATAATATTTATCAAATGATTGAAACTAAAATATAAGTTCATTATATCTAATGAATAGTTGTCCCCTACCAGTAACATAGATGGCTACTACTTTTACTGTAAATATCATATGATTATGATGAGTATTTGAGATATTTTGTATTTAGAATAAGTTTTTAATTAAGTTCTATAGAATTATGTATTTAGTTTTGTTAAATGAGTTGAATAAAAGTAATTTCTTTTAGATAAATATTTTTATTTGTGTATTTAGGAAAGATATAATAATTTTATAGGAAAGATAGGTTATCTGTATCTAGGAAAGATATGATTATGATGAGAATTTGAGATTTGTGTAATTAAGAAAGCTATGTTGTAAATAAAAAGTCGCATAATAAGCGGAACGTATTAAACCCTGGATGATAGCTTTAACGCCTCAGCCCACCTTTTTTTTTTTTTTTTTTTTTTTTTTCGATGTCTTTTTCTAGTCGATTTTGTCCTTTTATTCCATCCGGTGTTAGCCTCTCTTTTTTTTTTTTTCCCACACTTAACATTGTGAGCTTTTTCGTTTTCATCCCTTGCTTTTTCTATGGATTTTTAGATTTTATTTTCTCTCGATTTCCACATTCTAAAGTGAGGTGGATAATGATTATGTCACGAACAGTATTCTGGAAGATCTTCAAAGATAATAAGAATTATAAGAACGATATTCATTTTAAAATTTCTTCGAGATTTTTATTTTACGTAAATTGTAGAGGTGTTTAAAATCTTGGAAAACTAAAATAATATACACTATTTTCAATTTACAAATTTATCATATAAACAATAAAAATGTTTTATGACAATCAGATAAGATATAACTTATTTTTATCGCATTTTTTTTTTCCAAATCCCACAGTAATTCACTAAAAAGACTTGTGCGATAACAAATTAAAAATAATTTTGTTGTATATAATCTTATATATTTTAACCAGATTTTTTATGACGAAGAATAAAGCTAAAAATATTTTTAAAGCCTTTAAAAAATAGCGACTCTTCAAAATAAAAACTGTATTATAAAAAGAAAATTTCATTTTCCTTCTTTTTTTTCTCTCTCTCTCTCTTTCATCGTAAAGATGCTTTTTTTTTTTGATTCGGTTGTTATAGAAACATCACGTTGGAATTTCCCCCTTAAATATAAGTAATGTACTAATATATAGTAATTATAGACTTCATAAATATAAATGATAAGAATATTTAAAGACGGAAGAGTATTCTGGAAGATTTTCAAAGATAATAGGAATTATAAGAACGATATTCGATTTAAAATTTCTTCGAGATTTTTATTTTACATAAATTGTAGAGGTGATTAAAGTACTGTACAATTAGAAATGTGTAATTAATGTTAAAATTAGTCCTATTAAAGTTTTAATATTGATTATTTAAGAGTCCTTCATCTTTTATATTTAAAAAAGATTTATTGAAGAAATCAATTATTAAAAATAATTAAATTGACAAGCAGGAGCAAATTTGTGTGTAAATAATTACATTTTTGCATAGTTCCAACTAATCTTGAATTGACTAAAAGATTTTGCTCTAGTAATACAGAATGAAAAACAAAAAGGTTTACATTGCTTAAAATTTAATAACTCGAACACAGACAGAAAGATTTTTTAAAACATTACTGACGATGTTTTATGTTGAAAATGTTCATAATATCTTCAAACGGAAGCAATACATAGCGTGTAACGTTGTGAAACTTAATACGGTATTCACAGAACTGAGAAAAAAATATAGCGCCTCCATCTAGAATCAAATAAGTAGTCCTTTTCTGAATTCCTCAGCTAGAAATATAGATTTACGAGTGTGCGTATAAGGTAAACAAATAACATGGATAGACGAAATGATTGAGAATTTCTAGTCTATACTTTTCTAGATGGGGAAACAATGTTATGAATATTATGAATCCTTTGTATTGCGAGAAATTTTCGCTTGGTTTCCTAGAATTGGGTCATAAACCAATATTTTATTTACTAAAACATGCCTCTTCAGTTCGCTTTTACTTGCAGATATTGTTTGACCTCGATAATATAGGAAAATGATCTAGAACCCCTATTGGCATACTATAAAATAAGGGTTTTTAGAACTTCCTAGCAAAGGGAACTAGAATTTATAAGGATGGAATTGAACTAAATTTCCTAGAGATACAATTTAGTTTCTAGATGTCAGTCAGAAAACTTCTTTTTTCAGTGACGAATGGATTCACAGACAGTCAGAGCTTTTTATGGCATCAGTGGCTTTTTATAGCATCCAAGGGGTCAAAGTACGTGCTTTTGTGACGCAGACAGTTTTCTCCAGAGTTCCCTACAGAAAATGCCTAATAGCGTTAGATCATGTGATCTGGTTAGATACTCCACAGTTTCTTGTTGAACTATCTAACCAGAAACCTAGATAACACCTCTCAACAAATGTTTTATACAGGAATTTCTGCAAGTCTCGCACAAAAAAATAAAAATAAAAAAGTCCTTATAGTTATTTTTTCTAGAGAGTTCTAAAAACCCCTATTAGAATTCTAGAGCGTTTTCCTATATTATCATGGTCAATCTCATTTAAAAATCTCTGAAAATAAATGCGAACACAAGAGGCGTGCTTTAGTAACTGTAATTTTGTTTTATGATCCATTTCTAGAAAATCAAGGGAAAATTTCTCGCAATTTACAAAGTATTCATAATATTCATAATATTGTTTCACCATCTAGAAGAGTGTAGACTAGAAATTCTCAATCATTTCGTCTACCCAGGTTATTTGTTTACCTTATACGCATAACTTAGAACTTTATTTTTCTAATTTAGGGATTCAGAAAATGACTACTTATTCATTCTCTAGAGCAAGGCGATAATTTTTCTTTTTCTCACAAGGAAACATTCAAAAGGTGTCATTTTCAAAAAGTATTGAAAAAAAATATATGTGATTCTACTCTTCATAAAACACCAGGAAATGAAAAAATTATCGGCTGAAATTAATTACAGCGACCACAAAAAATTATCAAAATTAAGCATATTTGGCGATTTCACACTGCTAGGCGATTGATTTTGAGTACTTGGCGGAAAAGCAAAACACGGTTCTGTTCGTACACGGCAATCTCGGTGCTAGCAAACGTATCACCTAACAGCGCTAAATCTCCAAATATTGCTTAAATTTTGATAATTTTTTGTGGTCGCTGTAATTAATTTCAGCCGATAATTTTTCCATTTTCTGGTGTTTTATGAAGAGTAGAATCACATATATTTTTTTCAATACTTTTTGAGGATGACACCTTTTGAATGTTTCCTTGTCAGTGCGATGCTGATATGACGATGGTGGTGGTACGGTTTTAGGCCTTATCGAAGAAAGCAATCTT
Source organism: Salticus scenicus (assembly GCA_963930645.1). Classification (NCBI taxonomy): domain Eukaryota; kingdom Metazoa; phylum Arthropoda; class Arachnida; order Araneae; family Salticidae; genus Salticus; species Salticus scenicus. Next base: position 176,806,638 of record OZ005654.1, read on the forward strand.
AATTTAGGTAGAGTTGATGAACACCTACCACAATTAAAAGCTGAGCAATTAGCATGTTAAGTAACATTTTGGAAAAAAAAATTCTACATTGAGAAAAAATTCTGTAATTGACATCTAGAATCTAGATTGTGGCTGTAGAAAAAATAGTTCCATGTCATCCTTACAAAATTAGTCCCCGTTGAAAGCAAGTTCTAGAAACCCCTATTAGATTCTAGAGCGTTTGTCTATATTATAGAGACTAAACTTATTAAAAAAACTCAGCAATTAAATGTGAATACAAGAGGCATATTATAGCATCTATAATCTTGGTTTATAACGAAATTCTAGAAAATCAAGCGAGAATTTCTCGCAATACAATGGATTCAGAATATTGTTTCACCATCTAGAAATATATAGACTAGAAATTCTCGATCATTTCGTCTATTCAGTTTTTTGGAGTGCCTTATACGCATATAGCTCGGAAATCTATATTTCTAGTTGAGGGATATAGAAAATGACCACTTATTCGTTCTAGATGAAGGCAGTATATTTTTTTTTCTCAGTGTAGGTACACGAATTTATCATGATATCTTTTAAATATCAGACATTTACTGGTGCTTCAAAATCTTCTAATAACGCAGTTATCGACACAGAAAATTGTTATGTATATGATTTTTAACTATACTCTTACCTCTTTACTGTTGATTTTCTTAAATTTACTAAATTGTCACAATCGCATGTTCATCCATTTAGCTCTTCAATTGTTTCAAACTGTGTAAAACTCTTTGTGAAGCATTGTATATTTAATTTGTATATCGTGAGTCATTCACTAGGTATTAAATTTGTGTAGTTTTAACTGTTTCTGACATGTAACTTTTACAAATGGGTTCTTATAGTGTAGCAATCTGAAGGTTATTTAAATTATATTAAATCACAACAGATCCCAGTCTGCGAAATTTACTGAACGATTAAATTAGTATCATTTATTATATTAAACATTACTTTGCATCATTTAGAATCCTAAACAAAATTACATATCTTTATCTGCCATTATGCATTCGGAATACTTAAAAATGAAAAATTGAACAATACCAAAAATTTCTTTAGAAAAATATATTTTATCATCCTTAAAAAATTATTATACATTAATCATTAAGTAAATAAAATGAATAAGGAATTTCAAAACATGTTGTATTTTACAACTTTCTTTTACATTATGAGAAGAACTGCATTTGTGATAAGGATTGACAGATAGATGGAAATTTTCACCCAGTTTTCGCTATGATATTAATGAATTTATATATATATCTTTAATAAAACGGTAAATATGTTTATTTTTATGTATAAAATATCTTTTTTTTTTTTTTTTTAAGACTAAATTTTTAAGGTTACACATCATTTTTTTTTTCTTCCTCCATGTATAAAGGATGTTTCATTTAAAAATAAAGAATTCTATGTTCTTAATTCCATTTTCTGAAAATGTCGTCTTTAAGCTTCTTTAGAGAGCAATTTAAAGGAAATTAAATGTTTTATTTAACTAAATAAGCTCAGAGTTCTAATTTTCAATCTCGGAAAGAAATATTTAAATTTATTTATTTTTATAATTTTAATTGATTTCTAAGATAAAAGGCGATATTTCCAAACAGTAGAATTGAAAAACTTCATTTTTAAATTAGATTTCTTTATGGTAATAATAATAATAATAATAATAATAATAAAGCATGATTACATGAGAAGGAAAAAAAGAGCGGAGCTGACTAATGTGCAGCCTTACAATAAACTGCAAAAAAGTTTCGTAAAATAATGATTTATTAAACTTTTATTTTACTTTCACTTTACCATTTATTTAGAAAACAGTAGAATGTCCGTTAATTTGCAAAGATTTCTTTAGGAAAAAACTGTCTAAAAAAGCTGTAGAACAGACATTTAACTGCAGTGATGTCAATTAATCGTAATTTTATTTCTCGTTTGACTCTTTGTTAACGCGGGCATTTTAAATTTCTTTTAAGATGGATTGGATTCAGCATTCCCGTAAAAAGAAAACATATTAAATACATGTATTCTAAATGAAAGAATACAAGAACTGCATTTGGAAAATAAGTAGTAAGATTATTATATTGTGTTATATTGAATGCATAATTTTGATTTATTTGATTTATTTTACGGTCTCCTAACCGTAAAATCAAAATGTAGTTAAATAATCATCGTCTAAGAATACTGTAAAACGTATGGACAGAAAGCTGCCGTTCAAATAACCGTTTCTTTATAACGAAAATTTTTACCGTGTAGAAAATTTTGCGAGTTCAGTAATTGAAATAAGAATTTTTAATTCTAATAATAGTAAAAGTATGGCTAGATATTTATTTTCGTCTTAAGTTATCTTAGTAATACTATCTGTTTTCTTTTGAAAATTTGAGAGCTATGTTGTAATTATTATTGAAATTAATGTTGTAGAAAATACAAATGTGTCTGTATATATATATATATATATATATATATATATATATTAATAAAAAATGATAAACAAACGGATACATAATTTATTTAACATGACAATGCTTGATTTCACGACAATAAACATTTTAATACGATTAGAACAGTAGAAAATTATTAAAAACGCATTAGTATATTCTTTCTATATACATTACCAGGGTTTAAACTGCCATTAGTTTTTTTAGCATTTTGCTAAAAGGTATCATATTTTGCTAAAACAAGTCGGTCAGAATTTCGCTAAAAAGCTAAAACTGGATAACTGTATAAAATATCTCTATATAAGGTTTTGTTTTTTTTTTTTTTTTAATATTTGCAGGCAAAAACTACGAAAGGACTGAAATTTTTGGGAATCCTTATTTATATAGTAATTTGGATTTATTTTTAATTTTCAATGATTGAATTTAAATGCAAAAATATTTAAAAGTATGTTAGAATTCAGAATTTGCTCCATAGAAGCATTTTTAGCACTAGTATTTCACGATTATCTACCACTACACTTTTACTTGATTTTTAAATTGCTTTTTCATTTTACACATATGATATGAATACCTCTTTTTCTATGGATAAAATCAAAACATAGTTTCCCTGATTCATATTTTTAAAGTCACAAATATGAATGCTTGGTTAAAATCATCAATGAACAAAAGGAATAGAAAACAAAACTGAGGATAACAAAGTTAAGTAAAAGAAATCAATGGTATCCAAAGAATTAACTTTCGAAAAAGCTAAAATAGTGCTTGCCTATTTTCGCTAAAATGCTAAAGTAAATTTTTTGCCAGGTTAAACCCTGTACATTACAATTCATGTGAATAGTACAGGGTGATTATAATTAAATTTATGATTTCAAAACGCTATCATTTTAAAATTACTGTTGAGATTGAGTTGATATTTTACCAGAACAATTGTTAAGCATTGGAATTTCGTTTGGCAATGGAAAAAACAGAAATTCCAAAATGTGCCTCGTACGATGTTTGTTCATGAAGATCCTCTTTTTCTCTTGTCACTCTCACTGTTTCCGCTGCAAACACGTGTTCTTGTCTAGCACTTATTTTGGTAACAAATATTTTAGAGTTGTCGTAATTGCTAACAACATTCCTGTGTATAATGAATCTATTTAGGCATTTCTTTTGAGATTGCCTTGACAGCGCCATCTCTAGGCACACTTTATAAATGATAGCAGGAGATTTAGCGTTGAAATATTAAAACAGGAATAAACTACTACGTTGGTTTCTTTTGATGTAAAATCTCTTTTCACTAATGTTCCAATAAGTGGCGCCCTCTGCTGTCTCGAAAATAGATTAAAAGAGTTTCATTTCACCTCTTTTGAAATACAAGACTTAATTTCTCTCACCCGCATTTGTTTATCACAAACCACTTTTTCTTTCCCAAAATAAATTCTATCGTCAGTCTGAAGGTTTAGCCATGGGTTCCCCTCTCTCCCCAATTCTCGCAGACATTTACATGCACTATTTTGAAAGCAAGCTTTTTAAGAAAATATCTTTTCCTTTTTGGACCCGTTACGTTGACGACACCTTCACGCTTATCGACATATTTCATCACAATATTGACCATGTCTTAGAAACCCTAAATTCAATTGACAGTAATATCCAGTTTACATATGAAATAGAAAATAATGGCTCCCTTTCATTTCTTGATACCCTCGTCTCTCGCACTGTAAATGGATTTTCAACCACTGTCTATCGTAATAATTTTGCAGTCTCCCTTCCTCCCCATGCGCGTTCATGTCACCCATCTAACCAAAAAATGGCTGCTTTCTATACTTTTGTAAACCGTGCCCTTAATATTTGTTCAAATCCTATTTTATTGAAATCTGAAATTAAATACCTTAAAGCCATCGCAATTGACAGAGGTTATGACCCTTCCATTATTGACAAAGCTATCCAAAAATTACAACTCCCTCGTATTTCGTCTACTAAATCAGTCACATCTAATATCAGTATTGTTTTACCCTATTTTTCTAAAAACAGTCAAACCATAGCTAAAATTCTCAAACAATATGATTTTAAAATAATATTTTCGCCTTCCAATAAACTCACCTTTTCTCAGTTTAAAGATCCTATTGATATGCATAATTCTTGGGGCATTTATAGTATTTCCTGTCAGTGTGGTTTATTATATATTGGCCAAACTAAACGCAGTCTTAAATTTCGTCTAAAAGAACATATGAATTACGTCCGCAAACAAGAAACCAATAAATCGGCTATTTCTAAACATTGCTGGGAGGAAAATCATAATTTTAAATTTAATTCAGCTAAAATAATTTGCAGACCTAAATCCATTCATGAACTCGATTTCTTTGAAGCTTTTCATATTTATAAAAATTTTAAAAACCTTGTAAATTGTGATTTCGCTGTTCCCTATTTGTCTGATTGTCGGAAATTTTACATTCAGTCCACATTTCCTTAATTTTTCTACTGTTTACACAGCTACACATTCCTTAATTCCTATTGGCCACAATCTCCACCTCTTCTGTAATCCTATTGGTTGAACTAAATCCGGTCCCTCTCCTATATATACGAGCACTTCTCCAGATTCAGAATTCTTTTTGCACTGAAGACGGTACGCTTTAGGCTACCGAAACAGCTTGAACAGGGGAGCAGCCCCGGCTCACTGCTCGAAGAGCGGTGTTGAGCTATACGAGGACCTGAGTCCACGTAGGGCTGTCCCATACCGAAACAGCTTGAACAGGGGAACGACCCCGGCTCACCGCTCGAAGAGCGGTGTGGAGCTGTACGAGGACCGAAGTCCAAGTAGGGCCGTCCCGGAAACCGAAACAGCTGTACGCACCTCAATAAATTTTCTTTGGCGTTTCTGACGTAGAAGTTTATTCCTGTTTTAACACTTTATAAATGCTTTTTTCCTTCGCCAAACAAAATTACATTGCCTCACGACTGTTCTGGTAAAATATCAAGTCACTTTGACCGTTAGTTTTAAAATTACAGCGTTTTGAAATCGTAACTTTAGTTATAATCACCCTGTATAAAAATGAAATCGTAGCACGTATTTTGGTAACAAATATTTTAGAGTTGTCGTAATTACTAACAACATTCCTGTGTATAATGAATCTATTTAGGCATTTCTTTTGAGATTGCCTTGACAGCGCCATCTCTAGGCACACTTTATAAATGCTTTTTTCCTTCGCCAAACAAAATTACATTGCCTCACGACTGTTCTGGTAAAATATCAAGTCACTTTGACCATTAGTTTTAAAATTACAGCGTTTTGAAATCGTAACTTTAGTTATAATCACCCTGTATAAAAATGAAATCGTAGCACGTATTTTGGTAACAAATATTTTAGAGTTGTCGTAATTGCTAACAACATTCCTGTGTATAATGAATCTATTTAGGCATTTCTTTTGAGATTGCCTTGACAGCGCCATCTCTAGGCACACTTTATAAATGCTTTTTTCCTTCGCCAAACAAAATTACATTGCCTCACGACTGTTCTGGTAAAATATCAAGTCACTTTGACCGTTAGTTTTAAAATTACAGCGTTTTGAAATCGTAACTTTAGTTATAATCACCCTGTATAAAAATGAAATCGTAGCACGTATTTTGGTAACAAATATTTTAGAGTTGTCGTAATTGCTAACAACATTCCTGTGTATAATGAATCTATTTAGGCATTTCTTTTGAGATTGCCTTGACAGCGCCATCTCTAGGCACACTTTATAAATGCTTTTTTCCTTCGCCAAACAAAATTACATTGCCTCACGACTGTTCTGGTAAAATATCAAGTCACTTTGACCGTTAGTTTTAAAATTACAGCGTTTTGAAATCGTAACTTTAGTTATAATCACCCTGTATAAAAATGAAATCGTAGCACGTATTTTGGTAACAAATATTTTAGAGTTGTCGTAATTACTAACAACATTCCTGTGTATAATGAATCTATTTAGGCATTTCTTTTGAGATTGCCTTGACAGCGCCATCTCTAGGCACACTTTATAAATGCTTTTTTCCTTCGCCAAACAAAATTACATTGCCTCACGACTGTTCTGGTAAAATATCAAGTCACTTTGACCGTTAGTTTTAAAATTACAGCGTTTTGAAATCGTAACTTTAGTTATAATCACCCTGTATAAAAATGAAATCGTAGCACGTATTTTGGTAACAAATATTTTAGAGTTGTCGTAATTACTAACAACATTCCTGTGTATAATGAATCTATTTAGGCATTTCTTTTGAGATTGCCTTGACAGCGCCATCTCTAGGCACACTTTATAAATGCTTTTTTCCTTCGCCAAACAAAATTACATTGCCTCACGACTGTTCTGGTAAAATATCAAGTCACTTTGACCATTAGTTTTAAAATTACAGCGTTTTGAAATCGTAACTTTAGTTATAATCACCCTGTATAAAAATGAAATCGTAGCACGTATTTTGGTAACAAATATTTTAGAGTTGTCGTAATTACTAACAACATTCCTGTGTATAATGAATCTATTTAGGCATTTCTTTTGAGATTGCCTTGACAGCGCCATCTCTAGGCACACTTTATAAATGCTTTTTTCCTTCGCCAAACAAAATTACATTGCCTCACGACTGTTCTGGTAAAATATCAAGTCACTTTGACCATTAGTTTTAAAATTACAGCGTTTTGAAATCGTAACTTTAGTTATAATCACCCTGTATAAAAATGAAATCGTAGCACGTATTTTGGTAACAAATATTTTAGAGTTGTCGTAATTGCTAACAACATTCCTGTGTATAATGAATCTATTTAGGCATTTCTTTTGAGATTGCCTTGACAGCGCCATCTCTAGGCACACTTTATAAATGCTTTTTTCCTTCGCCAAACAAAATTACATTGCCTCACGACTGTTCTGGTAAAATATCAAGTCACTTTGACCGTTAGTTTTAAAATTACAGCGTTTTGAAATCGTAACTTTAGTTATAATCACCCTGTATAAAAATGAAATCGTAGCACGTATTTTGGTAACAAATATTTTAGAGTTGTCGTAATTACTAACAACATTCCTGTGTATAATGAATCTATTTAGGCATTTCTTTTGAGATTGCCTTGACAGCGCCATCTCTAGGCACACTTTATAAATGCTTTTTTCCTTCGCCAAACAAAATTACATTGCCTCACGACTGTTCTGGTAAAATATCAAGTCACTTTGACCGTTAGTTTTAAAATTACAGCGTTTTGAAATCGTAACTTTAGTTATAATCACCCTGTATAAAAATGAAATCGTAGCACGTATTTTGGTAACAAATATTTTAGAGTTGTCGTAATTGCTAACAACATTCCTGTGTATAATGAATCTATTTAGGCATTTCTTTTGAGATTGCCTTGACAGCGCCATCTCTAGGCACACTTTATAAATGCTTTTTTCCTTCGCCAAACAAAATTACATTGCCTCACGACTGTTCTGGTAAAATATCAAGTCACTTTGACCGTTAGTTTTAAAATTACAGCGTTTTGAAATCGTAACTTTAGTTATATAAAAATGAAATCGTAGCACGTATTTTGGTAACAAATATTTTAGAGTTGTCGTAATTACTAACAACATTCCTGTGTATAATGAATCTATTTAGGCATTTCTTTTGAGATTGCCTTGACAGCGCCATCTCTAGGCACACTTTATAAATGCTTTTTTCCTTCGCCAAACAAAATTACATTGCCTCACGACTGTTCTGGTAAAATATCAAGTCACTTTGACCGTTAGTTTTAAAATTATAGCGTTTTGAAATCGTAACTTTAGTTATAATCACCCTGTATACATAGAAATAATTCTTCTGGATATATATATATATATATATATATATATATATATATATATATATTCGGGGACACACTTTAAAAGAAATCTTAAAATATTATAAAATTGAATTTTCTTGCTCCCATTCACTATTATTATTATCATTACTTTATTTTATTCTATTTTTTATGAATAGGTTTTAATTTTTTATCATTGTATATACTATACGTCTTAAACACATAATAACGCGTACCTTTTATGAGAAATTCAAATTTCTCTTCAAATTTATCATTTGTGTGGTCGACTTCATAATTTATTTTAAAGGGACATTTCAAAAATCACCTTAAAGTGTGTGATTAATATTCTTGGACAATGATTGCATTTAAGTTATTTTTCCTCACGCGATGAATTCGTTAAACATTATAAAAATTACATAAAGGTTTTATAAAACTGTTCTGTATAATTATCAGGAAAATTCAGTAGTATCTTAGACGAAGCAGAATCTTAAAAAGCCAAATTTCAAATATTGTGTTTGAAATTTAAATCTTTAACAAACAGAGATCAAAATAAGTGATTTCCTATCATGTTCATTTACTTTATGCATAAGCGTTTGCTTATTTATCATGAATATTTATATTCCTTTAGAAAGTTTGAATGTTCATCAGCAGAATTCTTCAACGTTTAGTTGATAATAAAAGGATAATCGAAAGATGTAATATCTCTATCATTCTTAAAGGAATGCAAAATTAAAATAAATGAAAATTCAAGAGCATCTTATACAAAAGAGAACCTAAAAATGCAAACTCTAAATATTTTGTTTGAAATTTTAAATGTTTAACAAACAAAGGTGGAAAATAAATAATTTCTAATCATTACTCTTTTATTTACGTTTAAACATTTACATATTTATTGTATATATTTACAGCTGTTTAGAAAATATGAATGTATATAAATACAATTCTTTCTATTTAACTGTAAATATTCGTTTCTGATAAATGAAACGATTATCAAAAGATATGATACTTCAATTATTCGTAAAGAAATAAATAGTTAAACTAAAGTTAATGGGAAATGTTAATTTTATGTTTTAGAAAAGCATCGAGAAAATGAAATCGTAGAACGTATTTTGGTAACAAATATCTTACATTCATTATTAAAGCAGTAAATGTAACAGTTCCTAAAAGAAAATTCCTTAAATATTATAAAACTCAAATTCTGAAGCTGCCATTTATCATTAATGTATAGAGATAAGTACCAAATTTTATCATTAGACCCTATACCTTAAAAGCGAACTGACACGTACTTCTTATCTTTCAAAATACAAACTTAATGGAAATGAAAAACATTTAATTAAGTTAAACATTATACTGAAATCAATATGTTACTTGATTGGTTTTGAGGGAATGAAATTATTTAAAAATCTCTAATATTTTCTTAATAATAAAGATATAAGTTTCCCGAAACTAACATTATTGATATAAAAAATTATTGAAATAAAGAAAATAAATATTTATTCTTGTTTTTGAGAAATGAATAAATTAAAACCTGTTAGCGCCCAGTGTCCTCATTTGAGGACAGCTAATAAAATAGCATGTATATATTTTGTGTTTTCTTGGAATTATTTCTGCTTTTTAGTGACAGTTTATGGCGTCACTCTAAATGATTAACTAAATGATCACTAAATGATCACTAAATGATCACTGATGATCACTTATAGTAATCATTCTAAATGATCACTATAAATGCACGTAAAAGAGTTTTATGTGCCTACTATTAATTGTTATTTCATAATTTGGATAGTCATTTTATGATTTTTCATTCGTCGCACATATATTTGCTTTTTGCGCAGGTATGCTAACTTAAATCAAGTTGAATAATAATAGATATTATTATAATACTTTACTTTCGAGATCTTTGTCCACATATAATAGGAAATTAATCTGTTATCTCAAAGTTTTTCTATCTCGAAGTTTTCTCGCTAGAACACTAAACGTCAATAAGTGAGGGTAGACGTTAAATTTAAAACTATCAGAAGAATTGTTTAAGTTAACATGTTTTACTGTCAGTTGTTTATATTAATTTAGAAGTGAAATAATCAGCTAATAATGTTCTGCAAAATTAATTCGGGTGTTAACGGGTTAATAAATGAGAAGAAACAATTTAGCAGAAAAATATGACGTCACAATTGCATTGAGGAAAAAAAGAACAATGTATTGAGGAAAAAAAAATTATAAGTGATTTGAAAGAAAATAAATCTAAAAGACAATTTATAGGGATACATGGGTTTAGAAGGTTAAAAGAAAAAAGTAAATTTTCTCTTTGTTTTCATCTATATATTACGAAAAAAATTTTATTCAGACTTTTGTGCATATAGAAGAGCATCATTTAAACAATGTTTTATAAAATTTTCATTAAAAATTTTGGAAAATTTCGCCGGCGGGTCCTTAGTTTTCCGGAGACCCTTCAAATAAGCGATGTACACTATTCCTCAAAAAGGAATGCACCGATCTCATTGAACTTTTGCACACTTCTTCAAGATAAAACTGACTATTGCTTGAAAGAAGAACTTTTTTTCCTTTCTTTTTCATTTTTCAATTACAATTAATTTTACAAAGCTATACATAGGGTAAAATGTATCGAAAATTGACTGTTTTTGTATACAATTCTGCAAAAAATTCAAATTTCATTCCTTTTAAATCATTTGTTCAAGCACTTAGTTAATTCTATTTTGAAGAAATGTGAAATTTTTTCAATAAGATTGGTGCATTGGTTTATAAAATTCGTTTTTTTTTTTCTCTTTTTTCTTTCTTTCTTTCTTTCTTTTTTTTTTTTTTTTTCTAAATCTTCCAAACACATATAACCCATTAAAAAATAGATATAACGTTAAAGAACGTCACTTTGGAATTAGGTGGGATTTTTTTTCGACTCCAGCTAATACTCGCCAAATTTGCCTCCGTTCCTTACTCGAAATTCATTATTTTGATTAAAAAAAAAAAAAAAAAAAGAGCTGCTGTGTGTGACTGCCCTTGCACGCTGTCAGGCAGAAATATTTGATTAATTCAAATTAATATTGTTACAAAATTTTAAATAATTGTGTTTATTTTTGTATAAATTCTTTCAAAGAGGCTTAGTAAGTTGATAAAGTGCTAATTTTGTGCATTTCTAGTCGTTTTAGCGTTGAAATAGCCTTATTTTCCCTTAAAAACGCATTAAAAAGCCCCAATAAGGCAGGTAATGGATTTGGCGCCAAATTTGGCGACTTTCTCCCACCATGGCGATTTTTTTGGCGACCTTGGCGAGAAAATCCTTATATGGGATATACCAAATATGGAAGCTGTAAGTTGATTGGTTGACCACTTTCTAGAGTTTTCTCGAAAAATCTGGGTTCCATGGAACAGTATATAAGGAGCGCTTCCTCGCCAAGGCAGTCAGTTCAGTTCAGATCTCAGCCAGCTTCGCTAGTGCTTGCATTGCTCTTGAGCCTCTTTGAGAGAGACTTGCTTCAAGTGTTATTGCTATACAGTTTGTACTGTGGATTTGCTATTGACAGCTGTTATTTAAGCTGTGGTTACTGCTTGAATTGAAGCTGATAATTGGTTTATTGACCTGTATTTTTCTGGAACTTTCTGTGAATAAATTACTGAATTTTTGTAAGTTTGGCCTTTCATTCCCGGAACACTCACAAACCCTCAAGTACGCAACATTTCTGGTGTCAGGAGCGGGGTTGTCTGTGAATGGTGATAACGAGAGCTATGGAACAAGAAATGAAGAAATTTCTAGAAGGTCTCACTGCTCATATGAATGACTTAAGATCTGGATTGATAGAGAAAATGGAAACAGGACAAGAAAAGATGGAAGCATCGCAAAGAGAGATGAAAGAAAGTATGGAAGCATCGCAAAGAGAGATGAAAGATAGCCTGAGTCAAGAGATGAAAGAAATGAAGGCAGCACAAGAGAAAATGGAAACATCGCAAAGAGAAATGAAAGACGGCTTGACTGAAGAAATGAAGGAAATGAAAGATACTATGGGTGAAGTTCAGGAAGAAATTAAATCTAATCAAAATGAGATGAAGAGAGAGCTTTCAACGGTGAAAGAATCAATCGAGGGTAAATTAACGGTGATGGAAAATAGAATGGATGGAATAGAAGAGAAAGTTATAAAGATAGAAGAAAATTTTGAAGAGAAAGTTTTGAAAATAGAAGAAAGTTTTGAAGAGAAAGCTATGAAGATAGAAGAAAATGTTATGAAGGTTGAAGAGAGTGTTACGAGGATAGAACGGAGTTTCGGGGAGAAAGTTAAAGAAAATTTTGATCAGGAACTGAAAGGCAGGTTTTCAGAGATAGAAGGTAAATTGAAGAGAATAGAAGAAGATCTGGAGAGAAAAGTGGAAGAAAAGTTAGAATCCATGCCCCAGGAAACTGAAAAGAAAGAGAGAAGAAGCCAGAATCACGAATTTATTAAGCTATCCACGAAATGGTCCAAAGAATATAGTCGACTCCAGCTAAGCTCCCGCCGCCAGAGACCAGGGGAAAGCTTACAAGAACTGGCATCAAACATCCAGAGGCTTTCACATTTGGCTTTCTCAGACTGTCATCCTGAAACACGCAATGATCTGGCTCTAGAATATTTCATTGATGCTGTTGGAGATCCAGATATTCAAAAAGCCCTCAGACTCTCCGGCGTGAAGGATGTGGAGTCAGCCTTGGTGTATGCCCTAAAGCTCGAGACTGCCCAACAAGCCTCCTGTAAACATCGCCAGAACAGCACAGCACACAAAATGAACGGCTCTCAAGATGATCTTAAAGAGATTCAGGAAATGATTGCAGAAATTAATAGAAGACTACGCATTCTTGAGAGTAAGAAAGAAGGGAAGACTCCAACAACTAAATGCTGGGGCTGTGGAAAAGACGGGCACATCAAACGAAGCTGCCCAGTAAGAACACCTAGAGACGCAACCAAGAATGTCTCTGCAGTATGCCACCCAGGAGGAGCCCTTCGGGAAAATCCAGATGCCTTCTTGCGGAAGCCTCCATCTGAAGATCATAAATACAGCTGTAAAGCCGATGATAGACCCCAAAGAATACAGCCAGTCGCTCGCCAAGTCACTGTCTCAACACCATCAGAACAAGATCCTGATCCATGGAGTGACGAAGAACTTAGACAAGCCCAGTTGGAAGATCCTGACATAAATCCAATATTACAGCTGAAGGAGACGACCAGCAACAGACCTACCTGGCAGGACATTTCCAGATTTAGTCCCATTACGAAAAGTTATTGGGCACTTTGGGACTCTCTTCATATCAGAAACGGCGTATTATACAGAAAGTGGGAATCTGATGATGGAAAAAGCTTCAGATGGCAGATTTTATTACCAAGATCAAAAATTTCAGCTGTTTTAGAACAACTTCATAGTAGCTCTACCGGAGGCAATTTTGGGGTAATGAAGACTCTGCAGAAAGTTCGGGAACGCTTCTACTGGTGCAAGGCAAAGGAGGATGTGGAGAAATGGTGTAAATCCTGTGATGCTTGTGCGGCACGTAAAGGCCCGCAGAAACGAAGTCGAAGAAGACTGCAACGGTATAACGTGGGAGCACCATTTGAACGGATTGCAATCGACATCTTGGGTCCTTTGCCACGGACCTCCAGTGGAAATAAATACATCCTCGTCGTGATGGACTACTTCACCAAGTGGCCTGAGGCATATCCCATTCCCAATCAGGAGGCATGCACAGTCGCCGAGGTCCTAGTGCAGCAATGGGTGTCAAGGTACGGCACGCCCCTACAAATTCATACCGACCAAGGTAGGAACTTTACCTCTGCTGTTTTCAAAGGACTGTGTCAACTACTAGGCATAGACAAAACCCAGACAACACCCTTACATCCCCAGTCGGACGGCATGGTCGAGAGGTTCAACCGTACCATCCTGAATAACCTCTCTCTTCTAGTATCAAGGAACCAGCAAGATTGGGACTTGAAGTTGCCATTGTTCCTGCTGGCTTATCGAAGTGCTGTCCATGAAACCACCGGCTATACTCCAGCCCAGATGCTCTTTGGACGTGAACTTCGTCTCCCATGTGATCTCCTGTTTGGTTGTCCACCCGATGCGCCTTTATCGCCCGAGGAGTACATCCAAGATCTCCAGGCACGATTTGAGGACGTACACAACTTTGCTCGGGAGCGGATTAACATGGCAACGGAGAAAATGAAGACAAGGTACGATCTAAAGGCTACACAACATGAGTTCCAGGAAGGAGAGAAGGTCTGGTTGTGGAATCCTGTTCGACGCAAAGGACTCTCTCCCAAGTTACAGTGCAACTGGGATGGACCATACACAGTCTTAAAAAGGCTGAATGATGTGGTGGTGCGGATCACTAAAACACCTTCGTCAAAACCGAAGGTGGTGCACTATAATAAGCTAGCCAAGTTCCACAAGTAACGGTAAAATTAAAATTTAAAATGTAAATACTGGTAAAATTTGCGCATGCGCACTGTAAATATTTGTATATAAATATTTGTACATATTTGTGAATTTTGTAAATATTTCCCACTTAATTTATATTTCTATGTTATCGTTATGTGATAACTTAGTTTTTGTATTTTAGATTGTGTAAATTTGTTTAGTTTTACCTCTTGACCAAGGGTTGCACTGCCCGGGACGTGCAGTCCTTGGGAGGGGGGCAGTGTTACAAAAATTTTAAATAATTGTGTTTATTTTTGTACAAATTCTTTCAAAGAGGCTTAGTAAGTTGATAAAGTGCTAATTTTGTGCATTTCTAGTCGTTTTAGCGTTGAAATAGCCTTATTTTCCCTTAAAAACGCATTAAAAAGCCCCAATAAGGCAGCTAATGGATTTGGCGCCAAATTTGGCGACTTTCTCCCACCTTGGCGATTTTTTTTTGGCGACCTTGGCGAGAAAATCCTTATATGGGATATACCAAATATGGAAGCTGTAAGTTGATTGGTTGACCACTTTCTAGAGTCTTCTCGAAAAATCTGGGTTCCATGGAACAGTATATAAGGAGCGCTTCCTCGCCAAGGCAGTCAGTTCAGTTCAGATCTCAGCCAGCTTCGCTAGTGCTTGCATTGCTCTTGAGCCTCTTTGAGAGAGACTTGCTTCAAGTGTTATTGCTATACAGTTTGTACTGTGGATTTGCTATTGACAGCTGTTGTTTAAGCTGTGGTTACTGCTTGAATTGTAGCTGATAATTGGTTTATTGACCTGTATTTTTCTGGAACTTTCTGTGAATAAATTACTGAATTTTTGTAAAATTGGCCTTTCATTCCCGGAACACTCACGAACCCTCAAGTACGCAACAATATTTAAAAAAGGAAATTAAAGAGGACTAATGTACAAGTTGTACCTGACGGGACTAAAGTGAAAGTTGTACCTCAAGGGACTAATGTGAAAGTTGTACCTCACGGGACTAATGTGCAAGTTGCACCGAACGAACAAACTATTTCTTTGAACGAAAATGCCTACTAACCCTGGACGATAGGTCTAATATATCGTATCATATTATATATCGTATTTATCGTAATATAACTCAATACTTATTTCGCTTCCTTCTTCGACTCGTTTTAATACGCATTTTTTATATGCATGAGCAGCCCCCGAAAAACAAAAACATTAAACCATTAAATTCATTTTTTTACTTATTTTTATTTCATATTATTTCACGCGCACTTTTTATTTCCTAATTCAAAATTATTTAAAAAAGCTTTTTCGATATCGCTTGTAACGATACTGATTATCATTAATTTTCTTTTCTTTTTTCTTTCAATAATAATAATAATAATAATAAAAGATTTTGATGAAATTCTGGCAAAAGCAGAATTTAGTTTAGGAGGGAGGACTATTAGTTTTTTTTTCTTCCCAATTATAACATCGCTTTCAAATTATTCAATTATATTTTCGATAAATTTTAGATTTCGATAAATGTCCAACTATCGAAAAATGATTTTGACAAATGTCCAACTATCGAAAACGACAACGCAAAAATCCCAGATTGAGACTAATAGGCTCTCAGTCCTAAAAAAAAAAAAAAAAAAACTTTAATTTATGAATATTTTATTATTATTTTTATTATTATTTTATTAAAAAACTTTATTTTTTAAATATTCTTTTATCATTATTCTTTTTATTTTATTATTAAAAAAACTTTAATTTTTAAATATTCTTTAATTTTTTTAAATTATTATTATTAAAAAAACTTAAATTTTAATAATTTTTTAATTTATTATAATCTTTTTATTATTATTCTTATAATTATCACGATCTTTGACCATAGTTTTTGATCTGGTGAATATGACCAATATCGACCGCTAGGCATTTGGAGACTGACTAGCATAAAATGTTAATTGAGGGATTTTTCTACATAAAGTTATGCCCGGGCTACGGGAAAAAGTTATGAGACTGGAAGAATTTCTGCTAGTCACTGACCGTAATCTATGCATTTTTTTTTTTTTTTTAACAGTACTAACGATGATATTTTTGGTTTGTCTCAATTGACAGAGATGTAATTAGACTATATACATTGCTTACAGCAGGAGAAAAAGATTGTATGAGCGTTGATGCATATGGATTTAGTAATGGTATTTCTTTACAATCAGAGCACCGGGTGCCTAGTGATGATTTTTTGAAAAGTTTACGTAGCATGAGCTCTATGCTATTATGCTGTTATAATAATGATGGAGTAGAAAGGAATGCATGACTGCCACAGGCAACTTTTTTTAATATTCTTTTCGTAACACTATTTCCATAACATAAAAATTTGTAGTAAATTTTTGCAAGCAAATTGCAGATTTACCTCCGAAAATGAATTATAAATTCTATTTTTTGGAAATAGTGGTACGAAAAGAATACAAAACAAGAACGAAAAATCATGCGGTACGCATTGATTATTAACACTTTCCAAAAGAACGTAATTGTTGCATTGTATAACTTTCAATGCTCTTTGTATACGTAATCACACAACGGACAGACAATAGTTCTGAAAGGCATACAGATTGACTAATTGAATTCCTAATTATTGTTAAACATTGTTAGAAAGTGTTAAAAATGTTTAACACAAAAGAAAACGTAGCACTTATATTCTAATTGTAGCCCTTAACGTATCTGAATATTTTAATGTAGCCCTGTAAATCTGAAGGTTAACAAAATCATATTCTATAGAAAATATTATTTTAGAATATTAACAATACATATCAATTTCTTTATAATTTTTACAATAGAAAATTCCGTAAATGTAATTTATAAAAATGTCTCTCCTAAAATGCAATGCATTATTGGCATTATTTTGGGTTTCCCTGTACAGAAACCAGTTGCACAGGATTTATTAATGCCATTTAAAATAGGGAACATTCCATAGTGAGTTTGAATAACATATACGTTTTTTTTAAATTTTGAAAATATTTACGGACGCTGGGGGCGGGTAAGTGGAGAGATAAACAGATGCACAGTCGGATAGATAGATACACAAATTGAAATCATATTCAAAATTACAAAATGTTAAAAAGTGTTAAATCGCTTAATGTAAAAGAAAATGCAATTCCTGCAAATTTCCAATATAAGCCATCATTGTAACTGAATATTCTTGTATGGCCCTGTAAATCTAATGCTAATCATACTACATTCTGTAGAAAGCATTCTTTTGTGCATATGAATGCCATATTTCAGTTTTATAAAGATTTTTTCAAAGTGAAGTTATTAAAATTTGTTTTATAGAAATACATCTCATAGAACAAATGCTTTGAAATGCTTTCGTGTGCCTGTGTACACAAACCAGTGGTGGTATTTACTCCATTTTCAATAGCGAACTTGAATAACATATTTCAATATCACTGAAATTTGTGAACAATAAAGGAATTAAAATATAGCTCATAAAAATACCTCTGATAGAACGCAATGCTTTGGAATACTTTTAGGTGTCCCTCTACACCTAAAGCTAGTAGAGGTAATTCACTCCATTTTCAATAGGGAACATCCGATAGTGAACTTGAATATTATGTATCAGTTTCAAAAAATTCCATGAATATTTACGGGAGTTAGAGCCGGGACAGACAGACAGAGAAGCCAAAATCATTAACACTTTTCAATTTTATTAGAAAGTGTTAAAAACTTTAAGGAAGTGATAAAAACGATTAATATAAACGAAAATGCAATTCCAACAAATTTCCAATAATACCCATTAATGTAACTGAATATTTTTGTGTGGCCCTGTAAATCTAACGGTAATCGTATTGTATTCTATGGAAAGCATTCTTTTGCACAAATGAATAATATATTTTAATTTTATTAAGATTTCTGAAAAGTAAAGTTCTTAAAATTTAATTTATAAAAGTACCTCTCATAGAACGCAATGCTTTGGAATATTTCGGGTATCTCTATATACAAACCATTGATGGAATTTACTCCATTTTCATTGGGGAACATCCGATAGTGGACTTGAATAACATATTTTAATTTCATTAAGCCTAGAATGTACAGTGTGGCAAGCGCTTATGATCAAATGCTTAAAATACTGTTAAAAAATTAAGCTTCCCAGATGGCACTGCGAACGAAATTTTTGCTGAAATCGAAGAACAGATCAGCTTTTCCCAGTTTCGCCTCTTCAATCACGTGATCTAAGCTCAGAATTAATCAATAGGGAGTTTTTCAAGCAATAAACTCGATCGCACTGACCTCTGGTGAGAGGTTTAATTTTTAAGGCACTGATTTGCTGGTCGCTTTCCACACTATGTATTCTAGGCGCTGTACTATAATTGACACACCTGCTAATTTGCGACATAGTGAGCAATTACTATTGACAGCTTGGCATGTGGCCAAGAAATCGGCATTAAATTATCAAAATACAATAATTGAAATGATTTCTGAATTTTTATTTACCTGAAAATGTTTTTAATGTTGTTAATATATTTACGATGTACTCTTTCCTCCATATACTTCTGATTTGAACTACATTATTAAATCTCGATCTCTTTTATTGACATCTAAATATTCACATATTTTAAAAATACAGTACTCGTCGCTTATTAAAATCACATTCGTTCTGAGCCAAAATGATTTTATTAAGTGGCTGATTTTTAAATCCGGCGATAATTTTTGCACTCTAGAAAAAGATTTATTTTCTGAATTTGGAAAGAAATTTCAAAAGATAACGAGTAATGTAATTAATAAACAATATTAATTCATTTTTGACAGAATTTTGTTTACTTCAGTATAAGTAAATTAAACGCATTCCAAGTTTCTATGCGCTTTCCTTTGAGGTGAATCATCATTACTACTTTGCCAAAAGTTGACGCTTTTCTTTTAAATTTAAAATCTTTCCGTTTAAACCTCTTGCTTCATAGTTATTTCAAAATAAGAACTAGAAATTGTCTTTTAATAATAATCATAACAAAAAAAAATTATCATTTGCGAATCCGCGATTGTAATGATCCATAGATGGCGCTTTCTCAACACTGCAGTTGTTAGTAAACATTATAGCCACGTGTGTTCCATTAGTGTTCTTTTTGTTATTCTACTTAATATTCGTACTATAATTTCTCCGCCATTACATTATGGAAAATTGATTGCTTTTGGAAAAAATACTTCAGTTTATTCAAAGTTCGATCGGAAGTAGATTTTTAACTGAAGTTGAACAAATATTAATTTCAAATCATCTGATTAATTCTTTACTTCCATTAGCCGAAGCAACTGAAATGTTAAATTTGTCATTTGGAAATAAATGGAAGCTCAATTCTGGATTTCTTGATCCTTTGGAGTTAGATTGTAGCACACAACAGTATGTGTTATCTTTTTTACCGTATTTATTCATTTTTATTCAATAAATATATGTGAAACTAAATATCGGCAAGCAATGGCGGCTGTATGGAATTCGAATTAAACCATGTTTATTGTAATTTCACCTTAGCCCACCAGAGGGCGAGCATTTCATTACAATCGCGGATCAAATCAAATTTGTAACTTATGAAGAATACGTTCCTTGAAATATTTATTGAGATAAGTTATGGGGCTTGTTTACTTTGTAATTATACCGAAAGTGTAAGATTTTCGGCAAAGAGAGATAGATACTTGAGGGATTGCTGTGCTTTAATTTCTTTTTTCTTTTTTTTATTTGAAATATATATATATATATAAATGACAATGTAAATAAACCATTTTTTTTTAGTTTGCATAAATGATATTTTTGCTGCTGGAGCGATATTTTTTGAGTTCATTAACCGGCGATGCTGATTTTATAAAGCAGTGGTTATAACCAAGTGTATGAATTGGTTTGATTCCGGTCCTGGCAATTTGATCAGATTAAGTGGCTGATTTTATTTACCAGTGAATTTATTAAGCGGCGGTTACTGTATATAAACACTAAGAGACAAAATAAATAAATAAATAAATAAATAAGTCGCACTGCAGAAAAAATTACTTATGCCTTTTTTATTTGTAATAACTTTAAAATTAATGGTTGAAACAAATAAAATTGAATTGTTTGCATAATACCAAAGGGATAAAATGATACCTATGTATATTTTCGATTTAATGATTCGCTTTATTGCTCTCTACGAACTACTTTATAAAAATCTACATAAAACTTTCATTTTAAACATAATGCAATAACCATACACTTTGTTTTCTATTATGATTTATTATATGAAATAAACAAGTTATATTTTAATATATGAAATAAAACTATTTATTTGCTACATCTAAGCAATTTTTTACTAAAAATATGTATTCTGCATTGGGTTAATTCCACCATTATATGGAATTATTGCTTTAATGCACAGTGGCATAGTATTATACCGTTTTTTTTTTTTATATATATCTCAAAAATTTCACTGTGCTAAATATTGTAAATATTTTTTCTAGTTCTTGAAAAGTTGTAGGCTGCAAATTTCAAATCCTCCTCTCTCTCCCGCGCCTTTTTATGACTAAACATTTTGGAGTAAATTGAGATTAGGACTGTTTCCAAGTCTAATAAAGAAAAAAATCTTCGGTATTCTTTGTGGAATTTAACTTACAGTGAAAAAAGATATTATTACTTACAGAATTATAGGTACTCATGGGAATGGATAGATAATTTTAACAATTTGATTCAAATTGATGAACCACAGACTTCGTATAGCAAGGTGCATTATCATCTTTAAATGCTGTTTGAAGAAAAATCTGAAATACCTCCAAAATAGTCGGTCAGACGCCACTTTTATAATCATCATGTTTTATTTTGAGTTAATTGATCCCTTTGAGCATGAAAATTTGTCTGATTCTTTGAAAAAGTATGCACCTCCGTACCATAATGTACGGAAAATGTGTCACTGCTTTAAGAGAGCAGTTTTAATTAAGTCAGTCCCATTTTTATCGCCCTAGAAGTTTTTTTCATCAGCTCGAAATAAATTAAACTTGACTCATGAGAGAAACTCACTTCAGCCCGATAATTAACTGCTATTTTTTTTTTTTTTTTTTAATTTTTGGTCCACTGACGTCTTGGTTATTTTTATTTATTTATTTATTTATTTTTCTTGTCCTTAATAATGTCTTTTTTGCAGATCTTCTGGTTTTTAACCTGCCTTCTTTAATTGATTCCGGACTTTTCTTTGAAGAAAGTATATTTTGCTCTAATTTTTTTTTTTTAATCTTTTTTAAGTTTTGAACATGATACAAATCATTTTTTTAAACATTTGCTTTTTAACTTGCAGTTATTGCTTGGATGAGCAATGTGGCCGCCTAAAGCCAAATTTCCAGTTTAAACGACCAAAAAAAATTATATTTTGCTAAAAACCATTTTACCAATATTTCGATAACATTTAATTATTTTGCCATCTCACGTATTAAAATATTTTTTGATTTTCATTCAAAAATTAATACTTTTTTTGGCATCGTTAACTGTTTTGTTCTTACCATTTTTGAAACAATTTCTAAAATTACAGTTTTTCTGAGAGTTACATTTTTTTTTTTAACACCGGACTCAATGCTAAAGTATATGTGGAGGACAACATAATAAAATCTGTTTGAAAATTTGCTTTCTAAACAATAAAATTGGCGGTTGTAGAAGGTGAAAAGGAAATTATCCAAGTGCGGCTTTTTTTTTTCTTTGTCGCTTAGTGTACATAATATATATCTTTCTTTTTACTTTCCGAGCACAATAGTGAGGAAAGTATTGTAATCATGTCAAAAATCCGAATTTGAGATTTTGATGTTTCTATACGTTTCGAGGTCCAATGAGTCCGTTTTCACTATTTTTGCGATTATATATGTATGTGTGTGTGTATGTATGTATGTATGTGTGTATGTGTGTGAGTGAACACGCTAGCGTCTAAACGCTTTGTTCGAATAAGCTAAAAGTTGGTACGCATATTGTAAGTCACAATAGTACGAACCCTATTGATTTTGGTGAATCTAGCACTTATAGTTTTTTTACAGGGACACAAAGAAAAATTCTTTATCATTATGGTCTATGGGACAAAAATCTTAAAAGTGCGATAGCATCTAAACACCTTCTTCAATTGAGCAAAAGATTTTTACACATACTATAGGTCACAGTTACTCAATCTGTATAGAGTTTGGAGAATCTGGCACTTAAAGTTTTTTTACAGGGGCACAAAGAAAAATTCTTTATCATTATGGCCTATGGGGCCAAATTTTTAAAAGTGCGATAGCGTCTAAACGCTTATTTAATCTGAACAAAAAATTTGTACACATGTTATAGGTCACAGTTGCACGAACTGTATAGATTTTGGTGAATTTAGAATTTACAGTTATTTTACAGGGACACAAAGAAAAATTCTTTATCATTATGGCCTGTGGGACCAACTTTTTACTTTCTTCTATATTCAATAGAAGAAAGTATTGGATTCGTAAAAATTTTCGACCTCGGGTTTTTGATGGATTTACACGTTTTGAGAGCTTTAGAACACGATTTGCCTTTTTTTAGAAAATGTCTGTCTGTTTGTCTGTCAGTCTCTGCGTGTGTGTGACAAACTTTTGTGGCAACTGTATCTCAAGAACTACTCCACAGAATTTCATACAAATTGGTATGTAGTTGCACCTTGACATAACTTAGTGCTTGTCAACTTTTGGTAAAAATTGTCTTACAGGTTGCGTTGCCATCCCGCTTTTCCTAAATTTTTATCATGGTGGTATAGTAAAAAATTTTGTATAAATGTGAATAAAGAGAATTATTTTTTAATAATCATTATGAAATTTACCAGAATTATTTATAATATAGATAGTCAACTGGGAAAATTTTTTGTATGTGTAGGAGCCTCGTCACCCTCCCTGGGGGGAAGTCCCCCCTCGAGGGGAGTAAATTTTCCTGATGGGTATCTTTCAAAAGAGCTCGCCAGTACCTTTAAAACGAATGGCTGAACCATAGATCTGCGATAATTTAAAATGAAGTTATCGATTTTTTTTACTTTTAACGAAAAAAAATCGTTTTTTTTTTTTTTTTTTTTTTTTTTTTTTTATATTGAGAATAAAATGGACATTTTTTGAATATTTGGTGTTATACGACTTCTCTAATATGGAAATCATCTGCATTATCATGGAAGATAATTTTTTTAAATAATAATTTTATTAAATTATTTTTACTGACTGAATTTGTATAGGAAAATATAGAAGAAAGTCATGTTGTGGCCGCAACATACTAGTTAAAAGCACGATAGCATCTAAACGCCTTATTCAATTGAGCTGAAAATTTATATGAAAATTATAAATCACTGTTGCACTAACTATAAGCATGTTGGTGAATCTTGCATTTATAGGTTTTTTACAGGAACACAAGGAAAATTCTTTATCATTATGATCTATGGGCTCAAAGTTCAGTAGCGTTAAATAAAACATCGTGTAATATATGGAGAAAAATACACAAAGACTTTCTTACTAGAAAGTCTCTTACTCAAAGACTCTCTACTTTATCTCTTTTGTTTGTTTAACAACTCCTCTTTCTTTACTTTATCTACAAAACTGTTAATTACTCAATGTTCGGAAAGTCGAGTGGAGTCACTCCAGATTTTTTTCAATCGCATTTCCGTTTTCGTCAATTGTACTTTCAATAATTGGAAAACTGCCGTACTAAACAGACCAAATAAATTATTATTAAATTCTGTTCCAAATAAATAATTATTATTTTTGAAATAAAATAAATGATATCTAAATTTTACTTATATTTTTCTTAATTATCTGCTGTTTTGTCTATGGCTTAAAAAGAAGTTTATAAAATGTGTTAACAATTTATTTATCAACATATCAGTTTTCAATAATTATATAAATAGAAAATTTTTAAATTTTTCAGAAATGGATTTGTTTGTGTATAATATTCTTTTATGTGTGATTGAGGCGATGCTGTAATGTAATCTATTTTGGTGAAACATAACGCATTGTTTAAATTTATTGATAGTTAAGAGTGGGTCTGTAATATGCATACCGACTAGAATTTCGGCATTTCTTTCTTGACTTCGTAGGTAATAGAAGTATCGTATCTTATCAAATATTTCGATACGAACGTTTTAATTTTTTTTTAACTTGATTTACTTGTTTCAATTTCTTCTAATTAAAAAAAAAATATATATATTTTATTTTATTTTTATTTTTATTTTTTTTTAATTGGCCAGTGTGTATGTATGTGTGTGGTGGGAGAATCTTCTGATTATTACATCTCCAAAATCAAAAAGATAGAACATCGAAACTTCATATTTAAGACAGGTTCGGTGTGCATGTGCAGCTGATTTTGCCAACTTTTGGTTAAAAGTAGGAAACCGGAAGTGGAACAGGGAAAACCGGAACTGGGACCGTAATTACGTACCTTAAAAACGGCTCGAATGATTTTCTTCAAAACTACTGTATAAATCTCTTCTTAGACTTTCGTATGAATTAGTTGGTTATTTCAGAAAAATTGATAGGTGTCCTTAATATATAGGTCTATTTTATGTATTTCAGGTGGGTTTCTTAAAAAAAAAGTTGCTGAACGAATTTTCTTCAAACTCGCCATATTATTTCCCTTTAGATTGATTTTTGTATGTAATTGTTGATTTGAAGTAAACAGAGGGGTGTGCTAAGTTTTGAAGAAAATCAGAAATGGAACCGAAAGTTGGTTGTTCGACAATGGCTAAAACGATTTTCTTCAAACTTGTTACATAAATCCCTTTATAGATATTTTTTCGCATGTATTAATTGCTTATTACAGGAAATTTCACAGACGACCCGATTAGGTAGGTCAGTTTGAAAACTCACACACAAAATTTATGTCTCAAAAACGGACTCTATCGATTTCCTGCAAACTCTTTATATAAACTCTCTTTTATATGTTTTTACGAAGCATGTTTGCTACTAAGGGGAAATTGTTAGGTCAATTTATATCTTCTGATCACACTATCTCCAAAAAAAAAAAAAAAAAAAAATTCATAATAGGTGTATTATTAGTGGGTAATCTAAATCGTGCGATTGTTAGACAGGAGATTTATATATATATATATATATATATATATATATATATATATATATATATATATATATATAAACTTATTGCTTATATTTAAAACTTTATCCAGATTTTTATTGTACAGTCGGTAACAAAAGTCTCCGAACACCAGCTAAAATTCCTATATAAAAAAAGTGCACTTAATACAGTTTTGTTACATAAATCCTAATCGAATCATGTTCAGAGTCAGTCTAAAAACAGGATTCGACAAGGATTTATTTAACAAAACTGTATTAAGTGTACTTTTTTTACATAGGAATTTTTACTAGTGTTCGGCGACTTTTGTTACCGACTGTAAGTATTTACAGAGATTATAAGATCATTAACACTCGCTGCCGAGTGATAAACTTCATTAAACTTTTGTAAAAGATTCCATTTTGTTTTAATAGTAATTTGAATAATTTTATTTTTCAATTTTCTTTATCTATCGTGAATAAAGTAGCCTAAGAAGAATAAGATAAAACTTTCACAAAGACACTTTAATCACGCTTTGTTAAATTAGAAAATGTTCAAAGAGAAAATTACTTTAACAGCAAGAAGAATGATTAAATTGGGAAATCTTGTTTAAATTTCTTTTGTATACCTCTTAAAAAATTACTGCGTCTTAATTGTTCTTTGTAATGGTATTTTTTTTAAAAAAGATTTCAAAGAAGTAATTTTATTTTATAGACTTTTTTGTAACTAATAAGAATGTCGAGTGAGCGGCGGAACAATAACGAAAAAGCGATTAAATCATGCGATACATCGTATAAAACACTTTTTATATTATTTTAATGAAACGAAGTTGTTTTTTCTTTAGAAAATAAATAGTATATTGATTTTTTTCCATTGTAGCCTAACATTTAGTAAATTAAAATGTGTTTGATACTTATATTAGTTTAAATTGAGCGCTAAAAATACTTTTTTAATGAAATTAAAATTGGCATATTTGATACTTGACAAGAAAGATCTTAGCAATGTGAAAATCTTAACAATTTTCAAATTTTAGCAGCCAAAAATACTTTTGTAAATTTTGTCAAGAGTATATTCATAAAAAGTTAGTATATGCAAATGAATCGCAGAAATAGAATGTTTGTATTGTAAATCTAAGAGTGTATTAAGTAATAAATTGTAAATGTTGTTTATGCACGAGAAAAAGTCGTTACATTTGGATTGTCCATAAGGCAATCGGCGTAAGTAAAAAATAATTAAAACTGAAAAAAAATGAGAGTTTTATTATAGAATTATAAAATAAATTCAATAGTTTAGTGGACATTGACAGTGCAGCCACCTGGCAGATAATACTGAAATTCATTTATTTGTTTGCGCCTATGAAAGAATTTGTAATTTTTTTTTTTTTTTTTTTTTTTTTTTTTTTACTTACATTGATTGGCTGCTGTACGATTCATATATATATTACCAACAATTAACTTTTCTTCAATTCGTCTATAAATAAAATATTTATTTCATTGCATTAATTTTAATTCAACGCTAATTGTAGATTTCCAAATTTACTTTCATATATCTTTCCATATTGACATTTTTATTTTATTTTTATTTATTTATTTTATTTTATTTTATTTTTTGGTACAAACAATCTTACTTTTAATGACTTGGTTGCTTTTTATTACTACCTGTTGAATGATCGAAAAGATTTGCCTCTCTATATATCGCAGCATAATATTCACATTGTAGATTAAATATTTGATCGAGTAATGTACTCATATTATTGTATATAAATTCTTTTCCCATGAGTGAAAATTCATGTATATAGATATGAAATAGTGTTTATTAAATATATAAATTATCTCTAAAAAAAAAAAAAAAGAGTTAAATTGAACACGTGTCATTTGTTAATTATATTAAAAACACTTTAAACACACGTAAAATTAAATTTTATTTAAAAGATGTTAAAAAATTCATCCGAAGCTTTTCGCTTTAATAGTAAAGCATCATCAGGGATTTTTGTTATTGAACAATGAACAATAATAAAAATCCCTGATGATGCTTTTCTATTAAAGCGAAAAGCTTCGGATGAATTTTTTAACATCTTTTAAATAAAATTTAATTTTACGTGTGTTTAAAGTGTTTTTAATATAATTAATTTATTAAATATAGTTATGATTAAATAATTCTTCTTAAAATGCAATTTATTACTAAATATTTATGATATTTTGCTGCATAATAAGAGAACAGAATCCCCTAAGACATTATACGTGTTTGTTTAGCAATGATACAGCAAAAGAAGTCACATAGCTAGAAATGTTTGAATATCTATACTACTTGAAAATTTGAAAAAAAGGACACCATAAAATTCCGTATGTGAAGCACTATCGCATGATCAAAATATGTGTGAATTTAAATATTTTTATTTAAGTGGTTTTAATTTCCGAAACAGGGGGGAAGCCTTTGGCGCTTCGGATTATTTATGTCTGAGAGGGAAAACAATTAGAAAACAAAATAAAACGGTAAAAAATGTCAAAAGTTTAAGGTTTTAAAATAGCAGGGACGGGAATTTCGATTAAAAAAAAAAAAAAAATCTGGTGTGAATCAACCACACGACTTCCATTACCACTATTACACGTATTACATGCATCTTTTGGAGATGTGACCAGAAAAAATAATGTGATCAAAAGACATAAAATTGACCTAACAAAGTAGAAACCTGTAAGATTTCCGGTAAGAGAAATTTGATAAACGTGTAAAGAGACATATAAAACAAAGTTTACATAGCGAGTTAAAAAATAAGAAAAAATAAATAAAAAATGATAGAATTATCTTTTGAAACATCAATTTCCGAGATCTAAAACTGACCTACCTAAGCAAGATGACTTAATTTTCCTGTAATAACCCCTTAATACATGAGAAAGGATATCTAAAATGGATTTGTATAACAATTTTCAAGAAAATTTGCTAGAGCCGTTTTTGAGATACCAACTTTTACCAAAACTTTGTATACTCAATTTTTGACTGGAAAACAATAATTACATACAGAAGAATATTTAAAAAGGTGTTAATATGGCGAGTTTGAAAAACATTCGTACAGTTGTTTTTAAAGGAACGCACTTAAGACCTGAAATTGAGCTATTTACAGGACGCCTATCAATTTTCCTGAACTAACCAACTATATCATTCGAAATGACATCTAATAGTGTTTATATAGCAACTTTGAAGAAAATCGTTAGAGCCATTTTTGAGATATGGACTTCCGGTCCCACTTCCGGTTTCCAATTATCACCAAAATTCGGAAAATTCATCTGTACATCAGACCTGTCTCAATTCTGAAGTTTCGCCGTTCTTTCTTTATTAGTTTCGGAGATATAATAGCCAGAAGATTCCCCAAATACATACACACATACATACATACATACACACACACTGACCGATTGTCAAAAACTACTTTTTTGGACTCGGGAGACCTTAAAACGTGTAAATAAGGTGAAAACTCGATATCGAAGTTTTGGACTGATTTTAATACTTCCATTACCTACGGTAGTCGGCTAATGGAAGTAATAATATGTGAGACCAAGACTGGAAAT
Source organism: Salticus scenicus (assembly GCA_963930645.1). Taxonomy (NCBI): domain Eukaryota; kingdom Metazoa; phylum Arthropoda; class Arachnida; order Araneae; family Salticidae; genus Salticus; species Salticus scenicus. The sequence continues at coordinate 176,835,831 of OZ005654.1, forward strand.
ATTGTTACATAATATATTGAATAGGCTGTAATTTAATATGAAACGACTTGACAAGGAATTTTTATATTACATGTGAATACTGAATAATATTAACTCTACAGTATTAAGATATATGCTCAATTTTAGATTTTTCCATGTAATGAAAAAATTTGAACCGAGCAATTAATTTTTCTGTTATAAAATTAGTAACGTAAGTTGATTTTATTAAAAAGAAAAAAAACACAATTCAATAATTTTATTAATTACGATTAATTTTATTTATCACTGTTTCGAAACAAGAGTGCATTGCAGACATGGCATTCCAAGGTGTTGTGACAGATGCGTACATGACATTTGCGTACAAGCTGAAAACAGTGGCACTTGCGTACATGTCCAGGTGGTTTAAATATTACAGGTGTGTTTTCAAAAAATCTAGTGGCACTTGCGTACAACATTTCTTTCGCTTTATTTGAGGATCATTGCATGAAGGGGTTGTATCCATATGATGCAAACATTAAAACCTTTTTCTTTCTTTCTATTCTTTTTCTTTTCTTTTTACTTTCTCTTACCCATAGGGTCGAGAAAGTATTGTTTTAGGGTCAAATTTTCGAACGTGCGTTTTTGTTGTATCTACATGTTCTGAGGTCCCCTGAATACGAAAATCATGTTTTTAGCGAATGGTCTGTGTGTCTGTTATCAGCATATCTCAAGAACAAATAGTAGCAGAAATCCCAAACTCGGTATTCTAAATGTATATCATATAGGAATGTTACAGAAAGCTTTTCGTTGGACTGCACTAAACCAAATGAAACGAATATATGTTTTTTGTAATAGAGATAGTCAACTGGGAAAAAAAAAAAAAAAATGTGCAAGTAGGAGCCCTGCCTCACCCCCTGGGGGGGGGGGAAGTCCACCCTCGAGGGGAGTAAAGTCTCATGATGGGTATCTTTCAAAAGAGCTCACCAATACCTTTAAAACGAATGGTTGAACCGTCGATCTGCGATAATTTAAAATAAAGTTATCGATTTTTTTCATTTTTAAACACACAGATTTTTTTTTTTTTTTTTTTTTTTTTTTTTTTTTGCGGGGGGGGGGGGGGGAGAGAGAGAGAGAGGCATATAGGTGAACGGCAAATAATTTCAGGAATTGGAATATGATTCAATTCGTTATTGATAAAGAAGAGAGCATTTTTTGCTTTTTTTTTCTTTATTGGAGACAAAAAAATTCATACTTGTTAAAAAGTAAAAAAGTATTTAAGAAATAAAAATATTTTTAAAGATCTTAATAGCATTTATAAGGACCTTTATTGATCTTGACTCAGTGAATAAATAATTGAATGTCATTTTAGAAAGTAACTACGGCTATTATAGCTTGTAACTTTTATATGCCTTAAGCTCATAACTTTGTCATTGTCAGTCGTAAGACTACATGCATACGAGAAAATTCACGTATTTATATAAAAGTATTTATCTTCAAGTTTAACATATGGATACAACCCCTTTGTGTTACAAACGAAAAATACAGCGAAACAAATTTTGTACGGAAATGCCACTTGATTTTTCGAAAACAGATCTGTAACATTTGGAACACCTGGACTTGTACGCAAGTGTCACTAATTTCAGCTTGTACGCAAATGTCATGTACGCATCATCCATATAACCGCATTCCAATACTGCAGTATTAATCCAATATATATATATATATATTTTTTTTTTTTCCCCTTCATTTTTAGTTCCCCATCATACTATAGGTATGGGGAACTTAGGTAATCGTGAAAATTTTCGACCTCGGTTTTTTGACTTTTCTACACGTTTTCAGGTGTGAGGAATACGAAAATGGCAAAATTTCTATGGTGTCTGTCTGTAGGGTGTCTGTTAGTGTGTCAGTCTGTCAGTGTGTCAGTCCGTTAGTGTGTTAGTCCGTTAGTTTGTTAGTCTGTTAACACGATATCTCACGAACAAATGATCGCAGAGAGGTCAGATCAGTTTTAAAATATTACTTTCGACACTGGCAAGAACCCTATTCATTTGCAACATTCGAATTTAAAAACTTCGTAAGTTATTAGAAATTTACGATTTTCTTAACATGGGAGAATAGGACAAAAATTCATTTAAACGTGCATTTAATGGAAACTTTTTACTGTAAAAATGTCAGACCAGTTTTAAAATATCAGTTTTGATGCCGGAATGAACATCAGTAACTATAAATATGCTACTTTGGAAATTTCGCAAGTTATTGGAAATTTACGAATTTTTTAACATGGCAGTATAGAGCAAAATTTCACATAAACGTCAATTTTGAGAGATATTTTCATCGTAAAGATGTCAGACTACTTTTGAAATATTATTTAGGACACTGGCATGATTATTAATGACTATGAATTTTCCAATATAAAGATTTCGTAAGTTATTGGAAATTTACGAATTTCTTAACATGGCTGAATAGAGCAAAATTTCACATAAACGTCAATCTTGAAGGATATTTTCATCGTAAAGATGTCAAACCACTTTCGAAATATTATTTAGGATACTGGCATGAATATCATAGACTACGATTTTTCCAATTTAAAAATTTCGTAAGTTATTTGGAATTTACGATTTACTTAACATGTCAGAATAAGGCAAAATTGAGCATAAATTTCCATTTTGAGGATCGTAAATACATTAGACAACTTCAAAATTACATTTATGATATTTGTTTGAACATGATTGAATACAAATATTCTAATAGGAAAATTTCGTAAATCATTCGTAATTTACGATTTTATCAACATAGCGAAATTGTAAATTTTTCATATAAATATGAATTTTGAGGATTATTGCATTGGAAATAGTAGCATGAAAACTAAACAACAGAATTGACCCTGATAAAATAAATTAATAGATTAGAATAAGATAAATATATCAAAGTAAACGGTGGATAGCCTATTAGGCGGGGATTTCATTCTGTCACTGTATCAAGCTTTGGTCAAATTCATTTCTTTTAACATGATTATAATATGTCTCGCACTAGAAATTTATGAGAACATAAATATGATGGGGAACTGAGCAGAGTCCACCTATGCCAACTAGTTTTTTAATGTGAAAATTAATTATATATATATATCCACACTATTTTTTTTTTTTCATTAATGTATGCTTCACCCTATTTTATTCTAGAGTAATTTGTGAAATAAAATGAAATAGCTCTTACATTAAAAATATATGGTGTTCGCATTTCAGTTTCCAGTTTACTTATTCAGAGAAAATGCAAGATCAGACTATCATGGCCATAGAAAGCTCACAGTATTTTTCAGTGCAAAACATAGTAAAATGCAATTGTGTATATGAATAAACAAATCCCTGTTGTCATTTGCAAAAAATTAGAATAAATGAAATTCCTTGAACTGAACATTTCTTCTTACTTCGTAAATTTATTTATTTATTTATTTTTTCTTTAGTGAATAAGTTATGGATACATAGTATATCTATGCTAAATATTCAATTTTAATCAATTTAACAACACTCGTATCGCTTTAGAGTTTTTTTCAAGTTTACTTTAAATGATACAATACACAGTATACCATTTTTCAAAAAGAAAAAAAAATCCGTAAAGAAGAATTTAAAATTTCTTATCTCTCTTCTTCTTTTTTTTTTTTTTTTTTTTTTTACACAACAATAGAATATGTTTATTTGAGGAACTTGAAAATATTTTGTCACATCAAACATCTTTCAAGTGTCGCTTTGTAATAAAAATTTTAAAAGGCAGCGTGTTACTTCATTTTCAACTTATCCGAGGTTCTTTCTTCAAGAGACGAGAAATTCTAATAGGCATGAATGCGATGAAAAACTTTAGTTTTATTTATTACCTTCGCCATATCTTTATTTTTCTGCAACAAAATTTTGTACTCTTAAATCTAAAGAAAAAGAAAAATGTTATGAAAAGCTTTATTATTTGCTGCAAGTTTTTATTGGAAACATTAACAGTGCACATAAGAATTTTATTTTATTTTCTAATTTAAGTTTTGGTACTGATAGACTTTATCATGGCAGTACAAATATATTACAAAAGCCTAGTCAAACCCTCCAAGGGAAGAAAATGGTATTTTACTTATCGTATCAAATTTTGCACGCATTTGATCAATCAGTCAATATATAAATACTAGTATATAACCCCGTCAAAAATGACGGAAGTGAACGATAAATCTTGAAAACAATGTTTAGATCATGATGGTTACCACGTGATCATTTAAATGTATTTTCAATTTTTGTTTATAAATCAAATGTGTTTCGATATTTTGTAATTTGCGTTCTTTGTGAGGTCTAACTGTAATAGAGACAGTGTCCGGAGATGAGAAAAGTCGTGTAGAGCCACACGAGATTGTAAAAACGTGAAAAAAATTGCAACTTTGGCCTTTATCATGGTTTTGTGAGGTCTAACTGGAACGTTTCCGGCTGCAATCTTTAAGAGACAGTGTCCGGAGATGAGAGAAGTCGCGTAGAGCCGCACCAGATTGTAAAAACGTGAGAAAAATGGAGGCTTTGGCCTTTATCACGGTTCTGTGAGGTCTAATTGCAACGTTTCCGGCTGCAATCTTTAAGAGACAGTGTCCGGAGATGAGAGAAGCAGAGCTGCCAACCTAATCCGGCAAATTGTTAGTACCGCCTCTTTTTCTACACCACTTAATTTTTAGAGAAATTCTCTTCAAATGTATCTACGATGAATTAAGAAGAAAAATACTCTAAAAATTAAGTGGTGTAGAAAAAGGGGCGGTACTAACAATTTGCCGGATTAGGTTGGAAGCTCTGGAGAAGTCGTGTAGAACCGCACCAGATTTTAAAAACGTGAGAAAAATGGCGGCTTTGGTCTTTCTCATGGTTCTGTGAAGTCTAACTGCAACGATTCCGGATGCAATCGTTAAGCGACAGTGTCCGGAGTTAAGTGAAGTCGTGTTGAGCCGCACCAGATTGTAAAAACGTGAGAAAAATGGCGGCTTTGGCCTTTCTCACGGTTTTGTGAGGTCTAACTGCAATAGAGACAGTGCCTGAGATGAGAGAAGTCGTGTAACGCCGCACCAGATTTTAAAACAATATACAGTATATAATTATTAACACATCACATTAGCAAGTTAATTGTATGATACATTATTTGTATCATACAAGGATGGAAAGCGTTTGCTGACGATGACGCGAATTCAATGATTTTTCTTCACCCAAAAGTTTTCACTTCAAATGGAAAGCGTTAGCTGACGATGACGGGAGTTCAATGATTTTTGTTCACCCAAAAGTGCTCAACGCGCCTAAAGAAGTTTTCACTTCAAAAATTTTACCCGATCAATAAATATGAATGACAATAAAAAAACTGCTGGTTGACAAAAAATATAGGCCCGACAACACAACAGCAACAACACATCCCAGTGTTCCATTAAGTGCTCTATACGCAAGCGAAGTGTGACGTCACTGACCGTCCGTGTATGTAAGAAAATGATTTCCTATGTTAATCGCCCTTTGGAATTTTTGTAAAAAATTATTAAAAATCGAGGAAAATTATTTCCCGATTTTAATCCCCATATTTGGGTATATATATGTATTAGTTATCATGTGCATATGTTAGATTGAGTTATTTTGCTGTCAAATTGACAAAATTTTAATTTTAAATTTCAAAACTCTGTTGTCCTTGGCGTTTTTGTATTTGGCGATCAAAAACGTACTACGAAAATATACATGCCAGATGTATACTTTCGTAATACGTGTTGTGCGAAATATTGTTTCATATTATTCCTTACTCTCTTAATATAAATTTTTAAAATAACCATGATTTTTGAAAGGAATTAAATTATATTCGCCAGATAATTTGGCGATATATATATATATATATATATATTTTCTGCCAAGGATGACCGATATCAAATCTATTCCGCTGCAACAAATTAGTATTTTATATCAGATACTTTATTTAGACATTTGAAAACAAATTTCACTTCAAATTATGATAGAATATTTATCATTTTCCTTTTAATTAGCATATTAGTTGGATATTTATTGTGTAATATCATCCTTTGCAATGAAATGTTTATGTTTTCAATGGAATATGGAAGTTTTTTTTTTTTTTTTTTTTTTTATCTAGAGTTTTGAAATTTAAAATTCAAATTTTATCAATTTTAGAACAAAAACAACTTAATCTAACGCATGCACATGATAACTATTACATATCTAAACCTAATTATGGAGATTAAAATCGGGAAATAATTTCCCTCGATTTTTAATAATTTTTTACGAAAAATCCATTGGGCGTTAAACATAGGAAATATTTTTCTTGTATCCACGAACGGCCAGTGACGTCATCACTTCGCTTGCGTATTTAAAGTCCTCATAATAAGAAAAAACGATTCACTTCATTTTACCAAAATACTTTTTTTTAAGACTATCGTAGATCCTGTTTTCAAATTTTCTAACTAACTATCCAATAACTACAGACACTCCATGCTAACCCAAATTCACCTCTACTCGATACCTCCAACCAGCTATCTCACCCTCAACATCGCCAAAATATCCAGGATCCAGCTAGGGACTTTCTCATTCTCAACCGAACATTTTACCTTGACTCGACATTATCACCTTAGACTACTCTAATTTCAATACTCATTTCAACTGGTGACTTTTACTTGCCCAACCAAACATTCTATCCCAACTATCATTTTACACTAATTTCAAAACTAAAATCAACTGGCGGCATTTACGTACTAAACTCGGCGCCAATCATACTTTACAATGTAAACAAACAATGAAGTTTGATAAAAATATTTAAAGGCTTTAATGCGTTTTTACAAATATTTTAAGATTTTTAAGGCTTTAATATGTTTTAGAAATACTTTAAGCGTTTTTTTTAATGAAACAGTCAAAGAGTCGTTCATTCGGAATTAAAAAGTTGTCCATTTTGAATTTGTATTTTCTGAATGGCAACAGTTTTGGTTTGTTTTTATTTGGTCTTGCTTTGTTTATAATCATGAAGTTACATAATTCTATTTATAGGTTCATGTTTATAATAGCCAGTGATCCGTTATACTTAATTTAGCCATTTAAACATTACAATTGAATAGTTTTTCAAGGTTTTATAGGAAATAATAATATGTGCGATACAAAACATGTATGAAAATGATATGTATGTTTCCTAAGTTGAATTAAACAAACGGAAAAAAAAAAATGGCTGCCAAAAGTTTCTGTTTTGAAGTGGTACTAACCGGATTCGTTCATGACAGATGAGGATCATTATATATATTAATATATATTAAATATTAAATATCAAAACTGTTCAGTTTTAATTAAGATTATTATTAGTTCAAATAATTAATATGATCCATCCCTTAAGCTACCAAAATCAAACCAAAACTGAAATAAAACAAGACAGTTGGAAATAGATAACAGCATGTTTGTACCAAAAATAAATTCAAAAACTGGCGTACAGTCAATAGAAAGAAATTAAAACTTCTTCACACACCATAAATTTTAAATCAGCACAACGGGTTTCGAAAGGACGTATCCTTTCTTCATCAGGTGCAAACACGTGCAACTGCCTTGGAGGCAAAAGCAAGACTGAAAGCAGGGCAAAATCCAGAGGGGGAGGAGCACCACAAACAACCAATAGGAAGCATCATGCAGGGCAGGACCAATCAGAGAGGAACACACGTACACACACACCACAAAAAGGGAGGGAGGGAAGGAGTAATAAATTAATTTAGTTTTTAACATTTATTTATTTATTTATTTTATTTTTTTTTATTTCAATAATATTAAACTAATAAGTAAATTTAATAAAATTTATCCATTAATTATCATCATTATTATTTTTTTTTAATTGGAATTATTTTATTATAACTAATATTATGTTATAAACATAATGAAGGAAATTATTTAATTGAATTAAACAATTTTTTCCAGGCTGTAGACAGCAAAGTGGAATCAGATTTTTCATTGACAATTTTATCACGATTAAGGTAAATAGCTAAATTTTCCAAAAAATCCAGTTCGGAAACGCATTTGGCATGAAAGATAATTTTGGCACTCTTAAAATTAAAACTATGATCAAATTCCAAACAGTGCTTCGCAACAGAAGATTTAGAAATTTTTTGATTAACAACATACCGAGAATGTTCACGTAAACGACATTCAAGATTTCTTTTAGTTTGACTAATATAAGATAAATCACAATTATTACAAGAGACATTATAGATACCCCATTTATGAAGCTCAGGAACAGGGGATATGGTTGAAGGGAATTGGAATTTATTCACAGGTTTAAAAATAACGTGAAAATTGAAACGCTTCAAAACTTTGGCTAATTTAAAACATAAGGGGGGATAAAAAGGCAAGACAACGAGATTATCAGGTTTAATTTTATCATCAATTGAAAGAGTAGAATTATAAGTTGGCCTACTGAACTAGTTCAGTAGGCCAACTTTTAATTCTAGGACTCTGGGACTCCAGGACTCTGGGTTGCCAGCAGGAAGGGTTACCACCTGTGATACTGTAAAAATGATAAAAATTCGTGAAAATTGCCATTTTCTGATACTCTAACAGAAAAATGTGACGTGGTGGGACTTTTTTACTTGCAGATATATAAATAAAAATTGCAATTAATAACAAAAATAATAATTTGACCGTTGTTACCGAACCACTGTAGACCAGTGTAATTTAAGCTTTCTTTTTCTTTTTTCTTTTTTCTTTCAATCTTAAGTTCAAGAAAATTTAATTTTTCGATTATAATTTTAGTAACTGTGAACCAATATTAAATATAGAGATTTTAGTGTTGACACCTGTACTAGGAGGAATAAACTATTGTACAAGAGAAAAAAAAAAATTACTTATTTAGTGCTGCCATCTATACTAAATTTAGGAGAACAATATTTATTTATTTATTTTTAAATAATTAATGAAAATCGACCTTAATCCTCAAATATAAATATTATTATAATTAAAGGCCATTGTAGTGCTGAAGAATCTATCAATGTTTCACACCTCATTTATAAACAAGAAATTCAAACATCCTGCCTTAAGTCAAACTTTAGTCATGGAATAAAAATCCTTTTTTTTTTTTTTTTTAGAGTATCTATTAGACAAGACTAAATCTTTAAAAAATCGATATTGATTATTTTTATATTTATCTGACACTAAACGTTTTATACATACATGAAAATTTAGAAGAATATTAACACATACAGATTTATGTAAGCAAGTTTTAAAATTAGTAAAAAAAAACTTTAGTCATGGAATAAAAATCCTTAATTTTTTTTTTTTTTTTTTTTTTTTTTTTTAGAGTATCTATTAGACAAGACTAAATCTTTAAAAAATCGATATTGATTATTTTTATATTTATCTGACACTAAACGTTTTATACATACATGAAAATTTAGAAGAATATTAACACATACAGATTTATGTAAGCAAGTTTTAAAATTAGTAAAAAAAATTAAAGGAGAAATAAAAAAGGGGAAATCTTCAAAGGGGAAATCTTTACGTTTATCATACAAGTCAAATTCTAATTGCAAATTATGATTAAGAATAATTTTTAAATCTAAGAAATTAATTATATTAGACTCTAAATCAGTCTCACTATTGGATAAGTAACAGGTAATTCTTGATTATTGTTATGTTTATCCAAAAATATTATTATAATGTCATCAATATATCTTAGTAATCTAAAATTAGTACTAATAATGTCTCTTTCATAATAATATAAATATAAATCTGCTAACATATTAGATGCTATACCACCTTGCGGCAAACCTAATCGTTGTTTATACAAAGCTTTATTAAATAATATATAGTTACGATATAGGATAAATCTAGTCAAAGTTTTAAAAGCAGATGGTGTTATTTTATCATTTAGATTTAGATATTGTAGATTTTCAATGAAAAGTTTATTTATAATTTCATGCATATCTTTAATGACAATATCATTAAACAGATCATTGAAATCAAAAGTTTTAATATCAGTAATATCAATAAGATTTTCAATTTGATTTTTGAGTTGGAAATTATTTTTTATACACAATTTTTTCTTATTAAGTACAGTATAACGATATAGTTTTTTAAGTATACTTAACAAAAAAATATTTGCATTAGTAGTGTATGAGTTACAGGCAACAGTAACAGTACAAAATTTGATAGGATTTTAATGAAATTTGAGAATTACAACTAGGTAAGGATAATTATAGTTATAATTCTTAGTATTTATTAATTTGTAATAATTCATGATATTTTCAGTAACCTTAACAAAAATATTACTAGTATCTATAGTATTAAAAAAAAAATTAAAAAAAAAACAGTTATTTATAATACTGTTTGCAAATAATAGCTTAGTTATTGGCCGCCTTGTCAACATAAGTAATAATGAATTTAGATTGTAAATCAAGAATTGCTGAATTAATCTCTTTGTAATTATAGCACTTGATATTTGAAAGCTTGTTGATTTTATAAACTAAATCAAGTTTAAATTTATCAAGTGACTTAAGTTTTCACTCATTAAAATATTCCACAGATTTATTATAATCAATAATAATTTTGTAAATACAGATATTAATAACACAAACAATGAAGAATTTCCACGTCCAGATTAAATTGAGTAATGATATGAAAAAATTTATATTTTGAAGGAGTACGAAATTTAGTGCCATACTCCATTCAAGATCTTAAAGTAAGATTTTCCACAATATTGATACCACCAGTAATGATATGACCATGAAATTGTTTAAAATATTATTATTTTAAATCAGAACAATAGTAAGGAGGCTGTTCATTATGAGCAAGAAAATTTAGCAAATTTATTATAGTTAAATATTTTCGACCTAAAGTAATATTAAAATATTTAGAAGTTTTTTAAATAACAAAATTTTTATAGGAAAAGGATTAGTAGGATCATTAAAGATTAAAGATTTTTTGAAAGTCAAGTTTATTAAAAACTGGATTAGAAAACTTTATCACCAAAAGGGAGTTATTTATTTTTTGACAAGTATTTAGATCAAGTTTAATATGAAATAATTCCATTCTATAGTGTAAAATATCAAAAGATACATCACTAAACTGTGAAGAAGAGGAATGAGATTGGAAAACTTTAAATTATTTTAAGGTATCATAAATAAGGTATCAAATGAAATGGGATTTTTTTCTGAATCCATCGGACTAAACAGCTTATCGATCGGACAATTAGATTTTCTAAAATTAACTATAGTATGGGACTTAGGTCGCAACTTGCTATATAGATGAGTACGAACCGGAATCGTTATCTCACTTGCAAACTACATATATAAAAATAGAATAGGTTTTTACCAGCTTTTTAATTATAACTAAAAGTACCACAAGTAAAAAACGAAATTTAATGGGATTTTTATGAAATTTAACATTAATAAAAAGGTATGGAAAATTTAAATTGTGTCTATTTATAATAAGTCTTTTAGTCTTTTATCGAAGGTCAAAATCCTTTTTCTTATAACTGAAGGGGAATTATATACATATTGTTGCGTACTTGGGGGTTCGTGGGATGTCCGAGAATGAAAAACGAATCTTACAGAGGCTGGAAAATTTATTTGCAGAAAATTCGAAAAGATTAACAGTTATCAATAGCAAATTCACAGTACAAACTGTAACACGGTATTTACATACATCAATGCGACTGTATTCCAAAGAGGTTCAGAGCTCTTGATCCAACAAATGCTTTGGTGAAGCTAAACTAGAATGACTGATTTGGCGTAAAGCAACTTCTTAAATACACGCGTAGGAAAATGTGGAAAATTCTCGAAACTCGTCAGCTAATCAAGTTACAGCTTCCATATTTGGTATATCGATGATTTTCATTTCCAAGGCCACCAAAAGAAAATCTCCAAGGAGCGAAAAAGTTGCCAAATTTGGCGCCAAATCCATTACCGACCTTAATGAGGATTTTTAACGGGTTTTTAAGCTTACATATGTAAGTTCGGAAAGTAAAAATCAGAGAAAAGCTTTGGAAATTGTAGATATTTTAAATTTAGACTTATACCAAAAACATAAATAAGTAAGTAAATAAATAAATAAATATATATATATAATATGGTTATGTGTTATCAACGCCAACTGTCTGCTAAGGAATTTGACACGACTGCTGTTTGCAGAGGCATTTTGTGATTCAAGGAATTTTTGGTATTAATTTTTTAAAAGCCTAAATTTTATTATTTCTTTAACTAATAATTTGATGCATATAGTCACGGAGTAATATTAATAGGAGTTGAAGGTCCAATGGGAGAAAGCTACGAGACTGTGATCTAAATTTTTGGTAAATATTGAGGTCGCCACTTGTCTTTCCTCCCTACCTCGGCGCGGATATACTATTGTTTTCAATAGAATTTTTTATTTTAAGCAATTTAATTTCTTTGTAAGTTCTTAAAACTGCATAATTCAGATGTTTCAAATAAATGCTTCGTTCCTAGTTGTAAAACAGGCTATGATAGTGATAAGAAAAACAAAAAAAAAGCCCTAGGAGAAAAATAAAGTCCGAGTTCGTGTTTTCTGCACCTAAAGTAAGTTTATTTTTTTTCTTTACAAAATTTCATCCATTCTCCTTCCTCCCAATTGTCTGTTTTAGCTAGCTTCGGTTCAAAAGAATCGTCATTTTTTAAAAGCTTTCTTTCAAAGTAAAATTAGTATAAAATGGCTCATAAAAAAAAACATGTTGGTTAGAATACTCTATTTAATGAAATTTGCTTTCAATCGAAATTTTTTCAGCTTGATATTATTTTTTAAAAAATAATTAAAACGAGACATTTCCCCATTGAATAACATTGCGGAAGCTGGAGGGAAGGAAGGATTGCACACTGGCGCCATCTGTAAACATTAGAAAACAACATCACAAAATTTCAGCGTTACCTTCTTCTCCTGTCTTTTACTCCGTGCATATAGTGTTCACAAAAAACATTTAGTTTTTAAAGTTTTTTTTTTTTTTTCCCGTGGATATAAATTAATGGTAGTTTCTCTATATATTAAAAAAAAGTTTCTGCAGCTGGCGTCAAATTTTTTTGTCTGCGACAGCATCTTCTCGCGGAGGGCAAAACGCTCTGCATCATGGGAGGTATCAATGTGTTCCGAATATTTCAAGGAAGGCATTTCAGGAAGTTAGAAATCTGTATCATTTTAATTAACGAAGTTATTAGACAAAAACCTCGGGTTTATAAAGGTACTCTATTTGCCATTAAAGAAATAATTTCTCTTATTACATCATTTTCCACAATGACGTCATTCTCCACAGAGAAATAAAAATGTTAAAAAAATAAAATAAATTCCGCAAAATTTCTGGTGTAAAAAAATAAAATAAATTCCGCAAACACCCTTTTCTTCTACTTTTAGAAAATTAATGTTATTACTGGCAATATTTATGTTTATTTTATTTATCTGTTCTTTTTTTTTTTTTTTTTGTGAATAACGAAATAATGTCGTGTATGTATCCGCGTTTGTAATGATCGATAGATGGCGCTCTCTGAACTGCAGTTGTTAGTAAATATAATAGCCACGTGGATTAATAATTGTTCTTTCTCCGCCATTACATCATGGAAAATCGATTGCATAATATGTTGATATGCAGTGGTGTGATAATTTCACCTTAGCCCACCAGAGGGCGAGCATTTCATTACAATCGCGGATAGCTAACCGCATTTCTCTTTACCATTAAAGTGTATTTATTATTTTTTTTTGAAAACGTTTTTTAAAATACTTTGGATAGATTTTGGTATACAAAAGTATCTAGATTTAAATTCAAACTCAATTATAAACGAAAAATCTTATTTAGCATTGATAATTTTTTAACATTTACAGAATTAGACAATTCCATGATATATTTCCTGGTACAACTATAATATCTTCCCACAGCTGAATTTGGCGATTTTTCTTTGGCGGCGATTTGAACGATAACGATGTCGTTCTGGACTGTTTGCAATATAATATGGCAGCCTGCATGCTGTTTATTTTGGATTTATGATTTTATGATTTACGATTTATAATTTAGCTTATGATTTTATCATTTATGATTTATGATTTTTAGATTTATGATTTAACCATAATCGCCAAAAATAAATCGCCACATTCAGCTGTGGGGAGATGCTATAGTTGTTTCAAAATATTTTAGTTACACCTCACTGGCAGATTTTAAATTTTTCATTTGTTTTGAAGAGGATTTAAATTATCTATCTCAGTTATGCATGTCAAGATTTTTGCTAGAAAAGTCTAATCTACTTCGGTGCCAAATTAAAAATTTCGCCAAGAGGTTAAACTGTACCATTGCTTTAGCACATTTTTTTTTTTTTTTTTTTTCAATTTTATTTTAAATATTTTTTAACTTAATTCAAGAGGGAAAAAAAGAACATTTTTTAATCCGCGATTGTAATGAAATGCTCGCCCTCTGGTGGGCTAAGGGGAAATTACAATAAACATGGTTTAATTCGAATTCCATCAAGCCGCCATTGCTAGCCGAAGGTTAGTTTCACATATATTTATTGAATAAAAATTAATAAATCCTGTAAAAAAGATAACACATACTGTTGTGTGCTCCAGTGTAACTCCAAAGGACCAAGAAATCCAGAATTAAGCTTCCATTTATTTCCAAATGACAAATTTAAAATTTCAGTTGCTTCGGCTGATGGAAGTAAAGAATTAATCAGATGATTTGAAACTAATATTTGTTCAACTTCAGTTAAAAATCTACTTCCGATCGAACTTTGAATAAACTGAAATATTTTTTTTCAAAAGCAATCAATTTTCCATGATGTAATGGCGGAGACATTATAGTACGAATATTAAGTAGAATAACAAAAAGAACAAAAATAGATACACGTGGCTGTAATATTTACTAACAACAAGAGCTGAAAAAGCGCCATCTATCGATCATTACAAACGCGGATTGGTCTAAATGTACAAAATATCTTCAGGTAAAATGTTATCCGCATTATTAGAAAGAAAATGGCTAAAGTAGTTTTTCCTGTACCATTGATGTCTCTATAAATTAAATTAAACTAAATTATCCAATATCATTATATTTCATTCTTCACACGCATTTTTTATTTTCTAAATTCAATATTACATAACATATATGTAAAAAAATCAAGGTGTAATCAGTGCATATCCAGAAGATGTAGCCAACAAATATTCAGAAGCCATCATTAACACAAGTTCAGGAGATATCGCCAACAACTATTAAGATGTCAGGATCAATATATATCAGTAGATATCGCCAACAATTATCCAGGAGCCATCATGGTACAACTATAGTATTTCCCCTCAGCTGAATTTGGCGATTATTCTTTGGCGCCGATTTGAACGATAACGATGTCGTCCTGGATTGTTTGCGATATAATATGGCAGCCTGCATGCTATTTATTTTGGATTTATGATTTTATGATTTATGATTTATAATTTAGCTTACGATTTTATAATTTATGCTATATGATTTATGATTTATAATTTAGCTTGCGATGTTATAATTTATGCTATATGACTTATGATTTTTAGATTTATGATTTAGCCATAATCGCCAACGAAAAATCGCCAAATCTAGCTGAGGGGAAATAGTACTATAGTTGTTCCGCCATCATGAATATTTATTCAGAAAATATTGTCAACAAATATTCAAAAGCCATCCAATTTATGAGTGATGATGGTCTATCTCGAATACTTCAAACCGGCAATTCGTTTTTACATTATAATCAAGGATGAATTTTTCACTTATCAGTTGGTTTCGAAAAATGTGATTTTTTTTTCTTTTTTTCCCCCGATTTAATTTAGCATTTAATATAGTTTAAGAAATGGTAAAATCAGATATTGACGGGCATCTTGGAAAATTGATGGCGACAATGCAAAATTGCTATCTGAAAGAAATTGCCCTGTCGTACTACTACTAATGAAATGTTTACAATAATTGCAATAATCACATAAGGTATTTATTTTCAATGGATCTGACTAAATCATATTCTAGAAAAAATGCACTTTAAAAAGTTGCATCTTTACTGTTGTAAGCACCATTTTAAACCTTGCTGCTCATTGGTAATAAATCCAGAGTGTTACATATTGTCCTAAATTAACTAAAAAGATTCAATAGTAAAAAATATAGGCATTAGAAAAAATAAGTTCATAATTTCTTTAATCAAGCAATAATGCCCGAAAAATTCATCGTCAAACAGTGACAAAAATTTAACAAGTGGATCGTATACTAAAGCTGTAACGCTAAATCATTTAGATGTTAAGAATTTCTCTCTGTTCTAAACAGTTAGTGCTATCGTTGTTTATTTTGTGTATCTAGCTGTATAATATATGTTTTCTCTCAAAATATTGGCAAATTGTTATTAAATTGTCGAACGTTAAAACAGATTTTTCACATATTATAAACGACATATTTAATATTGTGTATTTCAATGTGATACCAAATATGGTGGATTTCTGTAATATTGTTCAACTTTTCTCTTGTGTTATGTATTATCAATATTCCAATCCAATTCAATGAAAGGCAAAGTTGCGAATAGTCGGGTAGAATTCAGCAGGGGTTAATGAGCGAAGCATGTCGGGGTGAGGGAAAGCCTTCCTCGGGGGTTGGTGAGCGGAGCGAGCAGGGGGCAGAGTCCCCTAGTAATAATTAAAAAAAAAAAAACATATTTATTCAAAATGTCTGTCTGAAAATGTTTATTTTGAAACCAGTCAGCCCGGAATTTTTCCAGAAGGAGTGATATAGGAGTGATTTGATTATTATTACACAGATGTAACTGTTAGGTTACATTTATTTTCCATTACCAATGCCTCTTGTATTTACCCTCCTTCACTGTATAATAGATCATTCCAATAACGACTGGCGCGCCACCACTTGGACTATTTTCGTACGGCGCATCTTTTTACCTGTACCTTGTTGAATTTTTGTTTCTCTATATGTAACTATCTGATGTGAGTGTTCGTCTAATTAAAAGTGTTTCGTTTTAATATGGACTCATCAATATGCATTATAATTTGCGTGCTCTGCCTTCTAAGCCCAATAGGTTATGGGCCCAGAGCAAATTAATTTTTATTTACGATAAATAGACTTTTATCTGTTAGATAGACGACCACGTTTAAAAATGGCGTCTTATGGAACACTACGTATTGAAACGCTAAACAAAGATAATTACGAGACATGGAAGATACAAATGAAGGCACTCTTAATAAAAAAAATGAATCCTGGATTTATGTATCTGGCTCTAAACCAAAGCCAGAGCTCGTGGCAGGTGATGCGAAATCAAAAAAAGCGTTCGATAAATGGACTGATATGGATGAAAAGGCCAAAGCCGACATAATTTTGTGTATATCGCCTTCTGAACTGAAACGAATAAAAAACTGTGAAACATCCCTGGATATATGGAAAAAATTAGAAGAAATATATATGAATCTAAAGGCCCCGCTAGAAAAGCGTCACTGTTAAAATCGCTTATTCAACATAAAATGGCAGATTCCTCTTCTGTGAGCATTCGAGATCATCTTCGAAAGTTTTTTGACATAGTCGATAAACTATCTGAAATGGACATTAGAATAGATGATGACTTGCTAACTGTGATGTTGTTATACAGCCTACCATCCAGTTAGTTATGAAAATTTCCGGTGCGCAATAGAATCCAGGGATGAGCTACCGAAACCAGAAGTACTACGAATAAAAATAGTAGAAGAAAACGACGCCAGACGCCATGATGACAGACCGAACGAGGGAGCGTTCATGACTGGGAATTTCCGAAAGAAACCTGCTCCGTGGAATAAAAATAAAAGGAATCCTAAGATTACTGAATAGTACACTCAGAACGAAAGAGATAATTCAAAAATTACTTGCTGGAAATGTAAACGTATCTGTCACCGTGCAAATCAGTGTGAAAAAGATAAATCATTTAAATATCGACAAAACAGTTTAGGACTACTGGCCAGCACAAATTCAACGAATGCGAACATATTATTCAAAGAACAATCCGAGAATCTTTGGTGTGTTGACAGCGGCTGTACTCGACATATGGGGAAGGAGGACTCCAATTTTCACAATTTAAAGGATACGGATATAAAATCTGTAAATTTAGCGAATAATGAAACAACTGATGTGTCCGGTGTTGGTAAAATATTAATTAAAACAAAAGTCAATTCAAAACTTCAAAATGTAGAGATCAATGATGCTCTATTGGTTCCAGAATTGAAAACGAACTTATTGTCCGTGTCACAAATGTGCGACAAAGGTTTCACTGTAATTTTTAAAGACAAATGTGCTATTATAAATAACAGACAAAAAAATGTGACTCTAATTGCGGACAGAAAAAATGAACTTTATTATCTGCGGGATAATAATGCAAATATAAATAATGCAGTTAATTTTTCGAGTGAATCAATCGATAGTTCTAAAAATATTTTTGCCGATGTGGAAAAATGGCATTGTAGAATGGGTCATCTAAATGTAAAAGATTTGATTGATTCAAATTTAAAAGGTCATATTAGGGGGTTAAATATTAAAAAGGTATCCGACTTCAATTGTGAAGTTTGCGCGTTAAATAAAATGACCCGTGCTCCTTTTCCTAAGCACTCAGATCGTGTTACAAAAATGTTAGAAATAGTTCATTCGGATCTTTGTGGGCCTATTAGGGTTCCCTCAATAGGTAAGTCCCTTTATTTTATTATCTTTATTGATGATTATTCTCGTTATTGTGCAGTAAAATTCTTAAAAACTAAAGAGGAGGCATTGAATGCTTTTAAAGAAATTAAACTTCTTTGGGAAAATGAAAAATCTATAAAAATAAAAAAAAAATCATGAGTGATAATGGGATCGAATTTATTGGGACTGAATTTGAAAATTTCTTGAAAGAAAATGGTATTCAGCATAGATTAACAACCCCTTATTGCCCGGAGCAATCAGGTGTTTGTGAAAGGAAAAATAGAACCCTCGTCGAAATGGCCCGTTGTCTATTATCACAATCAAAATTACCCTTAAATTTATGGGCAGAAGCTATTAATACTTCTAATTATATAAGAAATAGATGCCCAACAAAAGCTTTAAATGGAAAAACCCCATATGAATCATGGAATAATATAACACCTAACGTTAGCTATTTTAAATCTTTTGGTTGCACTTCTTATTATTTCAATAACCATCCTAAATATAAATTTTCCCCAAGGTCTAAAAAAGGAATATTTGTGGGTTATTCAGAAAATTCTAAAGCATTTCGTATTTATCTTCCTGAATCAAATACAGTAATTATATCCCGTAGCGTAAAATTTTTTGAAGCGAAATCTAATGATGTTTCAAAAATAGGTCAATTGTATCCAGATGTTTTTGAAAGAGAAATACAATTAAGCGAATCGCAAAATGACTCACACATGCAGCAGTCAGAAAAAATTTCTCCTCCTCAAATAAAAAATGAAAAAGATGAACTGTCACGTGACCTTGTTTCTGCGCCATCGGATTCAGAAGAGAAAAACATATTGTCATTGCGTAATCGCGAAATAATTAGGGAGCCGGAATCAATTGCAAATGCTGTTTATAGTTTTAATTCGGAAATAGAAATAAGTAATGCCTTGAAAAGTCCGGAAGCTTCGAATTGGTATAAATCAATGACTGACGAAATAAAAGTAATATTAAAAAATGATACATTTGAAGTAGTAGAAAGGCCCCAGAAACAATGCATAAAAGGTAGATTTGTCCTTACAAATAAATATGATCAAAATGGATCTCTTTTGAAATATAAAGCGAGATTAGTAGCTCGCGGATTTAGTCAAAGATTTGGTATAGATTTTCGTGAAACTTTTTCTCCGGTAGCAAAAATGGGATCTATTAGAATCTTAGCAGGTTATGCTGCTAAATTAGGAATAAAAATACATCAATTTGACATAACGTCAGCATATTTGAATGGAAAATTAGATGAGGAAATTTTTATGGAAGTTCCCGATTACTTTAAAGAAATACTTCAAATAATTATAAATGAAAATTGCGATAGGGACATATCTGATAAAGCAGCCGAGATTCTTAAATATCTAAATGTAGGGAATAAAGTTCTTTTGTTAAAAAAATCGCTCTATGGGCTCAAGCAGGCCGGGAGATGTTGGAACACTAAGTTAAATAAAATTTTGAATGATTTCGGAGCAAAACAAACAAATGCAGATCCATGTTTATATTATATTAAAAGTGATAAAGGGTTGACTCTTATAATGATTTACGTTGATGACATATTGTTTATGTCACAGGACCCTGATATGTTAGAAAACTTCAAAATTCATCTTAATAAAAAACTAGATGTTAAATATTCAGGCATAGTTAAATATTGTCTAGGGATAAATTTTCAGCTAGAAAATGGCCTTATAACAATGAGTCAACATAGTTATATTAGAGAGCTGTTAGAACGTTTTGGCATGACAGAAGCCAAGCCCGTAGCTTGTCCTATGGATACAAGCATTCGATTAAAAAAGGCCGAAAAATGTTGTGAAAACGAATATCCCTACCGTGAATTAGTTGGAAGTTTGATGTATCTTGCAACTTCCACCAGGCCGGACATTGCAAATTCCGTCAGTCAATTAAGTCAATTTCTAACTTGCTTTGATAAAACTCATTGGACTGCCGCTAAACGAGTTTTACGATACTTAAAGAAAACAATAAATTTTGGATTTGTATTTAGAAAAAGTAATGAGCCTTTGTTAGGTTACACTGACGCGGATTAGGGGAATTGCCTCGATGACCGTAGATCATATACAGGTTACTGTTTTATATTTTGCGGGAGTGCAATTACATGGGAAAGCCGTAAACAGTGTACCGTAGCTCTCTCATCAACGGAAGCCGAATATATGGCTTTATCCGATGCCACTAAGGAAGGGATATATTTATGTAAATTACTAAATGAGTTATCTGAAGGCAAAATTGAAAAAGTGAGTATATTTACAGATAACTTAGGATCTATTAAATTAGCTGAAAATCCGATCTTTCATAAGCGCACCAAACATATAGACATTAGGCATCATTTCATAAGGGATGCACTGAAAAATGGAATTATTGATTTAAATTTTGTGTCTACTGAAAATATGGGGGCTGATATTCTTACAAAAGCATTAACATCATCAAAACATTACAACTGTTGTAAAATTATGGGACTGGAAGATGTAACATTGTTATTTGGGTAAATACGTCGACATTGTGGGGGGGGGGGGGTGTGTTAGGTTACATTTATTTTCCATTACCAATGCCTCTTGTACCCTCCTTCACTGTATAATAGATCATTCCAATAACGACTGGCGCGCCACCACTTGGACTGTTTTCGTACGGCGCATCTTTTTACCTGTACCTTGTTGAATTTTTGTTTCTCTATATGTAACTATGTGATGTGAGTGTTCGTCTAATTAAAAGTGTTTCGTTTTAATATGGACTCATCAATATGCATTATAATTTGCGTGCTCTGCCTTCTAAGCCCAATAATAACATGCTTAAAATAATTTGAATTCATATTTATAAGCAAATTTTGTAGTTTTCAAAAGAGTTTAGAATCTGCATAAAGTATAAGTTATAAGCACTTATGAAACATGTGAACAACGCTATTGAAAGATTTAAACGAAAAGGCTCAGGTTACTTTTCTTTTTTTCTTTGCCTTACCTTCTTCTCCTGCTTTTTTTTCTTTTTTTTTTTTTTGTGTGTGTGTGTGTGTATGATTTGATTATTATTACACAAAATGTTTAAAATAATTTCAATCCATATTAATAACTTTTCTATTCCCAATACATAAGACCACATAAGACCACCAAACAATAGGTATAGAGAACTTTAGAAGTGGTGAAAATTTTTAACCCAGGATTTTCGCCTTTTATACACATTTTGAAATTTCAAATATATATATATATATATACGAGTATCATAAAACTGATATGATCATCTGTACGATCGCCAGTATTTTAGGTTGTTTGTTTGTTAATCCTTTAGTCTGTGTGTAGTGTAATCACGTTTTTGAAAACTAGCATTGAAGACGAGTCTACTGGCTTCGAGGGGTGCCAAATTGACCGACAGATTGAGATTTGGTAAACATCCAGTCATTCGGCATTCCCTTATCGCGATTTTTTTTCTCTCAATCACTACTATTTTTTAACACTGGATTCGTTGAGTCAGTACTTTCGCAGAAGCTTCCATGGTCGCAAAAAAAGTGGTCAAATAATAGACATTGTCTCAGGAACAAGTGATCGTAAAAAGGTCGGAGCGTTTTTAAAATATAACATGATGATACTCGCAGAAACATTATTATTTTTTAACATTCCAATATGAAAACTTCGTAAGTTATTTGAAATTTACGATTTGCTTAACATGTTTAAAGTAGGGCATAATTTAGCACAAGCATATATTACTTGCATAAAGATTATTTTCATCGTAAAGATGGCAGACAAGTTTAAAAAAATAAAATGATTGTGGCATGAACATCGTTGACTATGAACATTCTACGTTAAAACTTCATTCGTTAGACGAAATTTACTATTTTCTTAACATGGGAGCGGATTATATTCATCTTAAACATGTACAAACCATTTTAAGGTATCATTTATAATACTCGTACGACTATGACTATCATTGAGTATGAATATTCTACTTCGAAAATTTCGTATGTAATTTGATGTTTGTGAATTTTTTAACATGGCAAAATAAAACAAAATATCGCATAAACGTGCATTATAAGGATGCATAAACAATAAACGTGCACAACAATATTTTCATGGTAAATAAATCGTATCAGTTTTATGGCTTAATTTATGACATTTCTATAATCATTATTGACTATAAATATTCGAAATTAAAGATTTCCATAGCATGACAAATAGTGCAATATTTCTCATAAATTTGCATTAATGGAATTCTTTCATTGGAGATAGTATGGAATTACACGCAAACAAAAGTGCGAAATACCTTAATAAAATTAATCAATAAATTATGATGATGCAAATGTACGGAATCAGAGACAGGGTAGCATAGTGGGTAGGGCATTACAATCTGCGACCGTAAATCTTATTGGCAGAGTTCACTTTTGAGAGCACATGCCTCTCTCCCCAGAGAACAAAACTTATCTTAAGATTTATATGGGCCTTAGGCAATTTTATGTTCTACTAGCCGTCTTCGGCGACCAGCTGGTTCGCGATCCCTGAAAAATCCGACTTTTCGAAACTCCCGCTCGGTGGCGCCTGCGGCGCCTTTTTCCCGTTTCAGGTCTAATAACAGCTTATTGATATATCGTGAAAATAGCTTATTGAAATCGCAGTAAATTCCCGTGCGGTAGCGCCTTCGACGCCCTCTTCGCTTTTCGATATCTGAAACAGCCTGTTCGCTCACCATGTTATGATCTTTCAAATTTCTGACTTTAGCTAAGTCCCGCTCGGTGGCGCCTGCGGCGCCTTATCCCCGTTTTAGAACTTACAACAACTTCCTCGCTCATTAGAATTTGAAATATTGAAATTTTTAAATATTACAGCGCCATCTGGCGGTAGAAATTTCTGTAATATATTGTTCAATTCCGAATCAACAAAGATTTCAAATGATGTATTACTTATGAAATTATTTTAATTAGTAGCTGAGATACAAAAGAAAACCTAATCAGGACACCTTAAAACGTGTAAATCAGGTGAAATCTCGAATTCGACTTTCGATAATATAAAAATGAAATTATACTAATTAGAAGCTGAAATACAAAGATAATACAATTTTTTTTTAAAGATTTGTGTCTGACTTATCTGTGGTTTTCTCCAAAACTTGCTTAATTCCGGGCTATATACCGTTAAAAATTATTAGTACGAAATGCGAGCGAAAATCTGAATTTGAAACTCTGTAAAATATAACAGAATAAAAATTTTCTGGGTTTTCCGTAGTTTTCTTCGAAAGCTTCGTACAGAATTTGAACGGCTTATATCATTTTAATAGCCTGCAATAAAAATACTTTAAAATATCTTTTGAATGATGTATTATGTATTACAATGATATATTTTTGACTCAAAACGGCTAATCTATCAAGGGCGATTAACGATTTCTATTGAAATCCGTCTAAAATTTAAGAATTCCAAAACTGCTTTTTTACAACCGAATTCACAAAAAAAAATCTGGAGTGACTCCACTCGACTTTCCGAACATTGAGTAATTAACAGTTTTGTAGATAAAGTAAAGAAAGAGTAGTTGTTAAACAAACAAAAGAGAGAAAACCATAATAGAGTGTTTGAGTATTTTTCTCCATCTATTACACGTTGTTTTATTTAACGCTACTGAACTTTGAGCCCATAGATCATAATGACAAAGAAATTTTCGTTGTGTCCCTGTAAAAACCTATAAATGTTAGATTCACCAAAATGCTTATAGTTAGTGCAACAGTGATTCATAATACTCATATAAATTTTCAGCTGAATTCAATAAGGCGTTTAGATGCTATCGTACTTTTAAAAATTTAGTCCCATAGGCCATAATGATAAAGAATTTTTCTTTGTGTCCCTGTAAAAAAACTGTAAGTGCTAGATTCACCAAAATCTATACAGTTAGTTCAACTGTGATCTATAACATGTGTACAATTTTTTTGCTCGGATTAATAAGGCGTTTAGACACTATCACATTTTTAAAAATTTGGCCCCATAGGCATAATGATAAAGAATTTTTCTTTGTGTCCCTGTAAAAAAACTATAAGTGCTAGATTCTCCAAAATCTATACAGTTTGAGTATTTGTGATCTATAATATGTGTATAAAAGTTTTGCTCAATTGAATAAGGCGTTTAGATGCTATCGCACTTTTAAGATTTTGCTCCCATAGGCCATAATGATAAAGAATTTTTCTTTGTGTCCCTGTAAAAAAACTATAAGTGCTAGATTCACCACAATCTATAGGGTTCGTACTATGGTGACTTACAATATGCGTACCAACTTTCAGGTTAATCGAACGAAGCGTTTAGACGCTAGCGTGTTCACCCACAGACATACACACATACACACATACACACATACACACACACATACATAGATCATCGTAAAAATAGTGAAAACGGACTCAGGGGACTTCAAAACGTATAGAAACATCAAAATCTCGAATTCGGATTTTTGACATGATTACAATACTTTCCTCACTATAGTGTTCGGAAAGTAAAAAGGAAAAAAAAAATCAATATAATTCTGTTAAAAGTAACTTTTGGTGTCATTAACAGATGAAATAAAAATGAATTTAAATAAATATAATATGTCTATTTATTTTATTTTTAAAGCTATACTTTAGATTTTTTAACTGCGTACAGGTGAGCCATAATGACGGGCAATTTCGAAGTTCTGCTTTTGATCGATTTTAAATTGAAAAAATTGAAAAAATGCTTTTTTTATTTCCAATACTTTGTCACGTGTTCGAAAAACGAAAAATAATTTTTTTTTCGACCGGAAGAATAGTGAGCCAGCATGTCTAGCACCTGGCACTGAAGAATCTTTGATAAATGAAATAACTGCCTGGTTCCAACTAAATTTCATACTTTAGTTAATTTTAAAAAATCTAATTGCTGTAGAGATAAGCCACTTGCACTCTTAGATTCGGAAAAAAATCCCCTTTCATTTGGTACCAAATTCGTAACGATAGGACTAATATTTCTAATTTATTTTTCATTTTTTCTGCTTTTAACTCCGTTAAAATATCTATTTTTATGCAATTCTGAGTAATTGAGATCGCTTTTTGATTAGACATGGGTCTACATTTTAATTAATATCTCCACAACTAATTAAAATTTTTAAATTCTGTTTTCACTATGCATTCAGGCAGGTTTCGGAGCACCCGTATGTCAAATTTTGTAGTTCTGCGTTCAGTAGGGGCTGAACGTATAGATACTCAGACAGACGGACAGACAGACAGAGAGACAGACAGGCATCTTCCTTTATTACTATCCGCCTTCGGCGACCAGCTGGTTCGCGATCCCTGAAAAATCCGACTTTACGAAATTCCCGCTCGGTGGCGCCTGCGGCGCCTTTTTCCCGTATCAGGTCTAATAACAGCTTATTGATATATCATGAAAATAGCTTATCTAAACCGCAGTAAACTCCCGTGCGGTAGCGCCTTCGGCGCTGATATTTCAAATTTCTAACTTTAGCTAAGTCCCGCTCGGTGGCGCCTGCGGCGCCTTATCCCCGTTTTAGAACTTACAACACCTTCCTCGCTCATTGGAATTTGAAATATTGAAATTTTAAAATATAGCAGCGCCATCTGTCGGTAGAAATTTCTGTAATATATTGTTCAATTCCAAATCAACAAAGCTTTCAAATGATGTATTACTTATGAAAATATTTTAATTAGTAGCTGAGATACAAAAGAAAACCTAAAAAGGAAACCTTAAAACGTGTAAATCGGGTAAAATCTCGAATAATACTTTCGATAATATAAAAGAACTTTAAAATATCTTTCGAATGATGTATTAAAAATTATATAATCATAATTAGAATTTGAAATATTGAAATTTTAAAATATTTCAGCGCCATCTGGCGGTAGAAATTTCTGTAATCTACTGTTCAATTCCAAATCAACAATGCTTTCAAATGATGTATTACTTATGAAATTATTTTAATTAGAAGCTGGGATAAAAAAGAAAACCAAATACCTTGCCTTAAAATCTTAATATGCCAACCAATTTCAAACGCTGCAACTCTTTTTTTTTTTTTTGCCTTTTTTCCCTGTTCCTCAAGCCCTCCCTAATAATCGTACTCTTTCAAAAATATTCACAATCGAATTATCGGGCATTAAAACTACATACTACGAAATTTCGACTACTGCAAATACTGCAAAAAAATAAAAGAAGACAATCTTTTTCCAATAAATATGTCATTTTTTTAATTATTCATATATTTTCATGAAAATTGAACAGTAGCTTTATAATATGCTGTCTAGGCATAATGCTGTCTAGGCCGAATATTAATTCAAATGTAACGTGAATGAAAATTTGAAAAAAATTGAAAATTGCAATTTTTCCCCCCAGTATAAAACACATGATATCTTAATTGATTACAACCATTTCCGTTTTCATCACAGACAGTTGTCTCGTATGTGTTTTGTTTCCGATCGAGACCGCTTAGAAAATCGTCTGCCTGTTGCCAACTAAATTTAATAGTTTAGTTAATTATAAAAAATCTAATTGACGTATCGATAAGCCGCTTGCACTCTTAGATTCGGAAAAAATTCCCCTTTCATTTGGTACCAAATTCGTAATGATGGGAGTAATATTTCTAATTTATTTTCCATTTTTTCTGCTTTTAACTCCGTTAAAATATCTACTTTTATGCAATCTCGGTGAATTCTGAGTCATTGAGATCGCTTTTTGATTAAGACATAGGTCTACATTTTAATTAATATCTCCGCAACTAATTAAAATTTTTAAATTCTGTTTTGACTATCCCCTCGGGCAGGCTTCTGAGCACCCGTATGTCAAATTTTGTAGTTCTGCGTTCAGTAGGGGCTGCACGTATAGATGCTCAGACAGACAGAGAGACAGACAGACAGACAGACAGACATCTTCTTTTATTATTATAGATTATAGATATACGAGTATCATAAAACTGATATGATCATCTGTACGATCGCCAGTATTTTAGGTTGTTTGTTTGTTAATCCTTTAGTCTGTGTGTAGTGTAATCAAGTTTTTGAAAACTAGCATTGAAGACGAGTCTACTGGCTTCGAGGGGTGCCAAATTGACCGACAGATTGAGATTTGGTAAACATCCAGTCATTCGGCATTCCCTTATCGCGATTTTTTTCTCTCAATCACTACTATTTTTACTTTCCGAACACTATAGTGAGGAAAGTATTGTAATCATGTCAAAAATCCGAATTCGAGATTTTGATGTTTCTATACGTTTTGAGGTCCCCTGAGTCCGTTTTCACTATTTTTACGATGATGTATGTATGTGTGTGTGTATGTGTGTATGTGTGTATGTTTGTGAACACGCTAGCGTCTAAAGGCTTTGTTCGATTAACCTGAAAGTTGGTACGTATATTGTAAGTCACCATAGTACGAACCCTATAGATTTTGGTGAATCTAGCACTTATAGTTTTTTTTACAGGGACACAAAGAAAAATTCTTTATCATTATGGCCTATGGGACCAAAATCTTAAAAGTGCGATAGCATCTAAACGCCTTATTCAATTGAGCAAAAATTTTATACCCATATTATAGGTCACAGATACTCAATCTGTATAGATTTTGGAGAATCTAGCACTTATAGTTTTTTTACAGGGACACAAAGAAAAATTCTTTATCATTAAGGCCAATGGGGCCAAATTTTTAAAAGTGTGATAGCGTCTAAACGCCTTATTAATCTGAGCAAAAAAATTGTACACATGTTATAGGTCGCATTTGCACCAACTGTATAGATTTTGGTGAATCTAGCACTACAGTTTTTTTACAGGGACACAAAGAAAAATTCTTTATCATTATGGCCTATGAGACCAAATTTTTAAAAGTGCGATAGCATCTAAACGCCTTATTCAATTGAGCTGAAAATTTGTATGAATATTATAAATCACTGTTGCACTAACTATAAGCATTTTGGTGAATCTAGCATCTATAGATTTTTACAGGGACAAAACGAAAAATTCTTTATCATTATGATCTAAGGGCTCAAAGTTCAGTAGCGTTAAATAAAACCTCGTGTGATATATGGAGAAAAAAACACTCTATTATGGTTTTCTCTCCTTTGTTTGTTTAGCTATTCCTCTTTCTTTATTTTATCTACAAAACTGTTAGTTACTCAATGTTCGGAAAGTCGAGTGGAGTCACTCCAGATTTTTTAACACTGGATTCGTTGAGTCAGTACTTTCGCAGAAGCTTCCATGGTCGCAAAAAAAGTGGTTAAATAATAGACATTGTCTCAGGAACAAGTGATCGTAAAAAGGTCGGAGCGTTTTTAAAATATAACATGATGATACTCGCAGAAACATTATTATTTTTTAACATTCCAATATGAAAACTTCGTAAGTTATTTGAAATTTACGATTTGCTTAAGATGTTTAAAGTAGGGCATAATTTAGCACAAGCATATATTACTTGCATAAAGATTATTTTCATCGTAAAGATGGCAGACAAGTTTAAAAAAATAAAATGATTGTGGCATGAACATCGTTGACTATGAACATTCTACTTTAAAACTTCATTCGTTAGACGAAATTTACTATTTTCTTACCATGGGAGCGGATTATATTCATCTTAAACATGTACAAACCATTTTAAGGTATCATTTATAATACTCGTACGACTATGACTATCATTGAGTATGAATATTCTACTTCGAAAATTTCGTATGTAATTTGATGTTTGTGAATTTTTTAACATGGCAAAATAAAACAAAATATCGCATAAACGTGCATTATAAGGATGCATAAACAATAAACGTGCACAACAATATTTTCATGGTAAATAAATCGTATCAGTTTTATGGCTTAATTTATGACATTTCTATGATCATTATTGACTATAAATATTCGAAATTAAAGATTTCCATAGCATGACAAATAGTGCAATATTTCTCATAAATTTGCATTAATGGAATTCTTTCATTGGAGATAGTATGGAATTACACGCAAACAAAAGTGCGAAATACCTTAATAAAATTAATCAATAAATTATGATGATGCAAATGTACGGAATCAGAGACAGGGTAGCATAGTGGGTAGGGCATTACAATCTGCGACCGTAAATCTTATTGGCAGAGTTCACTTTTGAGAGCACATGCCTCTCTCCCCAGGGAACAAAACTTATTTTAAGATTTATATGGGCCTTAGGCAATTTTATGTTCTATTTCTATTTAATCTTATAAACGCAGTTACAGAAAAAAGAGGGAGTTATTCCCTGTCCCTCTAGAGATGCAAGAGTAGATGGTGCTCGGTAAAAATGGCAACGGAAATAGTGGAAACCGGAGAAAATGGCATCTGTAAAATTGAAAACAATAACTTATGAATAAATAGACTTGAAATTATTTAAAATAGTAAGTAAATTTAGATGACAAAAAGTGGTTTAAAATGCGAAATATCTTTTTCGCATTTTAAACCTCCCTGCCCCCCTTCTCCTGTTTCTGGAAAAAATATGGCAACGTTAAAATTGAAAGCAATAACTTATGAATGAATAAACTTGGAATTATTTAAAATAGTACGTGAATTAAAATAATAATAATAATAATAATAAATAAATAAAATAAAGATATGTTTTTATTTCTAATTTTACTAAAAACTCCAAATCAACGAATGTAAATTGTTGCATAATGTTGCATATTGTGCATAATGTATATAAAGTTTCAGCTCATTTGGATGACAAGAAGTGGTTTAAAATTCGAAAAGATTTTTTTAGAATTTTAAATTTCTCCCCCCCCCCCCTCTCTTGTTACAGTTTAATCTTGTATTGCCTTCGAAATTATAGGATCATGATTTCAGCTCAATCAAACGATAAAAAGTTTGTTGAAATTCGTAACAAATTAACCGGAGAAAAAAAAAAATGAAGAAAAGGCAACCAGCAAAAATGGTAACGATAAAATTAGCAGTATTAACTTATGAATGAGTACAGATCAAATGGACAATATTCCCACTTTGGGTTCGAGGCTACAAGAATATCAGCTGGTTAGGCAAACAATCCTCAACTCTACCATAGCAAAGAATTGTGGCTTGCAAATTTTTATCTTGCAATATTATTTATAAAAGTTACAGATTATATTAAATTGAAGTAAGAGTGATACAGTGATACCTTTGTTTTGTTTTTAATCCAGTTTTAGTAATATAATTTAATATTAATCAACATATGTAATATTAAAAGTTGCCATGTGAACTCTGGCGATGTTAGCAAATTTAAATGGATGTTCCATTTAATCAATTCCTTTATTAAAGTGATTGAAATTCTAATTATTTAAGCTTTGATGTCTATATATATATATATATGTGTATGTGTGTGTATAAAATGTTCTTATTAATCTTTTATTCATTATATATATGTGTGTGTGCGTGTGTATACATAAAATGCTCTGCAATTTTACGATATGGAATAGTCTTAACTTTATCATTCGATTCAGTTGTTTACATTTCTCTTTTGTTCTTGTTTGAACAGATATCTGATTATTAAGTTTCACTGGAGAAATATTTAGGAAAATGTTATGCTTAACAATAAAATAGCATCTTGAATCTAATTTGTTTACAAAATATCGGCCACGTGTTCGGCGATTTTACCTACTGTGACGTGACAGGAATATGGTCCATTATCTGTATGAATAAAGTGAAGTGTCTCTGTGTGTGTATGATTCACATGTGGGCTGGGCGGAAAAGAATAGTTTCCAATTTTCAAGCAAATACAATTGATTCCTAACCAGATGAAATTGGCTCTATATTTGAAAGACAGCATTTACTTCTTTGCTTTAAAACTATGCAATACAAGTTCACAATGATTTTTTTTTTTTTTTAATGAAATAAATATTTCTCTGTGTTA
This sequence comes from Salticus scenicus, assembly GCA_963930645.1. Classification (NCBI taxonomy): domain Eukaryota; kingdom Metazoa; phylum Arthropoda; class Arachnida; order Araneae; family Salticidae; genus Salticus; species Salticus scenicus. The sequence continues at coordinate 176,867,261 of OZ005654.1, forward strand.
AATCTTATACTATTAAGTGAGCAATATTTGTATATATATTTCACTGTTCTCGAAAACGGTAGCTCGGACAGTCACGAGATTTAATACAAAGGTGCCCCCAGAAGGATCATTGTGCACATCGAAGTCAGAATTTCGAATTTCTGTTTAGTTTTCTTTTAATTAATAAAAATATGAAAATAATGAGCTAATAATAGAAAAAATTAGCCATTTAAATTGAATCCATAATTTAATTGTTCCCCAAAAAAATAAAAATAAAAATACGAGTTTATTTTTTTTTTCCAACAGGAAAATAAATACATTTATCTAATCTAAACATGAACAATACTACACACTACTGATCGCAGAGCTTCCAAATTTGGCATATAGGTACCTGGGACCCTGCAGGTGTGCACCTCATCGAGAGTTTTTCGAATTTCGAATTTCAATTTTTTAAATTAATGTTTTTCGATTTTAAAGATTGGCTTTTATGTTTCCTTTTTCATGAATTTATTCTTCGATTGTAATCGTCTGCGTATCTTAGCAACGGCTATATTATGCAATTTATTTTTTATTCAATACATTTACTTGAGGGCGAATCTTTTTTCTCTTTTTAATTTATTACTAGCAGGCTACGCCCGCTTCGCTGGCCACTATATTTAAATGAATCTCCAAAAGAATTGGATCATTTTTTATTTTTCACATCACATTATAAATAAAAACTAAAATAATTACATTGGAATCGCTCTAGACCTCGCATCGGGTACTCGCTGACTACGGCAGCTCTTTCTTTGCCCGCACTGTATCGGGAGCAGTTTCCCACTGCCTGCAGAAATCTCTTTCCTATTTATTTCAATATGGGTAATTATTGACGATAGGTGGGTCTGCCATTATTTAAGAACTACGATTTTAGAGATAACTGTATCTCAGCGTCTATTAAATATTTTAGTTTTTGAACTAAGTATTTTATTGCTCATGCTATTTACACTGTGTTACAATTTGATTCCGACGAATGTAATGAAATAAAATAAAAAGTGGATTTTCTTTGAGAAGGAATTAAATACATAAAAAACAAATAAATTCCAATTAGTTTAATCCTTTTTACTATATACTACCATTATTTCCTGACAAATACTATAAATTAGAAAAAACTTTTAAAGAAATTAAATTAACAAATGACAAATAATTGTTGTTATACTACAAAAATAATACATAAACATAACTGTTATAAATACGTTTTTAAATATTAAATTTAATATATTTAATTTTTTCTACTGCATTACCATTTTATTTTCAATAAATATAATAAATTAAAAAGAGAAAAAAGATTCGCCCTCAAATAAATGTATTAAATAAAAAATAAATTGCATAATATAGCCGTTGCTAAGATACGCAGACGATTACAATCGAAGAATAAATTCATGAAAAATGAAACATAAAAGTCAATGTTTAAAATCGAAAAAACATTAATTTAAAAAATTCAGATTCGAAATTCGAAAAAATCTCGATGAGGTGCACACCTGCAGGGTCCCAGGTACCTATATGCCAAATTTGGAAGCTCTGCGATCAGTAGTGTGTGTGTAGTATTGTTCATGTTTAGATAAATGTATTTATTTTCCTGTTGGAAAAAAAATAAACTCGTATTTTTTTTTGGCAACAATTAAATTACGGATTAAATTTAAATGGCTAATTTTTTGCTATTATTAGCTTATTATTTTCATATTTTTATTAATTAAAAGAAAACTAAACAGAAATTCGAAATTCTGACTTCGATGTGCACAATGATCCTTCGGGGGGCACCTTTGTGTTAAATCTCGTGACTGTCCGAGCTACCGTTTTCGAGAACAGTGAAATATATATACAAATATTGCTCACTTAATAGTATAAGATATTTATTGAAAATAAAATGGTAATGCAGTAGAAAAAATTAAATATATTAAATTTAAAATTTAACTAGTATGTTGTGGCCACCACAAGACTTTCTTCTATATTTTCCTATACATATTCAATCAGTAACAATATTTAAAAAAAAAAAAGATTTTTTTTTTCCTTTTTTTTTCCTTTTTTTTTTTTTTTTTTTTTTTGTGAAAATTAATACATATTCAATCACTAACAATATTTAAAAAAAAAAAAAAAAAAAAAATAGAATTTTTTTTTTTTTTTTTTGGTTAAAAGTAAAAAAAATCGATAACTTTCTTTTAAATTATCACAGATTTATAGTTCAACCATTCGTTTTAAAGGTATTGACGAGACCTTTCGAATGATACCCATCTTCAAAATTTACCCCCCCCCCGGGGGGTACTTTCCCCCCAGGGGGGGAAGCGATGCCCCCCCATGCACAAAATTTTTTTCCTAGTTACGTACTACTATTATCAATAATTCATATTAATTTTACAAACACAAGTGTAAAATAACTCTTATTATGCACATTTATACGAATATTTGTCCTATGCTGCCATGTTAAAAATTTAGATAAAATGCTATCACAGCGCCACCTGTTGAGCTATTGATCCCCAAATATAATCAGCAACAGTTTATGTCGGGGACCAACTAAATACCAAGTTTGGTAAAATTTCGTTTAAAAAAAAAAAAAAAAAAAAAAAAAAAAAAAAATACGATTATTTTTCTAAGTTTTTTTTTTTGTTAAAAGTAAAAAAAATCGATAACTTTGTTTTAAATTATCACAGATTTATGGTTCAACCATTCGTTTTAAAGGTATTGACGAGATCTTTCGAATGATACCCATCTTCAAAATTTAACCCCCCAGGGGGGAAGTCCCCCAGGAACCGATGCCCCCTCAGGAACCGATGCCCCCCATGCACAATTTTTTTCCCCTAGTTAACTACTACTATCATCAATAACTCAAATTCATTTTACAATCACAAGTTTAAAATAACTCTCATTATGCCCATTTATACGGAATTTTGTCCTATGCTGCCATGTTAAAAATTTGCATAAAATGCGATTACAGCGCCACCTGTTGAGCTATTGATCCCCAAATCTAATGGGCACCAGTTCATGTCAGGGTGCAACTAAATACCAAGCTTGGTTAAATTTCATTCATATGTTCGTGAGATACAGCGTCCACAAAAAAATGATACAGACACACAGACAGACAGACAGACAGACAGACTCACAGACAGACAGACACACAGACAGACATTTTCTAAAAACTATCAATTCGTGTTCAGGACATCCCAAAACGTGTAGATCCGTCAAAAAACGGAGGTCGAAAATTTTCGCGAATCCAATACTTTCTCTATATTACATATAGAAGAAAGTAAAAACGTATTTATAACAGTTATGTTTATGTATAATTTTTGTAGTATAACAACAATTATTTTTCATTTGTTAATTTAATTTCTTTAGAAGTTTTTTTTTCCTAATTTATAGTATTTGTCAGGAAATAATGGTAGTATATAGTAGAAAGGATTAAACTGATTGGAATTTATTTGTTTTTTATGTATTTAATTCCATCTAAAAGAAAATCTACTTTTTATTTTATTTCATTACATTGGTCGGAATCAAATTGTAATACAGTGTAAATAGCATGAGCAATAAAGTACTTGGTTCAAAAACTAAAATATTTAATAGACGCTGAGATACAGTTATCTTTAAAATCGTAGACCCACCTATCGTCAATAAATACCCATATTGAAATACATGGGAAAGAGATTTCTGCAGGCAGTGGGAACCTGCTCCCGATACAGTGCGGGCAGAGAAAGAGCTGCCGTAGTCAGCGAGTACCCGATGCGAGGTCTAGAGCGATTCTAATGTAATTATTTTAGTTTTTATTTATAATGTGATGTGAAAAATAAATAATGATCCAATTCTTTTGGAGATTCATTTAAATATAGTGGCCAGCGAAGCGGGCGTAGCCTGCTAGTATAATCTTTAAATGTTACAATGATAAGTGTAATTCAGTTTTCCATATGTAAGGGTGAAAACAGATATTACATTTAATTAATAGTTATAATTTGAATAATAATTTTATGATTTCAGTGCGAAATAATTTATTCCAACTACATAAGCAAAGTTTTATTATAAGTTAAAATGTAATTAAAATTGTTAGATAATGGTTGAGTCGTTTCTGCCTTACAACTGATACATTTTAATACTATGTAACACATAATACAAATAAATGTGTTACATGGCAATACAAGAAATAAAAGTGCCAAAAAGTCCCAATTAATAAGGAAAAAAAAACTTTTTAAAAATATCACTTAATTTGACTTAAAATGAAAATTTTAAATTTACAGTAAAAGTAGCAGTAAAATATGCGGTTAAAAATGATAGATACAATTTTTTGTATTCAAACAGATAAAAAGCAAAAAAACAAACAATTATTTTTGGTCAAACAAATTCACCTTTACCTTTACCCTTTACCAAGGTTAAAAATATGCATGCGTGCGAAAAAGGAAAAAAAAAAAGCTTTACTATATCATGTAAAATTCTGGTAAAAGTGTTTGTAGTACACTTTACTTATACATCGAGGTTTAATTAGTTGAAATAAGATAGTCTACTACTTAAAAGGAAAAAAAAAACTACTAAATTAAAATAAATTTAACTTATTTTTACCGATTCTTTATTTTAAAATTTATTTCCTTGCAGCACTAATGTATTAGTAGTGTATTTCTTAACTGAACAGAAATACGGCATCATACTGTATTTAATTAAGAAACTGCAATCATTAAATTAAACGTATAACAGAATGGCCCCATAGAACTATGGTAGAACGTTTTAAGAACGAACTCGGGAATTCCGTTATTTAATAACGAGAAAAAAAGACAGAAAAAAAAAAGATACCCATTTTGTTTGTTTGTTTATTCTCTTTTACATTTATATTGTATTTTATTAAAACATGATTTTTACTTTCCAGATGTATAAATTGTAAGAAAACTATTGAATCATAATCAAATTCGACTAAGAAATCTTAATGTTAAACGAAACTTAATGTTATAAGGAACTGGTGTACTATAAATATTTAAACATAAAAACTTCTTCACACGCCACAAAATAAAGGGAAGCACTACTGATTTCGAAAGAACGCGGCTTTTCATCTACAGGTGCAATTGCAAAAAACGCATACTTCTTTGGAATCAAAAGCAAAACTAAAAGACAGGGAAAGTCTAACAAGCGGAGGGAGGGGGGGGGGGAGAGGAGCAACACAACCAGGCAATAGAAAAACTGCATGCAACAACCAAACAAAGGGAGACAAGAAAAAGAAAAAAAAAAAAAAAGACAAAGGACAAGAGAAACCAACAGCCCCCCCTCCCCTCCCCGCCAAAAAAAAAAAAAAAAAAAAAAAGTGTAATTATTATTATTATTAATATTAATATTATTGCTTTCATTTAATTTTTTTAAACAATTTTTTATTTTATTTATCTACTAGCAGGCTACGCCCGCTTCGCTGGTCACTATATCTAAATGAATTTTCGAAAGAACTGAATTAATATTTATTTTTTTACACCACATTATGGATAAAAACATAAAAAAAAAAAAAAGAAAAGAAAGAAAGAAACTGAAATTGCTCCAAACCTCGCTGTCTACGGCAGCTCTTTTCCCGCCCGCACTGCATCAGGTCTAGGTTTCCCATGCCTGCAGAAAGATCTTTCCCGGCCACTTCAATCTGGATATTTATCGACGACAGGGGGGATCTGCTACTATTTAACAGCTGCGATTTTAAAGATGTCTGTATCTCAGCATCTATTAAATACTTTAGTTTTGAACCATGTATTTTATAGCCCATGCTATTTACGCTATATTACGATTTGATTCCGACCAATGTAATAAAATAAAATAAAATAAAAAGTAGATTAAAAAATAAATAACTATATATATATATATATATATATATATAAACAAATAAATTTTAATATATTTAATCCTTTTTACTATGTATATACTACCATTTTTCCCGATAAATACTGTAAATAAAAAAAATTAATAAATAAAAGTTTTTTCAAAGACATTTAAATAAAAAACCTAGCGTTACTTCGTGCGTCGTTTTAGATCTTTCAAACCGGGCACCCGGTCCTCTTCAGAAACGGCAAACTTCTGTGCTAGAAACTTGAGACTGAGTGATCCTCTGTTGTCTTTGTAAGCAGGTGGCTCCATGCTCTGTCTGGGGCTACTGCGCTGCTGTCGTTGCATACGTGATTATTAGTCGAAATTTCGATGGATTCTCGTTACATCGCGTAATGTAGCCCCAGACAGAGCATGGAACCATAATTACGCGGACGATTGAAGCAAAAGAATAAATCTATGAAAAATGAAACAAAGAAGCCAATATTTAAAATCGGAAAAACATTAATTTTAAAAATTCAAATTCGAAATTCGAAAAAATCTCGATGAGGTGCACACCTGCAGGGTCCCAGGTACCTATATGTCAAATTTGGAAGCTCTGCGATCAGTAGTGTGAGCACCAGAGCGCAGACAGACACACACACAGACACTTATCTTTATTTATATAGATTTAACAAAAAGGAAGAAAATTATTCAGTAGAACTTAAACAAATTTTTTAAAGCTGAAGAAGCATTATCACCTTGAGGGGAATCGTGTATACTGCAAATGAGATATACTTCACAATATATACAGGGTGTTCCAAAAGTCCCCCCCCCCCTCCTAACTCGAAAATCAGTCGGAATTTTGAAAAATGGCGAAACATGTATTTAATAAATTCGATAGGGACCTCTTTTGATGAAAAAAGTTTGGGCCCAGGGGGGGACTAAGGGGGGGGGGGCAACTTTAAAATTTCAAATAGGAAGGTATGTCTTGTGATACATCCCTGGAAATGTCTCTTCAAGACAATGATCTTGATATAAATAGTTTCGCCCTACGATGATTATTAAAGGAGATACACGAGTTTTTAACTTTTGAAATGTAGATTTTATACTTATGTATCCCCTTTAATAATCACTGCAGGACAAAACTATTTATACCAAATTCATTGTCTTGAAGAGACGTTTCCCGGGATGTATCACAAGACGTACCTTCCCATTAGAAAATTTTAAAGTTGCACTCCCTAGCGGCACTCCTACCACCCCCTTGCCCGGGCCCAAACATTTTTGGCAAAGTACTATGTCTTGTGATACATCCCTAGAAACGTTTCTTCAAGACAATGAATTTAGTATAAATAGTTTTGTTCTGCAGTGATTATTAAAGGGGATACATAAGTATAAAATCCACATTTCAAAAGTCTACAAACTTATGTATCTCCTTTAATAATCATCGTAGGGCGAAACTATTTACATCAAATTCATTGTCTTGAAGAGACGTTTCCAGGGATGTATCACAACACATACCTTCCCTTTGAAATTTTAAAGTTGTCCTCCAGAGCAGCCCCCTAGCCCCTCCCCCCTCCCCGGGCCAAAACTTTTTTCACCAAAAGAGGTCTCTCTCGAATTCATTAAACATGTGTTTCGCCATTTTTCAAAATTTCTACTCATTTTCGAATTAGAAGATGGTGTGGGACTTTTGGAGCACCCTGAAAATATGAATATTTATAAACGATCCTTTGTAAATATTTTTATCTTTCAACATTAAATTATTTTTGAATTGCTAATTTTAAAAATAATGTTGGCTCTACTCTCTGGTAATGTTTTTTTATTAATTTTATCATTGGCATTTTTACCGTAGCCATTCTTTCTGATATCATTTTTTTTTTTTTTTTTTCTTTTTTTTTTCCCCGATTGCTATTCTAACCGGTGCCATTTTTACTGCGCACAGTCAAAATTTGCAAGATTACACACCTCAAATAAAAGAAAATAAAAAATAATAATAACTGTTTCATAAAATATTCTCTCTCTCTGTATGTAATAAAATATTCTCTCTCTATGTGTTACACAGCTATTTAGAAATAAGTTCTATCACCTCTTCAACCTGAAAAAAAATATCATACATTTTCTCTATTTATTTTTAGTTGCAATTTTTCTCCATCCTTCTACCCTCGATAAAAGGGCGATTTTTTTTCCATAACGTGCTTTTTCAGTATTTATAAAGTGAGATTCACTCTCTGAAATAGTTTAAGACTCGCCTTTATCAAAATATATGCTTTTGCTCTTGATAGAGCCTCAGATTAATCAAAATATATTTTTTCTTTTTTCAACACACATGCTTTATAGACACTCTAATATGATTTTTGTACCCACTACGGGGAAAGGAGGGGGGGGGGGGAGGGCGGCTTTTATTTTTTCTGGGCAATTTTTTCCGCCTCCTTATTTTCTACATACAACTTTCCTGGTAAATGCAATGTGATTAAAAGACAAAAATAAATTATTTATTCTAAGAGGATCCTTATAAATGGAAACGATTTTTTTTTTCTGATAATAGACTTATATTAAAAAAATCTTTTTATTTTTTATTTTTTTCCAAAATATCATTATTTCATTTATTATTCATATACTTTCATTTTATGCTTTTCATCAGTTTGCCCTTGGAACTTTCCTTTGAAATGTAAATATACCCAACGCCTACCTCGCTCAATTAAACCTTTTTTTTTTTTCTTTTTTTTGCAATCTTCACTAATAACGTTCATCAAATATACAATACAGACCCCTTAACTTGTGACCTTGGAAGCATTCACTTCTTCTGAATAGAAGCCGTCAGGTACAGTTTTCGGGGCCAAACGCACCAATCACAAATGTATTTTGCCAAACGACTTAGAAAGTTTGGAAATGTCCAAAATCAGGTGATTGAGTGAATGAATGAAACAGGAAGACTGGATTTTCGCGGTTTGCACGTTTGGTTTGCGGTTAAATTAGATTACTGATTATTCTTGTTCATGATTTAGTTCTTCTTGTGTCTTGTCGGAATATCGTTAGCGACCCAGAATTTCGTGGAATCGTGAAAAAGGAAAGTGTCACTTCGGATTAAAAGTAAGTTTTAAATGTTACCCTTATTTACTATTTTTAAAGTATTATTGTATTGTCATTTTCAACACTTTTCCAACAGCGTTAACCCTTTCAGTCGCAGTGTTCACGCTGATGGAACACCTAATTTTAGTTCTCAAGTGCAAAAACTCATCCCGGAAATTTTTTAGCAAAAATTTACATTTATAACATAGCAGAAAAGACCCTTTTTTTTAACCTGAAAATTTAAAATTTCTTTTATTTTAATTTTGTTCGTAAATTCCGGTGACGATGTAATTTAAATGATCCCAAGTACCCTGCGCCGCAAAGTGTTAAAGAAAGCTGAAAAGTGTTTGTCTTTGTCTTGCCCTCTTGTTTTCGTAAATATTTTTAATATGTTTTGAAATAGATACATGTTTTTTAATTGAGCTTAAAACTGCAGCATTGTTTCCTATTGGAATGTTTTAACCCTTATATGCAAGATTTTTTAAATTTTGACAAAGACGATCTATTACAATGCCTTAGGTTCATTTTATTATAATATATACAATAATCTATTATAATGTATATAGTTCATGCAAAAATATAAATAATAATAATAATAATGTTTTATTATTATTGAAAAATGAAGTGTTTTAAAAATAATATTCCATGCAGTACAATAATATCATTTAATTGCTGATTGTGATTTATTTAAACATTTATTACTTTCTTCTATATTCAATAGAAGAAAGTATTGGATTCGTAAAAATTTTCGACCTCGGGTTTTTGATGGATTTACACGTTTTGACAGCTGTAGAACACGATTTGACCATTTTTAGAAAATCTCTGTCTGTCTGTGTGTGTGTGACAAAGTTTTGTGGCAATTGTATCTTGTGGCAACTACTGCACAGAATTTCATACAAATTGGTATGTAGTTGCACCTTGACATAAATTAGTGCCTATCAACTTTTGGTAAAAATTGTCTTACAGGTTGCGTTGCCATCCCACTTTTTCTAAATTTTTAACATGGTGATATAGGACAAAATTTTTTATAAATGCGCATAAAGGGAAATATTTTTTAGTAATCATTATGAAATTTACAAGAATTATTAAAAAAAGAGATAGTCAACTGAGAATTTTTTTTTTTTTGTATGTGTAGGAGCCTCGACACCCCCCCTGGGGGGGGGGGAGTAAATTTTCAAGATGGGTATCTTTCGAAAGGTCTCGTCAATACCTTTAAAACGAATGATTGAACTATAAATCTGATATATTAAAACAAAGTTATCGATTTTTTTTTACTTTTTACGAAAAAAAACTTAGATTTTTTTTTTTTTTTTTTTTTTTTTTTTACGAAATTTAACCAAATTTGGTATTTAGTTGGCCTCTGACATAAACTGGTGCTGATTAGATTTGGGGATCAATCGTTCAACAGGTGGCGCTGTGATCGCATTTTTTCTAAATTTTTAACATGGCAGTACAGGACGAAATTTCGTATAAATATACGTAATGAGAGTTATTCTTAACCTGTGATTGTAAAATTAATATGAATTATTGATAATAGTAGTAGTTAATTAGGAAAAAAATTTTGTGCATGTGGGGGCATCGCTTCCCCCCTGGGGGGAAGTACCCCCCGGGGGAGGGGTAAATTTTCACGATGGGTATCTTTCGAAAGGTCTCGTCAATACCTTTAAAACGAATGGTTGAACTATAAATATGTGATAATTTAAAACAAAGTTATCGATTTTTTTTTTTTTTTTTTTTTTTTTTTTTTTTTGTTACAGAGTGAATTTGTATAGGAAAATATAGAAGAAACTCTTGTGGTGGCCACAACATACAATTTTTTTTTTAATTTTTATTTATTTTAACTCCAATCTAACAATAAATTTATTCCTATGTTCTTAGTTGCGATTTTAATAATTTTGCGGGTGCATAAAAATGACATGAAATCAAATCAAAAAATTCAAACAAGCAATGAGGAAATAAATAATTAAGACAGTATTTTAAGCAAAATATGTTTTTACATATGCATGTATTTATTATTATTAAGGGAGGGGGATCTTAATTTTTTAAAAATAAATCTTCAAAAAATTTAATTTTATCGTCGCTTCTAACTTTTGCGAACTTCTTCGGATGCGCCTAAACAGTTCGTCAATCTAAATAACACATTAAAAAGCGCTCGGATTTACTTTTTTTTTCTTTTTTCATACCTCGTTTCAGTGGATAATATGGATGGCATGTATATCCCAAAATAAAACGAGTAAGGCTCTTGGACGAGACACGGGGGCGTAGGAAAGGGGGGGGGGCTCTTATTGAATATTGAGAATTTTCTTCTTAATGACAAATGAAAGAATCGACCATTTAAAACCATAATTTAAGTCTTATAAATGTGCATAATTAGTAAAATTTAGTAATTACGACTAATAATTCTTAAATGTTAATTAACATTTAAATACTAACAGATTTTTCCTGAGCATAATTTTGAGTCCTTTTTAAAATGGAACTTTTTTGAGTCCCTCCTCTAATTTTTGATTTACTACGTCGCTGACGATACGCTATACATTTAACCTTTCTACCCTGTATGGGTCGATTCGACTCATTTTCAAAAAAGATTTTGTGATATCTCCCAAAGATTTTAATTTTGATCTTTAAAACTTCATGTATTCCTTAAAATTACGTATTCACATAATATGTGACGTTTTCAGATTCACCATTCTTTTCTATTCTGTACTTAAAAAAATAATAACATTTTACTTGAATGGGTCTAATCGACCCATATTTATTTACATGCATAGAGTTGTATGAAAAACCAATTTAATACTCCAAAATAAATTTATTTCACTTGATTTACACCTTTCAAGGTCTCCTGAGTCCAAAAAAGTAATTTTTGGCAATTGGTCAGTGTGTGTTTGTGTGTGTGTAATGTGTATATATATATGTGCAGAATCTTCTGACTGTTATATCTCCAAAACTAATAAAGATAGAACTACGAAACTTCAGAATTGAGACAGGTTTTTCGTACAAATGAATTTTCCAAATTTTGGTGAAAATTGGAAAACCGGAAGTGGGACAATGGAAACCGGAAGTGGGACTGTAAATCCGTATCTCAAAAACGGCTCTAACGTTTTTCTTCAAATTTGATATATAAGCACTCTATAAGATGTCCTTTCGAATAATATAGTTGGTTAGTTCAGGAAAATTGATAGGTGAACTGTATAAATAGCTCAATTTCAGGTCTCGCAAGTGCGTTTCTATAAAAACGGCTGTACGGATTTTTTTTTTTAACTCGCCATATTAACTCCCTTTTATATATACTTTTGTATGTAATTATTGTTTTCCGGTCAATAATTGAGTATGCCAAGTTTTGGTAAAAGTTGGTGTCTCAAAAACGACTCTAACGATTTTCTTGAAAAATGTTACATAAATCCATTTTAGATTTTAGATATCCCTTTTCATGTATTACGTGGTCATTATAGGAAAATTAACAGTCATCCTTATTAGGTAGGTCAGTTTTAGATTTTGGAAATTGGATTCAACTAGGAATCTGGGAAAAGGTTAGAGGAATGAAAAAAAAAAAAGGTGGGTGAATTATAAATGAATTAAAATATGTTTTGAACAGTAAATAGTAATAATACATGTAAAAAAAAAAAAAAAAAAAATGTGTAGAAAAGATTTCTTGCAGTTTAAGTAAACATATTACGACCTGGGTCGATTAGACCCATGCAGGTAAAACGTAACATTTTTTTCTACAGGGTTGGAAGGTTAAGGGTTAAACAGATTACAATACTAAAAGAATTACTAATTTAATATTAAGAGATAACATTAATAATAATATTATTTAATTCTATCTATACTCATGTACTACTTAGATTCACCTAAGCAAATGATGCAAACAAATGTTCATTTATGTATGCGAATGGGTTTATGTGTTTTGTTATTTTTGCGAGCGAGTGATTTAATTATAATTTTTAAAGTGTAAACTGCGGTGCTGTACCTGTTCGTTACAATAACCTTCAAAGAAAAAGTTGATTTTTAAACGACATTCCACCTAGGTCGTAGGCCTAGGTAGAATGTCTTTCGTGACGGTGTTTTTAAGCGGCCCTATCCCGGATTTACACGAGTTTTTGAGAAAACCACGGAAAATTCCTATTGGTTATACTGAAGAACGTAATGTACAATGGAACCTGGTGTTTACATCTATTAGCTTCGAGAACAGAACCCTTCGGCCGCTTAGATTTTTTTGGAAACACTCCTCTGATTCTTGAAACTCCTTGATATGTACGCAAATGTCACCAATTTCAGCATGTATCTAATATATCACGTACGGATTTGCCAACAAACCAGGTTTAGTTTGGCTTAATTTAATCCAAAATGACGCAAAAAAAAAAAAAAAAAAAAAAAAAATGTTTTATCAAATACGTCAAAAACATAAATTTATTCTGTTATCACACGTAATTGTTTTACAGAAATGATATTTGTATAGAGTTAAAAAAAAAAAGAAAGAAAAAAAAAATCCATGGACAAAATTATAAGACACCCTAACATTTTAATTAAAACACCTGCTTTTTTTCGAAGATAATAAGCAGTATGCAAATTTTCTGCACACTGTTATGACGTCTGACGTCAGCAGTTAACTAAAAGCAGACGATAACCGACTTCACGCATTTACAAACATGCCACGAGGTACAGAATTAAAAGAAACAAAATTCGCGAAATTTGGAGATTAAATGGAACTGGGGCTTCAATTAATAATATTTCAAAAGTTATTAAACGCTCTAGATGTGCAATTAGAAATGTTTTGAAAAGAGGAATTAATGGATCGGCGATTAAAAGATCTGGACGTACTCCTTGCTTGTCCTCGAGAGATAGACGCCATGTGCTTTCGCTCGCTACACAGAATAAGATGACCACTACAGGCATTAAAAATGCTTTGAAACTGAATTGTTCAAGGAGAACCATTCGCAGGGTGTTACATAATGCTTCCTATGTGTAATATAAAAAATTGAAGAAAAAACCACCGCTTCTAAGCCGGCACAAAATGGAGCGTCTAAACTTCGCTAAACAAACTATGGCCTGGACCTCCAAATGGTACTTTGTGTTATTTTTTGATGAAAAAATGTTTAACCTGGATGTAGATTATTGGTCAAATCTAAAACTTGTAGATGGCGCTGCACGCCGATATTAAAGTTTTGTTTTCTTCTTTTCTCTTCAGTGTTCGTCATGTTGTTGTAGTGTTAATAAATGTTTGTCACCGTATTAGCAATCCTCTTATTTCGGAATTATGTGTTTCATCGTCATCTATGATTAACCCGTTAGTAGTCCCTATAGTCAGCGCCACCTATTACAGATTGCGCACTTTTTATTTAAGTGTCACCAATAATTTTAAGAAGTGATGTGATCGACGTTTCTTCGATTTTATTCGCGTTTTATGTATATCAAATGCTACTTCTAAAAATTTTTGGTGGCTATTGAATAAAAAAATCTGGCAATAATGAAGGATGGGCGGCAAATCGACCAACTAGCGACTACTAACGGGTTAAAAATGGAATATGATGTGGCCGGCAGTCCCCACGACTCTGGACCGATAAGGTAAGCTTATTTCAACTTAAAATTATGAAAATGCCTATTTATGCAAATTGTCATTTAAATAACGTCGCCAAAGTAGCGACATGGTTTTGAAATGTTATTTTTTATAACGTCGCTAATAGTTTAGCGACATGTATTTTGGCGCCCATAACAGGGACTGCCAGGTCCTTAAAATTTGAATTTGATTTGTTCTTTATTCTATAGTGCAAATTTCTAAATTGATCAAATATGGCAACGGAACTCGATAAATTAAAAAGAAAACGCACTACCCTAAAGGGATTGTGTACAAAGTTAATCAACACGATAAACACAAAATTAATCGAACCCGAGGAAGGGTTAAATGTTTATGAAATAGAATCGCAGTTAGAAAAGCTGCAAGTCAAACAAAACGAAATTATCGAAGTTGAAGAACAGATAGAGGCCAAAATCACGGATCTCAACGAGCTACAAGCTGAAATAGAATCGCGACAAGAATACAGGGATTCAAATATTGATCTAAAGGCTCAAATTATGAATAAAATAGATAAAATTAAAAATTTAAATGCCACTCAGATGTTATCTGAGCCTAGGAATGATCAGTCACCTAATTTAAGATTAGAAAGAATTATTGCGAGTTCCGTAAGATTGCCCAAGATATCAATTCCAGTTTATGAGGGTTGTCCGGAAAACTGGATGGAGTTCTGGAACCAGTATGAAATAACAATACACAAAAATAAGGATTTATCTAACGTAGAAAAATTCGTATACTTACGCAGATTTTTAAAATCCCAAGCTTTAACAGCTATTCTGAGTTTAGCACTCTCAGATCAAAATTACATTACGGCCATTGATTTATTAAAATCAAGATTCGGTAAAAAGGATATCGTAATACGGCACAAAATTGATGCATTATTAAATTTATGCCCTGTTAAATCTGCAAATCAGATTAAAGAATTACGCTTACTGCACGACGCCCTTGATGTTAATATTAAATCTCTCGAAAATTTAGGAGTTGATTTAAAACCCTATGGAAATTTGTTATTTCTGATTGTTACTAAATTAATACCTATCAGTATTATGATAGACTATAATAAAATGAAAACAGAATCCGTGGAACGGGATGTACAAGATTTGTTAAAACATTTGAAATTAGAAGTTCAAACTAGGGAATAAACCTTTTTATTTTTAAAACGCGAGGTAGAAACGCACAATAGCGGGTACAAAAACTCAAATTCCAGATTTGATTCAAAATCATCGGAAAATAATAATGCTTCCTACCGGAAATCTGTTTCGGGATATAAAAATTCTAGCACAATACAAAAGGCATCCGCCTTTAAATTAACTGTTAGTAAATGTATATTTTATGTTGATGCAGTAAATGATCACGATAGTAAAATGTGCAAATTAAATTTAGAGGACAAAAAATTGTCTTTACGCAAACAGGGAATCTGTTATTTATGTTTCAAAAGAGGTAAACATACAGCTAAATTTTGTTTATCGGGTCTCAAATGTGACACATGTTCAGAAAAACACAATACATTAATTTGCTATAAGCAAAAATCGGAAACTCCAACAACGGCTCAAAGGAGAGATAAAAATCACATCGAACATACCCAAACAAATACTTCTGAGAACAGTGCTTACGAAAATGATAATTCTGTATTGTCTTACAAATGTCCTGTACAAAATCCGCTTGAGAATAATGAAATATATTTACAAACTTGCTTCGCAAGAATAATAAATATTTCTAATTTAAACTCTCTAAAGTGTGTCATATTATTTGACAATGCGTTTCAACGAAACTTTATTAATATATCACTCGCGCGTGAATTAAAATTGCCGGTGATCAGAAAAGAAACTCTAATCATATACCCGTTTTCTTGTGATCAACCCCATCAATAAGAATATTCAGTTGTAAATATCGAATTGTCTCATTTAAAAAACCACAAACAAAAATGTTATGTAGAGGCATTAGTCGTGAATCAGATATCGTTCACGAAGCTAAAAATAGTAGATGACGCATCTATTCAAAAAGTTTTGGTTTCTAATGAGGGGGAAAGAAATAATTTTTCTCAATTGCATTCGAAGGAGCCAGACATATTAATTGGAGCAGGTTTATATTGGAATCTGCAAAATAAAAATAAAATTAATCGTTCGTTGTTTGCAGTTAATACATTATTAGGTTGGACGTTATCAGAGAATAATAATCCAGCAACAAAACGAGACCACTTAATTACTGGCGCCTCCGTGTTAAAGATTGAATGTGGTAACTCTATTTGTTTACATGAAAACCATCCATGCATGAAAAAAAATGAATCATCGGATTGTACGGCTAATGATCTGCAAAGGTTATGGTCGTTAGATTGTTTAGGAATAAATGATGATAAATTGATTTCTACTTATGATTTGGAAATAATAAATAAATTTGATAAATAGTTAGAATATAAACAGGGTCATTATGTTACTCATTTATTATGGAATGAACATAGTATTGATAACTTTGAGAACAATTTTGAAAATGCTAAACGGCAATTCAATAATTTGAGGAAAATATTAAAAGCGGATAAATGGATTTTTGAGCAATATAGGCAGATAATCACAAAACAAAAACAACTAGGCATCGTAGAAGAATGCGGTCGGTCACAAAGAGAGTATTTCGCCTCACATCGTGAAATTGTTAGAAAGGAAAAACAGACAAAAAAGGTACGAATTGTTTTTAATTGTTCCAGTAGAGTTTCGGGGTGTAAATCTTTAAATGATTGTCTCATAAAGGGGCCATGTCTTACACCACCAATTTTGGATGTAATTAATAGATTTCGCATGTTTAAGATTGCGTTTTGCGCAGATATCGAAAAAGCGTTTTTAATGATAGAAATCGCGGAACCCGATAGAAATTTTCTTAAGTCTCTATGGTTTGATGAGGACACCCAGAATTATAAAATAATGCGAATGACCAGAGCGACGTTTGGTTGTACAACTTCTCCTTTATTTTTTTTTTTAACGGCAACAATTAAGAAACACATTAAGGAATATAGGGAAATTTATCCGGATAAGTTACGAAATGTTAAATTCAGCTCTGTTTGTGGACGATTTGCTCTATGGCTCCGATACCGTAAACGGTGCCTATGAATTAACTTCTACTGCAGTAAATATTTTAGCAAAGGCTGGAATGAAATTGAGAAAGTTTAGTACGAATTCACAGAAATTAAAGAACATGTGGGATAAAAATGATTGTTTTTCGGAGGTAATCAATGATCTATATATATAAAAATGAATGTTTGTCTGTATGTGCTTTATAAAATCGTAAACGGCTTGACCGATTTCGATCATTCTTATTTTGTTTTTTTCCTTATAGGTCAGGGATCGTTTAGGAAAAAAAAAATTGAAAAAATCTTTAAAATTAATTAAAATATGAAAATAATAAACTTATTGACTTATATTGACTTAATATCACGGAGTAAAAAGACAGGAGAAGAAGGTAACGCTGAAATTTTGTGATGTTGTTTTCTAATGTTTACAGATGGCGCCAGCGTGCAATCCTTCCTTCTCTCCAGCTTCCGCAATGTTATTCAATGGGGAAATGTCTCGTTTTAATTATTTTTTTAAAAATAATATCAAGCTGAAAAAATTTCGATTGAAAGCGAATTTCATTAAATAGAGTATTCTAACCAACATGTTTTTTTTAAGGGCCATTTTATACTAATTTTACTTTGAAAGAAAGCTTTTAAAAAATGACGATTCTTATGAACCGAAGCTAGCTAAAACAGACAATTGGGAGGAAGGAGAATGTATGAAATTTTGTAAAGAAAAAAAATAAACTTACTTTAGGTGCAGAAAACACGAACTCGGACTTTATTTTTCTCCTAGGGCTTTTTTTTCTTTTTCTTATCACTATCATAGCCTGTTTTACAACTAGGAACGAAGCATTTATTTGAAACATCTGAATTATGCAGTTTTAAGAACTTACAAAGAAATTAAATTGCTTAAAATAAAAAATTTTAAATGTACTCCAGCAAAATTCTATTGAAAACAACAGTATATCAGCGCCGAGGTAGGGAGGAATGACAAGTGGCGCCCTCAATATTTACCAAAAATTTAGATCACAGTTTCGTAGTTTTCTCCCATTGGACCTTCAACTCCTATTAATATTACTCCGTGCTTAATATAAGCCATTTAAATTTTTAATTGTTGCCAAAAAAAGTTTACGAGATGTATTTATTTATTGTTTTCAGCATAAAATGAAATATGCTTTCACGCGAAAAGTAAGAAATTACTAAATGTTAAATTGGTCGATGAGAAAATGACACTTTATAATTTTAAAATAAAATGGTAATATTACAAATCTAACATATTTCTTCTGAATTTTATATCACAGCATTTTTTTATATACCTCAACTTCATATTTTTTTTTTTTTAGTATGGCGGATGAAACACGCTTGGCATAAACGTTAATTCAGCAATATATTAAAGGTATTTTCTTATTGATAATTCTTGACAATTTTTTATAATTTTGATGCTGAAGTAGATCGGACATTTTTCGCCAAGGAAAAGATAGAAAGAAATACGCAAGCGAAGTGATGACGTCACTGGCCGTTCGTGGATGCAAGAAAAATATTTCCTATGTTAAACGCCCATTGGATTTTTTGTAAAAAATTATTAAAAATCGAGGAAAAATATTTCCCGATTTAAATCCCCATATTTAGGTGTAGATATGTATTAGTTATCATGTCCATGCATTAGATTAAGTTATTTTTGTTGTAAAATTGACAAAATTTGAATTTTTAATTTCAAAACTCTAGAAAAAAAAATGGCAAACTTCCATATTCGATTGAAAACACAAACATTTAATTTCAAAGGATGATATTAACACAATAAATATCCAACTAATATACTGATTAAAAGGGAAATGATAAATATTCTATCATAATTTGAAGTCAAATTTCTTTTCAAATGTCTAAATAAAGTATCTGATATAAGATACTAATATGTTGTAGCGGAATAGATTTGATATCGGTCATCCTTGGTAGAAAAATAAAATATCGCCAAATTATTTGGCGAACATATTTTAATTCCTTTCAAAAATCATGGTTATTTTAACAACTTATTTTAAGACAGTAATGAATAATATGAAACAATATTTCGTACAATGCATATTACGAAAATATACATGTGTCATGTATATTTTCGTAATACGTTTTTGATCACCAAATACAATAAGCGCCAAGAACGACAGAGTTTTAAAATTTTGTGAATTTGACAGCAAAATAACTCAATCTAACACATGCACATGATAACTAATACATATATGTACCCAAATATGGGGATTAAAATCGAGAAATAATTTTCTTCGATTTTTAATCATTTTTTACAAAAAATCCAATGGGCGATTAACATAGGAATTCATTTTCTTGCATCCACGGACGGTCAGTGACGTCACACTTCGCTTGCGTATAGGAACAATAATCGCATAAATTATATTTTGGTCTAAAACGGCAACAAAAATTTAAAAGTCGGCAAGGGCATTAAGGCTGTACCATGATCAAGTTTACATATTAATTTATTTATTTTTCTATATACCAACTACTATTAACTAAGCACGAAGTATATATAACCACAAAATAATAATAATTGTCACATGCGATAGAAGTAGCCGATCATAGCATATTGTAATATTATATTTGGCTTGAAATTGCTGTCATTCTATGGTTGATCGATTAAATCAAATAAATATAGAGAATAACTTAAAAGCAAATATTATGTATATCACGTATAATGTTGCTCATATATAACTAGGATTCAAATATAAAGGGCTACTTCAAAATTTTCGATACTGTCCGTATCGAAATTGTCATATATGATAAGCACCTAAATGGAAGCCCACGGGTAATTCATTGTCGTAGGCAATAGGGACAGGTATCGCAGAATGCGAGGACGAACAAGGCGCTGCCGAAGGTAGCGGGAACCCAAAGCGAACTTTTGAGCGATTTCAGTATTATTATTTTCTCTTTTTTTCATAAAACTATATAGAAAAGAGTTTCCTTTAAATATAGTGACCAGCGAAGCGGGCAAAGCCTGCTAGTAGTATAATAAATATTCTTGGATTGGTATGGGATAAAGATAGTGATAAATTGGGATTAGCTTTGAAATCTACAGTTGAAAATTTGGATATATCGGTATGTACGAAAAGATATGTATTGCATACAGCTGCAAAATTTTTTGATCCTATTGGGATTATATCTCCCTTTTTAATTAGGATAAAGGGTTTTCTTCAAAGAATGTGGGAAAGAGGTATGGATTGGGATCACGAATTGCCGGATGATCTTAAGGGAATTTGGATAAAGTGGTGTAACGAAATTAAGGATTTATTAGAAATTCGAATAGATAGATGCTATTTCACGTATGTTGATTTGAAAAATTCGCGAGTAGAACTACACATTTTTTTAGATGCTTCACCACTTGCATATGGTTGTGTTGCATATTTTAGGGTTATCAGTAATGATAAAAAATGTTATGTAAGTATGATTATGTCGAAGGCTAGAGTTGCGCCGCTAAAGAAACTAACGTTACCAAGATTGGAGTTAATGGGAGCGGTGATAGCAGCTAGAGTAGCGAAATATATTTGTGATATATTTAAAGAAATTGACATCGCGAAATTTTATTGGACAGATTCTACTATTGTTTTACACTGGGTGAAGGGATCGGCGAAACAATGAAAACCCTTTGTTAAAAATAGAGTAGTCGAAATTCAGGAATTGTCAGAACCCGAAAATTGGTCATATTGTAATACAAAGGATAATCCCGCAAATTTAGTTACTCGTGGTATTAGCGCAAATGCGTTAGTTAATAATGATTTTTGGTTTAAAGGTCCAAATTGGTTATCTGAGCTAAATGGTAAAGGCAATGATATTGGGGAAGAGGTAGACACGCAATATATTACCGAAGAAAAAAGGAAAACACCTGAAAAAATAATTCAGTTTAAAATCTCTATAGAAACAGTTGAACCAATATTAGATCTTGAAAAATATAGTAACATTTTAAGAGTTCTCAGAATTACGGCATGGATAAAGAGATTTCTTAATAACGCGAATCCTAAAAACGAGAAATTTAGGGATCCATTATCGGCAGAAGAAATTGGTAGTGCGCAAACTATGTGGGTTAAATATACACAGAAAATTAGTTTTCCGAATGAATTAAACTGTTTGATAAATGGGGAACCTATTTCGAAAAATTCAAATTTAATTGAGTTCTCGCCATTTTTGGATTTCGAGGGAATAATGCGTATCGGAGGAAGGCTTCAGAAATCAAAATGTTCCTTTAACGAAAAACACCCGATCCTGTTGCCTTCAAAGGGTAAATTAATTGATTTGTTAATTAAAAATGCGCATGAAAGAGTTTTTCATTTTGGCATTAATGATGCATTAGTTCAATTACGGAGGAATTTTGGGTAATCAAGGGCAGACAGGCAGTAAAAAGCGTATTAAGAAGATGCACAATTTGTATAAAATTTAATGCTCGATCTGGAGCCCAGATAACAGCTCCGTTACCTGCAGATCGCATCAATGAACAAAAGCCCTTTGCAGTGATAGGCCTTGATTTTGCAGGCCCCTTATACATTAGAAATAGTGACAGCAAATATTACATATTGTTGTGCACATGTGCGATAACAAGAGCAGTGCACCTAGAATTGGTAGAGAACCTATCAACCGAAACATTCATATTGGCCTTCAGAAGAATAGTAGCAAGGCGAGGTCTTTGTCATACAGTATATTCCGACAACGCACGAACATTTCATCGAGCTGATGTGGAGTTAAAGCACATATGGAAAATAATTAGCGATCCTGATGTAAAAGATTACTATAGTTGTAACAAAATAATGTGGAAATATATTATGGAAATGTCGCCTTGGTGGGGAGGATTCTATGAACGAAGGGTTCGATCCGTTAAAACTGCATTAAGAAAGGTAGTTGGCAAAACCACTTTAACACACACACAAAACTACATACAGTTATAACAGAAATTGAAGCTTCAATAAATTTGCGACCTATAACGTATGTATATTCGGACTCTGGAGAACCTTCTCCCATTACGCCTGCACACTTCTTGGTAGGTCAACGACTAACTGCCTTACCTATCGTTCACATCAAATCCCATGTTCTTCCTGGAACTTCTCAAACCTATGTTAAACTCTTCAACTTAAAAGAACGTATATTGGACCAGTTCTGGTCAAGATGGAAGAATGAATATCTTCTTCAGCTGAAAACCGCCATGACAAGTCGACACTTCAGTATTCGAGAGTTTTCGGTAAATGATGTTGTTTTAATCCACGATTCTAAGCTACCAAGACATTTGTGGAAAATAGGAGTAGTCACGCAAGTGTTCCCCGGTAGGGATAGGAAGGTTCGATCTTGTGAGATAAAAACAGCTAATGGAATAATTAGACGTCCTTTCCAGTTATTATATGCAGTTGAAATCTGTGAAAGGGACTAAAGCAAACTTAAAAAAAAAAAAAAAAAAAAAAAAAACTTTTATTACAAACTATGACATTTTGTGTAAACTTTATTTTCTCTTATTGATATAGTTACAATTATAAAATGAACATATAATTAATGTTCATCCGGGGGCCAATGTGTAGATTATTGGTCAAATCTAAAACCTGTAGATGGCGCTGCACGCCGATATTAATGTTTTGTTTTCTTCTTTTCCCTTCAGTGTTCGTCATGTTGTTGTAGTGTTAATAAATGTTTGTCACCGTATTAGCAATCCTTTTATTTCGGAATTATGTGTTTCATCGTCATCTATGATTAAAAATGGAATATGATGTGGCCGGCAGTCCCCACGACTCTGGACCGATAAGGTAAGCCATTTACCTTATTTCAACTTAAAATTATGAAAATGCCTATTTATGCAAATTGCCATTTAAATAACGTCGCCAAAGTAGCGACACGGTTTTGAAATGTTATTTTTTATAACGTCGCTAATAGTTTAGCGACACTGGATGGCCCTGATGGGTTTCAATATTATCGGCATGATTTACGGAAGTCTCTTCATGTACTAATGAGCCGCCAAATGGGTGGAGACTTAGTAATGGTTTGGGCTGGTTCTTCGGCTCAATGGAAAACGGATATTGTTTTTGTGCATTCATGAATGAATTCCGAAAAGTATAAGAATCTTCTTAAAGATCAACTAGCCGTATACGGTGAATTTCTTTGTGACGAAAACTACACTTTCCATCACGATAACGCGCCGATTCATGCATCACACAAAACAAAAAAGTGGCTTTCAAAGCAAAGTATCAATGTTCTCCCGTGGCCTTCTCGCTCCTCAGACTTAAATCCCATCGAAAACTTGTAAGGGACCTTAGCTCGTGTGGTTTACCGAAATGGTAGGCAGTTTATATGTGTCGAAGTCCTAAAGAATGCTATAAAATGTGCTTGGAAAGAACTGTCTTGCGATATTTTGTTAGAATTGATAGATTCGATGCCGAATAGCATCTTTCATGTTACAAAAATTAATGGCGGCTCCAACAAATATTGAATAACCATGTTAGAGGATTTTCTTTTAGACTGTTAGTGTCTGCTAATTATGTTGACCACTGTATTTGGAAAAAAAACGGTTGGTGTCATAATTTTGTCCATTATGTTTTTGAGTTTTTTCATTAAATTGTATGAAAATATCATTATTATAAAATAATTATATATGATAACAGAATAAATTTATGTTTTTGACGTATTTGATAAAACATTTTTAAGCTCTGAATCTTTTCTTTCACTGTTTGTCAAATCAGATAGTTGTCTTATAATTATGTCCACCACTGTATATATGTTGAGCTGATATGATCATGCATAATTTTTATTGGATATATCTTAAAAAATATATATATTATTAAGCAGACATGCCAAGTCTCCTGCTTTTGGCAGGAGTCTCTGCTTTTTGCTTGTTTTTCTATGCTCCTGCTTTTCCACTCATTTCTCCTGCTTTTCTGATGTAATTTTTATCTATCCCTCTTAGCATAATTTATGGTTAAAATTTGTCTTATTGGGTAAAAAAAATTGAAAGAAAATTGAAGTTTATCTTGCCCTGCAATTTATGAAGTTCAGTTTGAATGTGAATTGCTATATATTGCTTCGAAACTAATTTTTGCTAAGAATAAATTTGTAACTTTCATTTTTGCATAATGAAAAATGTCTTATTATCAAAGGTTTTTTTTTTTTTTTTTTTTTTTTTTTTTAATACCATAACTATTGAAAGCTTAAAGAATTCAAATTTCATTAGAATATCCGCGTTTGTAATGATCGATAGATGGCGCTCTCTGAACACTGCAGTTGTTAGTAAATATGACAGCCACGTGTAATTATTATTCTTTCTCCGCCATTTCATCATGGAAAGTCGATTGCATAATATGAGGATATGCAGTGGTGTGATAATTTCACCTTAGCCCACCAGAGGGCGAGCATTTCATTACAATCGCGGATAGCTGATGTTTTCATTTCTTTATTACCTTTTCTTTTACAAAGATAATTAAGATTCTTATTGTTTTATATTAGGAGCAGAATGATCAAATCTGTCTGTTTTGACTTAAATTTTAAATAACTGTATGTCTGAGGTTTTTTTCTTTCTTTTTTTTTTTTTTTTTTTTGATAGTTTGTGTTACTGCAAGAAACATATTATTCATTTAATTTTAATACTGATGCTTTGTAAATACATACCTCCTAAGCTTATAAAGCTTTACTTAAAATTAAATTTGCAGTATTTTACTCATTTTTCTAACAAACTTTCTTGTTGGAAAAAGTCTCGTGATTTCTGTTAAAAAATCTCCTGCTTTTTTGTCATTAGAAGTTGGCATCTCTGTATTAAGTAACTAAAATAAATATTCTATAAATACATTTTTAAAGGGTCAATTTATTTTGTTATATAGATATTTGATTTGTAAAAATGAAAAGATTTATTTACTTAAATATTTTTTTAACGTTGTGTATTGTGTGATGTACAAATCAAATTTATTTATTTTTATATTCTTTCGAAGATGAGTTCTGAGAAATATGAGTCAGAGGAATATATGACAGAGAAATCTGGCGTAAATAAGGTGGAATATAAGAAAAATAAGTATTCTCAGGAAAATCTCGGGAAATATAAGAAAGTCCCGAGTGCAGAGAACGCTGGAATAAGGGAAGAAGACTCGGATGATGCTGATGATGAATACATTGAAGTTGAGAAGATATTAAGAAAGAGGACAAATGCTGATGGCAAATTAGAATACTTTTTGCGATGGAAAGGCTTTCCCGAGTAAGTTTTTTTTTTTTTCCCTTTTGATAAATACTTCACGTTAACTATCTAACATATTTTAAGCTTCAGACTATCCGCGATTGTAATGAAATGCTCGCCCTCTGGTGGGCTAAGGTTAAATTACAATAAACATGCGTTAATTCGGCTTCCATCCAGCCGCCATTGCATGCCGATGTTTAGTTTCACATATATTTATTGAATAAAAATGAATAAATCCGGTAAAAAAGATAACACTTACTGTTGTGTGCTACAATGTAACTCCAAAAAATCAAGAAATCCAGAATTAAGCTTCCATTTATTTCCAAATGACAAATTTAAAATTTCAGTTGCTTCGGCTAATGGAAGTAAAGAATTAATCAGATGATTTGAAGCTAATATTTGGTCAGCTTCAGTTAAAAATCTACTTCCGATCGAACCTTGAATAAACTGAAATATTTTTTCCAAAAGCAATCAATTTTCCATGATGCAATGGCGGAGAAATTATAGCACGAATATTAAGTAGAACATATTACGAATATTAAATAGAACAATAATAGATACACGTGGCTATTATATTTACTAACAACAAAAGCTGAAAAAGCGCCATCTATCGATCATTACAAACGCGGATTGGTTATTCATCTAATAACACCAAGTCCTCCACTAGTCTAATAGTGATACGAAATTAATTGCAATTCGATTTTTGTCTAAATATCTTTGTCAAAGTTTCAAGAATTTACATTAAATATAACAATTATCTGGGATGATTATATTTAACTATATAATTCTAAGGTTATTTTGTAGTTCCATTGTACAGTAAATCGGTAAACACACGTTTTAACATTAATAACGGTTTTAGTTGACCGTATGAAATTTACTAATCACAAGATTTGTTTGTTCTCCCTTTTTCTTCCCGTTTTAGTTTTTTCTACATTCATGATGAATTCGTAAAAAAATTTAAGTTTTTGATGAATTTACACGATTTCAGATTTCAAAAATACGATTTGGTCATTTTTAACAAATGTTCGTCAGCCCACAAAAATTTTGTGGCATGTCTAGATTAAGAACTAAACTGCAATATTTCATATAAATTTATATTTAATGACTTAAATATTTAATGACTTAAATTGGCGTCTATAACATTTTTTTAAATGTAAAAGCTGTCAGATGGCACTTCTATGCACATTATTTCCCGTGTACAATGTGTGTTAAATTCAAACTTCTATTACGTATAAATACACCAAACGACTATAATACGGCTATTAAAAAAAACAAAAGAATGCTGACTTAATATGGGTGTCTATCAGCCGCCAGGTGGCCTTGCTGTTGCTCACCATCTGCGATTTTATATGTGACTAAATCTCAGCATCTATTGGTTAAAATTGCCCTAAACTGTGCACAAATAAAATCTTTATTGTGAGAAGCTGTGATAAAATTTTTATGGTAACTGGTACGTGGCGCTGTTATATAAAATATAAGAATACATTTTTGTACAGGCTAAAACATACTAACTAATCTTAATTTCAATTTTTTTTGTAATTTTTCGACATATTTAAGTAAGTGTACCAGTGGTGACACTATTCAGTTTGGAAAAAAAAAAAATCTTAAACTTTCTCTAAATTTTCTTAGGTAAATTCGTGCCTTTTTGTTGCGTCTTTTCTTAAGATCACGAAGATTTTAAGCCATCAGTTCTAGAATAAGTACAGTCTAACTCAAACCGTGCGAGTTTGTCATCTTAAAGTTATTTCTACATGAATAAGAAGAAAAGTATTTTTTCTTAAAAATTTTCGACCTCCGGTTTTCGGTGGATTTACACTTTTGAGATATTGTAAACAGGATTTGACCATATATTTAAAAAAAAAAAAAAAAAAAAAAAAAAAAATGTCTGTCAAAATGCCTGTGTGTAACAAACATTTTATGGATAATATATGTCACGAATTAGTGAACGAAATATAACCACACTTGTTATTTATTTGGAATTTGATGTAAACTGCAACATTAGAAGATATATCACTCAACAGGTGGCGCTGTCATACATGTTTCTATAATTTTTAATATGGTGATATAGGTAAAACTTTCGTATAAATGTACATAACGAAAAACATTTTTAAGCTTTCAATGAGAAAAAAAAAAGGTAGAATTGTAAATCGCAGTCAGTTTAAAATAAAGTAGTTTAAAATAAAAATTATCGATTTTTTTTTTTATTTTTAACAGAGAAAAAAATAATAATAATAAATAAATAATAAACGCAATTCATAAAATATTTTTTGTAATAACATAAAATTGTTTTTCTTTTAACGTTTAGTGTTGTACTTCTCTGTGATGAAAATCGTCTCCATTGGACATAGAAAATAAATTTGGTAATAAATAATTTTATTAAATAATAGTTACTGCATAAATTTGTGCAGTAAAATATAAAAGAAAGTTTTGTGGTAGCCACAACATACTAGTTTTTATCAAGGTCAGCCAAAATTTACTTGCTTTGTATATGCTTATTTTTTTCCTGCTTATATACATAATGCTTTGAATCCCGAATATAACTTGACAGTTTTTTTTTTTTTAAGTTTTTCTTTGTGTGTTTGTGGGTTACCGAAACATTGTGGACGTTATAGCTAACGAGCTAATGAACGGAATGTGATCAAACTTGGCATTTAATTGGACCTTAAATTAAATAGGCGCTCATTAAGTCTAGGGATCAATCGTTCAAAAAATGACTCTATTATCCCGTTTTTTGATAATTAAAAAAAAAAATGTCAAGGTTGAACAAAATGTCGCATTAATGTATATGAAAGTTATTTTTAACCAATAATATGAAATTACACACACACACATATAATGTTAATAATCATCCAAGATTTTTTTTTTTTTTTTTTGTATATGTAGGACCATTCCGTCCCCCTCCCCCTCCCCCTCCCGAAATGTAAATTTTCAATATAAGTATTTTTGACAATATCTCATCGCTACCATTAAAACGGATAATTGAGCCATAGATGTGTGTTAAGTTAAAACAAATTTAGCCTTCTTTTTTTTTTTCATTTTGGACAAATTATTCAATTTTATTTAAAAACAATTGACCACATAAAAAAAAAAATATATAAATAAAATTTTCAATGATGTTATTTTAAATTTGGATCGTTAAAAAAAAAAAAAATGAATATACTTAATATTGCGACATTCCAGTGCATACGGTTGCTGAAGCTTATAATTTGAAGACGATCTTTTACAAGAAAAAAAAAAAACTTCAAAATGGCTTTTGTTTGTCCACTTTAAAACAAAGAGGAAATAAAAACGAAAATCGTCTGCAGATTTTAATCCGCGATTGTAATGAAATGCTCGCCCTCTGGTGGGCTAAGGTGAAGTTATCACACCACTGATAGCTTTCATGCTGAAACAATGATAGAACAACAAGAAAGCACAATAATAAATACACGTGGCAATTATTACACGTGGCAATATTTACTAACAACTGCAGTTGAGAGAGCGCCATCTATCAATCATTACAAACGCGGATAGTTTTGCCATAATAGTTAATTCTTTTCATAAAAAACGGGAAATTAATTTATAATTTATTACTAGCGAGTCACTTTGCTGGTCACTATATTTAAATGAATTCCCAAAATTCCATCATTAATAATAATAACAATAATAATAATAATAATAAAAATCTCAAAAAACCAACCGCCGCATTTGGTAGTGTTTTCCCCGCTCACAACATGAGAATCCGGTTTCCCACTGCCTTCTGCCCGATTTACCCACTTTTTATTCACCTCTTTTCCGTGAGTATATTAGAAGTTTTGCGAAATCCGATTGCATATCGCAATCACTTAACAAACATCCACATGCTAAATTTCACCATTCTGAGATAATTTAGAGTAGAGTAAAACTTAAAAACGTGTTTTTTGCTCCACCGCCCCAAAGAAACGTGTAGAGGATTTCCCAAAATGCTTTCCAATACGTGCGGGGTACATATAACTAACCGACTCAACAAAAAGTCATTTTTCTGAGATAATTTGGAGCGGAGTTACGATCAAAAATATGTTTTTTGCCTGCGTCCTTTAGGGAGGAAAGGGGTGGAATTTCGCAAAACCTTTTTATACTATGTGTTTGGTACGTATAACCAAGCCATACATAAAAAATCGCTTTTGTAATACAATTTGGAGCACATTTATGCGTAGAAACATGTTTTTTGCTCCCCGACTCCTAAAGCCCTGGTTTTTAAGAACACAAAACGCGAACGTCAACGTATTCGGCGTCTTTGCGCATGCGTCACGACGCTCTTTTCTGCGGTTTCAACGCCAGCGCTGATATCAAGGAGACTCTGATTGGAGCGTCGCGGCGTCGAAAACGTTGACGTTTGCTTCCGAGTTCTTAAAAACCAGGGCTTAAGGGGAATGTTGGTAGGAATGTCGCAAAATCCTTTCTAGTGTGTGTTGGGTGCGCATTATCAATCGACATAAAAAGATATAATTTGGAGCAGATTTTACACTCTTTAAAACGTGTTTTAGACCCCTCCTCCATCATTAAAATGGGGTAAGAGGAAATTTCGAAAAAATTCCTTTATAATTACTTACGTTAATTTTACACTCTTTAAAACATGTTTTAGCCCCCTCCTCCACCATTAAAATGGGGTAAGAGGAAATTTCGAAAAAATCCCTTTATAGTGCGTGTTGGGTACGCATAACAACCCCATGGCTAAAAATTAACCATAGTGAGATAATTTGGAACAAAGTTATGCGTAGAAGAATGTTTATTGTCCCCTACCCTTCATCTCCAAAGAGGAAAGGGATAAATTTCTCAAAATCCCTTTACAGTGGGTGTTGGATACAAATAAAAAAACCCACACAGCAAAATTCGTGACCTCAGCTCCTATAGATTCTCCAGAACAAACTAAGTGTTAAAGGAAAGGCGTGGGAGGGAGGATTTCGAAGTAATTCTCCTTTAAAAAAAGAAAAAAAATGGTTTTAGGAAATATTATCAAGACCCTCGGGCGGTTTCAACATCTTTGTATCATTATTAATAGAATTCTACTCGTAAATCGGATTTTACGAAAGTTCCCCTCGAAAATCGTTTCTATCTCGCATGGAATCGCCATGGCTTTGTTAAGTAAGTGAATCAGTAAATCAGTGTGTTTACTCTTTACAGGTATAGATTGGTGATGCATAATTTTACACCGTGTGTGTGCGTGCATATTCATGTGCATGTGTGTATATGCAACTATAACTATATCCGATAA
Source organism: Salticus scenicus (assembly GCA_963930645.1). Taxonomy (NCBI): domain Eukaryota; kingdom Metazoa; phylum Arthropoda; class Arachnida; order Araneae; family Salticidae; genus Salticus; species Salticus scenicus. The sequence goes on from OZ005654.1 coordinate 176,898,126, forward strand.
TATAGCAGCGTTTTCTTTTACTTTATACCATGTTCACGATACAGATATTATTTTTTTATATTTTATTTTGTTTATTTTATTTATTTATTTTTTAAGAAAAGTATGCATATTTATTAATAGTTATTTTTAGTTTTCAAAAGCTCATGCACATTTTTCATTTATCATATATAATTTTTTTTGCAATTAGGGGGACTTGGCACCTTTGACGACAGTACTTAAGTAGGTTTCATATAAAAGCTTATATTTCCATTTAATATTTATAAATTGAACTATATTAAGTTTTTTCAATAAAAGGTATATCCAGGTAACAATTCTTATGGTTTTTGATATTATTTTACACAGATATGAATTTTTTAAATTGCTTTTGCTCAGTTTGCATTTTTTAGGAATTAATGATCTTCAAAATGCTAAAATTTCTAACGATATTTAAGAAAAGACGTAAAAACTTTTTTGGATGTTTAATCGAAGCTACTTAAAAAAAAATGAAGTGGTCGAAGAGCCCATGTGAACATATCCCATAATAAACATAACCTATCTCCAACTGTTTCCAATTTATGAAAGACAGAAAAAAAAAATATATATTTATTATGTTTTTAATTAGTAATTAAAAAAAAGGGGGGGGGGAACTAATGTGCAAGTTGTACCTGACGGGACTAAAGTGAAAGTTGTACCTCAAGGGACTAATGTGAAAGTTGTACCTCGCGGGACTAATGTGCAAGTTGCACCGAACGAAAACAAACTATTTCTTTCAACGAAAATGCCTACTAACCCTGGACGATAGGTCTAATATATCGTATCATATTATATATCGTAATATAACTCAATACTTATTTCGCTTCCTTCTTCGACTCGTTTTAATACGCATTTTTTATATGCATGAGCAGCCCCCGAAAAACAAAAGCATTAAATCATTAAATTCATTTTTTTACTTATTTTTATTTCATATTGTTTTTGTCGCACACTTTTTATTTCCTAATTCAAAATTATTTTAAAAAAACTTTTTCGATATCGCTTGTAACGATAGTGATTATTATTAATTTTCTTTTCTTTTTCTTTCAATAATAATAATAATAAAACAAGTCCTTCCGGTTATGTTTAAAAAGGCGGCTACAAATTATTAATGCACTTGGTAGAAATATTGATGTAGGCTATGCACATATGGATTTTTAAGCAAATCGGTTCATAAATACCTTTTTATGTGAATTTAAAATTTTCAAGTGGCTGGCGCTTGTAAACAAAATGGTGAGTTAAGTTGACAAATATATGAAATGTATTTGTGAGATAAGTCTACTGTACACATATAGTTCGAATTAATTCAAAATCTCAAAAGTCATCGTGCTAAAAATTAAGTGGCCTGGCACTTCGATCAAAATGGCAGAGAAAGTTCCTCATCTAAAATATTGTTTCAAATTTGAAAATATTTTTTTTTTTTTTGTAGAAATTCTTTCAAAGAGGCTTAGTAAGTTGATAAAATGTTATTTTTCTGCATTTCTAGCTTGTTTTAGCATTAAATAGCCTAATTTTTCCTTAAAAACGCATTAAAAATATCCAGCAATGCAGGTAATGGATTTGGCGCAAAATTTGGCGACTTTTCCCCCTTGGCGACTTTTGGCGAGAAAATACTTATTATCGATATACCAAAGATGGACGCAATAACGTGATTGGTTCACGAGTTACGTGAATTTTCTAGATTTTTGTTGTTTGAATGATAAATCCATTTTTCAACTTTGATTTGAATTGATTAAGAATTTCTAAAGTTACCGTGATAACAAATTTTCCAGTGGCCGCCAGTTGAAAAGAATACAGTGGAACAAGTTGCCCTGCAAACATATCCAAGATATTTGAAGCATAGGTTCACTGTCCAACTGTGGTTTAAATCAGTGCCGTGTTTCAAAAGTTAATTTTATGGCAAATTTTCAAGTAACAGTCTAAGTGGTTGCAACTTGGAAACAAAATGGCAAAACAACTTGCCCAGCGAAATCATCCAGTATACTTGTATAAGTTCCTTGTCCAGTTGTAGTTCAAATTTTTCAAAAATTATCGTCATAAGGAATTTTCAGGTGGCACCACTTGGAAAAAAAAGCGGAGTGAGATGCTCAGCGAACTTATCTGAGATATTTGAAGGATAAATCCACTACCCAAATTTGATGCGAATTGATTCTGTATTACTAAAGTTACCATATTGACAAATTTTCAAGTGGCAGCCACCCTGACATGAAATTGCAGATCAACTCACCAAGTGAACTTATCCTAGGTATTTGAACCATAAGTTCACTATCCAACTTTTATTTGAATCAGTTTAGTATTTTAAAAGTTATCGTGATGGCATATTTTCAAGTGGCTGGAACTTAGAAACAAGATGTCGGGACAAGTTGCCCAGTGAAAACATTCAAGATAATTATATGATAATATCACTGTCCAAATTTGGTTCGATTTGGAGGAGTATTTCAGAAGTTATCGTGATTTTAATTTTCAAGTGGGAGCCTGATTTCAAGTGGCCCCGCTTAACTTAAGATATCTGCCACTTTATTATAAATGGCGGATAAAGTTTATTAATAAACTTCATTGAGATCCTTAAGTGGTCTGTATTTACATCACAATTTAAACAATTTCGGAATGCGCTTTTTACAATTTAAATTTGAAATTTTCAAGTGGTCTCTACTTGAAAACAAAATGGCGGAGCAACTTGGTTAACAAACTCATCTAAGATATATATAAGATAAGTTAAAACACTGTTCAAATTTGGTTCCATTTGGAGTATTATTTCGGAAGTTATCATGGTTTTAAATTTTCAAGTGGTAGCCTGATTTCAAGTGGTCCCGCTTAACTTAAGATATCCGCCTCTTTATTAAAAATGGCGGATAAAGCTCATTAATAAAGTTATTTGAGACACTTGTATAATCTATGTATGCATCAAAATTTAAAAAAGAAAAAAAAAATTCAGAATATGCTTTTTACAATTTGAATTAGAAAATTTCAAGTGGTCTCCAATTGAAAACAAAATGGCAGAGCAACTTGGTTAACAAATTCATCTAAGTTATTTATAAGATAAGTTAAGACACTATCCAAATTTGGTTCAATTTGGAGTATTATTTCAGAAGTTATTGTGATTTTAAATTTTCAAGTGGTAGAGTGATTTCAAGTGGCCCCGCTTAACTTAAGATATCTGCCACTTTATTAAAAATGACGGATACATTTCATTAATAAACTTCATTGATACCCTTATGTGGTCTATATTTACATCAAATTTCAAACAAATTCGGAATACTCTTTTTACAATTTGGATTTGAAATTTTCAAGTGGTCTCCACTTGAAAACAAAATGGCGGAGCAACTTGGTTAATAAACTTATGTAAGATATTTATAAGATAAGTTAAGACACTGTCTAAATTTGGTTCGATTTGGAGTATTATTTCGGAAGTTATAGTGATTTTAAATTTTCAAGTGGTAGTCTGATTTCAAGTGGTCCCACTTAACTTAAGATATCTGCCACTTTATTAAAAATCGCGGATAGACATCATTAATAAACTTTATTGAGACCCTTATGTGGCCTGTATTTACAACAAAATTCAAGCAAATCTTGCTTTAAATATCCTTTTAAAATGTCGGTTTGCAATTTTCAACTGGCTGCCACTTGAAAACAAAAAGTCGGAGCAACTTGGTTAACGAACTCATCCAAGATATTTATAAGATCAGTTCACTGTCCAAATTTTGTTCCATTTCGAGTATTATTTCGGGAGTTATCGTGATGACAAAATTTTCATTATAGATAGATTGATAGATAGATAGATAAACGGAGTGATTGCAATAGGTCGATTTCTAAAGAAATCAACCTAAAAAAAGATTTTTATGAAATTCTGGCAAAAGCAGAATTTTGTTTAGGACGGAGGACTATTAGTTTCTTTTTTTCCAATTATAACATCGCTTTCAAATTATTCAATAATATTTTCGATAAATTTTAGATTTCGATAAATGTCCAACTATCGAAAAAGAATTTCGATAAATGTCCAACTATCGAAAAATGATTTCGACAAATGTCCAAATATCGAAAACGACAACGCAAAAATCCCAGATTGAGACTAATAGGCCCTCAGTCTTAAAAAAAAAAAAAAAAAAAAAAAAAAAAAATTAGGAATAGGTTTTAAAATTTACTTATTAGTTTTTGAGAATAATAAATAAAAAGTGCATGCCTATGCAAAAGTTTAAAAAGAAAACAGGATTTTTCTTATACTTTATTTTTAATATTTATTCTTTTTAAGATATTGAAAGACACATCCTTAATTCTTTTAAATATATATTTGATTGAACCAACCTAATATACCGGGTGATCCAAAAGTCAGGACGAATTTTAAAAATGAATAATTCGAAAACCAATCAAGATACAAAGATACGGTTTGCACCAAACGGATGAAAAAGAAACGGATGAAAAGAAAGATGAAAGAAGGTTTGTGTGGCAAAAATAAATAAAATAAATAAATAATTAAAAAAAAATTAAATCTGTTGGCGACCAACAGATACCGTTATAGTGTTTTATTTCACCAAAAGATGATTTACAAATGAAAAAATGTTGACAACTTACAAGTCAGCTTAATTACAGTTAATTAGTACTACTACAGTAACTGTTCAATGTGCTGTCCATCATTCAAAAGTACAGCTGTGAGACGATTCACCACATCGTTCACAGCATTTAGTAGCATTTCTTGCGTTATGGAAGACACATTTTGTCGGATGGCATCTTTCAGTGCTGCTAGTGATGCCGGTTGGTCGCGGTACACTTTTGACTTCAAGAATCCCCACAGCCAAAAGTCACAGGGTATCAGATCGGGAGATCTTGGAGGCCATGCGTGATTAAATTATCTCAAGTATGGGCAGCATTTTGATGCATATAAGCTTCGACTACCATTACCTGCTGCAGTTACTCCTTTTTTATATCGTTTGTTGCTTTGCATAATCCTACATCAGAAATCCGAGAACGCCATCTGTTGGTCGCCAACAGAACTATATGTATTTTTTATTTTCGTTGCCACACAAAACCCGGCTTCTTTTCCATCCGTTTCGTGCAAACCGTATCTTTGTATCTTGATTCGTTTTCGAATTATTCATTTTTAAAGTTCGTCCTGACTTTTGGATCACCCGGTATTTCAATTTAGAAATATTAAATGGAAATATAAGCTTTTATATGAAACCTGTTTCAGTTATGCCGTCAAAGGTGCCAAGTCCCCTTAAACTTTGTAAAATTTAATAATGAGTTGCTCTAGACCTGAAAAAAAAAAAAAAATAAATAAATAAATAAATAAATAAAAATAAAAAAATCACTCGTCATTTTCCATATGGTGACTAAATGAAATAAAGTGTGCAGTTGAAATATTGAACAACTCGCCACTTTTCTTTCGCCCGTAATGTTGTACATAAATTCATACGTTCGTTGGCATATTTTAGCAGTTTAGTGCGAATTCAGCTAAACAGCGGCATAAAGGATCCTGGATTTCAGAGGTTTGTCGCAAAAATATTGCGTATTTCGGCAATCAAACATAAAAACTTTTTTTTTTTTTTTTTTTTCAAAAAATTACTTATTTATTCCAGGAATTAGATTGGGGGAAAAATGCAAATTTTGTCGGTTAGCGGTGGTAAAATAATCGCTTATTCCTACAGCTGTCAACGAAAAATTTACCACGTTAATTAAACATTAACAATTAGCTGCGGGAACCTAATTTCTTTTTCTCTTGGGTGAAATCGCGTTTTATTCGCCAATCCGATACAAAATAAAACATAAAAAAATTAAAACAGGATTTTATTTTTAAAATGTATTAAAAACTTCTATTCAGCAAATGTGATTAATATACATGTATGTATATCAAACTTCAGCATAATCAGATGACAGGAAGTAGGTTATAATTTATTCAAAAATAAATTTTTAACTTAAATTGGAGGGGACTAGGCTTTCAAGCCCCACCCTACTCCAAGTCTGTTATTGCTTAAGCATGTACAGTCGGTAACAAAAGTGTCCGAACACTAGCGAAAATTCCTATATAAAAAAAAAGTACTCTTAATACAGATTTGCTAAATAAGACTGACTAAGAATAGGATTCGACAAGAATTTATTTAACAAAACAGTATTAAGTGTACTTTTTTTTATATAGGAATTTTTGCTGGTGTTCGGACACTTTTGTTACCGACTGTATATTGTCATCGGAATTATACATGTATGTAAAATTTAATCTCAATCAGACATTAGCAAGTGAGTGGAGATGAAATTATTAGATTTGAACCATATACATTAAACAACATATCGGTTTAAATTAAGCCTAGTAAAAACATCCAATTTGCCTCAATTGACTATGGAATAGCTGGTACATTTCCAGGGTTTGAAAATTCTGTTCTGTTTGAAAGTCTAAGTCTGTTTGAAAATTTCGGGTCAGAAAATGGGCACATCATGTCAAAAATTTGTGATCCTAAAGTTTAAAAAATTCACAGAAATCAACGATTTTAAATCGGACTCTTTAGAAAATTCGGAGATTTTAAGTTTCTACAAAAATTCAGGCGATAAAATTATTAATTTCTATAACCAGCCAAAAAATGTGGCAAAGTGGGGACTAAATCAAAACAATCCACTTACTAGCCGTGGCCACTGGCGATTAACAAAAAATTTCGATTTTCAGGTATTTTTTTGTATTCTTGTCTTGTTATTAAATTTGTTCATATTTCAAGTATAAAATTTCAATTATAGATCGTATGACACCTGGGAACCTGTAGAAAATCTGGATTGTCCTGATTTGATAAAGGATTTTGAGAATTCACTGAAAAAACAAGCAAATGGAGAATGTCCTCTTCAGAAGAAAAAACTGACAAGTGATTTAAAGAAAAAGGTTATTTCTAGACAGAGGACTCCTATACGTGTTCTCCAAAAGAAGGATATCAATGTCCCAAAAAATAACTTTTCTTCTCCTGTCCTGAAAAAGATAACTTCGAATATTCCAAAAAAGAAGGTTAAATTCTGTAGTATGAAAAAGAAGGCTGTGAGTGTTCCAGAAAATAAGGATAATGTAAGTATGCGCATTATAATATTTTTGTAACCCCGCCCCCTTTCTTTTCAAATTAATAAGTTATGTATCAGCATACAATCCTTTTATACATTCTAAAAAAGTAATGGTTGTACTTGGTGATTCTATTAAAAAGATTCCTGCATGTGAAACGGGCAGGCAAATTACCACCTAATTTGCAGTGTACACGTATCAATATATATATGTATTAAGAAAGAAGTAATTAAAAAAGAAAATTTTGTTCAGAAAATGTCTACCAGGTGGAATTTTGTGGCTTTCTATTGCCAGGTTCTGGGTTCGAATCTTGATTCAGGAACTGTTATTTGTAATTGTTCGATTTCCATTTTAAGGTTCCGGTCTACTGAGCCTTACAGCGGCAAAAAAAAAAAAAAAAAAAAAGGCACAAGAAGAAGATAGAGTGACACTTCAAGCTTCAAATACTTTGTTGTCTTTACCGTTTTCCCACGCAAGCCATCCCTCACTAAAATTTTTTAATAAAAATTTTTCTAAAGCTCATCTCATGAATCGCTCCATATTGGGTGGTAATTCCCTTACCCGTGTTACGTGGAAGATGCTGTTTACAAGAAAGTTTAAAAATAATCACCCTGTAATCAAATAAAAAAATTAAGCTTTTAATTCAACACTTTTATTGCTTCGGCCAAGTAAATTTTATCTAATCTATCTCTATCACGTCCCACGTTAGTTAATATTTAACATAGTTTCGATTTCCGAATATTCAGTTTGTTATTTAATCAATTCATGTAAACCATCTTGTATAGATACACTCATAGTTATGTACATTTCATTATACATACATACAATGTCAATAACATAATACATATAGTGACAGCATTGTTATAAGGAAGTGTATATAAATACAACAGTACTTTGATTTACTCTTAACTTTATATTTTGTTTCCGCTCTATACATTATTTTGAAAAATAAACAAATAAAAATAAAAGTAAAACATCACGACTTTAACATTTACTATTCAGTAACATATAATCAGATCACTTATTATAAAATATGGTATGATTTACATTAATGATTGGCTTACAGAACCGTGCAAAAATAGTCATATATATTATGGAATAGAGTGTATTTTCGGTTGTTTTGAGGTTTTTAATAAGTTTTAGTTCCAAATATAGTTAAGGATAAACGATATGTAATAGGTACAGTATAGTTGGAAAGACCCATTACCTTTTCTTCTTGTTAAGTTCTTGCAATGACTGTTATTTTTACAGGGGAACTTTCTTCAAAGGCTAATTTCAGATTGACTTAAAAAAAATTACAGAGCTTAGTTTATATCTTTGGCAATTTGTTTTTTCTGTTCATTTTTTTCTGTTGAACTGAAAAAATACAGTGCGTCCCAAAAGATTATAGACAACCGTTTTTTTTTTTTTTTTATTTATTTAAGAGATAATTAAACGAGTAAGAAAGACGAAATAAATTACGTAAATATGTATTGACGTAATACAAATAATGAAATACTTAAAGAACTTTAAACACACATATATTTAATACAAAAAAATCTGGTGTGAAACAACCACACGACTTCCATTACCCACAATCACATGTATTATATGCAGTTTTGAGAGATAATGTGATCAGAAAACATAAAAGTGACCTAAAGAAGGAGAAACTTAAAATTTTTCCGGTAAGAGAAACTTATAAAAACATATAAAACGAAGCTTACATATAGCGAGGTAAAAAATAAGAGAAAATAAAATGGCGAGTTTGAAAAAAAATCCGTACAGCTGTTTTTAAATGAACGCCCTTGGGACACCTGAAATTGAGCTATTTATACAGGACGCCTATCAATTTTCCTGAACTAACCAACTATATCATTCGAAAGGACATTTAATAGAGTGTTTATATAGCAAATTTGAAGAAAACCGTTAGAGCCGTTTTTGAGATACGGACTTGCGGTCCCACTTCCTGTTTCCGATGTCCCACTTCCGGTTAAACTCAATTATTGACAGGAAAACAATAATTACATACAAAAGCATATTTAAAAGTGAGTTAAAATGGCGAGTTTGAAAAAAATCCGTACAACCGTTTTTAAAGGAATGCCTTTGCGAGGCCTGAAATTGAGCTACTTATACAGGACGCCTATCAATTTTCCTGAACTAACCAACTATATCATTCGAAAGGACATCTAATAGAGTGTTTATATAGCAAGTTTGAATAAAATCATTAGAGCCGTTTTTGAGATACGGACTCACTTCCGGTTTCCGATGTCCCACTTCCGGTTTTTCAATTTTCACCAAAATTTGGAAATTCCATCTGTACACCAGACGTATTTCAATTCTAAAGTTTCGTAGCTCTATCTTTATTAGTTTCTGAGCTATAATAGCCAGAAGATTCTCCACATACATACACACACACACACACACACACACATACATACACACTGACCAATTGCCAAAAACCACTTTTTTGGACTCAGGGGACCTTAAAACGTGTAAATCAGGTGAAAACCCGATATCGAATTTTCGGACCGAATACAATACTTCCATTACCTACGGTAGTAGGGTAATGGAAGTAAAAATAAATAAATAAAACGAAAATATTGCTGTCCCAAAAGTATATAGACAACCGGTGTTAAAAGCTGATTGAAGTACTGATCTTCAAATTTGCATAGTCCAAGGTCATGTACTTGTGACGTAATAATTTTCCGAGATAAAAGCGAAGCTGTCTTTCTTTCTTTCTTTTCTTTCTTTTTTTTTTTTTTTTTTTGTTTGACTGATTGTACAGATGCCTCGCAACGTGCAGTTTTCCAATAATGAAATTTTGGAAATTTATTCTTTCAAAGCTCGTGGAATGAAAGTTGTGGACATTACAAGAAAACCTGGATGCAGCAGGGTTGGTATTTACCAAATTCTGTCAAAAGGTGACGATATTGAAACAAAATCACGCTCTGGGTGACCAAAGAAAACAACGAAACGACAAGATACAGAGATTTTCAGATTAGATTCAACCCAGAACCCCCCGGTCAATTTCTAGAGAGATGATCATTCCAGTATCAAAATCTACGGTGCATCGACGGCTGCAGGTAAGTAAATTGCTTGCTTATCGCAAAATGCGTCGTTAACCAAAGTTGACAAAACGGCATAAAGAGACTTGTGTTTAGTGAGCTCGAAATCATATGAATTGGATATATGAATGGTTCATTGTTCTGTTTAGTGATGAAAAGAAGTTCAATTTAGATGGCTCCGATGGTTGGGAATATTCCTGGCACGATAATCGCTAGGAACCACAAACTTTTTTTCAGCAGACAACAAGGAGGGGGTTCACTCATGGTGCGGGGAGCATTTTTCCTTTAAAAAAGAAACTACCGTCACTACCGATATTGTGTTTTTAAAAGGTCGTTAATGTTCCGAAGATTACCAGAAAAGGCTAGAAGTACGGTTACGTCTATTTGTAAAGTTGCTAAGTGGGGAAGAATGGATGTATCAGCAAGGCAATAACTCCATTCACGTGTCAAACTCTACAATGCAATGGTTTAGACAAAACCAAGTAACTGTTATGGACTGGCCAGCCCTAAGTCCTGACCTGAACTCAATAGATAACCTTTGGGGAATATTATCTTGAGACGTATACTAATGAAGTCAATTTGCATCAGTTCAAGATCAAATGCTGTAAACTGAAAGAAGTTGGTTTTCTCTAAAGCCAGAAATTCTTCAAACTATTGTTTTGAGTATGTCTGATCGAGTTTTTGAAGTGATTAGGAAAAATGGCTCAAAAATTTGAATGTTAAAGAAAAAAAAATAATGAGTTGTCTATAAACTTTTGGGACAGTAAATTTTCAGTTTTAGTTTCTATTACAATGATATTATTTTTGTATATTATTATTATTGTCTTGATATTACTTATAATTAAAAATGATTTTGAATCTTTATTATTTTTTTTCAATGTTAAAAAAAAAAAAAAAATGAACCGTTGTCTTTAAACTTTTGGGACGCACTGTATAAAAAATTGTTAAATTCCATGTTTTCAACTTGGAGAAATGATATAAAAGGAGATGACATGTCTGAAAAATCGTGAAGCCACTAAATAACACAGTTATATAAGAAATTCTGCATTGTTACAGTGAAATTATGTAATATGAATAATTTGAAACGAAAATTACTGCAACTGTAGGTGTCAAATACAGTCGGCAGCAAAAGTATCCGAGCACTAGCAATAATCTCTGTCTAAAAAAAAGTACACTTATTACTGCTTTGTTAAATAAATCCTTGTCGAGTCATGTTCTTAGTCAGTCTAAGAACATGATTCGACAAGGATTTAATTAGCAAAACAGTATTAAGTGTACTTTTTTGACATCAAAATTATTGCCCAGTGCTCAGATACTTTTGCTGCCGACTCTAAATAAAATAACATAGTACTAGCTAATGTTTTGGTAGACTCAATATAGCTCTCTCGTATACTTGGCTGCTATTGCGCAGCCATCTTTAGTAGACAACAGTTAACTTCATTTGCCCCGCATGCTTTTACGTCGCATACCAATTCCTGATATATCATTCCTCCAAACTTTTGAACGCCAAATATTAAAAATTTGGAATGACTCCTCTTTCCGAAAGTTTAGTAATGAGCGATTGTATAAATATATTTCAACAAATTTAAACAATGTTAGATCTGGCAATAAAACTAATTTTACAATATTGCAGTTATACAATTTGCAACTATTATCTAGTCGCGGATAGCGTAGAACTTCGGCAGACAGCCAACAAGGATAGATTTCTGCAAAACAATTTAGTAGGAGTCGAAATTAAATGGGAAGAGATTTATTTATTTATTTACTAACAGTCTTTGCTCGCTCCGCTGGTAATTATTATATTTAAATTAATTCTCAAAACAACATATCACTTATTAATATAAAAATGTAAAAATATAAAAAAAAATAATGAAATTAGTCAAAACGTCAGTCAAAATTCCTACTGCCTTTAGCAGCAGCTTTCTCATCCGCCCGATTCTGAGTCTTAAAATTCCAAAATTTGTCTTTATTTTAGATATATGTATTTGTTATATTTTAAAGCAAAAAATTTTCCGATATTTGTTCTTTTCTGTGAAATATGAAGGATTTTGTGAAATATCGCTTCTTAATGGGTGTCTACGTATTGCCTTCTAAGTGACAAGGAGAGGGCAATGGTGTACGTCACGGAATGAATATTTTCACCAAGTTTAAATGCTTATAGAAGCAGATGTTTTGGGCTATGCGATGATGAACCAGGGAGTTAATCACTCACTCAGTCAGGACAAATGATTTATATACAGAGTGAATTTTAATTAATGTACAAATTTTGAATTTTGAACGCAACAACTATTGAGTTATTGCAGGTAGCACTGCACTTTTTTTTTTTTTTTTTAATTGAAAAGAATGTGGAAAAGGAATTGATGGATAAGGCTTTCGAAGTGAGAACTTTCAGAGGTGATAAAACAGCCCAGCATAGTCACAAAAGTTTGTGTACAAATCCTTTCCCCATTTAAAAGTTTCTTTTTTAATGATTGCAAATGAATCATTCATGGACTTTTTGAAGCTAATAAGGTCTCTTGGCTTTTTCTTGTAAACCGTATCTTCCATATCTTTCACGTCTCCACAAAGATAGAATTCACAGGGATGATATCTGATAAATAAGATGGCCAAAGCAATGAACCAGGATAACTATTTGGGTATTAATAGGCGATAAATAAGGTTGAAACTAACTATTTATTGTGTCAAAAGTTGTTCCTTTTGCACATCAATTCTGCTGTTATAGTTATCTCTTAAGGTGCTATTACACACGACAACTATATGCGCAACTTTCGAGCCGATTGTTAATTTCAGTCAATTGCGTTGGCTCAAATCGTCTCAACACCCAGTGTAATAGGAGTTGGATGCACGAACATTTTTTTTTTTTTTCTGGGTAGTCATAAAAGGTTGTTTTGACGAGCAACTATTTCTCCTATGATTAACTAATGAGAAAAATGCTGTTTATATGCACCGAGATAAGAGCGATAAACAGGTGCACCTTCACATGTTCTGAACACCATGAAAACCCGTTTTTGGGGGCGATTTTTGACCCAACATTTGAAACTCTCTTTTGGATTTCAGTCTCAAATGAAAGTTATACGAAAAATTATCGTTTGTAATACAGTCGTTTCCAGCTTTTCCTGTCAGATCCTCTCTCACGTAACTAAAAGTTTCAAATTTTCATGTCTGTACCCTTACCGTTGCTCTAGAAGGTTTAGATGGGTTTTTGAATGCTACAGAGTACTTATATAGCAATAGCATTGCATTTTAACCACATAAATATGAATTAAAAAATAAATAAAAATACGACTTTTGGCTAATATGATACGTCGAGAGGCATTGTCAAAATGTTGGGGCACTTTTATGCCCTCTCTCTCTGCACATGCACGCATTTATCGCGCAATCTAGGGAGACTGAAAAGTTAAGTTCAAAGTTGTAGGTTAATTAAAACTAATCCTGTATATAGATTTATGCGCTTATATAGGGTAAGTGCACCAGTGATTGACACTTTTAGAGCAATCTCTGATGTTTTTAATGTTCTAGTCATGAGAAAATATTTTTAGAAATCTTAAGTTAGTACATATGGTATGAAAAACATTCAGAACTACATATATGTTAAAATATATACATTTGATAACAATTATTTATTTTTTTTATGAATTTTTATTTGACACTTACTCAATGTTCCAGTAATTGACACTGCCAGTTTTTCATTTTATCAGTAATTGTCACCCTATGTTCCGGTGTTTGACACTGCTAGTTATTCATTTTATCAGTTATTAGCACCCTATGCTCCAGTCTCCAGTGTTTGACATAAAATGTTAAAACTCTTATATGTAAATTATATGATTTTCTTATTTATTAATTATTTCGGGATATATGTCAATTACTGGAGCACCACCCTATATATTTATATATTCTATTCTCATCATCTCTTTATGCTTTGTAGTATTTTTATATACAGAGTAGGGCAATTGAAGTGTAACATAGAAACTAACGTTGTGTATAAAAGAAAAAAAAAAAAGGAAAAAAAAAATATTTCATTATTTAAAACATGAAACTCTGACATTGACAAATTTTAATTTAGTGCCAGAGGCCTACTGCTAAACTTGTTAACATCGACAAATTCTTCTTTAGTTAATTCGTGACGATCTAAATTCCATGATAAAGTTTTCATTAAATCAAACCAATGTGTTTCAGCTGCAGATACTGTAACAAATAACGTTGGAAGTCCAAACTGTCTTATAGCCGCAAAACAACGTTTTTTCTCTTTTTCCCAATGAGGGGGAGTTGTGCCTTGGGGGGGGTCTCATGTCAAAGGTGTGCCTTGTGGGGGGACTCATGTCAAAGTTGGGCATTGGGGGGGGACTCATGTCAAAGTTGGGCCTTGGGGGGACTCATGTCAAAGTTGGGCCTGGGGGGGGACTCATGTCAAAGTTGGGCCTTGGGGGGACTCAAGTCAAAGTTGTACCTTGGGGGGGACTCATGTCAAAGTTGGGCCTGGGGGGACTCATGTCAAAGTTGTGCCTTGGGGGGACTTCATTCAATAAATCCCCATTCAATAAACCGACTGAAATAGGCCCTTAGCACTATTAAGAGTGTATTATAAAAATTCGACAACGCTGTACCGACTGAAATAGGGGTACCTTGGGGGGGACTCATGTCAAAGTTGTGCCTTGGGGGGACTTCATTCAATAAATTCCCATTCAATAAACCGACTGAAATAGGCCCTTTTAACACTATTAAGAGTGACGTATAAAAATTCGACAACGCTGTACCGACTGAAATAGGGGTACCTTGGGGGGGACTCATGTCAAAGTTGGGCCTGGGGGGGGACTCATGTCAAAGTTGTGCCTTGGGGGGACTTCATTCAATAAATCCCCATTCAATAAACCGACTGAAATAGGCCTCTAGCACTAATTAAGAGTGACGTATAAAAATTCGACAACGCTGTACCGACTGAAATAGGGGTACCTTGGGGGGACTCATGTCAAAGTTGTGCCTGGGGGGGACTCATGTGAAAGTTGTGCCTTGGGGGG
Organism: Salticus scenicus; assembly: GCA_963930645.1. Classification (NCBI taxonomy): domain Eukaryota; kingdom Metazoa; phylum Arthropoda; class Arachnida; order Araneae; family Salticidae; genus Salticus; species Salticus scenicus. The sequence goes on from OZ005654.1 coordinate 176,913,218, forward strand.
GGACTTCATTCAATAAATCCCATTCAATAAATCGACTGAAATAGGCCCTTAGCACTATTAAGAGTGACGTATAAAAATTCGACAACGCTGTACCGACTGAAATAGGGGTGCCTTGGGGGGGACTCATGTCAAAGTTGGGCCTGGGGGAGGACTCATGTCAAAGTTGTGCCTGGGGGGACTCATGTCAAAGTTGGGCCTTGGGGGGGACTTCATTCAATAAATCCCCATTCAATAAACCGACTGAAATAGGCCCTTAGCACTATTAAGAGTGACGTATAAAAATTCGACAACGCTGTACCGACTGAAATAGGGGTACCTTGGGGGGACTCATGTCAAAGTTGGGCCTGGGGGGGGACTCATGTCAAAGTTGTGCCTTGGGGGGACCTCATTCAATAAATCCCCATTCAATAAACCGACTGAAATAGGCCCCTAGCACTAATTAAGAGTGTATTATAAAAATTCGACAACTGTACCGACTGAAATAGGCCTCTAGCACTAAAAAAGTTATTGAGAATCTTTTTCATATAAAATGACCTCACACTTGAAGAATCATAATAACATTAAGGCTCCTATATATACGAGCTGACGCATCAGGCATTTTGTTGCCTTAGGGTTGCCACATGTACCCAGCGCGTTTCTCTGATAAACAAACCACAAACATTTTTTTTTATCGTCTTACGTTACTTTAAAGTAACTTATTTTATTATATTTTATAATTTTAGCTATGCAAACTATGATATGGAAGTTTGTTTAGCGATAAACTGCTATAATCATTCAAGAAGTGAATATAATGTGTTCACAGACCTTCTATTACTGTGTATTTGAGTTTTGGCGATATTTTGTAAAAGAAACAGAAACCGCCCTAACAACACATCGTACATCCATTGGATATCCTCAGAATAAAATGACATCCTGAGAATGTACTCTGAAAAAAATGTGTTTTTAGGAATATTATTGTTGCTTATTGTTCTTATCTTGACCGGATTAGCTTCAGATCAAGATTTCTTAAAATCATTAGGGAAGCGATAAGGACGCCAAGCGGGAATGCTGTCCTCTTCGGAGGCAAAAAAATGGCGGTGATGCGCCGGCCTATTATTTTATTTAGGGGCTCTAAATAACATTATACAGAATTTTCAAATTAACCTCTTTTATTTTTAATTAATAGCTTAAAACACTCATTCATACTTTCCACTGTGGCGTGCATCATGTCTTGTAGAATTTCGTCCCATACTTCTGTTAAAGCTTTTCCAAGTGAATCTAAACTGTTGTATCTAGAAGATTTGACTTTGTTCTCCAATATACCTCACAGTGAATAATCTAACTGGGGTCGAGGCTGTAGGATCAGGGCTGTAAGGGGGCGATTCGATAGCCTTGATAAATGAAGGCATATTTTTTTCCACACACTTGGGTAGTACGAACGTGCTTCATATGAGGATGCAGGGTCCTTCTGAAAGGTGAAAATCATTTTTCCAGATTGAGTTTGTGCCCATGGCTTTAAACAACCCTCCAAGATTAATTCTTGATATTTGTGAGCATTAATTTTTATACCTTCAGGAACAAAAACAGGAGGGATACGCCTAATGGCAGTTACTCCGACCCAAACCATAACAGAAGCAGTTTTTTGTCTCCTGTTGATTCTTAACAGGCCTGGATCCACAGAGGATTTTGTTCTTGACCAAACGCTGTCGTTTTGTTTGTTGAGATGTTGTTCAACAGTGAATAATTTCTCATATGAAAACAAATTGTTTTTCAGTTTACCATGTGTAAGCCTCTGTTTCAGCGCTCTTGCTCTTATGACCCTAATTTTCTTTTGCTGTATATTTTTACTTTCTTCTATATTCAATAGAAGAAAGTATTGGATTCGTAAAAATTTTCGACCTCGGGTTTTTGATGGATTCACACGTTTTGAGAGCTGTAGAACACGATTTGACCATTTTTAGAAAATGTCTGTCTGTCTGTGTGTGTGTGTGTGTGTGTGACAAAATTTTGTGGCAACTGTATCTCAGGAACTACTGCACAGAATTTCATACAAATTGGTATGTATTTGCACCTTGATATAAATTAGTGCCTATCAACTTTTGGTAAAAATTGTCGTACAGGTTGTGTTGCCATCCCCCTTTTCTTAATTTTTAACATGGTGATATAGGACAAAATTTTGTATAAATGTGTATAAAGAGCATTATTTTTTAGTAATCATTATTAAATTTACAAGAATTATTAAAAAAAAAAAGATAGTCAACTGGGAAATTTTTTTTGTATGTGTAGGTGCCTCGCCACCCCCCCCCCCCTGGGGGGGGAAGTCCCCCCTTGAGGGGAGTAAATTTTCAAGATGGGTATCTTTCGAAAGGACTCGTCAATACCTTTAAAACGAATGGTTGAACCATAAATCTGTGACAATTTAAAACAAAGTTACCTATTTTTTTTTTTTTTTTTTTTTTTTTTTTTTTAACGAAATTTGGTATTTAGTTGGACCCTGAATCAAACTGGTGCTGATTAGATTTGGGGATCAATTGCGCAACAGGTGGCGCTGTGATCGTATATTTTCAAAATTTTTAACATGGCGGTATACGACAAAATTTCGTATAAGTGTACATAATGAGAGTTTTGTGAATATTAACCTGTGATTGTAAAATTAATATGAATTTTTTATAATAGTATTAGTTAATTAAGAAAAAAAATTGTGCATGTGGGGGCATCGCTCCCCCCTGGGGGGAAGTAGCCTCCGGGGGGGGGGTAAATTTTCAAGATGGGTATCTTTCGAAAGGTCTCGTCAATACCTTTAAAACGAATGGTTGAACTATAAATTTGTGATAATTTAAAACAAAGTTATAGATTTTTTTTTTTACTTTTCACGAAAAAAAAAAAAAATATATTTTTTTTTAAATATTGTTATTGAGTGAATTTGTATAGGAAAATATAGAAGAAAGTCTTGTGGTGGCAACAACATACTAGTTATATTTATATGGCAGTATAGTCAACTTATTTTTAAGACTACGTCTGACTCTTCTCGGGGAAAACGCCCGTCTCAGCAGCCATTTTCTTTGCACTCCAGCACTGATTTCTCTTCAAATTTTCTTGCACTTTCTTCAGATTCACTGCAGCCACAGTTATAGGTCTGTGTCTGTGACCACCACCATGTCTTTTTCTTACAGACCCAGAATCTGTATATCTTTGTATCAAAGCTCTGTTGACGTTTTCATGTTTAAACTTTTTAAATAATTCACATGCCCCCCCCCCTCCCCCAAAGAATAAAATATTTTTATCTTCAGCCTTTTTTTCATTCATCTTTCAAATGTGTTGTTATACTGTCAAAGAATTTATTTCAAAGAATTTTTCTTGCTGTAAACGAGAGCAGCTTCAATATAAATTAAGATGATCCTATTAAGAGAAAAATATAAATTAGATTTTCTTAAAAACAACAGTGTTACACTTCAATTGTCCCACCCTGTACACAAGGCTGCCACAGGCGCCCTTTTTTCATTGCTTTCGTACCTCTGTTTACATAACATGGAATTTATATAGACAAACTGCAGATTTATCAGCGAATATATATTATAAATTTTATTTTTTGGAAATAGCAGTACGAAAAGAATAAATAATAATAATAAAAAAAAGTCGCCTGTGGCAACCCTGTATGCACCTCTCTCATTTTTAATATTTATATTTTAAATAATTTAATTTAATAATAATTTAATTTAATGAAATATTGTAATATGCTTTCACGTTAGTTTTATTTTACTTTTATCTTCTGCAAACTAATGTAATGCGTAGATTTTATGAAAGTGAAATTTTATTGTTCTAATTATTATTTACATTATGAATTTCTTAAAGAAAAAAAAAAAAAAGTTATTATTTTATTTAACAACTTTCTCAAATTATATTAGATTTATCAACTAAGCTTTAATCGTGTGGCTTTTTTATTTTAAAACATCTTTCTAAATTTGTTAATTATATTAACAATATTTAACTGCGTTTTCAATGTCCATGCTCTTCGTAGTCTAATCATAGCTCCAACCGTCTAATGAATTGCCCCATTTCCTCCAATAAACCAGATGTATATCTTTGCACACAATACGTGGTCGAATTATGTATAATTTGTAAAATTAGTTTTAAAACAATAATTTTTATTTAAAAGCTTTCTAACATATTTAAATTTCCCCAGTATGTATTAAATAATTAAAAATGCTTTTAAAATATTCTGATGTCAAAATATATTTACGTAATTGCATTATTAGTCTATGATGGTAATTCAGATCCCCTTCTTATGTGGAGTATTAAAATTCTCTATGATATCTTATGGAAACTTGATAGGCATGCCACGCAACATACAAAAGTTGCACAACCTGTCACAATAATAATAATTTTAATAATCGTTTCTTAATTTTGATATACATTTTTTTTTTTTTTTCAGAATGAATCTGGACCAAATGGATTTGATCGTGGGTTAACAGCTGAGAAAATCCTGGGATCAGCTTTTTATGATGATAAATTGATGTATTTAATTAAGTGGTATGTCTGATTTGGTTACATATAGCTTATAAATATTTTAATTTTATTTATAATTTGCTTTCACAAAACTAAAATGAAGAAGGGAAAAAAAAAAAAAAAAAATGCCGTGAAATCTCACTAAAGGTCCACCTCTACTGAAGGACCATCTTCTTTAAAGAGCAATTTTTTCCCTGTGTCAAATTTTCTCCATTTCTTTTTCCCATTCACTTGAATTAACTGTCCACTATATAACTGTGATTGACATTCCTCATAATATAACTTCGGTTACATGGTAGACATGTTAATATGAGTGCATATCAATGAAGCGGCTGATGAGATTTTATTTTTATGAATGCGCATACTTAAATATAAAATTCAACCTTGACAAAAGAAATTTTGTATCAAATCACTATTTTATTATTAAATTAAAATAAAATTTCTTCTTAATGTAAAACATTGCTTTTAAATAGCCAAAGTAATAAACCAGTTAAAATCTCCTTGTAACGGAATGACACCTTAGAACATTGAAAGAACGAATTCTGGCATTCCATTATTTAATATTTTAATTATAATAAAGCACAATCACAATAACTATATACATCGCGCGCAGTAAACAGAACATTAGGATACATAAGAACGAATATTCCTACAGGCCGCTGCCTGCGGCCCATGGCCACAGGGGCGTCTTACACGAAAAACGACTGCATCTTTCAGCGAGAGCTGACGAACTTCTGACTGACTTCTGAAAACAAAATGATTTCACTTCACTTTATGGATCGGCAAAATATCATTAGATATTTTGCCAAGAATGGCGACAGCGCCGCCTATATTATTTTAAATGACAGGGAAGATGGCTCAATATTGATAGGCTATTTAGTATATTCGTAAGAGTTTGAATTTAGCGCTACATCCTCTGTTCCCGAGCCTATACGTCTCGAGGCGGGAACAGCACTTAAAGCTTTCCGCGGATACCACAGGAGATTGAACTTTTGTAACTATAACATTTTAACATGAATGTGAGGGTCGATGCATAACAGATACCTAAATTTAATTTAATCAGGGTTTACTATTTCAAAGGTACTACATTCTCCCCTTAGTCGGAAGATTCAATTAACAAGACCGTCACACTTGTATTTAGATGATTATTTCTAATGCATTTAGTTAATTCTATAAATCACGTTAATTTATTCCAGAAATATGGCTATTCATTTGAACAACTTCGAACCAGGTTGGGACATCGATTGGGATTCTGATACGACGGAATGCAAGACGATTCCCTGAAAACTACCTTGGACCATTGCGGCTCCATTCCACCTCAGAATCATTTCGATTCTTTCAAAAAAAAAAAAAAAAAAAAAAAAAACTGTGAACCATTGCGGCTCCATAATACACCAGAATCATAGCGATTCTTAAAAAAAAAAAAAAAAAAAAAAAAAAAACTTTGGACCATTGCGGCTCCATAATACATCAGAATCATTGCGATTCTTTTAAAAAAAAAAAAAAAAAAACTTTGGGCCATTGCGGCTCCATAACACAGCAGAATCATTGCGATTCTCTCATAATAACTTTGAACAGCACGCACATTTCTGAAATCTATAATTTATTTTCGGCAGTAACTTGAACTCCGAGTTCTAATGCCAAATTATATAAATCAATTATTTTACCCTTAGATAGAAAAGCCGTTTTTCTCTCTGAGTAAAAGAAATTTCCTCTTTTTTTTTTTTTTTTTTTTTTTTTTTTTTTTTCCCTTAAAAAAAAAAAAAAAAAAAAAAAAAAAAAAAAAAATTCTAATTTCAATTTATTTCTAGTATAAAATTATGAAAATTATTCACGTCGACCCAGAATAAATACAACATTAACCCATTTATTAAAAAAAATACTACTCATACTATTATTGTATAGTTTAAGAACAAATACACAATTACTGTTAATAATACCGTTAAATTGTCCATCTTCCCTTTACAATAAAATATAATTAAAATCAACTTTCAAAATACTAAGAAAATTAAGAATAATAATTAAAACATTATTGATATATCATTATGGCGGGAAATATTTCTTTTGAAAATTCTTTTTCGTAAATACACAAAATACCCTAAAATATTATTTAAAATATATATATTTAATATAAATTAAAAAATTTCACATTAAAAGTTTCATTGTTATTTTCCGAACAACTCTTAAAAAAAACAAAAAACAAATGTATTTAAATGAATATAAACAAATTCCGGAAGTGCGTGGCAACCTTTAAAAAATAAATTACTTATTCAAACTTGGTCGAATAACTAATAAATAAAACAAAACACTTTGAAACCAAAATAATTATTTAAAGACTAGTTTCGTAACTGAGTACCTAAAATACAAAGTGTATATTTTAAGAACATATTCTGTATTTGCCTTTTTCTTAAGAAAACACCAATAAAATTTCTTATATGAAGAAAATTCAATTCTATATTCGTAAGAGTTTGAATTTAGCGCTACATCCTTATAATATTAAAATTAAATATTAAAAACTAAACATAGAATTTCCTGCCATGAAATTGTAGTGGAAATTAATTAATAGAGATATTTTCTTCAATCAGGTATAGCGTTAAACTGATCAGTTTTTTCTAATATATAAGAAAATCTGGTGTGTAACGACCACACGATTTCTATTACTCACTTTTACACAAATATGCTTTTTTACAAAAAAAAAAAAAAAAAAAAAAAAAAAAAATACTCTTTTTGGAAATCAAATAATGTGATAAGAAGACATAAAACTGAGAAATCAGACACATAGTAATTTTCCTGTAAAAGTAAATCAATACATAAGTTGTAAAGACATATAAAACAGAGTTTAGATAGCAAGTTTACAAAAAATCAGTGGAGCCATTTTTTGAAACGCCCATTTCCGAGATCTAAAACTGACCTATTCAATCAGGATGACTGTCGATTTCCTCTAGTAATCAAATAATATATGCGATATATGCGAAAAGACATCTAAAAAGGGGTCTATGTAGCGAATTTCAAAACAATCTTTACAGCCGTTTTTGAAATACTGATTCTCAGTTCCACTTCTGATTTTCACCAAAACTTGGCAAACTCATCTGTCCACTGGAAACAAACAATTACGTACGGAAGGACATCTAAGAGAGAATTGATAAAAAAAAATCAAAAAAAAAAAAAAAAAAATCGTACTCGTTTTTAAAGAAACATTTTTGCGCTTCCTCAAATGGTGAGCCCCTACTTATACAGGACACCTAGCAATTGTCTTGAACTAACCAACTAATACATATGCAAGGACATCAAACATATAGAAGCACTGAAAAAATCCTTAGCCATTTTTGAGATGCGGACTCTTCCGGTTTTCAGTATTTCAATTCCGGTTCTCCAGTTTTCACCAAAAGTTGGAAAAATCATTTGTACGCTACACTTGTCGTAATTCTGTAGTTTCGTTGTTCTATCTTCATTCGTTTTGGAGATAAGGTAGTTGGGAAATTCCCCTGCCACGCACATGCATAACACACTGGCCAATTTTCAGAAACCACTTTTTTGGAGAGTATTTACCACATACACACATAACCAACTTTACTGGACTCAGGAGACCTTAAAACAGGTAAATCAGGTAAAAGGCTCTAGGAAATTTCATACCCGGAAAAAAAGGCCCCTAGAATAAATTGTTTCCAGAATAAATGTCCTCAGAAAAGTAAATTTTACAAAATAGTTTAATGATGTTCGGGGAAAATAAATAAATAAATAAATAAATAAAAGAACAATAATTTTGTATGAACTTTTTATTTAAAATTAAAAATGACTTTACAATTAATTCTAAAAATTGAAAAAAAAAAAAAAAAAATATTATGAAGGATTACAATCTCCAGACCCAAGACTAAAAAATATTATGCCGAATTGTTTTAAAAAGCGCGCCGTGCCGGGGGCTAAACCATATCTTTAGCAATAAAACTATGGCATAGCAATACAAAATGAAAAAGTATATATTAATTTAAAGAAAATAAAAATGTATAATTTTCTTAATTATAAACTAAACCGTGATAATAATAATAATAATAAAGGACTAAAATAATATCTCAAAATTCATACTTGAGGCAAATAGAGTAAAATTTAGACGATATGTTAACTTAAATATTATCTTATTTTCTTTTAAATTATCTCATTATTATTCAACCAATAAAGATATCTTTTCTTTTTTTTTTAACTACATTCTTGCAGCTGTCATGTGTTATTTTTTTCTGTTGAATGATTTTTTTTTTTTTTTTTTTTTTTTTAATATGTAATTGTATGTCTTTGAAACAATGCATAAAACTTTTACTTTATTTCAATACATTCCTGTATTTGTGACGTTATTTTAAAGCGAGATCACCCCATTTCCCCCTCGATAATTAAAACTGTTTTTATTATAATTAATATTTTTCATTTTCTTTCTTTCATTTTCTTTTCCTTTAGGAAAAATTCCGGCGAAAGTGATCTTTTGCCAGCGACAATTGTCAAGGAAAAATGCCCCGATGTTGTCATAAATTACTATAACCAGAGATTGAGTATGGAACCTTATTCGGACAATGACAAAGAAAAGAAAAACAGCGAAGACAGCAGCTGAATGATTTTTGAAATTTAAAATTTTTATGAGCCATCATCACATGTAATATACTTCATTGAATTTCATAAATCGTTTTCACCATTTCCGTGGTAAAGTCGCACACTGTTTATATTATTTTTAGACTAGTATATAGCCCCGTCAAAAATGACGGAATGTGAACGATAAATCTTGAAAACAATGTTTAGATCATGAAGATTACCACGTGATCATTCAAATGTATTTTCAGTTTTTGTTTATAAATCAAATGTGTTTCGATATTTTCTAATTTTCGTTCTGAAATTAAAAAAATTCTACCCGATCAATAAATATGAATGACAATAAAAAAACTGCTGGTTGACAAAAAATATAGGCCCGAAAACACAACAGCAATAACACATCCCAGTGTTCCGTTAAGTGCTCTATTTAAAGTCCTCATAATAAGAATAATCTAGTGTGACACTCACACGACTTTCTCTTACCCTGAAATTTAATGCTATAAGTACAGGTTGGAGATTAAGAGGTAAGATAACGTGTACTGTTATGTAAACCTATGTTAAACAATTCAAATTAGGGTTCGGAAGAGTTTTATATGATAATTAGTTCTGGCCCCCCCTCAACCCTCCGTTTCATTAATGTACCTACATTTATATAGAACTTAATTCGGTTATTAAAAAATAATTCAGTTTAAAAAAAATAAATTGTTAAAATTATTATTTTAAAAAGTTATCTTGTATGATAATACATACGATTTCCATATTAGAGAAATAGTATAACACTAAATATCTAAAAAAAAGTTCAATTTATTCTCAATATTAAAGTAAAAAAAAAAAAAAAAAAAATGTTAAAAATGAAAGAAATCAATAACTTTATTTTAAATTATCGTAGATCGATGGTTCAACCATTCGTTTTAAAGGTATTGGCGAGATCTTTTAAAAGATACCCATCATGAAAATTTACTCCACTCGAGGGAGGACATCTACCCCAGGGGGGGGGGGGCGAGGCTCCTACATACACAAAAAAAAAATTCCCAGTTGACTATCTCTATTACAAAAAATATGTATTCGTTTCATTTGGTTTAGTGCAGTCTATAGATGTTAAATTCTACTTACCTGCAATTTCCCCCATAGACCGCCGTAATGTATTTGAATAATTTTGAATGTCCCTGTACACGAACCATTTGCTTCATCTTAACGAAAAGCTTACTGTAGCATCCCTATATGATACACATTTAGAATACTGAGTTTGGAATTTCTGCTACTATTTGTTCTTGAGATATGCTGATAACAGACACACAGATAGACACAGAGACCATTCGCTAAAAACGTGATTTTCGTATTCAGGGGACCTCAGAACATGTAAGTATAACAAAAACTCACGTTCGAAAATTTGACCCTAAAACAATACTTTCTCGACCCTATGGGTAAGAGGAAGTAAATAACGATGCACTTCATTTTACCAAAATACTTTTTTTAAGACTATCGAAGATCCTGTTTCCAAATACGTAAGCGAAATGTGACGTCACTGACCATCCGTGGATGCAAGAAATGATTCCCTATTTTAATCGTCCATTGTATATTTTGTAAAAAATTATTAAAAATCGAAGAAAATTATTTTCCGATTTTAATACCCGTATTTGGGTATAGGTATGATATCGTATCCATGTGTTAGACTGAGTTATTTTGCTGTCAAATTGACAAAATTTTAAATTTCAAAACTGTGTCATCTTTGGCGTTTTTTGTATTTGGCGATTAAAAACATACTACGAAAATATACATGACAGATGTTTATTTTCGTAATACGTATTGTACGATATATTGTTTCATATAATTCAGTTAAAATAACCATGATTTTTGAAAGGAATGAAATATGTTCGCCAAATAATTTGGCGATATATTTTTTCCGCCAAGGATGACAGATATATTAAATCTATTCCGCTGCAACATATGAGTATCTTATATCAGACACTTTATTTAAACATTTGAAAAGAAATTTGACTTCAAATTATGATAGAATATTTATCATTTTCCTTTTAATTAGTATATTAGTTGGATATTTATTGTGTAAATATCATTCTTTGAAATGAAATGTTTATGTTTTCAATCAAATATGGAAATTTGCTATTTTATTTTTCTAAAGTTTTGAAATTTAAAATTTAAATTTTATCAATTTTACAGCAAAAACAACTTAATCTAACGCATGCACACGATAACTAATACATATCTATACCGAAATATGGGAATTAAAATCGGGAAATGATTTTCCTCAATTTTTAATAATTTTTTACAAAAAATCCAATGGGCGATTAACATAGGAAATCTTTTTCTTGCATCCACTGACGCCCAGTGACGTCATCACTTTGCTTGCGTATTTTCTAACTAACTATCTAATAATTACAGACACTCCATGCTAACCCAAATTCACCTCTACTCTATACTCCCAACCAGCTATCTCACCCACAACATCGCCAAAATATCCAGGATCCAGCTAGGGACTTTCTCATTCTCAACCGAACATTTTATCTTGACTCGATATTATCACCTTAGACTACCCTACTTTCAATACTCATTTCAACTGGTGACCTTTACTTGCCCAACCAAACATTCTATCCCAACTATAACTTTACATTAATTTCAAAACTAAAATCAACTGGCGACATTTACGTACTGAACTCGACGCCAATCATACCATACAATGTAAACAAATAATGAAGCTTGATAAAAATATTTAAAGACTTTAATATGTTTTTACAAATATATTTTAAGATTTTTAAGGCTTTAATATGTTTTAGAAATATTTTAAGCGTTTTTTTTTTTTTTTTTTTTTTTTTTTTAATGAAACAGTCAAAGAGTCGTTCATTTGCAATTAAAGAGTTGTCCATTTGGAATTTGTATTTTCTGAATGGCAACAAATTATGTTTGTTTTTATTTGGCATTGCGTTGTTTATAATCATGAAGTTACATAATTCTATTTATAGGTTCATGTTTATAATAGCCAGTGATCCGTTATATTTAATTAAATATTTAAACATTACAATTGAATAGTTTTTCAAGGTTTTAGACGGAATAAATAACAATATGTGCGATACAAAACATGTATGAAAATGATATGTATGTTTTCGTAAGTTGAATTGAACAAATGGGAAAAAAAAAAAAAAAAATGGCTGCCAAAAGTCTCTGTTTTGAAGCGGTGCAAACCGGAATCGTGAATGACAGATGAGGATGAGGGTCATTATATATATTAATAATTAAAAACTTTTTAGATTTCTTTTTTTTTTTTTTTTTTTTTTTACTTTTTGAAAATAAAAATATGCTTAATGCATTAAATACATTATTGTTCTGGTATTTTAACATTTTCAATACGTAATAATAAAAATCTTTAATATCTAATTTTTAATATCTATTTTTTTTTATCTAATCTATATAAATAAAGCAAAAAGTTTGTCGGCGGAACACATCCGGTCGGGCCAGTCCTATTTTTGATTGATCGAGACTTAAGTAGGTGATGAAAGTCGGACATTTTTTTTTTGTTAGAAAACTGATGAATTTTTTTTTTTTTTTTTTCAGGGTACTGCATAGATGCTATACTTTTTTAAAAGAGCTCTAAAAGCTGTTCATTTTTTGTGAGGACATTATATACATCAATTTATTAGATTTAAAGATATTATATTGCAATGTTTGACAACGCGATATCATTCAATTGCTTTTGATGAAGATCGGGCATTTTTTTTTAGTAAAAACTAATGATTTTTTTTTTTCAAGATACTGCATAGATGCTATACTTTTTTAAAAGAGCTCTAAAAGCTGTTCATTTTTTGTGAGGACACTATATACATCAATTTATTAGATTTAAAGATATTATATTGCAAAGTTTCACAACGCGATATCATTCAGTTGCTTTTGATGAAGATCGGGCATTTTTTTTTTTTTTTTTTTTTTTAGTAAAAACTGATGAGGTTTTTTTAAAAGATATTGCATACATGTTATATTTTTAAAAAGAACTCTAAAAACTGTTCATTTTTTGTGCGGACACTATATACATCAAGTTATTAGATTTAAAGATATTACGTTACAAAGTTTCACAACGCGATATCATTCGATTCCTTTTATCTTAAAATAAGAGTCAAATACTTAAAAAAAAAAAAAAAAAAAAAAAAAAAAAAAAAAAAAACAGTCAAATATTAAAGAATAATAACTTTTTAAAAATTATCAGTTTTGAAGTTCTAAGATCTGGAATTTTTAAATTACAGCGTACTTATTTCCCATGCATAACCCATTAAAGTTGTAAACAATTATTGATTCATTCTTGAGAATCATTCACATAAGACCGTAGAACATTGTTGCAAAACGGAAGAAATATTTAATTTAATTTGTAATTTATTATTTCGACTTTTTGACCTTAAAAGGAATTTTTAATTATGTTATAAAGCCCAAAATGGGATATAAAAAATAAATAGTGATTCATTTCTTTTGAAAATTCATTTAAATTTAGTGACCAGCGAAGCGGGCGTAGCCTGCTAGTTATATATATATATATATATATACACACAAATTGCCCATTAAAATTTTGTTTTTTAATGTGAAAATGTAATAAATTTCGTCGTAAATAAATCATTGTAAATGATTCCAAACTGTAAAAACCTTGTAACTCAATTTTTTTTCTTCTCTTTCCATATGTCGCACATTAAATTTTTCTCTTTACATGACAATATAATATAAATATCACCATGAATAACTAGTTGTAAATGATTCCAATATGTAATAGATTTTTGTAACCCTATTTTTCTTATTTGATTTGCGTGGTTATTTTTTTCTCCATATATCATTTTAGAATTTTCATTTACATGGCAATATAATAAATCTCATCATAAATATCTCCTTTAAAACGACTCTCATATGTAAAAAATTTTTCTAACGCTACTTATCTTATCTAATTCGTGTTGTTATTATTTCTAGCCGCCATCGGCGACTAGCTGGTTCTCAATCCCTAAAAAATCCGACTTTACGAAACTCCCGCTCGGTGGCGAATGCGGCGCCTTTTTCCCGTTTCAGGTCTTACAACAGCTTATAAGGGAAGTATGAATCAGTAAAATCCCTATTGAACCCAAACCAAGCCTAAATTAAAGAGCATGGTCCAAAACATAGGGCAGCGTGCAAATTTGCTGCAACAATCCCCATGGAGCGAGAAAACAACCTTTAAGATTTTAGCTGTTTCCATCAAAACCAACGAAAGAGAATCCATGAATAAGTCTGAGTGGCGTAGTGGTCAGAGAGTTCAGCTTGAGTGACGAAGGCCCTGAGATCAAATTCCGGTGACTGCTCGCAGGTTTTTATTTATTTATTTATTTATTATAAATATAAATGAAATACAATATAAAAATATATGAATAATTTCTGGGATGTGAACATGTATTAAATTCAATTAAAAAAATATATAATGATATATTTTTAAAATATTTTATTCCAAATACATTTTTAATTATTATTATTATTATTATTATTATTAATTTTAAATAAAGGAATAATTTAAGTAAAAATATTTTTCTTCATTCCACGCTTTTTTTTTTTTTTTTTTTTAATTAATATTTCATGCCAAAGCCGTTAGTAGGAAATGCTTATCGTCTGCTATTAATTTTGTTATTTTTTTATACATAAAAATCTGTAAAATTATTAAAACATTTTATTTCAAGTTAAATATTTTTTTTTTTTTCAAATGAATAGTGCAACGGAAAATATTACTTATACTAGCGAGCTTCGCCCGCTAGCGGGTCAGTATTTTCAAATGAATCACTAAAATTAATGAATCACTAACAGTAACTTTTAGTGTTAAGAAAAGAAAAAAAAAAATCATTTCTGATTGGGTAAAAAGTCGGCCCGGATCCCCACTGCCTTCGGCAGCGCAGTCCCGTGCGCGCTGCGCGCGCACAACTTAAGGGATACACGCGCTGCGCGCGCGTATTCCTTCCCTGACCCTTCGTGCCCCCTAAAAAAAATCATTTCTGATCGAGTAAAAACTCACAACGGGTCCCCACTGCCTTCGGCAGCGTAGACGTGATTTCAATAAGTAAAAAACTTTTCTATTTCACCCCACTTTCCTAGTATCATTTTCTCTGTGAATGGGAGTTGCCATGGTAACGCAACGCATTGAGAATATCATGAAAGGGCACAAAGCAAGAAGCGGGTATCTCATGAAAAACTATAGACAGTGTAAAAAAAATTTAACTGATTCAGTTTTTGAAATAATCTTTCAATCTTTTGAAATCTGATTCGTCTAACCAAGGTCTATATATATATATATATATATATATATATATATATATATATATATATATATATATATATAAAATATATATATATATATATATATCTCTAAAAGATTTTGAGTTATAAAATGTTTTGTGAAAAAATCGATGTTTCGTAAAATCTAAAAATATGGATCTCTAATCCGTATTTTCTTAAAATGTTTATATGATTCGAAAGAGGATTAAATGACCTAATGACCTTTCGAAATATACCAGTTGTTAAGAACTGGGACTGTTACTCTTTCGTGTTCCAGTGTTTGACACTGCTAGCTATTCATTTTACCAGTTATTAGCACCCTATGCTCCAGTGTTTGACATAAAATGTTAAAATTCTTATATATAAAATATATGATTTTATTATTTTTCTTATTTAATAATTATTTCGGGCTATATGTCAATTACTGGAGCACCTACCCTATATTCTAGTTCTTTTGGGTAGCCCTGTAAACGAATGGTGAATGATTTCCATATCTATACTACACGAAACATGTTTTAATATACATAAAAGATATATATGCTCATTTCATTTTGTTTAAATCAGCCTACAGGTTTTAAACTGTATCTGCCAAAAATTTCTCTCAGAGATATGTAATGTATTTGAATTTTCTTGGATAATTCTGTACACGATTTGATTCTGTACACGACTTGATCGCAACGAAAAGGTTTAGTGTACCATCCCTTATGTGATACAGACTGGAAATTTCTTGTTTCTATTTTTCTTGAGATATACGGATAAGATATACACACACACAAAAAAAGAGAGAGAGAGGACAACCACCGAAAACATGTTTCTAGATTTCAAGGACCTGAAAACGTGCAAGTATAACAAAAACTCAATTTCGATAATTTTAACCAAATAAAATACTTTCACTGCCATATAAATGAGCAAGAAAAAGTAGAAAAAGGAAACAATAATTTGTTTTTAAACAATATATGGAACTAAAAACTTTATTTTCTCTTTATGTTTTATATAGAAATATCCTTTACTTTTAATGTAGTGTTTTAAGATAAAGTTGAATTTTAAAAGTAGGAATATAATTCCCTTTACAGTGAAAATACTGTCTCTTGTTATTTGAATCTGAATTACAAGAAATTTTATCAGTTGATAAGACAGTAGTAAATTAATGCATAAAAAACGAAATTTATTAAAGTAAAGTTTACTGACATCTTATCACTTCCATTGTGCTTCAGGGAGAGAGGCAGTAAATTAAAAATTTAATTAAAACAGTTCACCTCTAGATAGAAATCTCTAGTAAAGTTGCATAACAGTTTTATTTTTATTTATATTATTGAGCCTTAAAACAACTATTGACTAAAATTTAAAGCTTGCAATTGCTTGAAAAAGAGCGTAAGATAATACTGTAATTTTATCGAGGGATTAGATCCATTAATGTTTTCTCTTAATCTATTTTGGTGCGCTTTTTTCTGAAATGTTCCATAGCTTGTTTAGAATTTAAAAACGCTAACTCCTAAATAATGTTTTCGCTAACACATAAAAGTAAATACATTTAAATTAAAGTATATTTGTTTTTTACTTTCTCTTACCCATAAGGTAGAGAAAGTATTGTTTTTGGGTCAAATTTTTGAACGCGAGATTTTGTTATATTTACACGTTTTGAGGTCCCCTGAATACGAAAATCATGTTTTTAGCAAATGGTCTCTATGTCTGTGTGTCTGTCTGTTATCAGCATATCTCAAAAACAAATTATGGCAGAAAGCTCAAACTTGGTATTCTAAATGTGTATCATATACGGATGCTACAGTAAGCTTTTCGTTAAGATCAAGCTAATGGTTTGTGTACAGGGAGAATCAAGAGAATTCTAATACATTACGTCTATGGGGGAAATTGCAGGAAAGTAGAGTTTAACGTGTATAGACTGCACTAAACCAAATGAAACGAATATATATATTTTCTAATAGAGATAGTTAACTGGGAAAATTTTTTTGTGTATGTAGGAGCCTCGCCTCCCCCCCTGGGGGGGAAGTCCCCCCTCGAGGGGAGTAAATTTTCATGATGGGTATCTTTCAAAAGAGCTCACCAATACCTTTAAAACGAATGGTTGAACCATCGATCTGCGATAATTTAAAACAAAGTTATCGATTTTTTTTACTTTTAACGAAAAAAAAAATCTTAGAAAAAAAATCGTACCTTTTTTTTTTATTTTTTATTTTTATTTTTTTTTTTTTTGAGAATAAAATGGACTTTTTTTGGAATATTTGGTGTTATACTAGTTCTCTAATATGGAAATCGTCTGCATTATCATGAAAGATAATTTTTTAAAATAATAATTTTAATAAATTATTTTTTAAAAACAGACCTTTTTTTTAATAACCGAATTAAATTCTATATAAATGTAGGTGCATTAATGAAACGGGGGGTTGAGGGGGGCGGTAGCCCCCCTCACACAGAACTAATTATCATATAAAACTCTTCAGAAGCCTAATATGAATTGTTTAACATAGGTTTACATAACAGTATTTGTTATCTTACCTATTAATCTGCAACCTGTATTTATTGTATTAAATTTCAGGGTAAGAGAAATTCGTGTGAGTGACACACCAGATTATTAAATTGATAAAACCAACATACATTTACGCATAAACTCATATTCTAAAAGTACTTATTTATTTCTTATTCTTCACAAACTGTCATAGAACAAATAATTACTTTCTCTTACACATAGGGTCGAGAAAGTATTGTTTTAGAGTCAAAATTTTGAACGTGAGTTTTTGTTATATTTACATGTTCTGAGGTTCCCTGAATACGAAAATCATGTTTTTAGCGAATGGTCTGTGAGTCTGTTATTAGCATATCTCAAGAACAAATATTAGCAGAAATTCGAAACTCGGTATTCTAAATGTGTATTATATAGGGATGCTACACTAAGCTTTTCATTGAGATGAAGCAAATGGTTCGTGTACAGGGACACTCAAAAGTATTCAAATACATTACGTCTATGGGGAAAATTGCAGGTAAAAGGAGTTTAACATCTATAGACTGCACTAAACCAAGTGAAACGAATACATATTTTGTGTAATAGAGATATTCAACCGGGAAAGAAATGTGTGTGTAGGAGTCTCGCCTCCCCACCCCCTGGGGAGGAAGTCCCCCTCGAGGGATGTCAATTTTCATGATGGGTATCTTTCAAAAGAGCTCGCCAGTACCTTTAAAACAAATCGTTGAACCGTCGATTTGCGATAATTTAAAATAAAGCTATCGATTTTTTTCATTTTTAACAAAAAAAAAATATATATATATTTTTTAAATATTTAGTGTTATACTACTTCTCTTATATGGAAACCGTGTGCATTATCATGGAAGATAACTTTTTTTTTAAATAATAATTATAATAAATTATTTTTACTGCGTGAATTTGTATAGGAAAATATAGAAGAAAGTCTTGTGGTGATTACAACACACTAGTTATTTGTTTTTAGTGGATGTGCTTTACTAATGATATTTTACCATTTCCAGGAAAGCTGTTCGGGATTTGAAATAAATTCCTCATAGAGATAAGGTAAATAATGTATGTTTTAAGCTAAATATTCATCGCTTGTTTTTTGTGCATTAATGAAACGGGGGATTGAGGGGGGGGGACGGTAGCTTTCCTCACACAGAACTAATTATGATATAAAACTCTTCCTAAGCCTAAATTGAATTGTTTAACATAGGTTTACATAACAGTACTCGTTATCTTACCTCTTAATCTCTAACCTGTATTTATATTATTAAATTTCAGGGTAAGAGAAAGTAGTGTGAGTGACACACCAGATTATTTTTTAGTTATATTTCATAACGCCTAATATTATATGTGGCACTAGAGTTGATCTTCGGATAATGAAATTTTACTTTATTTTATTAAGGATTTTGAAGTTATTGCTTCCCTCATAACAAAAATGAATACCTGAAAATATTAGATTTGGATTTGAGGTTACTAAAGGACCTCAACCTGGTTTAGATACTTTAACAAAAACGTGTTAGTATAGGTAGACTGCTCAGTTTACCACCATATATTTGTTCAATTTGTACTATGTTCATAAGAGAAATAAATTTGGCCGATTACTCGACTCGATCGCAGACTGAAATGTATTACCAAGAAAGCTATCCACCGTCCAGTTCGACTTATTTACTATATTCTAATTTACTTATTAATTTTATTAGAGTTAGTTTCGTATTTTAGTTTTAATGCAGTTTCATACTATTTCACATATAACGATACCCATAATGCAAGTTCATGTGAAATGTCGCTCTATTCTGCTATATGTTAAGAAAGTCTTGAATTTCGAATAACTTATGTAGTTTTCAAAACAGGATGATTATAATTTTAATGATGTTCATACCAGCATCACAACTGGTATAAAGCTGCTCTGACATATTTACGATAAAAAATATTTCTTTTAATATACGTTTTGAGTGTAATTTTGCCCTATTTTCGAGCAACTTAGGAATATGCAAATTAGAATATATTAACATCAATAATGTTCTTGCTGGTATTATAAGGAATATTTTAAAACTGGTCCAATCTCTTTATGATGATTTGTTCTTGCAATAATGTCTATACAGTTTAACAAATTAACACACAAACTAACGAACTAACTAATAAAATGAAATGAGTAACCTATCCATACTACATTAGTTTTGGGATTTTTGCATTCCTCATTACGTATAAAAGTTCCAAAAAAGCCAAGGCCAAAAATTTTTACGAATACCTATATTTCCCGTACCTATAGTATGATGAGGAACTAAAAGCTAATTAAAAAATGTAGTAAAAGCAATTAATTTGTTCGGAAAAATATATTAACAGCAATATATTTTAATATATTAACAGCAACATGCTTTGGGTGCAATAATAAAAAATTATGTGGCCATTCATTTTTCAATTTTCACGGGGTCATTGGAAGTTCAAAATAATATCAAAGGCTGATTTGTATCTCTGTATTTTAACCGTAGATATAGTAATATATATAGATCTATCATCCCCATGTTATCGTGCAAAGATTTTTGATGCTGAAAAAAAAAAGCTTTGGAATCAGCCATTAAGTGGTATGGAAAAAAAGAAAAATGAATTTGAAACTGTATCTGGAGTTTTTTCTTCACCTTTAGCAAATAAATTATTCATAAATTTCATTTGCTAAAATATTTGTGTGTATTCACTTGGGAAAAGACGGCCATATTTTGGTAAAATCGCCGTCTTTTCCAAAGTAAAAAGGAATCACTTTTTTCTCCCCAATAATCAGTCTACATACTATTACTATATCTATGATTTTAACCCGTGAATTTTTTTTTATGTACGGAATTCCCATTTATTACATGACTTTGCTGGTAACAGAAGTGATAAAAAAAAAAAATCCCGTAAAATTACATTCATTTGTAAGTTAAAAAACGGAGTTTATAGTAAATTTAGTAGGAAAATACCGTGCAATTATGGGTGTAAGTTAAATTTACGGATTTTCTTTAATCACAATTGGTGTAATTTCTTGTGAAAAAGGTTGTAGAATTTCTATAGATTTTTTTTTTTTTTTTTTTAAGGAATCTATTTAAAACTCTTTCAAATTCTGTCTCAAAATATACTAACAGCAAATTCCTTCTCTACAGAAATTGCAAAATATCGCCTAGAGAACTAAAGTTGCATAGCTGCTTTGCCTTTTACTAATGCATTCATTATTGGGAAATTTTTATTTATACTCTAGCTCTTATAGTAATTATGTATATATTATTTTTATATTCACATTATTTTACGCATTACATTCAAAAAAGAAAATATTCAAACCTAATATAAATTTCCTTTATATACAATTAAAATTTGTCACTGATTTGTATGTGGCATGAGTGCAAAAATTTTGAGAGAGAAAATACTCATAAGTGACACAAAACGCAGAGAACAAGAACTAAATCCCCTTAATTAAATTTTTTTTTTCAGATATTTATTCAAGGAAGAAAATGCCATAACCTTCTTTTTCTAAATTATCTTGTTTATAACGCACACTTTTAACTATTTCACGCAATGAATTATTATTATTGTAGCTTTCAAATTATGACCAATCGTCTCCAAATTATCTTTTTCAAAAATTAGGGTGAACTAAGATCATTACGAACAAATAATTCCAGTAGTATCTAAAACAAGCAAATATTTTCTAAATATCGTCAAATCATATTCAGGACATCGCAAAACTCATAAAACCATCAACAAACGCAGGTAGAAAAAATCAATGTATCCGATACTACATTGTCTATATTTATCTGTGCAACAATCAATGGAACGAAATTCTGAGTAATATGCATATTTCAAAAAATATAGATTTTATTCATCAAAATTGAATGAATTAAACATTTTTTTTTCTAATGGAAAGACATTAATAACAGAAAGTTTTGAAAATAGTAAAACGAAGTCCATCTAAATTTTCTGTTTTAAAAGGATATATATTTTTTTGATTCGATATTTTGCAACAATGTACTAGAGTATATGCAATTCAATCTAAAATTTAAAAAGAAAAACAACAAAAGGAAAATTAAAGCAGAAATTTTGAGCTTAAAAATATGCTTAAAGTTTTGATTTCTTTTATATGTAATTTTTAAAGACATATTGAAATTATAGAAAAGTTAGACACTTTAAAAAAAATGTGAGAAAATGTGTTATTCTTAACGCTGCAATGAGTATTTCCTCAAGCATTAGCGACAAAGTATTAGTCGTAGCGTAAAAAATTAAATCTATTGTATCTTAGTGGCAATTTAAGAAAATTAAAGAGAGAGAGATTGTAAAATCATGAAGTGGGAATTTTTTTTAATAACCTTTAAGATATTTAAAATTTAATAAAACTGAAAAATGAGATAAATTAAATTTTATACATGGTTACGAATTAATTTCCTCTAACGAAAATAAAAGAAAAAGTGTAAGCCATAAAAATTCTTATTTTTACAAATTTAGAAGTCGAAAAATATAATTTATTTTGCCTTAGAAAATACCATCTAAATTTTTACTCCGAGGTATTCTTTGAAAGATCAAAGAATACAATTATTTTTTCAACTTTTACATACAAGCTCGAGTTTGATAATTCTGCAGAATTTTGCCAAAGTCGTCATTCGAAACTCAAATATAACATTTTAGTATTTTTCTTTTAAACTTTTTATTGACGAAACTGATTTTGATAGCTCAGCAGAATATTAGGGATATTTTTTTCTTTCACTTTGAAGATTAAATAAAAAAGGGTATCACTTGAATGTAACACGCAAGCATTTTTGAAAAAAAAAAATAAATAAATAAATAAAAATATCAAGAGTTATTTAAATGTATACACAAATTCAATTATTGGTAAAATAATTTATTTTCCTAATACAATTATTTATAATTTTGAAAATAGCATAAATATTAGTAACATAGGGCTGGATAATTCTTTCACTCTAAAAAATTAATATACAAGCCATTAAGATTTAAAATAAAGATGACTTGGGTTTTTGAAATAGAAACGACATTTTTATCATCGAAGACGATATCGACGAAGACGACGACGACGACTTAAGAAGACGACGACGACATCGAAGACGACGACTTAAAATTAATATACAAGCCATTTTGCTGTTATCTGTACGCTTTAAAATATATTTATATTTTACAATAATTTTTACATTGCCGTGTTCCCCATTGGGAACATCGAATTAAAAATTGCTTAAAAATTAAACTTTTTTATATTCTCTTGAAAAAATCATAAGATTTAAAATAAAGATGACTTGGGTTTTTGAAATAGAAACGACATTTTTATCATCGAAGACGATATCTAAAAAAATTAAAAAGTGGCCTTTTACATTGCATTTTACACTGCACAACTTAAAAATTTATATAAACGTGAAAGAAAAACCAATATTTCCAAAATTTTACTATTATACTCAAAATAGATCATACTATTAAAATCAAATCAAATGTGATAACTTAAATCAAAAACGTATTTAGTATGTAGTCAACTCCCTCTAATACACAAAAGACTTGCCCCACGGTTGTGTGGTTTATAGGTGATTGTCTTTGTATACATTTTTCTTCTGCTTATATGAAATCAGTTATTATTACACTGTCAAATATGGTTTCTTAAAAATGAGCAAAATTGTCTCAAAATAGCTCCGAAACAATATATACTTGAATTTGAAAACCCATGTACTCATTTTTGAGTATATTGACATGCTCAAAAATGGGGTTGACCAATAAGAATCCCAATATCCTCATTTTTGACATGCCAGTATACTCAAAAATGAGTACATGGGTTTCCAAATTTTAGTATATATTGTTTTGGAGCTATTTTGAGACAATTTTGCTCATTTTTAAGAAACCATGTTTATCAATGTATTAATTCATAAATATGACCTAAAAATGGAAACTTGATTTTTAATAAATTTGAGAATAAAATAATTCTTCAATAATAAAAAATAATCAGTCGCAATCGTATATGAATTTAAATAATTTAAGCATACTCAAATAATACATAGCAATAAAATATAAGCATACATACAGATGGCTGACAAAATAATGTGAACACTTTCGCTTTTTGACGTTTTGTCAAATATCTTGAAAAGTTCTTTAAGAATCATCTTGAAACTTTGGTGACGTAAAGAACAGGTTATACCTCAATATTTTACAGTAAAAATATTGTCATGAAAAGGAAAAGGGGATCAGTAAAAAATTAAACGAAAATCAAATGTTTTGGATCACCCTGTAAGAGGTCATGCGTTAAATGCGTTTTGGTTATAGCATGTGACTATGAGGACTTTTCTCATTATCTGTATAAAATTTTATGAGGCTACCCCATATATTCATGGTGATATAACGGTTTCTTTAAAAAATTGCAAAAACATTTCCATTTTTTTAACTATAACACACTAGCGGGCTTTGCCCGCTTCGCTGAGCACTATTGTAATAACTGAGCCGTTTTCAATTTCAGTGTATAAATTTGTTTATTATTTATCTTCTATTTTTATGTAAAGCAACGGAATAAGCACCGCAAATTCCTAGCTTTTCTCTTACTAAAATAATAAGTATTGGCGCCCGCTTTTATACAGTTTATTTTAGTAAGAGAAAAGCTAGGAATTTGCGGTGCTTATTCCGTTGCTTTACATAAAAATAGTGGAGTCCACGGCGACAGGACCTTTTAAGTGAAGTAAAATTATTTTGATTATATTAAGATTAAAGAGATGTTTAAAGCCGTTAAAGGATTTAAAAAAGAAGATTTGAAGTGGGTAGCCGAAGAGATTGGAGAGACTTTGCCTTCGACGTTCACAATAGCAAGCTTAAAAGAGCTGATTTTAAATAGTAAAGAGTATGAAAAGGATCCCGAATTTGTTCAGGATATCTTAGAAAATGCTATAGCTGAAAGAAAATTGAAAGAAGAAAAACAAGAACAAGCTTTGAAAGAAGAAAAACAAGAACAAGCTTTGAAAAAAGAAAGACAAGCTAAAAAAGAAGCTGAGGCGTTAAGGCTTGAAAAAGAAGCAGAACTGGAAAAAGAGAAATTAAGATTGAATCATGATTTAGAATTGGCGAGAATACAATCATCTGGGCAAATTCAAACTGATGCTATTTTAAGTAATTATGAAAATATTACTATGAGACGAAAATTTACTTTACCTAAGCTGGAATTCAGGAAATTCGGCGGAGAAATTAAGGATTGGTTACCTTTTTGGAGCCAATTTGAACAAATCGATAAAGATGATGATATTGCCCCAGAGGACAAGTTCCAGTATTTAGTACAAGCAACAATCTCTGGTTCACGCGCAAGAGAAGTTGTTGAAAGTTTTCCGCCAACTGGCGCCAATTATTCAAAGGCAGTGGAAAGTTTAAAGGCTCGTTTTGGCAGGGAAGATATTCTAGTAGAAGTGTATGTACGAGAGTTATTAAAGTTGATAATGTCTGTGCAAACAAAAGGTAAATTTGCATTAACTTCATTATATGATAAGCTTGAGTCATATTTACGGGCGCTAGAAACATTAGGTGTTACCACTGATAAATATGCCTCCATTTTATACCCTATGGTTGAGTCTTGTTTCCCAGCAGACTTTTTGAAGGCCTGGAATCGCTCGAATCTCTCTTCTTCTAATACGGATGCTAACGGAAGGTTGAATAATCTGATGCATTTTTTGAAAACGGAAGTAGAAGGTGAAGAGAGAATATCTTTAGCTGTAGCTGGCTTCGGTTTGACAAAGCGTGAAGATAATAAATATTCTAAAAGGAATAATATTGCAAGTGCAGACTATATGCGAAATAAAATATCGACAGCTGCAGGTTTATTGACAACGGCTTCTGCTTTAGATCTCAAAAGGGTATGCATTTTTTGCCAAGGCAAACATTGAGCTCTGAATGCTTTTCAGCTCGAAAATTGAGTTTAACTGAGATACAAAAGATTGTAAAGGATAAAAATTGCTGCTTCACTTGTTTGTTATCTAATCATACAGTTAAGAAATGTCGAGCAGTTTTAAAATGCATTATCTGTTCTAAGAAGCATGTGCCTTTGATGTGCGATTTGCGTGATTCTCAAGGTAAAACTGCACAAGAAAAGTGCTAAAGTATTCCTTCAAACCTTAAAAGTGAAACTCATCTCAGAAAACAAGCAAAAAACAGTTCGTTTATTTCTAGATTCGGCATCCAAAAAATCTTATATTTTGAAAAGTATAGCAGAAGAGATGAATTATACTCCCATTCGTCAAGAAAAAATGATGCATTCATTGTTTGGCGGAGTTACAACAAAGAAATGCCAACATAATTGTTATAGAATAAAGGTTAAGGATATGAATGAGAAGTTCACCTGCAATTTTGAAGTGATGGATCAAATTACTATATGTGAAAACATTCAACCGGTCACTGAAGGTCCGTGGATTAAAGAGTTGAAAGAATATGGAATCGAATTATCTGATGTAAGTCAATGCCGTGAAGTTTTCGAAATATTGATTGGTGCTGATATTATGGGAAAGATGTTAACTGGCAAAATAAAAGTATTGACATCTGGTCTTGTTGCCATAGAAACATACCTTGGTTGGACATTGATGGGCAAGGCGCCTCACACCGAAGTCTCAACAGATAATTTAGCGATGATGGTGACGTCTTTGTTCGTAAATGAAGCTGATATCTCAAACTTATGGAGATTGGACTTGATCGGAATAACAGATACTATAGAAAAGAAATCTAAAAGTGAGATTGACCGTCAAACAAAGGAACATTTCTTAGAGACCGTAAAAATTAACAAGGATGGTCGTTACGAAATTTGTCTTCCTTGGGCTGACGACACATCTGCATTACCAGATAATTTGTGTTTGGCTGTAAGACGTTTAGAAAGTACAACTTCTAAGTTATTAGCTAAGAACATGTACGAAAAATATGAAAATATATTTATGGACTGGTTGAATGAGGGGATCATAGAAGTTCCTGCTACCAAAGATAACTCTTATGGTAATTATTTACCTCATCACCCAGTTATTAAAGAGACCAGTAGTACAACACCTATCCGTCCGGTTTTCGATGCTTCAGCAAAGTTGGCTAACCATCCATCTTTAAATCAGTGTCTGCAGTGTGGCCCAAATTTGATTGAGCTTATTCCAGATATTCTCCTACGTTTTAGAGAAAGAAAATTCGGTGTAACCGCTGATATTAGAAAAGCGTTTCTTCAAATTAGCATTTGTGAAAAAGATAGAGATTTTCTACGATTTCTATGGTGGAAAGATCTAAAAGAGAAGAAACTTAGAGTATTTAGGCATGCACGAGTTGTTTCCGGTGTAAAGTGTAGCCCTTTTCTTTTATCATCAGTAATTGGATATCACAAGTTTTGAGGAAAATTTCAAGCAAAGGCTTTTGCACAGTTTTTATGTAGACAATTTCGCTACTAGTGTGCACAGTGAAGAAGATCTAAAGAAATTTATCCCGGACTCAAAGAAAATAATGGCAAATGGTGATTTTGATTTAAGACAATGGGAATACACTGGTGATCACGCTGAAACATCGAACCAGAAGGAAACTCAAGTATTAGGTCTGATTTGGGATAAGGTTTCCGATACATTAAAAGTCAACATGAAATGGCTAAACGATTTCAACACAGAAAGGATTACCAAGTGAAGTATGTTATCGGCAGTTCATAAAATTTTTTATCCTTTTGGTTTTACTGCTCCGATGATGCTTTATCCTAAATTGATGTTACAGAAAGCTTGGAAATCAGGAATTAATTGGGATGACGAAATAACTGGTGATTTACAAAAAGAATTTCTATTATGGTTTCAAGAACTTAAATATTTAAATGATGTTAAGATACCAAGATATATTCAGATCACTCCAGAAAACTTACATGCATGCACAATTCATACTTTCGTTAATGGAAGTAAAGATCCTTACGCAGCAGTAGTATTCTTGAGGATAGAAAAGGAAGATCAAGGGGAAATAATTCTGCTTGCTGCCAAGTCCCGAGTTGTGCCTTTAAAGAATACGATTGTACCAAGAATGGAGCTATTAGCAGCTACTATTGGCGCTCGTTTGGTGAAAGCTGTTGTGGATGCGTTGGGTTGGCAGGAAATGAAGAGATATTACTGGAGCGATTCCTCAACAGTGCTTGCTTGGATATCAAGAAATGAGAGCTGGTCTGTGTTTGTCCGAAATCGGGTTCAAGAGATTCAGAAATTAAGCAGTCCTTTATCATGGAAACATATACCAAGTAAGAAGAATCCAGCAGACTTGCCGTCTAGAGGCTGTAAGGCTAAGCAATTAGCTTTTATCAGATGGTGGGAGGGCCCACATTGGATGAAAGATTCAGCAGAATTTAGAAATCACATGAGCACTTCCAATGAAGATTGGAATGAGGAAGAAATTTAGAAAGAAAGGTCAAAGTCTACTTGTATGTTGACGAAGCCTGAATTTCCATCCAACAATAACTGGTATTACCGCTACTTTTCAAGTTATGAAAAAATCATACGTTTAGTTGCTTGGATTCTTCGCTTTAAGCATAATTGTTTAAATCCTGATAAGAGGAGTAAAGGCGAATTGGCGGCTACTGAATTTCTGGAAGCTGAGATTAAAACTCTACGTATGGTTCAAAAGGAATCTTTCTCTTCGGAAAGTGATGAAAGATTGAAGACATTACAAACCTGTAAGGATGAGCAAGATGTCATTCGTTTGAAAACTAAAATAACTTACAGGAAAGATAGTGAAGATTTTCTCCATCCCATAATTCTCCCTTCAAAGCATGAAGTTGTTAAACGACTTATTTTTTATATTCATGTAAAGAACTGTCATGCGGGGTTACAAATCCTCTTAAATTTGCTTAGAGAAAGGTATTGGATTCTCAACGGAAGAAAGAGTGTAAAGCTTGTGTTAGCCGGCTGTGTGACTTGTAAAAGGTTTAATTCAAGGGCTTTATTGACATCTAGTGCTCCTCTACCTGAAAACAGAGTAAAAGATTCTGCCGTATTTCAAATTACAGGCATAGATATGGCTGGTCCCTTGTATCTTAAGAACGACAAGAAGAGTTGGATTTTGATTTTCACATGTGCTATATATAGAGCTGTTCATCTAGAGCTAGTGACCTCTGCTTCAACAGATGCATTTCTGATGGGTTTGAGAAGATTTGTGGCTCGCAGAGAAAGATGCTCTGTTATCTACTGTGATAACGGAACAAATTTTGTTGGCGCAGCTAATTTATTGAGAAGCTTAGATTGGCAACGTATACAAAAATATGGGTCTGTCAATTCCATAGACTGGAAGTTTAACCCGCCAACGGCGGCGTGGTGGGGTGGCTTCTGGGAGAGGCTGATTAGGGTAATAAAAGACCTTCTTAAAAGAGTCTTAGGAAGCGCCGGTCTTACGTACGAAGAAATGGCAACTCTTTTAGCTGATGTTGAAAGTGTAGTGAATTCAAGGCCTCTAACATATCTTTCTGAAGATGCGACTGTAAAGCCTATCTCCCCATCTATGTTTCTTCAAGAGGTTCACGAAATTCAGCTTCCAGATGTTGATGCAGTTGAACAAAATTCTTTAACAAAGAGGCTCCGATACAGGCAGTCCCTACTCAAAGCTTTGAGAGATCGATTCAGATCCGAATATTTGGGTGCTCTCATACAGCGAGCAAATAGAAAACAGCCAGAAAAGGGTATCGCTGTCGGAGATATTGTGTTAATTAGATCTGACAACAAGAAACGAATTCACTGGCCACTAGGTCGTGTCACAGAACTTATTCCTGGAAAAGATAAGAAAGTTCGACTTGTAAAGGTTCAAACTTCGCAACATGAACTTTTACGACCTATTCAAAGATTATATCCTTTAGAAGTAGCATCATCAAATAATAGTTCAAAACTGAAAGAAGCATACCATTCAAAGGAAACCTCTGCTCAAAGTGTTAAACCCGTTGTAAATTCTGAAGAGGAACCAGTCAAATGTAGCAAAGCGGGAAGGAGAATTAAAGTCCCTGAAAGACTAATGTTATGAGAACTACACCTGCAATATTTGGTTTTGATTATAACCTATAATCAAAAGGTGGGAGGCTGTAATAACTGAGCCGTTTTCAATTTCAGTGTATAAATTTGTTTATTATTTATCCTCTATTTTTTGTAAGTTCACGTGCTGAACAATATGTCAAAGGAAAAAAAAAAGAGTTAAATGAATTTAATGCTTTAATTTTTATGTAAAATATGATCGCGTGCTATCTTCAAAATTTGTTAAAATGTAAAGATTATGTGGTGCGTGTGGCTTCCATTGTTTTTTTTTTTTTTTTTAATAGAATAAAGAGAGCAACGATGTTAGTTGCATTTTTTCATACAGTTTGAATCTTAAATTTTAGTGAAGTATTATTTACCGTAGGAATAATTTTCTTATGTTTAAAGTTATAGGGAATTATTATACGAGCACAAGAGATGCTACTTTAATAATTTTAAAGTGAAAATAATAAGCATTGGCGTCCGCTTTTATACAGTTTATTTTAGTAAGAGAAAAGCTAGGAATTTGCGGTGCTTATTCCGTTGCTTTACAACTATACTTTAATGAGTTGTCAAAATTCCATTATATTATTAATAATCTAAGTTAAAGCTTCCTCTGTATTCCGTAGAGGTTTTTCCCGCTCGCAACGTGAGGATTCCGGGTCTTTTTACTTCCCCTTCCCCAGCAACTAAATTACAAGTTTTGCGAAATCTCACCAAAGTACATAATGCGTACACCTAATCAACATCCACACACCAAAACGAATTATTCTAAGATAATGTAAAGCGAATTCAAACAGAATAACGTATTTTTACGCGTGTTTATACCCCCCGCCCCCGACCCCTAGGGGGTAAGTGGGTGAATTTCGTAAAATCTCGTTACAATATGTGTCAGATACATATAAACAATTTGCGCACCAAATTTCGTGACCGCAGATCCCATAGGTTTCCCAAGACAAATTTAGCGCTAAAGGGGGGAGGGGGGTCTTGAATATGCAACCCCCCCCCCCTCAAAAAAAAAATTGAAAATCACAAAAAAACGAAAATGTGTTTTTTAAAATATTCTAGAGAAGACACGTGGCTATTTTCAATACCTTTGTAATATCTTTAGTGGAGCTCTACTAAAAAATCCGGAATTTCAATTTCCCCCTCAAAAAACAATTTCCCCCCTCCTTTAATAATCAAGAATTCTAAAATCGTACATAATGTTTTATTTATACTCAAGTCTAGTCTCATCATGTGCAATTTCTTCACCGTGATGTAATTTGGGGCCGAGTTATGCTTACAAACGTTTTTTTTTGCTTCCTGTCCCGCTGGAGGGAAGGGGGTATTTCGATAAATCCCGTTTCTTTAGGTGCCGGTTGCATATAAAAAATCCAAGCACCAAACTTCCATACTTCGTGACTGCATCTCTCATAAATTTTCCAGGACAAATTTAGCGCTAAAAGGGGTGTCTCGAATTTGCCCTTTGTAACACATACCCCCCCCCCCCCCAAAAAAAAAAAAAAAAAAAAAAAAAAAATTTGGCAGATTACAAAAAATCAAAAATGTGTTTTAAAAAATATCCTAAGAAAGTCGCATAGCCTTTTTTCAATATCTTTATCCCATTTTTGGTAGAGTTCGACTCAAATCAGGAATTTTGAAAATTTCCCGCCAAAAATCGATTTTTTCCCTTCCGTCCTTTAAAAATCGAAAATTCCTAAATTGCAGATAATGTTTTATTTGTACTCATGTCTAGTCTCCCCATGTGGAATTTCTTTAATGTGAAGTAATTAGGAGCCGAGTTATGCTTACAAACGTGTTTTTGTCTTTTTCTCCCGCAGGGGGGAACGGGGGGGATTTCTGAAAAGTTGATAGGTATAATTTTAAGTTGGATAAAGATCTATGTTTCTGCCAAGCGCTGTTGAATTCAGTCCAACCATTCTCAAGTGATGCCCGGACAAACGTGTTTTAGCCTTTTGCCCCCCGGGGAGGAATGGGGGGGGAATTTTTGAAAAGTTGATAGATATAATTTTAAGTTGGGTAAAGATCTAAATTTCTACCAAGCGCTGTTGAATTCACTCCAGCCGTTCTCAAGTGATGCCCGGGACAAACGTGTTTATGTCTTTTTCCCCCCAGGAGGGAACGGGGAGGAATTTCTGAAAAGTTGATAGATATAATTTTAAGTTGGATAAAGACCTAAGTTTCTGCCAAGCGCTGTTGAATTCAGTCCAGCCGTTCTCAAGTGATACCCGGACAAAAATGTGTTTGTCTTTTGCCCCCAGGGGGGAACGGGGGGGGATTTTTGAAAAGTTGGTAGATATAATTTTAAGTTGGGAAAAGCTCTAAGTTTTTGCCAAGCGCTGTTGAATTCAGTTCAGCCGTTCTCAAGTGATGCCCGGACAAACGTGTTTTTGTCTTTTGCCCCCCCAGGGGGGAACGGGGGGGATTTCTGAAAAGTTGATAGGTATAATTTTAAGTTGGATAAAGATCTATGTTTCTGCCAAGCGCTGTTGAATTCAGTCCAACCATTCTCAAGTAATGCCCGGACAAACGTGTTTTTGTCTTTTGCCCCCCAGGGGGGAACGGGGGGGAATTTCTGGAAAGTTGATAGATATAATTTTAAGTTGGGTAAAGTTCTAAGTTTCTGCCAAGCGCCGTTGAATTCCGTCCAGCCGTTCTCAAGTGATGCCCGGACAAAAAAAGCGACGTACAGACACGATGACACACACACACACACACACACACACAGGCAAAATTTTCTGAATTCATTTTCGGCTTTCATGGTGTGTGAAACGTGAAGATATCGCAAAATTTTTCGATTCTGATAAATTTACAGACAAAACTCTGATTTTATTAATATAGATAGGGTATTAGACCCACTGTAAAGCCATTTCCAGGAAATATGGCATACTACATTAAACACAGCATACAGCAATCAAAATGCAAAAACGTTGAATAGCTTACAAAATACGAGCACTTTTATTAAATAATTTTTAACTACGCATGCGCAAGCTGTATAAGCATTTCATTTGCATAATTTAATAGCCATAGGTATTGAGCAACTTATATGAATATCTTAAACAAATACCATGTAAATTCAAAACGTTACGAGAGATAGAATGAACAGAATTTCAGTTCTCTCAAAATAAAAGCTAAAATATGAGGGGTTTTACTCACATTTTTATTTTGATTCAATCAATGACCAATAATATTAGTGTTTTTGCTGATTGTAAATAAATATTGATAAAACTCCCTAACATATTTTGTTTTTTTTAAGAAGAACTTAAATTTTCTTTATTCTATGTCTCACAATGTTTTGCATTTACATGATATTTCTTTGGGGTTTTCATATAAGTTGCTCAATACTTTTGACTTTTATATTATGCAAATGAAGTTTTTATAAAGCTTGCGCATGCGTAGTTAAAAATTTTTTAGTAAAAGTGTTCGGATTTCATAAAATATTTATCATTTTTCCATTCTGATTGTTGTATGCTGTGTCTTATGTAGTATTCCATATTTCCTGAAAATGGCTTTGCACTGGATCTAGTGCCTTTGCACTGGGTCTAATCTAACCCTACGTGTTATAATTTAAAAAGTTCAAATGGTTTTTGCAATTTTTTTAAGAAACCGTTATATCTTCATTAATATATCTGGTAGCTTCATAACATTTTATACAGATAATGAGAAAAGTCCTCACAATTACATGCTACAACCAAAACGCATTTAAAGTATTACCTTTTACAGGGTGATCCAAAACATTTTGATTTTTGTTTAAATTTTTACTGGTCCCCTTTTCCTTTTCTTGACACAACTTTTACTGAAAAATATGAGGTATAAGATGTTATTTACACTACCAAAGTTTCAAGATAATTCCTAAAGAACTTTTCCAAGATATTTGAGAAAACGTAAAAAAGCGAAAGTATTCACATTATTTTGTCAGCCATCTGTATATATTTTAAAAGTACAAAGGGAAATATTTTTTAAGTGCATAAATGAATACTCATCGTTGATTGTTTATAATTTTGTTAAACATTGATATAATAGTGGTTTGTTTTAAAATTTTATATACTTTCCTCACGTTCTTTTCATTTGACTTGGTGCTAGTCCGTGTGAATTGCAGGATAATAAATGCTAGAATTTCACTGCTTTTATTTATTTATTTATTTTTCGCAATTGTGTTTGAAAACAAGTATTAAGTTAAAAACTTGATTAAAAAAAAAAAAAAAAAAAATGTGAGAAATGTTGATTATTATTATTTTTTTCGAAACATCAGCTGTAAATTTCTTTGCTTACATTAAAAAAATCAATTTCGGATTAGAGGGATTTGCGGAATATAGAACTCAGGACTAAAGGGAGTTGACTGTAATTAGTTAAACATCGATGGTCGTAATCCGGAACATTGCCTTTAATCACTATACTTGACGGTATAATTCCTATAATGAAAGATTTCTTTTAAGTGACATAAGACGCAAACTTGTGTTGAATTTGGTTAAAATTCAGGTTATTTATGGTTAACTACATAAAATTTTCATTTTTTTTTTTTTTTTTATTTTTTAGTTTAGCACTGATGAATTAGTGGTTCCCTTTAATATGCCCACAAGTATTGTAAATCGTTTGTTCGTAGAAAACCAATTTCTTTTCAGTTTCAAATTTTAATGACTTGTGCTAGCAATGGCTGTACTTATAAAATGTATTTAATTTCTTTCCTGTATTTAGTAATCTCTTCTCAGAATCAGGGTATTTAAAGTAATATTTAGTCAGTTATTGTGAATCTTTCGCAGAAATATTTTTTGATATTTTTTTACGAATACGCGTGATTTGATGACAGGTCATTAAAACCTTTTGAAGCAGATTTCTCATCAAACATAATTTTTACACTTTTTTGATAGTTTTAAGTTATTTTAGATCTAAATAAGTGGAAAATGTTGTATTTAAAATTTTAATTAATTTTGGTTCTCAAATATAGAGTGGGGCACCGGTGTTCCTTTCTGCGTTAAAGGTAAATTCATCATAGGACACGGGCGTCCCATGAATAAATATTTTTACAAATTGCAATTATTTACAATTACTTAGATATAAGAGTAGCAATAATTCATTACTGATCTTTTTTAAATAATCAAATTTAATTAGAAATAAATTTTTGAAATTGGTTGATAAAATTTTTTCAAACTACTTTTATTTAACATTTTTATTTTAGTTAAAAATTTACTCTGATAATCTAATAGATTTTTTATAGTAACTATTAGACTCTCTTTTATAATAAAAAACTATCATATAATAATAATATTTGTAATAAGAGCGCCAAAAAATAAATAAGCAAAAGGGACACCGGTGCCCCATCTGCGTCAAATAGTTAAGTTGAAACATAACATATTGCAATTTACAGAGAATAAAAAAATCAAAAATATTTTCCATTACTTTATGAAATATAGGAATAAATTTAAATATCAACGATATTTTTATTCGAAAATAATAATATTTCCTTTAAAATTTTATTCATATACAATCTTAAATTTAAAATTCATTAATTCATAATTATTTAATTTATATCAAATCTTTAATTTAAAGTAAATGCTATGGGGATTTTAAAATAAATGCCAATAATTATTATGCTCATTGAATAATTCACTAAAAATGTAAATCCTGTGGAGTGATTAAAACGAATTACAATAACTCTAGGTGTTGCACGAAGTAACGCATTGAAAATATAACTGCTATGAAGTGTTTAAAACAAATTCCAATATCTCTTGATGCTCATTGAATAACTCACTATGATAAAAATAATAATAATAATAATAATAAAAGCTATGGAATGATTAATTACAGTAACTCAAGATGTATACTGAATAACTCACTGAAAAAAGTAAATGCTGTTGAGTAATTATAACGAATTTTAGTAACACTTAATACGCAATAAATAACCCACTGTAAAAAGTAAATGCTATGGCGCTTTTAAAACAAATCAAAATAATTATTGATATTCACTGAATAACTCCATGAAAAAACTGAAACGCATTTATGATAAAGATGAAGGATCATAATCTGGCATAATTATGTTTCAAATCGAACAAAAATACATCAATATGTTAATATTTAAAAAAATGAAAATTATTCAAGTTACTTAATTTTTTTTTAATGAAAATACATGCAGAAATATTACATTACACGCAACCGATATGAAGTGTGACCATAATCTATAAAAATATTTGTTTGGTTTAAATTGTAAAAAAAAAAAAAAAAGTTTTTAAGAATTTTGGGTTTTAAAAGCAAAGGATTCGTAGCATGTATAACAGATTGAAATATGTGTTAATTTATTAAAGAAAAATAATCTGGTATTGCATTCACATTACTTTGTCTCACCCTACATCACTATCGATTTCTTATTACACTTTAAGGATCAGGATATTCCGAAGATGACGCAGGAAAGATTTGTTTAGTTTAAACTGTAAAAAAAAAAAAAAAAAAAAAAAAAAAAAAAAATATATATATATATATATATATATATATATATATGAAATTATAATATATGTTTCAGTCATAATAGTTGTAAATAAGTAACAAAAATAACTAAAGAAAAACTTACGAGAAAATTAATTAATGTGAAACAATTCATAAGTAAAACTTACTGCAAAAACATAAAATAAATGATTTAAACTGTCAAAAATGCCCCATATGACTTGAGACATATGTGTGGGGTTAAAGTCCAAGAAATTTGCTTTTAAAGGATTAAAATTAGTACTAATGAGTTTTAAATAAGAAGGATAAAAATTTGTTTTATTTTAGTGTTATAATTTGTACTAGTAAATGCGATCAGATCATCAATATATCTGTAAATTATAATACCCTCATTAGATTTAAAATTATTTTCATAAGTATGTAAATACATATTTGCTAAACTGTTGCTAGATACTGAGCCCTGAGGAATGCCATGTTTTTGAACATAAAATTTCCCATGATAATTAATATAATTTTCTTTTAGAACCAAACTGTATAATTTTTTATATTTATTATAATCTATATTACCTTTTATATTACTTTCATAATAGAAAATATTCAAAGAATTGATCAAATCATCTATTTTAATATTATTAAATAAATCTTCGAAATCCCAAGTGAAAATTAACCTTCTTACTTTTCATAAAAACAATCAAGTCATAACTATTTTTAAGAATGATAGAATTTTTAGTATGATCTAGAGCATTTTGAATAAGTAGTTGTAGTTTTTTATTTGCTTTAACATTGTATGTTTTATAAGCAGAAGTTACTCTTCTAAATTTTACTGGATCTTTATGAAATTTAGGGATTAGAAAAATAAAAGAAAAATTCAGATTAGTAAGTTTAATTCCAATTTGTAGATTTTTAGCTTTAATTCTATTTACAAGTTCCCTTTCTTCAATTTTAGACTCTTCAAATAATATATTGTTTGTCATAATTTTATCCACCATTTCCAAATAATATTTTTTACGTATAATAGCAAAATTATTCACAGCTTTATCTACATATGTTATGATAAAGTTTTCTTGAAGTTTTTTAATATCATCTGTAATATCTCTGTTAATATAACCCTTCATAACATCAAATTTTAATTTATCAATATCATTTTTTACATAAAAAACCCATTCATTAAAAGCTTCAATAGGCATATTATATTTCACTGCAATACTTTTTATAAAATTATCGATATCTTTATATAACTGATTTTTTATAGTTTTGATATAATTAGTAACTAGGGCTGGATTATTTATCAATATATCCCCAAGTATCGATATTTTTTTAATATCGCGATAACAGTATTTAAGTTCTTGCTCTACCAATATATCCCTCTAACGATATTTCCTAGTGCGCACAACGCGATCGATCCATATGCCGATAAACAGCGTCCAACGCCAACCACCATATCTTCAAATTCTGCTTTCCCGCCTCACCGTACCACCCCGTAAACACTCAACAAACAGACCGCCAAATATCTTAAATACACCTTCACTTCCTCCTCACTGACTAAACTCGAAAAAATAACCCCAACCGCAAACGATCCGAACACACTTTCTCTTCCTTATTCCTGCAATCAATCCCTTTGCTTCATTTGTGCGAACTCTCAAATCGAAACCACTACTTAAAAAGTATGACCTTGAACGATAACATATAAAATGTTTCATTCCTCATTCATCAATTTATCGCAGTAGTATATTATTTCCCAGCTTATCACATTCGATAATATCCCCACACCAATAATATCGAAGCTGCTCATCGCTCGCAGGGGAAAAGTGAAAACACTGCAAACAGTATATCGCGTTTAGTTCTTGCTATCGGTTCGTTGATATATTGTTCGCAATTCCATGGATTGTTCGAAATATCATCAAGTGGTTTTTTTTCTTTCTTTTTTAAGCAAAGAATTAACTGAAATTGATTCTTATTTTTAAAAAATTGGATTTATTATTCTATCTTCTGCATATATAAGAAGAATATATAAGATTTGGAAAAACGTTTTTCCGGTTTTCGATGAATTTACACGTTTTGAGATTTCCCTGCATTTTAATTAACTGAAATTGTCTACTCATTTTTAAAAAGTGGATTTATTACTAGTTTCTGCGTACATAAGAAGAAAGAAGATACGAAATAAATTTCGATTTCCGTTTTTTGATATATTTACACGTTTTCTGATTTCCTTGCATTTCAATTAAGTGAAGCTGATTACTTATTTTTTAAAAAGTTGATTTATTATTATATCTTCTGCATATACAAGAAGAAAGTATAAGATTTGGATAAATTTTGATTTCCAGTTTTCGATGAATTTACACGTTTTGAGATTTCCTTGCTTTTCAATTAACTGAAACTGACTACTTATTATTTAAAATGTGGATTTATTACTGGTTTCTGCATGCATAAGAAGAAAGTAGAAGACACGGGGAAAATTTCGATTTCTGGTTTTCGATGAATTTACACGTTTTGAGATTTCCTTGCATTTCAATTAACTGAAATTGACTACTTATTCTTAAAAGAGTGGATCTATTATTTTACCTTCTGCATATATAAGAAGAAAGTATAAGATTCAGAAAAAATTTAGATTTCCAGTTTTCGATGATGTTACAAGTTTTGAGATTCCTTGAACTCTAATTGATCATTTTTAAGATTTCCTTTCTTTCTTTCTTTTCTTTTTTTTTTTTTTAGTTCGAACGCTCTATTTCATGGATGACTCGTGCCTATCGGCCAACAGGGGTCGCTGCTGTGCTGCAATTTAATTCCGTTTATGAGAAGGCAGTTGTTTTGCTTTGCTTTGCAAAAAGTGATTGATCTTCAACCACTGGGCGGTACTAGTATATAAATATAATACAATTTCCAAATGTTATAAAAACATTACAAAATATGAATTCAATATATATATCTTAAAAAAAAAAAAAAAAATCATGATATGGTAAGTAGATAAAAAATAAAATAAAAATGGCAGGTAATTGACCTTTAGAATACCTATGAGTTATAGGGTCTCAAATTAATATTACTCTACAACCGAGAAAGTTTATTCGGTGGCAATTCTATAGAAAGTTTATAAACAATATTTCTACTGTGCATTTCTTATTCACTGAAATTAATTTAATTACAACCATATCGCTATCAATGACTGACAGGACTATTAGTAAATGAACTTTCTTTATACTCAGAGATGGGAATTAGGCGCAAAACTCATACTAATATTTATTTTTAAAATTTCCGTATATAAGTGAATCATTGATATATATAGAGAGATAGATAGATAGATAGATAAGTTACGACTTCTGCGCAAAATTTTATTAATCATCTACATTCTAAGTACAACTTAATTTTTCTTAAGCTTATATTTTTATTATAATTATGTATCTTGATGATATACTTTGTGTAAATAAAACACATATCACCCATTAGCTCTCTTAAAATGTGATTTTGAAATAATTAAATCTTAAAATAGAAAGAATGGAGGACAAACTATTCAGAAATATACTTAAAAGTAATGGTATAAATTAAAAGAAACACAAAACATTGTGTTGCTATTTATGCATTTTCTTTTTTTCTTTTTAATAAAAAAGATTTGGAAGTAATATACCAGAAAATATAAATATACATATAGAAAACACTCCCCACTTGTATACATTAAAATTGGTGTTCATTTGTCTTTAAAAAGTAGCAAATATCTATTTTCCTTCTCTTGAAATAAATATCGCATTATATCACCAATATCGATATTAACTTGATGATATATCGCGATATTTAATTTCTGATATCGTCCAGCTCTATTAGTAACATTTAATCTATATTTAGTACCCATTTTCATGAAATTCTTAAGTGTATTATTATGTAAAACTAAATCTATAAAATCCATATCACCAGTTATAATACGTTTATGATGTGTGTCAATAAATTGTTTAAAATTTTCACAAATACAAGTTTCTGAATTTCTATCATTCATTTTAATGTTATAATTAAATAGCAATCTTCCAATAGGAGTACTATATTTTTAAGCCTTTTTAATAATTATGTTTTTAATAGGGAAATATTTATCATTTTTATTTATAATTTTATTAAAATCTATATTATCATTGGATTTATTCATAAATAAAATAACTAGATATTCATTATTCTTTGAGTTAATTTGAATATCTTTAATATTATGTTTTATACATCTATATTTTGTCAAATCTTTAAATAAATCATAAGTATGTGTATTTGTAAACATATCTTTATCTATCAATATTTTAACAATACTAAGTTCAGTCTTATTTAAACTAAATACATAATAGTTCTTTATCAAATTAATTTTAAAACTTTTTTCAAAAGTTTTATTTATTTCTATTAACTTATCAGAAATTTCTTTTTCTAGAATTGTGACATCTTTGCTTTTTTTCTTTTTCTTTCTTTCAGCTCTATAATGTCTTAAGGTTGCATATTGTTTATTATAGTTATTATAAATGTATTTATCATTTTGTTTCATTATAGTAGATGTTATACATTTATTAAAGTATTTTAAATTTAGACCATAAGGATATATAGTTAAATAACTGTTCATGTAAGTACTTTCATACCACAGTCTTTGTTTATGATTTATTACAACTTTAATTATACCTATTTTAACATTTTGAAAACCATGAAAGTGAAAATGTTTTATATCAATTCTATCTCTATATTTGACATTTATAGTGTTTAGAATCATTTCTGTGATTATTCATTTTAATATTTAAAGAGTTACTTGTCTCACCAATACATTTCATATCACATAATTCACAAGTTAAAATGTATATACAATTATAAGTTTTACAAAATCTTTTATCACTGTCCTCATCAATTTGATCAAGATTTGCTTTTTTACATGTCAAACATCTTTTATCACCACATAACCTATATTTAGGAAGCCCATTCTTATTTGTAATTTCACTTGTATAAACTCCATGAGAATTATAAGTCAATACTTTATTTTAATGCAAATTATCAATATTCTCAATGTTTTTAGTTACAACTTCACTACTTATGTATATATATATATATATATATATATATATATATAAACTTATATATATATATATATATATATATATATAAGTTTTTAAGAATTTTGGGTTTTAAAAACAAAGGATTCGTAGCATGTATAACAGAATGAAATATGTGTTAGTTTGTTAAAGGAAAATAATCTAGTATTGCATTCACACTACTTTCTCTCACCCTACATTACTATGGTTTTCTTATTGCACTTTAAAGCGCAGTATAAGAGCCTCTTATTCGAACATTTCTATTGTACACTAAACAAAATTCGAAATAGTTTTAGAAACAGTTTCCTTTAACAGACATTGCTGTGCGAGGAGGGGCTATCCTCCTCTCTAACCACACGCTTGAAAATTGTAGCTCTAGCAATTAAACTTTGAAACTATTATTACGTTTAAAATTTTATTTCAAATCTTTCGCAGAAATCTCTCATACAGTTTTATTTGAAACTGCGTCTAATTTTGAGAAGCTCTGTATATTGTCTATAAAAAGTATCATTTTCATATAATACAGATCTCGCATACCGAGATTGGTGTGCCTGTTGACAATACTTATTTTTGAGTTATGCTAATAAAAAACAGGCATACACATAGGGAGACATACACATATAAACTGTTAAAAAATGATTTTTGGATTCAGCGGACCTCAAAACGTTAATTATAGCAAAAGCTTAATTTTGAAAATATATATGCATCAAAAGATATGATTCGAAAGATACATGAAAAGATATGATAAAAATGATTTTTGGATACAGCGGACCTCAAAACGTTAATTATAGCAAAAGCTTAATTTTGAAAATATATATACCCAAAAAACAATATTTTTTTGTACCATACATGGGTAAGAAAAAGTGAAAAATAAATAAATAAATAACTGAAAATCGATCATTCTCTTTTAACCATCTTATTTTCTATAATATTAATTCATTGTTTTCCCTTTGTGTTCAATTTAATGAAAATTAATTCAGGAAAAACAAAGAATGCACTGATAGATTAACCTCTTATTATCTCTTTCTCTATTCACTTAAAAGAGTCTTTTCTTTTTTCTTTACTTAAAAAAAAAAAAAGAAAAAGCTATTGAAAATATGCTTTGGATAATAATTTAAAGCAAAAATATTCATTTCTTTTCAACTTATTGTTTATTATTTTATTTTTCACTAGAAAGAAAAGAATAATGTAAAAATTATCGCTCTATAGGAAATAAATTGTTTTAATTTTCTTTCCACTTTATTAGGAAATTTTCTTAGAAATTAATAACCCGTAATTATCTTCAAGTTTACTTCATTATATTTACCCACTAATCTAATACTGTATAATTAAAATGCATTCATTGATGAAAGAATAGGTGAAGCAAATTTTTCATTGGGTGTACACGCTATTTGAATTTAAATAATCGTTTGTAAAGGTAATTTCGTTCTACTGTATTACACAAAATTAAAACATTCCAAACAATATTGTGTGGAACTCAAACAACTTTCTCTTACCCTTCATTACTAAAAAAATTTTATTATATAAATTACGATATAAGATATGAGATATTGTTTCAGTGTACTAGTGAAGTACTGTTTTTGTGTTTTAATATTTCTAATGTTCTTAAAAAAATATTTCAAAGTAATTTTAGAAACAATTTGCATACATTTCTGTCTGAGTAGGACAGCCTTCCAGTAAACGGCCCCTATAAATATTGCAGATACACTCTTTATGGCTATTATTAAATTACAAAAATTATTTAAAATTATTCAGAGAAATGTTCTCCACATTGTACTTTGAGACTTAATGAGTATCTGTATAATATTGTCTTAAAAACGTACACACACAAATTTTGTGTATTTTGTGCATCCTTGTTTGTGCATTTTGTGCATCCTTGTTTGTGCATTTTGTGTATCCTTGTATACAAAGGTCAAATACTTTTCATAAAACATTCTATGTGAAACATATTTTTGTGCATATATACAGGGTGATCAAATTAAAAGAGTACCCATTGTTTTTTCTTATTACCCTTAAATATGACGGATGTGGCAACTATTCTAACACTGAACTATAATTGTTTGAACCTTGTTTAAGTGTGGGAGACAATGTCTAACACTGTTGGACTGTTACAACTTTATTTGTTAGGTAAAGCAGAAATGGAGACGCACAATGTTATTTAATCTTGTGATAATTTTATTTATGAAACACAAAATTTAATTCAAATTTTTTTACATTATCATTCCTACATTACATTTACATTATCATTATGAATTTTACATTATCATTTCATAGAGTTTTCCAGAGAAGTCCTGCAAACATCGATGAATTAAAACAGATCATAACTAAAGAAATCTCGTCAATAACGCCAACATTGCTGCGAAGTGTGCCAAAAAACTTGGTTTGACGATTTCATGTTTTCATTCAAAATGGTGGCAAACATTTTCTGTAAG
The DNA here is from genome assembly GCA_963930645.1 of Salticus scenicus. Classification (NCBI taxonomy): domain Eukaryota; kingdom Metazoa; phylum Arthropoda; class Arachnida; order Araneae; family Salticidae; genus Salticus; species Salticus scenicus. Next base: position 176,956,908 of record OZ005654.1, read on the forward strand.
GAATGATAATGTAAAAAATTTAAATTAAATTATGTTTTCAAAAATAAAATTATCACCACAGAATTAAATAACACTGTGCGTCTCCGTTTCTGTTTTACGTCACAAATAAAGTTGTAGCAGTCCAAAAGTGTTAGAAATTATCTCCCACACTTAAACAAGGTTCAAACAATTATACTTAAGTGTTAGAGTAGTTTCCACATCCGCCAGATTTGAGGATAATAATAATAATAATAATAATAATAATAATAATAAAGGGTATTATTTTAAACTGATCACCCTGTATATATATATATATATCAGTTTCGTTTTATTTAATACAGTCTGAAGATGTTAAACTGTACCGACAAGAAATTTCGCCCGTAGACGTAATGTATATGAATAATTTTTTATGTCCCTGAACACGAACCGTCGTTTGTACGTTCTCAATAAAGTGTTAAATAACGTCAGCTATGATGTAGATTTCGAATATTGAATTTGAACTTCCTGCTAATATCTGGTTTTGAAATATGCTGATAACAGACACACACACACACACACAAACAAACACAGACATACAGAAATACACAGGCTCTTTATCTGACACATACAGAGACAAATCGCTTAAAAAAAAAAAAAAAAAAAAAAAAAAAATCTTTGGATCCAGGAAATTTCAAACCCTGTGAAACAACGCAAGAACTAAATTTCGAAAATTTGATCTGAAATGAATATTTTCTCTACTTTATATGGGTAGCAGGGGAATTGTAAATTACACATAATATAAATGCAAAAAAAAAAAAAAAAAAAAAAAAAAAATGTAAAAAAAAATGTAAAAAAAAAACAAAAAAAACAGAGTTTATAAATTTAATTTGTTTTCTCTTTTTGAATTGAAAACCACTAATTTTTTTTCTAATATTAAGCATATATATATATATATATATACACGGGTCTGTCCAGGCTTTTCACACAGGGTCCTGTTCTTGTGAAATTGTGAGAAATCTGCACGTAATTTTGTGAATCTAAACTTAGTGTGAAAATAAGTTCTTCCGAGCACTTTTTCGGCTAGGGTCCTGTTTTTGTGAAATTGTGAAAAATGTAATTTTGCAAAATAAAATTACAATTAAGGTTTCATTTAGTCAATGACAGTTCTTTTTTATAGAGGTAATCTCAACCTTTAATAAATTACAAAATGAATATCTGCTTTTCGGGGGAGATACAGCGGAGCACATCCGATTATTCAAGTAATCTGTTCATATACTATGAAAGATTAGTTTTCAAAACGAAACAGACTTATCAAATGGTCTGTTTTTAAGAGGAAAAAACCTTGTGAAAAGTCCTTTCTTATGATAAACATGTTAGTGAAGGGTCCTTTTTCAGGATAAAAAAATTTCATGAAGGGTTCTTTTTAAGAATAAATGCTTTTGAAAAGGGTCCTTTTTCAAAATAAATGATTTTCTGAAGGGTCTTTTTTTAGGATAAATAATTTTGTGAAGGGTCCTTTAACGGACGCAGGTTTTCCTCTGACCAGACCCCTGATATATATATGTACATATATGCAAAATAGAATTAAAAAAAATATTTTCTATTTCTCTGTATCTTTGCAAAAAAAGAATGCTTTTAAAAACAGTTAAAAACTTTATTATTTATTTTCAAAAGTTCGACTGAAAGATTGATTTTTGAAGAAAGAAAAAAAACGCATAATGTTATAGAACGAAACTTATTATATTAAAAATTCTAATAAGTCTAGAAAGAGGTATTTTGCCGATAAAAGGCAGTCATATTTTGTTGTTTGCTACTAGTGTATTAGATGCATATTTTTTACTTAATTTTTTAGTTTACTAAGTTAGACTAAAAAAACAAAGTGAAGTAACAGAATTACAAATAGCACTGTAAAGCACTGTTTGTACGTCTTTCAAGAGACTGAAGTAAAAGGACGTATAAATGAAAAGACGTCAGGGGTCGATCAAGGCAAAAATTGGGTCTCCTTTGCTGCCCCTTCACAAAATTGCACATAATAAAAGGGGACCCTTCACAAAATTCAAATCCATAAAAAAGGACCCTTCACAAAATTTAAATTTATGAAATGAGCCTTTTTACTGCATAAAAGTGATCCTTTTTCTATATTTTCAGTATTTTTAATTAATTGGTTCAATTTGATATTTAAAAACTACTTAGAATGACTGTTAAAATGGAAGATTTTACACGATATATATATATATATATATTATTTTTTTCCCACAAAAATAAATAAAAATTTCACAAAAATATTTTGTTTTTCACAAAAAGGGGACCCAAATTTTAAAACCTGGATAGACCCTTGGACGTATCGTATGATAGAAATTTTAATAATAAAACTTTGATTACTACAATCTTAAATAACACTTACGCAAAATTTATAAGAAAATACTAATTAATAAAGTTTCTTAAGTTAGTAAATGTATATTATCCTTTTTTTTTTTAAACATAATAATTAAAAAAAAAAATTATAATAAAAAGTGAGAAAAATCATACTATTAATGCATGACTGGGTGCTAATTACATATATCATATATTGAGTATTATATTACATTTCTTAAGAACTATATGGACACATTTTGAATATTAATTATAGCTTTAATAATAAGCATGCGATTTATGTCCATACAGATAGCTATTTAATAACATTGAAAATCTTTAATATTCGTCTGGTTTGCTCCTTGTCAATGAGTATTAAAAATTCTACTGAGAATTCAATTGATTCTTTGGTCAGTATTCTTCGATCTTTCCTGTATGATGCTTTACGATGCTTTCTAAGAAATATCAGTGTTATTTAGAATGGAAAATAATGACAGGTCGAGAAATTTTGAGAATTTTAGTAAAGTGAATAACCGAGTAAAGTGAATAACCGAGTAAAGACGTATAACCGATATTATCGGCGTATAAACGAAGATTTTTTGCATTAAATTGAATAGGAATGAATCGGGACTTCACTAAAAGGACGTATAGATGTAAAAAAACGTATAAACGAGAGACTTATAAACGGTGCTTTAATGTATATACATAAAAAGCTGATTGTCTGTCTGGATTTTAAGTTCGCTTTACAAAGCTAGACTGTTCAGTCGGACGCTACGAAAGTAGTATACTTGCTAAACGGGAGAAAATCTAGTTAATGCCGTATTTTTTAGTTCAATTGGATAATTGGATCAAATGGTATTAAATAAAAACCCCATTTTAACTTTAAGAAATATTTGATGCCAAAATAAACAAATATAATACACGTGTGTTTGTTTATTTATTTATTTTTTCGTAAATAAAATAAAATATTTTTAATTTCGCGTGAATAATAAAAATAATTACAAGATAAAAAGATCTTTTTATATACCATGTTTTTAAATTTTCTGTTCAATCATGCAAACGCTACGGAAGGCAGCGGGAACCCGGAGCAATCGGATAAATTTAAAAAAAAAATCATTGCTCTCTTGTTTTGAGCTATTATAAAAGTTTCAAATGTCTAGCCAGTTGGGAAGTTAGTGAAAAATCGATTGCAATCTTTGTACTGGTAACGCTGCCGAAGGCAGCAGGCACCCGAAACATTTGGTTACAAATATTTTAAAAATGCATTTTCACCGTATTCTGAACTATTCTGAAAGTTTCAAATGTCTAGCTAGTCAGGAAGTTAGTTAAATAAATTTTCTGTTGAATCATATAAACGCTGCTGAAGGCAGTAGGGACCTGAAACAGTTGACTAAAGCTATAAAAAAAAATGTATTGTCACTGTATTCTGAGCTATCCTGAAAGTTTCAAATGTCTAGCTAGTCGAGAAGTTAGGGAAAAATCGATTGCAATCTTTGTACTGATAACGCTGCCGAAGGCAGCAGGAACCCGAAACATTTGGCTAAAGGTATTAAAAAAATGCATTTTAACCGTATTCTGAACTATTCTGAAAGTTTCAAATGTCTAGCTAGTCGGGAAGTTTGTTAAATAAATTTTCGTTCGAATCATATAAACGCTGCCGAAAGCAGTAGGGACCTGAAACAGTTGACTAAAAGTATAAAAAAAAATGTATTGTCACTGTATTCTGAGCTATCCTGAAGTTTTCAAATGTCTAGCTAGTCGAGAAGTTAGTGAAAAATCGATTACAAGCTTTGTACTGGTAACGCTGCCGAAGGCAGCAGGAACCCGGAGTAGTTGGTTAAAAATATTTTAAAAATGCATTTTCACTGTGTTCTGAACTATTCTGAAAGTTTCCAATGTCTAGCTAGTCGGGAAGTTAGTTAAATAAATTTTCTGTTGAATCATATAAACGCTGCCGAAGGCAGTGGGGACCTGAAACAGTTGACTAAAAGTATTAAAAAAATGTATTGCCACAGTGTTTTGAGCTATCTTGAAAGTTTCAAATGTCTAGCTAGTCGGAAAGTTAGGAAAAATTGGATTGCAATCTTTGTACTGATAATGCTGCCGAAGGCAGCGGGAACCCGAAACATTTAGCTAAAGGTATTAAAAATATGCATTTTAACCTTATTCTGAACTATTCTGAAAGTTTCAAATGTCTAGCTAGTCGGGAAGTTAGTTAAATAAATTCTCTGCCGAATCATATAAACGCTGCCGAAGGCAGCGGAACTTGAAGCAGTTGACTAAAATTATTAGAAAAATGTATTGTCACCGTGTTGTGAGCTGTCCTGAAAATTTCAAATATCTAGCTAGTCGGGAAGTTAGTTAAAAATCGATTGCAAGATTTGTCCCTGACAAACACACAAACACACCAGAATCGAAGTTAATAAAAACATGGTAATTAGAAAAATAAATAACTTATTTACGCTACGACAACTGTTACACTTTATTATCAAAAATTCGCATGTAAATAAATATTTACATAGAGATATTTAACATTAGCTTGAAAATTTTATTTAATTAAGTATTTTTCTTTTCTACAGTATTTTTTTTTTTTTTTTTTTTTTTTTTTCGTTTTTATGGATATTTTACGTGTAATTTATAAGGTTATGTGCTTGCCTTAATTTAAATAATTGTAACTTGGATTGTATTAAGCTTTTTTTTATTTTTATTTTTTAAATATACAACTGTATTTTTTTTTTAAATTTTATTTATTTATTTTTGTATAGAACAGCTTTAGTAACTCTTTAGTAGACCCTTTTGGCAGGCAAAATTTGAAATTTGGCATAGAAGTAGCTCGGAAGTTTCTCGCCAAGGTCTTTTGTTACGCAATTGCGATAGAAATTTCAATTTATAGCAAAAATGGTCAAAAATATTAAATGTCGCCAAGGAGATCTCATACTATAGTTGTGTGGCTTTTGTATTTATTTATTTATTTGTTATATTTTCTATTAAAGACTTCAGGAAATGTTTCCTGCATTTATTTTTCCATTTTACACCTTTACTGAGTTCTTCCACTAATTTCAAAATTCTATAAACATTGCTTCAACCTGGGCAACGCCGGGAAAACCTGCTAATTTAATATATTTTACAAATAATGACGCTATCTAAATGTTTATGTTTAATGAGCAGCTCTTGAAAGAAAATTAATGTATGGAAAGATACATTCTTGCTCAAACCGTACGTATTTATTCATAAATAAAACCTTTATTATAAGATATACACTGTAGAAAAAGTATCTAGACATTTAGATATTTTGTCGAATATCTAAAGAAATACTTACCAATTTCTTTTCTTATTTCATGTGAGCAAAGATAAGTTATACCTGATATATTTGAGCGATAACTTAAACGGGAAAGAAAAAAAGAGAGGGAAAAAAATAGAATCAATTAATTCGAGAAAACAAAATAATGCTTGAAATCTATTGTAGCTGTGAGGTATGATTTTATATATATATATATATAAGTATGTATGTATTTTTTTGTTACATTCTATAATCATATGTATGAGAATAGACCTCATGCATGTGAATGGAAGTATTCATGGAGATATATAGGTTTCTTTAAAACCAAAGAAAATCTTTAGCACGGTTTATACCTTTCAGAATTTTCAAATCAATGCAAAGTAATTTTTAGAAAACGTGACATATTACAGTATAAAAAAAGAATATAACTTGACACGCGCATGTGCAAACGTTAACATAATTTATTTTGCATAATACATAAACCGAATGTATGGAGTTTCTTGTACAAAAATCCAAAATATTTATCATAAAATTTAGAAAGATATCGATAAAATGGTTTGAATTCCATTGCCTGTTGCTCACAAAATCACGTTGCCATACTTCAGAGTCCAGTAATGGGTTTTATCCAACTTTTATATTAAATCAGCTACTAATAGTAATATAATGAATGTTTACAATGTGTCTTAATTTTTTTAAGCAGTGAACCATAATTTTTTGTTAGTCAGTTCAAGTGCATTGTAGCAAAATCAATTACCAAGAAGTTCTGCCCCCGAAGCTGCATGGTAAACTGGAGTTTCGAACACAGGTCACGTTCGTTAGCCTATTTATTTGAAGTTTTCCATGGTTTCTCCAAAACTTGCGTAAATACGGGCTAGAACCTCTTACAAAGAACCCCATAAAGTCACTCCGCAGGCCTAGTATACATAGATTTTATTATTCCCGAGAAAATGGTATAGTTTTAAAATATATATCTTATAGTAAAACATTTAATGTCTTTAGGAAAATAATATATGGTGCCCTTTCAGTCTTAATCTATTTTCAAATTCAAATTTTAAACTTAATTAGCAGCTTAAGCTCAATTGTTGACCAAGAATGTCGACTGTGCTTAATGATGATATCCAGGTCGTTAATATTTTCCTTAATTTGAAATTTTAGGATACTCACTTGTTTAGGTCAAAATGACTCAATATAAACTAATGACAATAAATTTAATTATTCAAATGTATAAAAATGTTAAAAAACAAAACAAATTTGCCTGCCAATGTGGGACTGAAGCAAACAAAAATTTTTCTAATTACGAGAATAACCTGTAGAATATACCGGAATCAGTTGACTTAGATTTTGGTTTTTCATTTTTCTGATTTTTTGAGCAATACTGTGCATTAAAAAGCTTGACTCTTTGGCTATAAAATCATGTATAACTCATCAATTAAATACGTGTTTAAACAATTCCAAAAAATCTTTTCCTAAAAGCTTGCAGTATGCTAACTAACGCCGGTTCTGGGGCTAGTTGGCATACCTGTAGAAACGAGTTGGCATAAAATGATATGAAGAGGGATGCGTGGGAAGAACACACCAATTTTCGAAACGTTTTATTTTAATGTATTTATAGTTACGTATAGTTGTTCAAATAGAATTATTTCGGTGTTTAAAATCAACCATGTATGTAGAAATTGCGCGCTCGTTTGTTTGAACAGATGTGTCGAATTTTTACACAATCTTTTTTTTTTTTTTAATTTATTAAATTCATATATATATATATATATATATATATATATATATATATATACATATATATATATATATATGTATTAGGTCGTTTTCTTGGACTTTTTTTAGACGTTCAGTCACAAATTTTCAGTGCAATTTTTTTTTTTTTTTTTTTTTTTTTTTTGTTCTAAGAGAGTAACTTCTAAAAATATTTATAATGCTCACAATTCCCTGAAAACCGAAAGTAATTAAAAAGTAAATAAAATTAAAATTTCGAAATTTAATATTATTGTTAATTTAATAGATCCAAAAGCTGTTCAATATACAGTCGGTAACAAAAGTCTCCGAACATTAGCAAAAATTCCTATGTAAAAAAATTACACTTGATACAGCTTTGTTAAATAAATCCTTGTCGAATCCTGTTCTTAGTCATTCTAAAAACAAGATTTGACAAGGATTTATTTAACAAAACTGTATTAAGTTTACTTTTTTTACATAGGAATTTTTGCTAGTGTTCGGAGACATTTGTTACCGACTGTACATATGAAAATTCTTTTAAACGTTATAGACCAAGCACTCTAAAATTTAACATAACGTAGATCATCTATATTAGTTTAAAACACTATGTTTATGAAAAGAATAAAAATTAGTAAATTAATGACTAAGTGGTAGTTTTTTTCATTAGACAATATCTCTCATGTAATATTCTAATATTAATAGATTCAGACGAAATTATTACATCCTGTTATTATTATCTCAATTAAATTATTTATAAATGTAAAATTTGGTCTTCATAATTTAGATTAAATAAGTTACACAAAATTATAACAATAGTAAAAAAAAAAAAAAAAACTTTATGGTTGTATATAAAAATATAAGCACGGTATACAGTCGAACCTCGTTAACGTGAATCTCAAGGGGGATAAAAATTTTGATCATGTTATGAGTTGTTCATGCAATCAGTAACTAATCTTCATTTTAACATGGATTGTGTAAACAGTTCATGTTAAAAGTAATTCATGTTAAGTGTATTCACGTTAACGAGGTTCGACTACAATTGTTTTTAATAATTATAAATACATTTCTGAACTGCAATATCTCTTTCGTTTTTTATCAAAAACTTTTTTAATTTAGAACTGTTAAAATTTCATTAATTCTTCTTATGTTGTAAAAGAAAAAAACATAATGTTACACTAAACGCTGCCACAAAATTCAGTATAACCTTGCAGAAATATGGCGCAACGTTACACAGTAATTAAAAAAATGTATAACATTACATTAAGAACTGCATAACATCATGGCATATTTGTACAAAGTTACACTAAAAGTTATGATGCAATCATGCTCCCTCACACTCTAAAAAGTGTGCAGCGTTACACAAAACACTGAAGTAGCATAGATGCTTCAAAATATTGGTGTAATGTGTTACACAATTTTTTATGTAATGTTAACACGACAACTGTAACATTACACTAAAATATCAGTAATATTACCTGATACTTTTATAACTTTTCACTAAAGTTTTAAACAGCTATGGTGCCTCATATTTATCGATGCAACGTTACACATTTTTTTACGGTACAAATTTTTAGTGTAATGTTCAATTAAAAAAAAAAAAAAAAAAATATTTTGCAGTTTATCATGACCTTGAAAAATAAATTTGACTCTAATATCTATTTGAAAAATTTTAAACTCCCGTTGCTGAATTACCCACCAGCAACCGAGAGGGTCTGCGCTCAAAGCTGATAGAAGTGAGGTGCCAGGTTCGATCCCAAGTCGTGCTCGTCGGCCTAACCTTTCGGATTTTTCCGTGGTTTTCTCCGAAACTTGCGTAACTGCGGACTACGTACCCTTAGAAAGACCCCCTACGGAGGACACTCTCCTTTAGGCCAAGGAACCAAGTGCAGTCAATCGGCCGAAGGGAGGCATACTATTGTAACAATCGAAGCTATGGTAGATCACAAGTTGGATCGTACAGTCAGCAACAAAAGTATCCGAGCACAAGCAATAATCTCCGTCTAAAAAAGTACGCTTAATACTGCTTTTTTAAATCAGTCCTTGTCGAACCATGTACACAAACTGACTAAGAACATGACTCGACAAGGATTTATTTAACAAAGCAGTATTAAGTGTACTTTTCTTAGACAGAGATTATTGCTAGTGCTCAGATACTTTTGTTGTCGAGTGTACGATCCGACTTGTGATCTGCGATAGCTGCGATTGTGACAATAGTATGTCTTTCTTAATCGAAACAACCCAACCCAACTCATTGCTGAATTAGCATATAAAAAAAATAATATAAAATAAAGTAAGAATACAGCATTGTTTTCATATTGGACTTTCAACCATCATATTTCAAATCAAGAAATTTTCTCTATAATGGGGTAAAGCTACAATATTTACCCGGATTAATTATTCGTCTTTAAATATTGTTTTGTGTTCCATATAAAACAGGATTCGGCGTGGTCACTTTTTTGAATACCCATTTTTTTTTTTTTTTTTTTTTTTTTTAATAGAAAAACTTAATAATCTTTTGCACTAGTTACTTTCGATTGATTACTAAAAACTTAGATTTTAAAAAAAAAATTGTATTAAAAAAAAAAGTGATTCCCATAAAAAGTTGTTCATCATCAAAAGTTAAAATAACTTTATTTAGATATCTATAGGTTTTGTCTGCACTCTTTGAAATTATTTATAGATAAATAAGAAAAAGGTTAAGTAGGGTAAGTGTACCAGTGATTGACACTTTTAGAGTAATCTCTGATGTTTTCAATGTTCTAGGCATCTGAAAATATTTTTAGAAATATTAAGTTAATACATATGGCATGAAAGACATTCAGAACCACATATATGTTAAAATATATACATTTGATAACAATTATTTTTTTTATGAATTTTTATTTGACACCCACTCAATGTTTCAGTTATTGACACTGCCAGTTTTTCATTTTATTAGTAATTTGCACCCTATATTCCAGTGTTTGACACTGCTAGTTATTCATTTTACCAGTTATCAGCACCCTATGCTCTAGTGTTTGACATAAAATGTTAAAATTCTTATATGTAAAATATATGATTTTTATTATTTTTCTTATTCATTAATTACTTCGGGATAGATGTCAATTACTGGAGCATGCCAATCACTGGAGCACCAACCCTATCTGTAATGTGTGAGAAATTAATAAAAATCTTGAACATTATTTCAGAAGAAATCAGAACTCTCTTCAGAAATGAAGAAGTACTAAAGATAGTTATAGATTTCATTTAAATATCCGAACAGCATTGCTCTGAAAATAACAAATCAGTGATTATCGATGATTACTGTGCTAAAGTATGAAAGGAATTAAAATAGATCGTATGAATATCTTAATTAATATATAGTTACACTATATACTATAGTTTTTTTTCCTTGTACAGGAACCTACAAAGTGATTCAGATATATTACGGTCAATGGGAGATATATAAAGCACATTTTAATATTGTTATATGACACAAAACGTAATGAAAATAACTGACATTTTTATTATTATTTTTATTTAGAGTATATGATAGAAATATGCAATTTAAAAAATTGGTAATATTTTGATATTGTAGTTGAATATTCTTTTACAACAACATATTCCTATCACATTATGTAAATAAAATGCTGACGGTGAGTATTAGGAAAGAATAAATATAATATTTTTATTTCTTAAAACAAACAACAACTTCAGAAATTCGTAAATTTTGAAGTAAAGTTTCTATCTCCTAATAAAATTTGTAATTCTCCAATTTCGCTAAACATGATTAATTACATTAAAGTACTCATTTTATAAGAAGATGCTTTATTCTTCCAATAAATGTGGTAAATTTATAATTCAATTAAAACTTTGTTTAGTGCAGCTCTAAATAGAAAACTTCTAGAAAGATACACGGGAAACTTATTCCATGCAATTCATTGCCTCTTTAAACAACCATTACTTTAGCCTTAATTAAATTACTGCAAACGTACTTAAGAAAATAACGACATCCCACTGTGAGATCCACTTGATTAAATATTTCTATTATGTACGCGGATCTTTATTTTTTTCCCTAGTTATTTGTGCAAAAGTTACTGCGTTAGTAAATAAAACTTCAGCGGTAAATTCTTCAATTATTTATGCTAAATATTGAGGAAGAAACTAATGCGTTTAGAAATTGCATAAGGGAATATGTGGTAATACAGTGATGTTATTGTTCTAAAATGTGTTAGATTGGTTTTTTACTATACATATATGTATATACGGGACTAATTAAAAGAAATATAAATTAATCCATAATATTTACGCTTTAGTCAATAAACATTTACGTATGGCAGGGTGGCCGTGTATACACTGAGAAAAATTTCTGTATAACTGACATCTAGAATTTAAATTGTGGCTCTAGAAAAAATAGTTCCATGTCATCCTTTATAAATTCTAGTCCGTTTTGAAAGCGAGTTCCAGAAACCCCTATTAGAATTCTAGAGAGTTTGTCTATATTATCGAGGTCAAACCTATTTGAAAATATCTCCAAATAAATGCGAACACAAGAATCGGGTTTCAGCAACTGTAATCTTGGTTTATGACCCAATTCTAGATAACCAGGCGAGGATTTCTCGCCATACAAAAGGTTTAGAATATTGTTTCACCATCTAGAAACGTGTAGACTACAATTTCTCGATCATTTCGTCTATTCAGTTTATTGGTGTGCCTCATGCGCATAGCTCGGAAATCTATATTTCTACTTAAGATATTTAGAAAATGGCCACTTATATTCATTCTAAATGAAGGCGGTATGTATTTTTTTTTTCCTCAGTGTAAAGGAATTGATTTTGAAAAAGTTAATATGAGTTGTTTCTAAGACATTGATATATGAGATTATATATAACAAATACTAAAAAAGTATAAGACCAATAAAATAAATTAAAAATAAATCAATAATAATAATAATAATATATACATATATAGCTTTTACAAACTACTTCTAGAGGCTAAAAATATATATAGTGTGTTTTCTATTGTTGACATTTGGTTGCGATTCGTACACTGTAAAAGAAAATTTGGAAAGGTATTTGACCATATAATTTTAGGGGAAATGACCGTTTTGCTACCTAAACCGTCATAATCCGAAAATTAATGTTTTGGAAGCATAATTTAGGAAATAACCGTATAATTTTACGGGAAATGACCGTTTTGCTAACTAAACGGTCGAACCTTAAACCTTAAACTGATGTTTCGAAAGTATTTTTTTTTTTTTAATTTTTACGAGAAAAAGCCGTTAATCTACGAAAATTGCTCTTATCTTTCACCAAACCATTTTCTTATGAGAAAATCTCTTCAAATGCTATCATTTCAGTGACATCAAGAGAGAATTCCATTTTCTTCCATTTTTCAAACTGAAACTATGATTGTTATTTATACTAATTGAATGTGTTTAATTATGCACTTATAGAAACATCCATTGGTTTTAATAAGCTATTGTTTTCTTAATTTAATTCAAAAAATTTCCATCTGACTGAAACTGAGTAATTGATTTTCTTTGTCTATTAACACGAAAACATTAAAAAAGAAAGCTAAAATGGTTTCTTGATTTGAAGCCAGATTTCTAAAACACAAACTACTACCTTATAATTGTTATATCCACTAAACGCATTTTTTAAATTTTATTTTTATTTATTTATTTTTCTTTTTTAAGCATACAGCATTCAAATTGCTCTTAACCCTTTAGTTAAGCCTTAGTAAACGGAAAATTTTAATGTTTCCACAATGCATTTTTTACAGTATGCTGAAATAAAGTTTATTTCAATATGAAATGAATATGTAATTAACCATTTGAAGGTAAGTTTTATGATTATTATGTATGATCTTCACTGTTAAAAAACAAAGCTGTTTTATCTGAATATGACCACAATATATGTACATTACATCATATATAGCAGGTTCTGCTCTCGAAATACTTCATTCCTTTCTTCATTTCCTTTCTTCATTCAATGGATTTGGATTTTGGAAAAAAGGCCGATTGACTGCTATAGGTCCTAGGGCAGAGGGGGAGTGCCCTCCGTGGGGGTCTTTCTAAAGGGTCCTAGAACGTATTTACTCAAGTTGCGAAGAAAACCACAGAAAACTCCGAACGGCTAGGCCGACGAGTGCGACCTGGGATTGAACCCGGCACCTTATGTCTACCAGCTTTGAGCGCAGAACCGCTTCGCCGCTGGTGGGCTCCTTTCAATGGAATACAGCTTAAAAAAAAAAAAAAAAAAAAAAAAAACTCTTCTGCTATTCGAAAAAGTGCAAATACGCCTAACACTTCATAAACACAGTTTGAAATCGGCCTTATAATGAAAACCTGCTTGGATGAATAAGAATTAGGCTCTAGTTATTTCTTCTTTGCACCTACTACTGAAACCATAAAGATCAAAAACCATGAAAAAAAAATCGTATTAATTAGTGATACAAATTCTCTGTATTTATGTAAAAGTTTTATTATTATTATTCAAAGTTTATTCTACGTCTCGGTTAATTTTCAGAGATCTCACACAGTTTTCAAAAGTTTCATTTTGTTTTTGAAAAAGGATGAGAAATTCTCACCCATTATTTACCTTTAATGAGAACCTTGAAATAAGACTACCTCTTTAGTGCTAGTGTTTACGAATAAAAAAGGCCCACCAGCGGCCGAGCGGTTCTGCGCTCAAAACTGGTAGACGTGAGGTGCCGGGCTCGATCACAGGTCGCGCTCGTCGGCCTAGTCGTTCGGAGTTTTCCGTGGTTTCCTCCGAAACTTGTGTAAATATGGGCTAGGATCCCTCAGAAAGACCCCTCGGAGGGCACTCCCCCTCAGGCCTAGGACCTACAGCAGTCAATCGGCCTTATTCCCAAATCCAATCCAGTCCGTTTACAAAAAAAAATGATTTCGAAAAATAGTTAGATTTTTTTTTCTTCACAAAATTTGGTATCGTAGTCTTTACAGGAAAAAAAAAAAAAAAAAATCTGGAGTGACTCCACTCGACTTTCCGAACATTGAGTAACTAACAGTTTTGTAGATAAAATAAAGAAAGAGGAATTGCTAAACAAACAAAAGAGAGAAAACCATAATAGAGTGTTTTTTTTCTCCATATATCACACGAGGTTTTATTTAACGCTACTGAACTTTGAGCCCTTAGATCATAATGATAAAGAATTTTTCGTTTTGTCCCTGTAAAAATCTATAGATGCTAGATTCACCAAAATGCTTATAGTTAGTGCAACAGTGATTTATAATATTCATACAAATTTTCAGCTCAATTGAATAAGGCGTTTAGATGCTATCGCACTTTTAAAAATTTGGTCTCATAGGCCATAATGATAAAGAATTTTTCTTTGTGTCCCTGTAAAAAAACTGTAGTGCTAGATTCACCAAAATCTATACAGTTGGTGCAAATGCGACCTATAACATGTGTACAATTTTTTTGCTCAGATTAATAAGGCGTTTAGACGCTATCACACTTCTAAAAATTTGGCCCCATTGGCCTTAATGATAAAGAATTTTTCTTTGTGTCCCTGTAAAAAAACTATAAGTGCTAGATTCTCCAAAATCTATACAGATTGAGTATCTGTGACCTATAATATGGGTATAAAATTTTTGCTCAATTGAATAAGGCGTTTAGATGCTATCGCACTTTTAAGATTTTGGTCCCATAGGCCATAATGATAAAGAATTTTTCTTTGTGTCCCTGTAAAAAAACTATAAGTGCTAGATTCACCAAAATCTATAGGGTTCGTACTATGGTGACTTACAATATACGTACCAACTTTCAGGTTAATCGAACAAAGCCTTTAGACGCTAGCGTGTTCACAAACATACACACACACATACACACATACACACATACACACACACATACATACATCATCGTAAAAATAGTGAAAACGGACTCAGGGGACCTCAAAACGTATAGAAACATCAAAATCTCGAATTCGGATTTTTGACATGATTACAATACTTTCCTCACTATAGTGTTCGGAAAGTAAAAAAAAAAAGGTTTTGTTTTTTCAATATGAGAATTGACTGACTTCTTAATTTTGTCAAAAATAGCAAATTTAGATTTGAAAATAGTCTTAAAATAAAATAATTTTTATGCGTAGTTTAAACGTTAACAATTTAATCACTGTAAAAAATTTCTGTAAAAATAAAGCATTTTTTCTAACATAAATACAGCATAGGTTGCTGTAAATTTGTATAGCTAGTTCTGTAAAAATAATTGAAGATTTTTTACTTCACATTGTGCTGTAAATCGGTTTAAAAAAATTTCCAGAAATTTTTTGGTGCGTATGACAAGATTTATCAACTAGTCAGTTCTGATGTTGACTTTATGTGTTTTTGTAAAGAAAATTCTCTGTGATTCCAACGGCGCGGTTGGCAAAGCGCTGGCCTCTTATGCAGGTGATTGTGAGTCCGAATCCCGGGCATTCCAAGACGATTTGCTTCGCATGAAAATGAATAAATTAGCTTTTGCGTGTAAAAAAATAAATAAGTTTTTTAGTGTTGTGGATTTCTCCCTGCACGCATGTGTAATAATTACAAGAAACTTTTTTAAAACATTCGAGAAACTCAAACTTAAACTTTTAATTTTACGGCCAATGCTACTTTTTTTGCAGGTTGGTTGTATGTTTCATCACAACGTAAAATTACTGGCGATACATCATTCATAGTCTAAATGTATTTTTACGGGCTTTGACTCGAATCTCTGCTGCCGGGCTTTGCCCGTAATTTTACTGCAGCATTTTTTATAGTGTAGTTCTTGAATGTATCTCAAGTTTCCCTTACTATAGAAGAAATACTTTAGATCCTTCTGTATATACGTAAATTGTAAAGAAAATCTTAATATTACAGTACAAATGCACTAAATAATAAAGTAGTTGTACCAACTTGATGATTTATGAGAGAAGAGAGCGCTTCATCGCTTCTCGGTGTATCAATATGAGAAAGCTGTTTTAAGCGTTCGGTGAAATGCCGGCAGTATGTATTAATTCTTTTCTTAGTTAATTAAATCCTGTCTGTGCATGATAAAAGGACCCCATTTTACTCA